>JAPQWV010000289.1:0-748000 GCA_027422505.1 Craterostigma plantagineum | reverse complement strand
ACATCTCCGACAAGCATTAAGTCTCCATCTTTATCTTCATAAGCTGGCGCATATTCAGATCCTTTGTAGCCTTCCCTCTCCGAATATTCACCTGATGAAATGTAATAAACGAAAGATATATAAGGTTTTGAGCATTTCATTACAATAAATGAACATAAAAATCGTATCATTTTTACCTATGGTGAGGTTGAACATGTCTCCCAAGGCCTTGATGAGCTCTTTATAACCATCGTAAACTTTGAGATCAATCTTTCTGAGGTAAGGCGCGCCGTCCATGCTAACCTTCACATAGATCCCAGATTCAGATTCTGCCCTAATCATTGATGAACTGTTTTTCCTGTAAGATCTCACTGGTGGCCAACCAACTATCTGTTCCCTGAAATCAAGAAAACAGAAGTGGATTATATACCTCCAAATCTTTTGTATGATAAAGTTGTACATATGTTATTACAACTTAAGATATTTACTTTGGCGCAGGTGAAGTTTCAGGCGAGGCTCTTTTGTTCGTCTTGGCTGTTGAAAAGGCTCCATTTTCACTGTCATAATCTGTGCCAGGCAATCCCAGTCTTAGCTCAGTGGCCTTCAAATTCAAAGCACCTTCGCAAGCCATGTGATTTTTCTTGCAAATATGGTTTAAGTTCTTGTCTGAAAATGGAGGTTGAATTGAGCCTACCCTTTGATTAGGTTCAAGATTCTCTTTTTCTTTTTGGAGAAAGAGTTGTTTTTGGGCTGTCAAGTAGCTATACTTTTGTGTGGTTCCGAAATGCAAAACGAGGGTCTTTTTTATAGGGGAGTATGATATGACATATTGCGTGAAGAAGACAATGGTTTGGAAATTTGATGAGTTGTTTAATTATTTGAGAATTATCTTTTCTTAACATGAATTTCGGACAAAGCCAAGTTACGTTGTCCGTAGAAAATGGAGCAAGTTTAACTCATTCGGGGGACAGGAGAGGGACAAAGGTTAGACTTCCTTATTGGAATGATTTTATTTTTAATATTGATGGAATTGCGTATTAAACAGACGGTGTAGATTGTGTCACGCGGAGGCGTGAGATTAAATCAGGTGGGTTGGATATGTAGGTTATCATTTGAGGTGCATTACCATGTGAAAAAGGAAAGATGGGTGCTGTTGGGTTTAAGGCATGTGGGGACATATCTGTTCTGTTATATTCACTAGTACAAATCAGGGAATAGGCGCCGGACGCCGATTCTTCACCAATAGACGCTTATATTGCACGCTTAATGATAAGGAGTGAGTATTTGGTCTGTAAAATAGTTAGTTTTTTTCAATTTTATCTTTAAATATTTTAATTTATTACAGTTTAATTCTTTGATTTAAAATTTTATTTTTTAAATAACTTAATTAGTAATATAACAATATAAAGTAACTTATATTATTTGCACATACATAGGACGTGCTAAATATATTAGTTTTGGAATAAATTCTGATTACCATATTGGGTACAATTATTATAGTGAATATGTATTCTAATTGTATATCGGATGTATTAGTAAAAGGGTTAGATTGAAAGAGTAAAAGATGATGAGGTAAGCAGGAGTTTAAGTCTATTTTGCATCTTTTATTGAATTGTTTGATTTGTTATTTATTATTCAAAGGACTTTGACGTTATGCAATTAGGCAAATGCATTAGAGCAAATTTATACTCTTATATTAATGTTGAGGGTGAGTTAAAACCGTTGTTTGGTGCTATTTTTTTCAATCGATAACTTGCCATTGCCTTTCGAAACAAAAATACAAACGTGCTAAACAGCACACAGAGCCGTTTCGTCGCATTGCGCCAAACGGAAACTAGTCCTCAAAAAGAAGAAACAAAACCCCATAAAGTTGGGGAGAAAAAAGTCCACAAGGGACAAAAACCGACAGAAAACAAACCCATTATCTAGGATCAAGAACTAAAGAACCTATAATGGAAAAAGTTATTAAGCTAAGTCTACGATATTCTTCACTTTCTTAGGCTTTGACTTCTGGATTTTTGTCTTCATCGGACTGAAAGCTCCACAAGGGAGAAAAGAGCTCCTGACGCAAGGGTTAGGAGAAACGAACTCCACATGGGAGACTCATGAATGGTCAGTTGTGGTGGGTGACGGGCGGCGAGGCGGAGACAGCGGCGGCGAGGCAGAGGCGTTACGGCGGCAGCGAGGAAGATTCTCGTCGAGACAGCGGCGGGGGAGGTGGCGAGGCAAAGGTGGCAAGACGGCGGTGTCGAGGCGGAGAGACTGCGGCGGCAACGAGGCGGAGGCGGCGGCGAGGCGGAGATGGTGGCGGCGAGACGGAGCCGCAGAGATGAAAACCAAAAAAATGAAACCATAGTGTCGCTCCCCGTCCTCCAGCGAGGACGGAGAGCACAATGACCGCGCCTGCGAGAGTACTGTTTCAGTGGTAGTTGTGGGAATGGGAGAGGTGGTGGCTATGGGGTAGAAAGGCAAGTTGCATAATCGTTTTGGCTTTCTGATTATACTTCGCTTGCTTGCACGATCACCACTCCTCTTTGCTTTCTGGCAATGAGCTAGCTTAACCCTGATTGCTTAAGGCTTAATACAGTCATGTTGGATTTCCTATTCATACTGCTACCAGGAAGATAAAGACGAATTGCGTATATGATCATGGTTTGCTAGCTTCGGGAAGATAGCAAGCGGAAGAACAATTGGGCAGTGTGTCACCCTCCTGAGCGGTATGAAGCCCGTAGACAATGGCTTTAGAAATGCTTTGATTAAGACAAGACAGTGAACTAGCTGGCTTCAGAAAAAAAAACCTTTCTTCGAATTTTGTAGATAACAATCTCGCACTTTCATTGATCTAACAGCGATTAAGGAGGATTTGAACCCCCTAGCCTTGGAACTAGAGACCGACTAATTGCCACCCTCTCACCCTTCAAAAAGTTTTCCTATCGCTTTAGAATTGTCGAAAATCAATATCAATAGTAGACCCAACCCCTTGTTTCAACCTAAGAATGGATCTTACGATTGAAGCACACATGTTGGTTTTAGAGAGAGGAGGGTTTCGGTTTGGTGTATATATTAATCAATCTTTCTCAAATTAAAAATTGACATAAAATTAAAAAAAAATATTAGATCACGTTTCTAATGAAACTGCCTATTCTATTTTTATAATGTTTATTTTTCTAACTAAATATTAAAATCAGAATTAAAACAAAAACTTCTTATCAATTTTTATCGTCGTGCACACATGTTGGTGTGCAACATTTACTACTAGTATATCTAGTATATATAAGTTACGACAATATTATAAGTTTAGTGGTATAAGAATTTTGATTTTGAATTTGAATCATCAATATATTTAATAAAAGACTACATGATTACAACTTGTCTTTTAATATAATAAGTTATAAGAAAGACAAAATTATAAAAATGAGTCACTAAGTATACTTATTTTTTGATTTTTTCTTACTATGTTTGTCAGTTACAAAACTAGGTCACTAAGTATGTATGTAGTAACAAAATTGAGTCACTAGTTACAAAGGTCACTAAGTATGTATATAGTAACAAAACTAGGGTCACTAAGTATATATATAATAAGAAAAAAGAGGTATTGACCCAATTTTGTTACTATATACATTCTTAGTGACCTAGTTTTGTTACTGGCAAACATAGTGACCCAAAATCGAAAATTGGCATATTTAGTGACCCATTTTTATAATTTTTTCCTTGAAGGAAATATATGCTTAATCTCGAAGATACCCTTTATTTGTGTGTCTCATCTTTACAGAACAATAATTTATTCATATCTTATCTTGTCCAGTTTGAAATCATTCCAAGAAATAAAGATAGAATGGATGTTCGTCGAGTTAGAATCGGAAAAATTAGGAGTTTTAATTCGAATGAAATATGACTTACTTCCACATATACTCATTCGAATGGTAGTAGATGCATCTCAATAAACTCTGAAACATAATTCCAAGTTATAGACAAGCATCACGAAATTAAAATATAATATTAATAATTGGTACACATCGGAACAAATATTGACGTCGTTGTCGTTCAATATATATCCTTGTAATATTTCCCGTACTGTTTTGGTTTTGTCATTATTAGAAGCAAATCTACAAGATGAAAGCCATACAAGTCTGAGGTTTATAAGCCACGTTTTATTTTCATTTAATTTTGTTCTTATAATTTCTTATTGTTACATTATTTATTTATACAAACACACACACAGACAAGCACTTACACTTGCGTGAAACAAAAGATCAAAGAAAGAAATGTAAATGACATGAGGACAAGACAAAATGAAATGTCAATGTTGCTGCAATAAATCCGTGGTGATTCCCTACTCCAACCGTTATGTATCCATCGTTATATATAATAATATATTTATATCTGGGCCAGCAATATAATTTTGATGGGTATTATTATATGGTCCACTACTCTTATACGTTCACGTGAATTTGCATGAAATCGATGCATATTCGTGCGATCACATTTAAATTAAACCCCACTGATTCAATTTTGCTTCGGATGGTATATTATCCTTGTTATATATTGTTTCTTAACATTCCAAATTTGATACTCGTTTCAAATATAAATATATTTTATTCAAGAACAGTCGCAGCCTCAATTATTATTTTTGTTTCCACTTGTGTATTGGGGTTTACTATGCGGACACGAATTTGTAAGTCCCTATTTTCAAGAAATGGCAAGTAATGGATAGTACTAGTCAGTGTAGTTACAATTTTGATCAATAACTAGATCATCATTGTAAAAATTACTAACTCCATGTCGAAATTAAATTTGGATTATGACAAATAAGTCCCAATTTCCGCTGACTGTTAACGTGAATATTTTCTTACATACGCACGATGAGGATGGAATACTTACAAGTATGATTTTCTGACTTATGTTGATGTTGAGCGTTCAACAGAAACAATGTTGGGTAACATTCTAAGTCAACATCTGTTGGCCGAGAATGTTCCCTTTCCTAGTTTTATCTTTCATGCCCAAAACCTATTGTAATTATGACGTGGCATTTTTCTAGTATTATGCAGGTTATGGATAAGGGCTAGAACGAATCAAACCGCGTTGAAGAAGCGTATAGGAGTTAGAGCAAAAATCGGAAAACAGCATACTAAAAATAGGCGACTTGGAGCTCAAGTGAAGATCGAGCAAGTCGAGCTGATCAAGTCAAGTTCCAACGGTCACTAACTGTCCAAATACTCTTAGTGGACGTTAGTGGACGTTGTGGGAAGTTACCAAGTCCTTTGGACAAGTCTCTTGCGAGTGAAGACCTATATAAGTCGAAGACTTAATCATTTTGAACGACGACGAACACGTGCAAAAACAGAGCGTCTTTGAGCGAGTTTATTTTCTTGAAAGAGTTTTCTTTTCAGTCTAGTTGTTGCTGAATTCTTTAGTGATTCGTAGGTTTTGGCTAGACTAGCTTTTGACTATCTTTTTCGGTAGTTTTTGTAATCCATCTTTCTAGTGGATCTTTACCCTTTGGGTCTCGCAGCAAGTTATTTGACTTGCTGCACAATTCATCGTGTGTTCGTTTCGTTTTTCCGCTGTGCGTACAAGAGAGTAAGAACGAGTGTTAGCCTAACATCGTGTCCAACATCAGTATTTTATTTAGCAATTTACATCCATTGTGTACGGGACCGCCTTCAAAGTGGTATCAGAGCCAACGCTTGACGTCACTAAGCGCTTAACATCCTCTACAATGGATATTACCAGTTCAAACAATATCGGCAAAGTCCCTGTTCTTGACGGCACCAACTATGCGTATTGGAAGGTCCGAGTTCGTCAGTGTATCAAGTCAATCGACGTGCGATCATGGGAAGCAGTACTTCACGGGTATACCCCACCAAGGACAGAACCTGATGCAGATGGCGAGGTTGTCGACAAACCAGTCGAACTATGGACGGCAGCCGAGCGAAGCCTAGCTGAATTTAATGACAAGGCTCTCAACGCCATTTTCTCCACGGTGGATATCTTTATGTTTAAGATAATCCAGAACTGTACAACGGCCAAGAATGCGTGGGATCTACTCGAGAGGTACTGTGAAGGTGATACAACGGTGCGAGAAACCAAACTACGCCTCCTCTTAAGCCAATTCGAGAATATCAGAATGAAGGAAGACGAGGATATTACGACGTACTTTGGGAAGCTTCTGACCATCTCCAGCGAGTGTGCCAGCCTAGGAGATCCTCTGTCAAACAAGGTATTAAATTCAAAAGCAATTCGTACACTAACAGAAAAGTTTAATATGAAGGTGTCAGCGATCGAGGAGTCTCACAACCTAGCTACCATGGACTTCAACGTGTTGATGAACATTCTGAAAAATTACGAAACCAATCTTGAAGTCCAAAAGAGGGCCTCTCGAGGAAAGAGCCTCGCACTGGTCACTCAGCCAACCGATGATCTGATCGAGGTCGACCCCAGAAACGCAGAAGACATGGCCATGGTGGTAAAGAAATTCGCGAAGTTTTTCAAGAAGAAGAATGTTGTGCAAAATGTTGGCCCAACATTCAGAAAAGGCCAGAATGCCAAAGCCGAATCATCTTCTGCCCCTCCGTTCCCTAAACGGAAACCTTTTGGGAGGCAAGATGGAAAGCCAAAGAAGAATATCAACTATGAGGCAGTTCGGTGTTTTGAATGCCAAGGTTGGGGCCATTTTGCCAACGAATGTGCCAACACCATTCGCAAGCGTGGTGGTAAGGTCATGTGGATCGATCTGTCAGACGAGGAAGATGAAGATGAAGAGGAAGAGCCTAAGCAATCATCCGTGACCATTCAGTCATTTTCTGATGACGAAGAAGATGAAGATAATCAAATCGGTCTTACTGCGGTAACTGATGTTGAGCCAACATCTGACTCAACATCTGTAAAACATATCATTTTTGATTATGATGATTCAAACTGTCTTGATGGTCTTTTGAGCTGTGATGATACAGAAACTGAGACAGAGTGTGGTGAAGAAAGAGTTAAGCAATTGACCTCGCAATATGAAGTAGAAAAGACGATCAACTCACAACTTCGTGCCGCGGTGAAATTACTGTCTGAGGAAAATGAGAAAAACGAGAAGGTCATTGAAGGACTAATGGATGGCATGAACAAGTTGGAAGCCGCTTTGACACGAAAGGACAGGGAAATCGACTCACTTCAAAAGCGACTAAATGATGCCGACAGAACTTTTGCGAAATGGAATAGGAGCAAAACTAGCCATGAAGAGGTACTATCTATTGGTGTTACTGATAAACAAGGTCTAGGTTATAACTGCCAATCTGCTCATGATAGTACAAAACCCTTGACTCTTGAGAAGTCTAAGATTGTCTTCGTTAAAGCTCAGTCCATGAATGATGAAGTTTCGAATCTTAAGGATAGACCCGAGCATGTGACCCCAAAAACTCATGATAAATCCTTTTTGTGTGAACACTGTAAGAAATCAGGTCACTTAAAATCTTACTGCTGGAAATTGAAGAGAGAGATTTCTGCTAAGAAATCGTTGTCAGCTGAGATGTTACCCAACATATCGGTCAACATTGAGAAATCAGTGTTGAAGGATGTGTCTGGAGAAAAATCAGCCGGCTCGTCTTCGAATTCTAGTAAACAGAATGTGGTTAAATCTTCTAAGAAAGCTTGGATTAGGAAATCAGGGGATAAGAGTCTTGTTGTATACACCTCTTTGCGAGCTAACGTTACAGGTTCATGGTACTTCGATAGCGGGTGTTCCCGACATATGACGGGTACCAAAGAATATCTCAGTGACTACACGCCTTTAAGGAGTGGATCTGTGACTTTCGGAGGTGGTTCCAAAGGTCGAATTCTCGGCAGAGGCAGACTGAATGTGCCCGATTTTCCCAAGCTTAGCAATGTACTCCATGTAGACGGGCTGGTTGCGAATCTGATAAGCATTAGCCAGTTGTGCGACGATGACCTTGAGGTAAGGTTTAATAAGGAGTGTTGTGAAGTTTTTAACCGAAATTCTGTTCTAGTGATGGCAGGAAAGAGATCTAGTGACAATTGTTACCTAGTTGGTGACAAAACTGGTGTGAAAGACGTGTGCCAGCTTTCAAAGGCCGAGGATGATGTTGTTCTTTGGCATTACAAATTGGGCCACGTTAACTACAGAACATTGGAGCAACTTATCAAACATGACGCAATCAGAGGCATTCCTAAGCTTAAGGAGTTTGGTAAGGTTGTATGTGAGTCGTGTTTGAAGGGTAAGCAAACACATGTTAGTCACAATGTTGACCAACAAGCTGCCCAACATTTTAAAACTGCTCACTGTTTTCAGTTGATTCACATGGATTTGATGGGTCCTATGGAAGTTGATAGCATAGGGGGTAGAAAGTATGCGTATGTGCTCGTGGATGATTTTTCTAGATATGCATGGATTTTCTTTCTTAGGGAAAAATCAGAGTCGGTCGAGTTTTTCAAAAAATTTTGTGCTATGATTCGAAATAATTTCAGTGCTACCATTTTTCGCATTAGGTCTGACCATGGTAGAGAGTTTGAGAATCAATTTTTTGATGAATTCTGTGACAAGAAGGGCATTGTGCATGAATATTCGTCTCCTAAGACACCCCAACAAAATGGGGTTGCCGAAAGGAAGAATAGGACATTGCAAGAAATGGCTAGGGTCATGTTACTTTCTAAGAATGTTTCGAAGCGATTTTGGGCTGAAGCTTTACATACCGCATGTCATATTTCGAATCGTGTGTTCTTTAGGCATGGTACAAAGAAAACTTCGTATGAATTGTTGAATGGTAAGAAGCCTACAGTTAAATACTTTCATGTCTTTGGATGTTTTTGTTACATGCTGAATGATCGTGAGTATTTAACCAAGTTTGATTCGAAAAGTGATAAGTGCATCTTCCTAGGATATTCTTCCAATAGTCGTGCATATCGTGTTTATAACTTACGTCTGAAATCTGTTCAAGAGTCAGTGAACATTGTGTTTGATGATGCTACTGATCTTAGCAATATGCCTCCTCAAGTTGACGTTTCAGATGTTATTCAAGAGGGTAAGGAACCTGAGGAGACGGGGGATGACAATGTTGAGCCAACATTGGACTCAACATCTGAGCCCGAACAGAACGAAGAAGCTGGTCCCAGCGAAGTTCGACGTGATCCGCCAGCTAAGATCCAGAAAGATCATCCCACAGATCTGATTATTGGAGATGTCAACGAAGGAAGAAAGACCAGAGTCAAACCACGAAAGGATTACAAGTCTATGGTAAGAAATGCGTGTATGAATTCGCTATATGCCGAGGTACGTTTTAACTGCTTTGTTTCTGAGATAGAACCCAAGAATGTCCTTGAAGCTCTCAAGGATAATTTCTGGATAAATGCGATGCAAGAGGAACTCTTGCAGTTCGAGAAAAACCAAGTATGGACACTTGTCCCACGGCCGAAAGACATTAATGTCATAGGCACGAAGTGGATTTTTAAGAACAAATCTGATGAACTTGGTAGGGTTGTTAGAAATAAAGCACGTTTAGTAGCTCAGGGTTACACGCAAGTAGAAGGTATAGACTTTGATGAGACGTTTGCTCCCGTTGCTAGGCTAGAATCTATTAGACTTTTGTTAGCTATTGCATGTTGGCTTAACATTACATTACACCAAATGGATGTTAAGGGTGCTTTCTTGAATGGGTATATTGATAAGGAAATTTATGTCGAACAGCCTAAAGGGTTCGAAGATCCCCATTATCCTAACCATGTTTTTAAGCTGCAGAAAGCATTGTACGGGTTGAAGCAAGCGCCTCGAGCGTGGTATGCAAGGTTAGCAACATTTTTGCTTGAGTTCGGTTTCACTCGAGGTGAGGCGGATCGTACTCTTTTTGTTAAGAGGGTCGGATCCGATATTTTGATTGCTCAAGTATATGTTGATGACATTGTTTTTGGTTCAAGCTCACAAGTTCTTTTAGACCAGTTTGTGCAGGCAATGAACACTACTTTTGAGATGTCAATGATTGGCGAACTAACCTATTTTCTAGGTTTACAGATTAAGCAAAGCGGTGACGGGATCTTTATGTCCCAAGAAAAATACGCCAAGAACACTGTCAAGAAGTTCGGATTGGACACTGCAAAGGTAATGAAAACGCCCATGGGTTCCTCGCAGAAGGTAAGTAAAGACAGTGTTGGGCAGAATGTTGACCCAACATTGTACCGTTCTATGATAGGTAGTTTATTATACTTATCTGCGAGTAGACCTGATATAATGTATAGTGTTTGCGTATGTGCTAGATATCAATCTGAACCTAAAGTGTCGCATCTTAATGCTGTTAAGAGAATACTTCGTTATGTGAGTGGATCGTGTAGCCTTGGATTATGGTTTTCCAAAGATACTAATTTGAGTCTTGTAGGCTATAGCGATGCTGACTGGGCGGGTGACGAAGATGACCGCAAGAGTACAAGTGGTGGCTGTTTCTTCCTAGGTAATAACTTAGTTGCATGGTATAGCAAGAAACAGAATTGTGTGTCTTTATCTACTGCTGAGTCCGAATATGTTGCGGCGGGTAGTTGTTGCACGCAATTATTGTGGTTGAATAGTATGTTATGTGACTATGGGTTAGAGTGCGAATCTGTGCTTATGTATTGTGATAACCTTAGTGCCATTAACATCTCTAGGAACCCCATCCAACATTCCCGAACAAAGCATATAGATATTAGGCATCATTTTCTGAGAGATATGGTCGAAAAAGAGTTAGTTCGCATCGAGCATATAGACACTAAAAATCAGTTAGCAGACATTTTTACGAAAGCATTGGATTCCGAAAGGTTCTCGGACCTTAAGAAATCCATAGGTTTGCACATGTTAGTTTAAATGTTGATCCAACATTTGGATCAACATAGCATATGTCGATTTTGATAGTTACTGCTTTAATGATTGGTTTAATACTCTGTTCTGTTTTCCTGTGAAATGACTTGATTCTTCTTGATTGGTCCCTAAATGAACCCGATCCCTCTTTTATAGGCTCTTGGTAATACGTCCCTAGGTACACGGCATTCGCTGTGACGATGTACTCTTTGCGACTAAAAACCAATCCTTTTTGTGTTGAGCATGCTTGTAAACTCTCTGCTAGATATAGGCTCTCGGTAATAGAATTCCTTAGGTACACGGCATTCGCGTGACGATGTATACTATGCGACAAAAAGCCGATCCTTGAGGCAAGGGAGTATAAGGGCAGTGCATAATTTCGGTTGGATATATGAGGTTAAAGGGTAGAAATAAGGGGAACTGATTTTGAGAAGAATTAAGCAGAAAAGTCTAGGATTACGGAATTAGAATGTTGAGTCAAATGTTAAGGCAACATGTGACTAACAGTTCGATATTGCTATTTTTTTTGTGTGCTTTCATTTTATTCATGTCTGTCTTTAGTACTGCTTTTTGTCAGTTTTTTTGTGTCTAGTTTAGTTATCTCTCAGAAATGCATTAGAAACTCTCGAAGAACAGCTCTTTACACTTGTCTCGATGTGTTCGTCTAAGTCGCTCAAACGGTTAGTATTTCTTGATTCTACCTTGACTTTTGATTTAGTTCTTTTTGGTTGAATCATGATACGAAGTGCTCCGTGGTTAATTTGCATGGCTTAGTCTTCAAACTGTTTTCCAGTTTTATTCGCATGACTTAGTCTTAAAGTTAGCTCCTATGTGCTCGATTAATTGGATTTGGTATATACTATTTTTAGCTTCATGTTTTGAAAAATCATGACTTAGTTTGGACTTATCCAATTTATGCAGTTTTCTCCTAGTGTTCAACGGTTATTTTTCTGCCCATTAACTCCATGTTTAGGTAAAGTAACTGCTACAGTGACCGTTGTGCCTTGCACGATTTATAAGTGGTAGATTATATGATTTTATTTAACTTGTCATATCATCCCACTTGCTTCACATCGTTCTTTACTTCTCTGAAACTACTCTTCGTGATCTATAGTTCTTAGGGTTTCTCAGATTTTCGATTTTGATTCACTGTTTCTTGACGAAATCATGTCGAATTCATCATCTCAACCGAATGTTGACCCAACATTCGACCCTAACCCTGTTTATCCAGTTTCTCTACAAGTAATCCCAGGTCCCTTAGAGATTGTGGTCTATACCGGGCCTTTTCAGCCTCTTCGACCAGCCAGATCACCACCGCAGGCCGCCGAAGAACAAGCTCCACCACCGGAGACCACAGAAGTGCCACAGCCAACGTCGACAGTCCCTCCTACAGCGACGATGCCAAGCCAAGAAAGTGACGATGATGTACCTCTGCGAAATCGTCTCAAATCGCTCCAAACCCGGCCAAGAAAACGCAAGGATGACTCACCGCCGAGCTCATCTGGTGCAATTCCAGAATCTGGTACCCCAATTGGGGGTGACGAGCAGCCAGCGCCGAACCCTGAGACGGAGGAAACCCCTGTTTTCTCAGACCCTCTTTTGCCGGCTCTGATAGCTTCCAGACAGACGATTCCTCCGCCGGTCTTCACTTTCGCCAACGTGCCGCTAGGTGCAACTCCATTCCAGCCACGGCCGGTCCAAACAAGCTTGGTGGGAGGCGCAATTTTTGTCCCAGCGCCGTCGTCGGTTCCTCCTCCACAGCCTCAAGAAGTCGCGACGCCTTTACCTGGCGCCTCGAGCTCAATTCCGGGGACTGCAACAGCCCCAAAGACGAAGAAGTCTCGGCCAGGAACCTCCAAGAAGAAGAAGGGCAAATCCCAGACCAAGACTTCTGCTCCAGTGACGAAGCGACGAAGCGGGCGTATCAGACGAGCGCTGAACCCAACTTCCAACGCCGATGATCCTATCGATCTTTCCAGCGACTCGGTTGATACGATCGTCGACTCTACAACATACGACAGCCTCGACTCGGAAAGCTCAGATGAGGACTTCAAACTTTCAGGGGGAGAATCGCCATCCTCTGCCACAGAGTCTTTTACAGCCTCAGATCGCTCACAGAGCATCGATGTTGTTGGGGCGGATCTTGCTGAGACTCTAGCATCTTTGAGGAAAAGGGTAGAAAAGCGCGCTGGTAAACGCCCCATGGAGAGTGATGACCAGCCATCGAAGAAAGCGAGGACTGAAAGTACACCTCAACAAGCCGAAAGCCATCGAGATGTCTCCCCTGTGCCAGCCACTGAAGACAATGTTGGGTCTGATGTTGACTCAACATTTGCAGATTCTGATTGGGAGAGTCCCTTGCCCGACCGCATGTTCTACCGCCCAGCCAACGAGGAGCTGTGGGAATCCCTGAGTCAGAGACTCTTTAGGGTGGAGCGGGTCGTGGACGAAGTGAGCTTCAGGAAGTACGGCGTGATGCAATTCCTGGAATCACGGCATCTCGGGCACATGGTGACGAGCTTGGGGACGTACTGTGACAGTATCGTCCGAGAGGTATATGCTAATCTGTTCTTTAACGTGGCTGAGGTTAAGTCTAAGAAGTATGGGAAGGTGTTTCTGAGGGGGAGACTTTATGATATGTCGGCTAGTGCGATTAACAGGTTTCTTCATACTCCTGATGTAGAAATGGGGTATGATTATGACAATGATACTGTGGTTAAGTTCATTACCGGGGGTAGAGTGTCCAAGTGGGTAGGAAACTGTGCGGGTAGTGCTCTTACATCCCTGTTTTCCGTCTTGTTTAAGATTGGGGTATGTAGTTGGCTGCCTACGTCTAATGAGGTCAGGGTGACTGAGACCATGGCGCATTTGTTGTTTGCCCTTGGTCAAAATCTGCCTATTAATTGGGGGAAGTACATTCTGGACAATATGTCGAACCAAGCTGAGAAGAAAGGGAAAGGGGTTCTCCCTTATCCTTCGATCATCTACGGAGTACTTCTACAAGGTGGTTTCCAACCTACACGGCGAGACTCGATAATCACTCAGACGAGCCCATATCCTGTCCAGCCAAGTCATTTGGCAGCCTCTGGCAGAGTAGTAGATCTGCCCTGGCGCAGCCCTGAGCATAATGTTGACCACGATGTTGGTGCAACATCTGTGGCAGAACAGGCCTTGAGAGCGCTTGATGAGTCCATCGCAGCTTTGGTGGCTCAAAGGGATGCTTTGAGAAGGATCATTTCTTCCCAAAAAGGGGGAGATAGAGCAGAAGCACCGAGGACTGAGCAGAGAGCGGAGGATCGAGCAGGACCGAGTGAAGTACAGGCTGAAGAAGGGCAGGGTGCTAACGCAGACCAAGCAGAGGGAGCTGAAGTGGAAGAAACGAGCGAGAGTCTAAACCCTTAGACTTCGACTTTTGTGCATGCGCATTTTGTGTGTGTTTTCATGCTCGTTTCTTATTTCTATGTGTGCTGTTTATTTTGGACCAAGTTATTTTTATTTTGCAGATTTTCCAGGACCTCTAAGGCATGTACTAATTTTCTAGTACTTCGAATAGTTTTTCTTACTATTCTGTGTTTCATCTAAGTCTAACCATTTTGTTTTTGTGGTTGAGTTGATGATTGTCTTTAGGGGGAGTTTCACAATGACTGACTTCTGCTTTGGTTTTGGAAGAAAGATAAAAAGGGGGAGATTGTTGATGTTGAGCGTTCAACAGAAACAATGTTGGGTAACATTCTAAGTCAACATCTGTTGGCCGAGAATGTTCCCTTTCCTAGTTTTATCTTTCATGCCCAAAACCTATTGTAATTATGACGTGGCATTTTTCTAGTATTATGCAGGTTATGGATAAGGGCTAGAACGAATCAAACCGCGTTGAAGAAGCGTATAGGAGTTAGAGCAAAAATCGGAAAACAGCATACTAAAAATAGGCGACTTGGAGCTCAAGTGAAGATCGAGCAAGTCGAGCTGATCAAGTCAAGTTCCAACGGTCACTAACTGTCCAAATACTCTTAGTGGACGTTAGTGGACGTTGTGGGAAGTTACCAAGTCCTTTGGACAAGTCTCTTGCGAGTGAAGACCTATATAAGTCGAAGACTTAATCATTTTGAACGACGACGAACACGTGCAAAAACAGAGCGTCTTTGAGCGAGTTTATTTTCTTGAAAGAGTTTTCTTTTCAGTCTAGTTGTTGCTGAATTCTTTAGTGATTCGTAGGTTTTGGCTAGACTAGCTTTTGACTATCTTTTTCGGTAGTTTTTGTAATCCATCTTTCTAGTGGATCTTTACCCTTTGGGTCTCGCAGCAAGTTATTTGACTTGCTGCACAATTCATCGTGTGTTCGTTTCGTTTTTCCGCTGTGCGTACAAGAGAGTAAGAACGAGTGTTAGCCTAACATCGTGTCCAACATCAGTATTTTATTTAGCAATTTACATCCATTGTGTACGGGACCGCCTTCAACTTACTCTGTCGAAAAATTGATGAGATTGAATTTTTACATACAGATATATTTTTTGAATGATTGACTCACAAATCTGTATTAGAAATCTAGTTTAGTGACCCAACTCTAAAATTTTGCTTTATAATATTATCAAGAAATGTATTGTATATTTTATCCTTGTTCATCTATAGAGACAAACATTTTAAACCTATTGAATTTTGATAGACATGTCATGGAATAAATATATATATATATATATATATATTATATATATATATATCAATCATTTGGGCCCTTTTTTCTCATATCTGGAAAACAATATAGAGAACTATAATGCCTTCTAATGTGTTGCCTGGCTTTAGTTGTCCGTCCATAAGCAACTGTCTGAATTTTTTCTTTCTTTTTTTTTGCAAGTTCCAAGTTTTTCCACGTCTAAATCCCTAACACCTTTCAATTTAATTTATTCTATCCAATATAAAACAATAAAATGTATCAATGGTAATACAACTTGCACCACTTGAAGTGAGGCTTGGATATTTTCTAGTGTTCCCAGAAGGGATTATGTTTCACTCGGGAAAATTAAATAAAAAATATTGTATTTTGAGAGGGGCAATCATCTTAAAGTTGCAAGAATGGCTAGTCTCGAAAAATTATTTAGCATGTCATTTGCAATATTTCTCATCAACTTTCAATAATTAATTACCACTAATAATAGCACATTTATTCCCACGACTTTATTGGATTGAGTTACATCACCTAAAAATGGGATTGACGACTAATAAATAGCACAAGACCTCTTTTGAAGGTAATAACAACGTCGATAAATGCTTGAAAATGGAGTTGAAAGCTGAGGATTGTCTATCTCTTTTGCACTTTCTGTCACTTTTTCTTTGTTTATTATTATGCCTCCGAATTTGATCTCCTAACAAAGATTGAATGTGATTGGAGAATGAATGTCCTACCATTAGTTGTTCTATAATGGATTTAAACAATTGGGTTTTGAATAAGATCCATTACAAAGATTGAATGGTACAAAGTTGGACTCATAAAATTAAAACGTTTAGGACCACATAAGAAAGTCTCTATGTGGCTGTGGGGGGTGTTTTTTCCCAGCAATTGAGAATAATACAGACTAAATAGTCTAAAACAAATAATGTACGTTCAAACCGGGGAAAAAAATCATTTTTGGTCCCCGATGTTTCAACTTGCCACATTTAGTCCCTCATGTTTCTTGATTTGAATCAATTTGTTCCACTGTTAAATTTACCGTCAATTTAGACGGAAAAGTCAGGTCAGCGACTGACATTCCGTCGCAAAATTAGCGACGGAATTAGCGACATGAATTTCCGTTGCTAAAGAAAAAAAAGTAAAAAAAATGATAAATTAAACATAAAAAATGAGGAAAAATTCAAAATAAAGGAAAAAGTCAAAAAATAGGTAAAAAATTCAAAAATAATATTATTAATAAATTAAATAAAAAAGAAATAATGACAAAAATAAATGATAACAACAATAAAATAATAGTAAATAGATAATAAAAATGTATTAAAATGATAATAAAAATTTAATTTAGAAAAATAAATTAAAAATAAATTTCATTAAATAATAATTTTAATGATAATAAAAATCTAATAAAGTAGATAAATAATACAACATTAAAATAAAACGTAAAAATATTTTTATTTACTTTTTATAAATCTTAAATTTATATTTATCATTTTTAAATTTTACTTTATTATTTTATTTTATAATTATTTATCTTTTTATAATTATTATTTTTTATTTAATTTATTAGTAATATTCTTTTTTTTTAATTTTCACTCTATTTTTATATAAAATTTTACTTTTAGTTTATTTTTAATTTATTTGTAATTTAATTTCCTAAATTAAATTTTTATTATCATTTTAATACCTTTTTATTATCTATTTACTAAATTTAATTTTAATTTATTATTTTATTTTTGTTATTTTTTATTTTTTGTCATTATTTAGTTTTTATTTAATATTAGTAATATTAATTTTTATGAATTTTTACTCTATTTTTTAAATTTTTTCCCTTTATTTGGAATTTTCCCTCATTTTATGTTTAATTTATCATTTTTTTTTTCTATTCCGTCGCTAATTTTGCGACGGAATTTTCGTCGCTTACGCTGACTTTTCCATCTAAATTGACGGTAAATTTAACAGTGGACCAAATTGGTTCAAATCAAGAAACATGAAGGACTAAATGTATCAAGTTGAAACATCGGGGACCAAAGACGCTCATAGGCTAAACATTGGGGACCAAAAATAGTTTTTCCATTCAAACAGCGTCCTCCATTAATTAAGAATAATACAAACTAAAAAAAAAAAAAATAGAGTACATGTTAGAAATATAAGACTAAGAGGATATTCGATGCGCAAATGGGTGCGATGTGAAAGCCCCCCACCACGAAGGGATCATTGTCCCATTTTCTACCAACATATGGAATAATTATCATTGCCCTTAAAGATTCTCATGCATAATATATAGACATATATTGCACTATTATTACTGCGACTTACATAATCATTTGCTCTTAATGATTGATTGTTGATCGGTGATTTTCTAAGCCCATTCTCCACTCGTGGATCGCACCAAATACTCTGTCACAAAAATATGTCCCACGTCATGTCCCAACTTGTTAAATATACGAAAAACTGATCACCGTAAATTCGAAAAATATAGCCTATGGATATCATTTTGATCGTCAATAAACAAAGAATAAATTAGATGTATTTATGTATCTTTATAGGATAAATTAGATGAAATAAGGATAATTTTATGATTTGGTGAAATATGAAATTCAATTGTTCTTAAACATTTAAAAAATAAAAAGAAAATATATGAGCCACATGATTTCATATGAGGATTTTGATTAAATGGGACAGAGAGCGAGACAGGGAAGTGGGTCAGGCGATTTCAGCCTGTCACGTACATTACGATATAAATTATTTAATTTAACAATTTGCTAGTTCCTTTTTTTCTTTTTTCTGCCGAAGGTTGTTTTGGATCACACCCTAACTCGAAATGCTTTTAAGTGTTTATATTGTTTTGAGTACTCCAAAAGGAAACTCAACTAAGTAACTATCTTTTACATGAAAAGGGTACATTACATGTCAGAAAAATATAATAAACCATTATAATTTGTTTATTCCGGACAATACGAATAAAGAGAGAATCGCTTGATTTCTTGTGCGATTATTTAGTCTAATCCACTATATTATGTAAGTTAATATATCACACTAAATCGTCCATTAGAATAACTGCCTTTTTTTTTTTTTTTTTCCCGAGACCTTGCCCGACCACCATTATAAGTTTAAAGGTTAGTTCGATGTGTGACCATGGACTCGTTTACATATAGAAAATATTCCTAGTGGGTAGTTAGCTTAGTACATTACATACTGATGCAAAATAACATATATGGATAGAACAAAATAACAATTAAGTTTGGAATCAGTGATGGGTTGCTTTGGAGAATTAAATTAGATAGCGATGTATCAATGCAGGAAGAGAAGAGCTATGGTTTGAGATGGGATGCTTAATTTCTTTCCATTGAGGGATGTGACCTTTCACAAATTCATCATCATTGCCTTCTTAAGAAGAAAAAAAAGAAGACTATTATAATAATTATTATTGTTATTATTAGTATTAAGACTTTAATGGATTGATTTTCACGTGTCATGCAGGAGAAATCTTGACTTGGCCTTCCACGATCAGTTTCACAGATGTAAGAATTAATGAAATATGTGAAGTATTATCCTTATACTGTTGGTATTTGATACCGCGAGAATTAAGAAGGCTAAATAAATAGAGAAGATACTTTCATCAAATGAGATGATTTCAAATGATGAGTACATACTATTTATACACACTCCACAAACTTAATCCACATACATTAAGAAAAACTAAACCACACACCAAACACACAAACCATACACCAAACACACAAACACATTATCATACTTATTTTGTAGAATTATGGATTAGGTTCAACACTTCCCCTTAATCATGATTCTGCAAAGTAATTACGCCAAGCATCGTTCCTAGTTTCACAAGTGTCAATCTTCAAAGGTTTGATAAGAATATCTGCTAGTTGATCTTCACTTCGGCAAAACTCTATCTCAATATTTTTCTTCTCGATTAGCTCCCTTAAGAAATGAAATCTAATGTCGATATGCTTACTTCGTCCATGTTCAACTAGATTCTTTGCAAGATTAATGGCAGACTTGTTGTCGATATAGATCTTAATAGATTCTGCAACTGGAATATGTAGTTGGCGCAGCAGATTGGCTAACCAAATAGATTGACAAGCACAATAAGCTGCAGCAATATATTCCGCTTCGCATGTCGACAGTGCTACGATAGGTTGCTTCTTCGATGACCATGAGCAAACAGTTTTCCCGAAGAGAAAACAATATCCAGAAGTACTTTTTCGATAATCCAGATCACCAAATCACTATCGGAGTATCCTATGAGAGAGCACTTATCACCAGAAGTATAAAATAAACCAAAATCACAAGTACCTTTGAGGTAACGTAGAATAGCTTAGCAATTTCCAAATGAGACTAATATGGTTCCTGCATGAATCTGCTAACCGAACCAACACCATAAGTTATATCAGGTCTCGTAAATGTAAGATATCTTAAACATCCTGTAATTTGCTTAAAGTAAGTTGGATCAACCATCGGTCCTTCCCCTTTCTTCGTAAGCTTTGTACCAATTTCAACTGGAGTTTTTGCTGGATTGCTGTCTTCAATCTGAAATCTTTTTAAAAGATCGGCAATATATTTCTTCTAAGATAAGAAAATTCCATCCTCCTTTTGGATTACCTCAATACCAAGAAAACGAGACATAAGACCGAGATCAGTCATGTCGAACTCCTTCATGATGGACTGCTTAAAACTCTCAATCATACGGGAGCAGTTACTTGTAAATATTAAATCATCAACGTATAGACATACCATTAGAATATCACGAGTATTGCTCACCTTAACATATAGTGAGTGCTCCGAAGGACATCTTTTAAAACCAGCTCGAAGAAAGAACGAATCAATGCACTTGTTCCATGCCCCTGGAGCTTGCTTCAAACCGTACAATGCCTTTTTGAGTCGATAAACTTGTTCCTCAGAACCCTTTTTCACGAAACCAGGAGGTTGTTTAACATATACCTCATCCTCCAATGGTCCGTTAAGAACTGCAAATTTCACGTCCATCTGGTAGATTTTCCAACGGTTCTGAGCAGCTACAACAATCATCGTTCTAATGGTTTCCATGTGAGCGACAGGAGCAAAGACTTCTTGGTAGTCAAAACCAGCTCGTTGCTCGAAACCTTTTGCGACGAGCCTTGCTTTATACCTTTCAACTGCTCTATTGGTCCCCAATTTTGTTTTGAAGATCCACTTCACGTCAATGGCTTTACAACCTCGTGGCAGATCAGGAAGCACCCACGTATTTCTTTTTTCAATTGCTCCGAGTTCTTCGTGCATCGCCTCTATCCATTTAGGATCTTTAAATGCTTCCTCCAAAGTTATTGGCTTAATGTCTGCAAAGAAAGCAAAGTGGACCAGCTCTCCATCGTCATTTAATTGATTATCAGGATTTACCTCGAATTCCTGAAGATATGTTGGTGGGTGTCGGCTACGTTGAGATTTTCGGATGACTGGTGCATCAGAACTTGTAGAAGCTTCTGTAATGTCATGTGGCATCTCCATCTCCTCTTCAAAAGGAAAGATGTTGCTCCTATTTTGATCCGAGGAATTATTCTGATTCCATTCCCATGATTCATCTTCAGCAAAAGTGACGTCCCAACTAACAATGACTTTCTTTGTAGAAGGATTGAATAGCTTGTATCCTCCCTCTTTATAACCAATTAAAATTGTCTTCTCAGCTCTATTGTCCAGCTTTGTCCTCGTACCTGCTGGTATGTGAGCATAAGCAACAGAACCAAACACCCTCAAGTGTTTAACTTGGTTTATAACCACTCCATGCTTCTTCTGACGTACGATCTTGAATTCCCTTCATCGGACATCGATTTAGAATGTAAACAGAACAGGAGACAGCTTCAGCCCAAAACGAATTTGGCATATTCTTGGTTTTCATCATGCTTCTGGCCATGTCCATGATCGTCCGGTTCTTTCGCTCAGCAACTCCGTTGTGTTGAGGAGTGTACGGAGAAGTAATCTCGTGATGGATACCCTTTACTTTACAATACTCATTAAACTCGTTAGAAGTATACTAACCTCCACCATCAGTTCGTAACTCCTTCAACAGATAGCCACTTTGTCGTTCAACGTGTGCTTTAAACTTGAGAAAATATCAAATACTTATGACTTTTTTTGTTGGAAAAATACTCATGTTTTACGGGAAAAATCATCAATGAAAGTCAAGAAGTACCTATTATTCCTGTTTGATAAGACATTCATCGGGCTACATACGTCCGAGTAGACGATCGCAAGAGGTTGCGTTGAACGGTGTTCCCTTCCCGTAGCAAACTTTGTGCGGTGATGCTTTCCAACAGTACATGCTTCACAAATTTGTTCCAGGTGTTGAATAGATGGCAAACCATTCACCAATTTTTCTTGAGAAAGTAACTTTAAACTTTGAAAGTTTAGATGTCCAAACCGTAAGTGCCATAACCAAGACACATTTTTTGTAATAGCACTAAGACACTTATAAGCACCACGAGAAATATTGATTTGAAACATCCGATTCTTTGTCATAGGGGCTTGAAGAATTAGAGTACCTCTTTTGTCGCACACAGAAAACTTTCCACCACGTAGTGACATATCATACCCCTTTTCAGATAGTTGTCCAATACTCAGCAAGTTCGTCTTTAGGCCTGGTACATAGAATACGTCTGATATATACTTCTGATCGCCATTCTTTAGGTTGATGAGGATTTGCCACCCATAATAGGTATGTTCGTATCATCTGCAAATTTGACACTTGATTTGAAAGATTCGTCAAGCTCCGCAAATAACTCCTTTTTACCGCACATATGGTTTGTACACCCGGTATCAAGAAACCACGTGTGATAGTCTGATAATTCCTTGTTGCCTGAAGTGACCATCAAGAGAGCATGGTTTTCTTCTTCATATTGTTGAGTGCAGTTAGCCCGCTGGTCATTATCTTTGTATCTACACTCATTTGCGTAATGCCCAAATTTATGACAATTATAACATTAAATGTTAGACTTGTCATACCGTCTACCACGTCCACGGCCACGGCCTCTTGTAATTTGATTGTGGTTGGCTTGCTCCTGATTATCACCACGATTGTTACTATAGCCACTGCCGTTACCATATCGGCCACCTCGGCCTCGGCCTCGACCTCGTCCTCGACCATGAGAGTTGGATTGTTGCATTTTGGAATCACCTGATGGTTGGACTTGTAAAGCTTGCTCAGCGACGTTCTTCGTTTTCTTCTCAACCATACGTTGTTCGTGGGCTTGTAGCGTACCGGTCAATGCATCCACAGACATCTTTGACAGGTCATGTGCTTCTTCAATGGCTACCACTATGTGGTCGAATTCGCTTGTTAGTGAACGTAGAATCTTCTCAACGATGGTCACGTCTTCTAGCTTCCCACCGTACATCTTCATTTGATTTGTCAAAAGCAGCAGTCGACTTATGTAGGTTGACACTGATTCAGTAACCTCCATCTGTGAGCTTTCGTATTGTCGCCTTAGCGTCTGGAGTCGGACTATTTTTACCTTGTCATCTCCTTGGTACGCTGTCATAAGAATTTCCAGGCTTTCTTTGATGTTGTTGCTGCTTCGATCTTCTCGAACACCTCATCGGTTGCTCCCTGTTGTATAAGGAACAACGCCTTCTTATCTTTTTTCTTACTTTCACGATAAATAACCTTCTCTGGATCGATGGCGGTATCCTTGACTTCATCGAAGCCTTTCTCCACGATCTCAAGCAATTCGTGGTAGTCGAAGTGGACTTCCATCTGAGCCGCCCACCTATTGTAATTTTTCCATCAAATACAGGAACCGTAAGCGAGTTGTTCATCGCCATAGCTCTGATACCAATGTTGGTATTTGATACCGTGAGAATTAAGAAGGCTAAATAAATAGAGAAGATACTTTCATCAAATGAGATGATTTCAAATGATGAGTACATAGACTATTTATACACACTCCACAAACTTAATCCACATACATTAAGAAAAACTAAACCACACACCAAACACAAACCATACACCAAACACACAAACACATTATCATACGTACTTTGTAGAATCATGGATTAGGTTCAACATATACAACCTATATTCGTGTATTTATTTTGTTGAGGTGAATGGGAACAAGAAATCAATTTTTATGCATTAAAATGGAAATTTGCTTTCATTTTCACAAATTATGTTATAATTATTTTACTATGTTTTCATCCCAATGATATGATGTGAATTTTCTTGATTGTATTCCAATAAATAAACCGTATGGCACATCCCACCATGACAGTTCATCGACACAGCATGATATGATATTTATTCTCGCCTTTCGTTAATGTCAGGCATGACATCATTAATGAGAATGATTTTTTTTCAATGCTATATAATACCCAAAAAAGATAAGCATATTGAGATGAATACATACAAGTGAGACTTTTCGGTATGAAGTGTATATCTATCGATATATTATAGCAGGATGTTCAATAGCAGAGTAATAATATCTGGTATTCATCAGTGTTCCCAGCAACATATTTTAAATGACAGCCATCATTATGTACGTGGAAGGAAAGATTATTATTGGATGGTACGGTGGAGAATATTCTACAAGATATGCATATCAAAAGCAACACAAAATTTCCAAACTTAACATCACTTGTAAAATCTCTTTTTTATCATTTACCTGTGTTCGAAAAGTGTTTTAAGGACTACACGTTCTCCAAAATTAGGGCCACTTATTTTTTTTTTATCATTTTTAGTGGCTTATGGTTGAATTAGTCGAAGCATTATCTTAGTGGGTAGTTACTGTTTCTAGCTATATATAGTTTAAGTATTTGCATTGTTTAATTATGGTGCTTACGTTGAATATAATAGGGTCTTTTTTAAAAAATAGTCTTTGATCTGGTCAATTTAAAAAAAAAAGAGCACTCTTTACTTTTTTTTTTGGTTAATAGAACTCTTTCTATTTAATTCTAATCATCTTCTTCTAATCCCTTAATATTATTAAAAAGAAAAAGAAAAAGAAAATACAACCATGAAAAAAGCTGCTCGACCATTTTCTTCCAGCAGAAAGCATTCATTTCACATTCCACCAAGCAAGCTCAGCTAATTTTCTTCTTCTTCATCGTTCTTAAGAAAAAAACAACTACATTTTCTTCTTCTGTTGCCAAAAACAAAAAAGAAAGAAATAAAGTCGAAAGTCCTCACTGAAAGGATTTCGCACCTCAAACTTGTCACTGTAAGTAATTTCGTGATTGGATCTTTAATATAACCCTCGAAGTTTGTAATTTTCAGTCCTAAACACTGTTCTAAATTAAATGGGGTGTCAAAACTTCGAAATTCCGGTTGGAAGCACGAAGTGTTCAATGTTCGTTTTTTTAATACGTCCAGCTGATCAGGGGACCCCTGCTTGGAAGCATGCGCCCCACGAGTTACCAACATGGGACCCACACATAATGCAGGGTCCTTGCGCGTATATCAGGCGCGTCAGATCATGGGATCACCGCACATAGATTCACGGGACCCACACATTAGTGACGGTGTCCCCGACGCCATATCAGGCGCGTCCGATCACGGGACCCGCGCAAAAATACAGGGTCTCCGCACGTAAATCCACGGGACCCACGCAGAGTCGCTGGTTCTAAACCCTAATTTCATCTTTCAAATGTTATATACTGAACTTTACTTCTTTTATAGGTGATAATCATGACGATCACGGGCATTTTTTTCAAGTCGATTGTCAGTGGATAATTCGCGAGGACATACGTCGAACTGGGTTCCCGATCCAAGTTTCCTATGGCAATCAATCTTGGTCGACGACGGTTCATGCACATTAGAGGATCTCACTAACGGGATTTTGAAGGCATTGTCGTTAGGCAACGATAATACCAAACTCAGGATAAGCTACATGCCTTGCATAGACTACAGTTATGTGCGCCCCCATCTACATCGAGAATAATTACGGGGTACGTGTGTACCTTGGTTTTGGTTGTCCACTGTCAAGACCACCTCTTCACGTGCAAATTGAGTTATTCGTCATTGCTGCACCGCCACATCAACCTCATGATAATGATTTGTTGAGTTTCAATGTAACAACCCGTCCCATACCGGGCGTCACTGTAGCATCGGTCCCTATCGGGATACGTGGGGTTGGGCCCATCACACTCCGACAGATAGTCTGGCCTCACTGTACCACCATTTAACCTTTCAGCGTGCTTCGTCCTCGTCCACACGCACCCTGGGCAAACTTCATAGGGGGTCACCCATCCCAAGATTGCTTCAAGTCAAGCACGCTTAACTTTGAGTTCTTTCGGATGGACTCCCGAAAAGGTAGGTTGACCTTGGTGATATGAGTAGTACTATCAATTTTCTTATACGATTCTTAGCCTGACACGCCCATACGTTGCCAGTCTCAGGATCCCCTCTCATTCAGGTGTTGGATCGGTTCGTTGATGTAACCCTTCGCCTAGAAGCCTGCCAGGAGCCGCTCCTTGTCCGTGCACTTCTCTGGCACCGGCGATCACTCCCCGCCCTCATCGGCCCCGGGCGTCACATGGCCACCAACTTTTGCCTGGTTCGTCCCCGAACCAGCACCGTACTGCGAGAGGTTGTGCTCTGGTACCACCTGTAACAATCCGTCCCATACCAGGCATCACTATCGCATTGGTCCCTACCGGGACACATGGGGTTGGGCCCACCACACTCCCACTGATAGTCTGACCCCACTATACCACCATTTAATCTTTCAGCGTGCTTCGTCCTTGCTCACACGCACCCTGGACAAACTTCCCTGGTCACCCATCCCAAAATTACTTCAAGTCAAGCACGCTTAACTTTGAAGTTCTTTCGGATGTCCGAAAAGGTAGGTCGACCTTGGTGATATGAGTAGTACTATCAATTTTCTTATACGATTCTTAGCCTGACAAGCCCATACGTTGCCAGTCTCAGGATCCCCTCTCATTCGAGTGTCGGATCGGTTCGTTCATGTACCCTTTCGCCTAGAAGCCTGCCAGGAGCCACTCCTTGTCCATGCACTTTTCTGGCACCGGCGATCACTCCCCGTCCTCATCGGCCCCGGGCGTCACTTCGACGTCGGCCTTATAGCGCAGTGTGATACAAACTCAGATATCCAACCATTTGAGAGTTAACCCAGCACATCTTACAACTCTCCTTACCAAAGTAATGAAAGCACTGGCTATTTAGGTGATTACTCGGAATGGGCGGCGTAATGAAAACGAGCAAGTCGGTGGGGAAGATGAAAATGAAGACGAGCAAGGTGCTTCAGATGTGATGATGATGATGACGACGAGTTTGATGTCGATGAGCATGACGACACTCTAGATGTGGCCGAAGATGGTACCTCTTCGTTTACGAATGGTTCGAGCCTATACATTGGACAAGAATTTCGTAGCAAGAAAGAATTCAAGACGAAATCACTAAAATCGCAGTCGTTGCGTGCTTCAAACTCCAAATAGATAGGTCAAACAAAACCTTGTATGTAGTGAAATGTACGAAGGAGAACTGTGAATGGCGAGTACGAGCTGATAGGACAAGAACTCCCCATTTTTCTCAATCCGAAAGTACTGCAACATGCACACATGTGGCGTGTCTCATCGATGCCGTAGTCATCGGCAGGGAAGTTCATCGCTCGTATCGAGGGCGTTGTTGGAAAAATTTAGGGCTCCAAAGACATTTCGCCAACCAGTTCAATACCGTCGATGATGCAGAGCAGGGGAGTAGAAGTTTCATACTACAAGGCTTGGAGAGGGAAACAATTGCGATCGATGAAATAGTTGGTAACATGGACGCTTGCTACGGTTTACTGCCGGCATACTTAGATGCAGTGATGCAAGCCAACGAGGATAGTATCACCGATTGGGAGATATACGAAGACAATCGGTTCAAGTACATGTTCTTGGCATATAGCTAGACTTGTCAAAATGGCCCGCGGCCCGTGGGCCGGCCCGTCCCGCCCTGCCTTTGGGGCGGGCTGGGCTGGGATTTGTAAGGCCCACGGGCTGGCCTGCCATATTTTAATTAATTAATTTTATATATTAAATATATATTTATTTAAATATAGGAATTAATTAATGATTTTATTTATAATTAGTGATGCATTTATTAATTAATACATAATTAATATATATTTAAATATCATAATTATATAAATAATTCTTAATTAATTAAAAAGTTTAAATAAAAAAATGTAAAAAAAATATTAAGGCGAGAGGACCGGTCCGCCAGGCCTGCGGCCCGCTGGCGGGGCGGGCTGGGCTTCAGTTTTGAAGGCCCGCCACATGGCGGGCTTTCCCACCCCGCCCCGCCCCGCCAAACTGCGGGCTTTGGCGGGCGGCGGGCCAGCCCGCCCCGGCCGGCCCATTGACAGTTCTACATACGACACATGCGTCAGAGGCTTTACGTACACGAGGAAAGTCATTTCTATCGACACAACTTTTTTGAAGGGGAAGTATAATGGGATCATGATGACTGCCACGACGCAAGACGGCGATTACCATCAATATCCTGTATCATGGGGTCATGCCGACTGGTCTGAGGGAACAGTCATGGACATGGTTTATCACGAGAATGCGACATTTTGTCGCGGACAGCGCTGATCTCGTAATAATTTCTGATCGGAATAATGGAATAAAGAATGCAGTTCCGACCATTTTCTCGAACGCATCTAGTGGTTTTTGTGACTGGCACCTTCACCAAACATGACTATGTTTACACCAAAGGTGGAGTCGAGTATAAGAGAGACTTTCGCCGAGTCGCAAAAATTTCGTGTGTCGGAAGTCGAACATGTAATAGATAACGTGTACGGGCAGCATGTGAATGAGGTGGTCGAGTTGAAGTTGTGGAAATGCACGTGCATGATGTTTGACATCGATCGTATCCTTGTCCACATGCGATTGCAGCTTGTGGTTACGCCCAAGTGCCGGTCTATTCATTAGTGCACGATTATTATGCCTTGGAGATCTGGAAGTTAGCTTACGAAGGGACTATACAGCCGGTACGTCGGAGTCGTATATCGTCATCGAACACTCCTCCAGTCGGCGATGCATAGCACTCAGTGAGCGATCGTTTCCACTGGGATGACGATGTAATCTCTTTTCTCCACGATGTCGACGGCCAACTTTCCTGCCTCCCCTTCGCGTAATGGGCCCACATAGGAAGCATCTCATTTTCGACATGCCCATCTTCGTCTAGGCCTCGGAGGTCGATCACGGACTTAAATGCGTATCCCGTGCACGCTAAATTCTTAGCGCAGAAGGAGTGTTTTGGCATCTCAATGAACCCACACATGGATTCATTTATATGATGAAAAACAAATAAAACACAACGACGATTTTAGAAATGAAGATCATAACAAACTAATGAAGACGGAGGAGAGCATACTGCGTCATCGAGCCATTTCGTTGGCGTGGCTAGCTCATCAAACCAGTCTCGCTTATGCTTGTCGATCGCACACTGGACCCACACATCGTCTTCCAGTGACTGTATTTCCTTCTCTACGATGGACCAGAGTCTTAATTTTTTATTAATATGGACCACCAAGCGCGAGAACTGATTTTGCGTAGCACCGAACGACGAATTATTCTGCCGCTCCTTCGAGGTCGCCTCGACCACAACTTTTCCCTTATCTGTCACCGTCGTCGTTGATTGTTCCCAGTCGACGCCCCTCCAAGTAGATGGGTTCACCTCATAATAAGGCTTGCTTTGCGTCGATTTCATCGTCCACTTGAGATGGAACGTAACCGGCGTAATGGGGATGCGCCCATTCAGACGGACTGTGACCGTCCCATGAATCCTGGCTCGGACCCTCGTACAATCTGGTCTATCTCTCATCGTTCTACATCGTAAATAGCAACTGATAAGTAATCTACAGAACTAATTAAAAAAGTAAGTATAAAAAACTTACAAAGAGGAGGTTAGGCAGGCGGAGTGCGCGATCCACCAACAAATCTACTCGCCAGCTCCTCCACCGAGTTCCCCAACACTGATGCTTTCACCCTACGATTGCATTTGGCCCCAACGTTCCTCATACGCGTCCCACCTTCTCTTATTCGTCTCTCATCGTCCTTCATTTTGGAACTGCGATAGCTGCATGCCAAGTTGGTTGAATCGCCCAAACAGGTCCGTGAAGTTTCGCTCCACACCTCTCGACCATTCCTCAAAGCGTGCCTCCGAAGCGCCTCCATATAAGCGCCTGATGTTCCTATCGGTGGAGGCGGCGATTCATGAAACCCGTACTCCGGTGGAGGTTCGGGCATGTCGTCGTGAGGCATCATCATATCTTCGTCGCGGTGGCCTCTACTCGAGATATGGGGATGACCTGTGCATCGAAATCCTGTTGGATGACAACGCGCTCGTGCCGATCTCCCTCCCCCTCCCCCCACGACGGGAACACCTAACATCCACTCCTTGCTGGAGTAGGCCCTGCACATGGTCGAATAGTTCATGCGTTGTCCCAATGTTAAAGACGTTGTCCCTAAGTACTCCGCTTCCAACTCGTCCGCTGACGGCTAATAACCCTCGTACAGTGGACCTATGGGCGGCAGCTGCCACCGCCCCAAGCTTCGGACATCCCTTGCTACTCCAATTCTTCGTCACCCACCTCAACATGCATGGCGTAAAATTTTCTTCTCTGCGTGCCGCAAACGCATATGCGATGCCCGATGCACAAGTACGCTAGTATCTGCATACAATAATGACAATAATATTAGCAATTATTAATAAATTAAATCAAGATATGGCTAAGCTTAATTAGAAAATCACCTGAAGTGGTTGTATGAACCCACTAATCAGTCAACTTTTTGTATCGTCCATCTCTCATAGATTTTCTTTTAACAGACCGGATGACCTCCCTGAAAGCCACGGTACCCCAAGGATATTGGGAGAAAGCCACCTCGTCTTTGGCAAGATAAACGACCCAAGAGCTGACGAAGGTATCCTTCTTCCACAGTCGAGGCATCAAGACCGTGGTGGCGAAGTAGACGTTTACCAGCTTCAACTCATTGTCCACGCATTCCTCGTCGCCAGCCAACTCCTCAAAGCGACGCCTCACGTGCAACATGCGGACGTGGGCAAGGCCGCCAAAATGTCTGTCGGCGAAAGCCGTGTTGGGGAATACGTGCGGCTCGACTGCAAACTTGAGCCCGATGATTAGGCAATACTCCAATTTTGAAAATCAGAGAGGTTTGTTGCCAACAACCATCCAAAGCACCTCGGGTTGTGCAACGTCCTCTGCCTCTGGATGAGGTACCATAGAAACTTGGCCGAGAGATTATAATTCGGCTCGGCACTAACGAGTCGCCGAAAGCACTCACTGCCCTATATATCTCCCACTCAAGGTCGTTCAGACACCCTCTTATGACCTGGCTGGCCTCGTCGTATAGCAAGGTCAGCATAATAAGTTTGTCTAAAGCTTCGTCGCCTCTTCCGAATTGCGTTTTCATCACAACCTATTTACGCCTAATTATAACATATTTTAGCTAATTACATGGTATGAATATTGAAAATATAAAACCCTAATGCACAATTACGTAGGGGAACATATCGCATATGCTGAGATTCACGTACAGAATCGCATCAGACCCCTATGCAATGATGCGGTTCCGCGCGAGTCTGATGCGTCGCGGGTACACTGTATAATAGCGTGGGTCTCCTGCTCTTGCATGCAGGGTCCCGTACCTATAAGTCACGGGACCCTGCGTGCAAGAGCAGGAGATCCGCATTATTATACAGCGGACCCGCGCATATACGCATCGGACCCGCGTGGGAACCACATCATCTTATGGGCAGGTACCATGATAATATGCACGAGAATCGTGCTTACAAGAGGGGGTCCTATGCTTGCTAGCGTGGTCCTATGCTTGAAAGCACGATCAGATACTTGCCAGCGTGGTTTGCAAGCATGGGTCCCATGCTTGCAAGCACGGTCCGATGCTTGATAAAACAGGTCCTGTGCTTGCAAGCATGAGTCCTATGATTGCAAGCACGGATCCACTGCGCTTGCAACCACAGGTCCGCATCAACTTAGTGTTAAATTGAAGAAGACGAAGAGTAGAACAAATACCTTCACTCTTTGGGTGCTCTCGTTGATTGCCACTGTCGATTAAGGTTCGGATTTGGGTTCGAGTTGTAGAGAAATGATTTGCAGTGAAGGAAAGAGAACGCTTGCTGTGCAGGAGACCGATTTGCAGTGCAAGGGAGTGAAAGTGGTTGCTTATTTACTTTTACTGTTCTATCACGGGTCTGATGTTTCAGATTCGCTACAGTAAACCTGTAAACCCTTAATTTTTTTGTTAAGTATTGTTGAGGTTGTTGATTGCGATTAAATAAGGGCAAAATAGTCTTTAGCAAAGAGTTAGTAAGGGTACAAATGTAAATTCCAATTTTGGATGCAATTTTTTTAAAGATGACCAAGTCAAAGGCTATTTACTTAAAATCCAATACAATATTTTTTTCCCTCACCTCTCTTTCTTTGATTCTTGGTTGCTTCATACAAACCAACAATTGGTATCAGAGGCATAATCTTACGGAACTTGTGTGAATTTTGAGTATCATGGAAGTCGAATCAAATTTCTTGATGATTGATCCGGCGGTGTTCGACGGCGAAAAGTACCTGCTATGGGCGGTACGTATGGAGACATATTTGGAGGCTCTAGATCTCTTAGCTCTGGGAAGGAGATTATGAAATTCCCGGACTTCCTAACAATCCCACGATGGCACAACTGAAAGCACACAAAGAGAAGAAGACAAGAAAGTCGAAGGCAAAGGCATGCTTGTTTGCTGCAGTTTCTCCTACTATTTTCACTCAGATAATGTCTTTAAATCAGCAAAAGAATATGGGACTATCTGAAGAAGGAATACGAAGGAGATGAAAGAATCAAAGGAATGCAGATCTTGAATCTTATCAGAGAATTTGAACTTCAAAGAATGAAGGATCCTGATACGATCAAGGAATATTCAGACAAGCTGTTGTCGATCGCAAATAAGGTGAGACTTCCCGAATCTGAATTAACTGACTCAAGGATTGTAGAAAAAATTCTCGTTACAGTACCAGAAAGGTACGAAACAACCATCACTGCCTTGGAAAATACCAAGTATATGTCGAAGATCTCTTTGGCGAATTACTTAATGCCATGCAAGCACAAGAACAAAAACGGCTCGGAGAATACAAACCATTGAAGGCGCTTTGGCCGCAAATCAACGGATTACTTCTAATGCTAAATGGAAGAAGAAGAATTACGAAGGAAACGTCACAACAAAACCTAGGAACACTAAAGGGAGGTATGAAAATCAGAAGTCATATCCACCTTGCGAACATTGTGGAAAGAAGGGCCATCCACCTTTTAGATGTTGGAGACGACCAAACATTGACTGCACTATTTGTCATCAGAGGGGACACGAATATGTCATTTGCAAATAAAAAAATCAGCAACAACATGAAGTGGCGAAACCTCAACCAGTTGATCAAGTGGAGGAGGATCATCTTTTCGTGGCTACACGCATTTCTAGCGTCGAGTCATGCGAGGACGGGCTCATCGACAGTTGATGTACTAATCATATGACATCAATAACGAGTTGTTCAAGGATCTGACTAGCGAAGACAATTCAAAAGTTCGAGTTGGAGATGGTATGCATCAGTTCAAGGAAAAGGAAATGTTGCAATCTCAACCAATTTAGGTACAAAGTTAATCTCTGATGTTCTTTATGTCCCGGATATTGCTCAGAATTTATTAAGCATCGGGCAACTAATCGAAAAAGGCTTTAAAGTTCTCTTTGAAGATTGCTATTGTATGATTAAAGATGCAAGTAGTCGGGATATATTTAAAGTAAAAATGAAGTGAAGAAGTTTGGTTATAAATCCGATGGAGGAGGAGCAGATCGCTTTACATGCCACAGAAAATATTCTCTCATGCGAAGAAGCAACGGGTTCTTCTACCCTTGATTGTAGCGTGATGCAATATGCGAGTGAGAAATCTACTAAACAGGCTATTGACAATCTCAAGAATCACATGCAAAAATGTTACGGTGCAAGAAATGCTACGGTGAAACTCATTGGAAAAATGCAACAAGATCGGCGTCAAAAAATGACAAACTCTGAAGCTTATTTCATTTTGGCGACAGCGCTAAAGCTCGTTCGAGTACCAAGTTCGAGTTTCCAAAACAAAGTTCGAGTTCACGTATCCTAAAACAAGGAGAAGTGTTCGAAAAGTGTTTTAGGACTACACGTTCTCCTATATTAGGCCCACTTATGTTTTATTATTTTTAGTGGCTTAGTGGTTGAATTAGCCTAAGCATTATCTGAGTGGGTAGTTATTATTTTTAGCTATATATAATTTAAGTATTTGCATTGTTTATTTATATATTTTTTTTACTGTCCCGAGGTATCCCCACACAACCTGGCTATGAACTAGCCCCGGCCAGCCGTGGGCCTTATAACGCCACACAGACTTTGGCAAGGCGGGGGCTATTAGCGCCACACATTCCAGAGATGGGACTAATCCTCGGGGCCAGATGAACACGTCCCAAATTCACCCGACATCGATAGTCATGAGGTATAACCCTCATGGGGACTTCCCAAAGTAATGTGGGAGGTAGGGTTCGAACCCCTGACCTCCTAATCACATGCACTTTGGGGCCTCCCCTCAGCCAGTAGAGTGAAGGGTCACTGGCTAAGTATTTGCATTGTTTGATTATAGTGTTTACGTTGAATATAATTTTTTTTGCTCACCTCTCTTTGGTTTGATTATTGGTTGCTTCATAAAAACCAACAAGCAGTAAATAGTAAAAAGCATAGGAGTTTCATAAGCAAATGATGGTAAACTGATAGGTCAGTAAGAATAACTATCAAGGTTACTCGATTAGTTGAGTGCTGCTTCTTATTATCAATTATATGGGTTCCTTCTCGGACCACTAATTTAATTGTTTCCCTAATCATGTCTACACGCATTTCATTTTATCTCGTAATCAATGTTTTAAGAATCTTCCATTTAAAACACCTCAAATTGCTTTTTCTCTTCATACTACGTTGCAAATTTGAAGATGTTAGTTTAAGCAATCATCTATTACTTAAACGACGAACAAGGAAAAGCATAAAGAATAATTTTCATGTGAGTTTAAATCTGCGTACGTGCTAATTATTCTTGTAACATGGTCTTGATCCCATATATAGGATATTATGTCCTCCACGTGTCCGCACACAGCCTGTCACAAGTTGATAAAAATCAAATACAAGCCATTGGTAAATAATGCACATGAACTCATTCAACTCTGCTCCCTCCCTTTAACCCAAAAGTCTCACTTACATATATATAATTTATATGGTTTCCTAATAACGAAGCGTTAGGGTCGCGAAGAATTGAGAATTAATCATATATCAGTTTAATCTCGCCGGAGATCGGCCGGAAAAATGCCTTTGGGTTTGCACTCAGACGAGCACGGCGGCCTAACCGAGCTCTGCCTTGGCTTACCTGGCGCCGGTAATAATAATAATAATGAAGTTGTCGACGGTTTTAAGGTTGCCGGGAAAAGAGGGTTTTCTGAGACCGTTGATCTGAAGCTCAAACTTCAATCCAACGGCTCAGATTCTCGAGATCTGAAAGAGGGCTTCGCCGGCGAAGGCGTCGCTGCCCACAAGGACGAGCAAGTCACCAAACAGCCGGCGGCCAAGTAAGTGTGTCGATTTAGTATATTCAGTAAATTTAGTATATAAATAAATTAAATAATATGATAAACCTAATTAATTATAGGGCGCAAGTGGTGGGGTGGCCGCCAGTTAGATCATTTCGCAAGAACAGCATGCCGGCGGCGGCGGCGGCGCATCGGGACCCCACCTCCGGCGAGGCTGAAAAAGCGGCGGCGGCGGCCGCCTCTTTCGTCAAGGTGTCGATGGATGGGGCGCCGTATCTAAGAAAAGTAGACTTGAAGATGTACAAAACCTACGAAGAGCTCTCTGATGCCTTAGCCAAAATGTTCAGTTCCTTCACTAATACGGGTATGATTATGTGGTTAAGATATAAAAATTAAGTAAAAATCATATCTTTGAAAAGAGATGTTGCTTTAACACACAAGCAATTAAAGAAAAACTTTCTCTCTCTATTAGGGTTTTCTCTCATCTCTCCCTACACCAGCAAGCCGCCGCACAAAAAACAGCTCTTTCTCCCCCATCCTCCATTAATGGAGGTGGGGGAGGTCTTGTCTTTTCTTTTCTTATTTCCATTTTCTCGTTTTTCCTTCTCTTTTGTCTTGTTTTTCTTTCAATAAGGCACGCTCCGCTACACCTCCACTTGCCGGCGTCTCTGTCTCCGCCCGTGGGCCAGCCTCCGCCAGCCCCCTCTGTCGCCTTCGCTCCACCTTCACGCGCCTCCGTCTCCGCCTCCCACTGCTGGTTCCGCAGGTCACCCGCCCCGACGCCGGCTTGCCTGGTGGCTGTCGCCATCATCACCACCCACCGCTCGGTGACCTGCGACCCACCTCCTCCGCCCTTCATCTCCGTCGGCCGCCGCCGGCCGCCTTGTCGCCTGTCCCCGCCTCTGCCGGCCGCCCTGTCGCCCACCTCCGCCAGTCGCCTGTCCCCGCCTCGGCCCTTCATCTCCATCGGCCGCCGCCGTCCCGCCTGTCGTCGCCTGTCACTGCCTCCGCCACCCCTGTCTGACTGCCGCCGGTGGACGACCTTGCCGCAGTCCCCTCTGCCTCTCAGCCTCGAGCCTCCCACCGTGGGACCTCGTCTCTCTCGACCCTCGGTCGGGAGCCTTTTCTCCCTTGTGGAGCCATCAGTCCGATGAAGATAAAACCCAGAAGTCGAAGACCAGGTTAAAGTGAAGAGTATCGTAGATTTAGCCTAATCGCTTTTTCTGTTATAGTTTCTTTAGTTCTTGGTCATAGATAATGGTGTTTATTTTCTGTCGGTTTTTTTGTCCTTTATGGACCCTTTTCTCCCTTTATGGGAGCCTTTGTTTCCCCTTGTGGGACTGTGTGCTCTTATGTGAGCCTTTGTTCTCCCGGTTAATGATGTACCGGTGAGACCCTTTGGGTTATTTAGCCCTGTATCTTTGTTTTTAATGCAAGCTATCGTTTGAAAAAAAAAAAAAAAAAAAGAGATGTTGCTTTCAAAAAGAAAAGAAAAGAGATGTGTAATAAGATAATATGGGATAATTCTTCATGTAGGAAAATATGGGACCCAGCAAGGGATGATAGACTTCATGAGTGTGAGCAAATTGATGGATCTTTTGAACAGTTCTGAATATGTTCCAACCTATGAAGATAAGGACGGTGATTGGATGCTCGTTGGCGATGTACCATGGAGGTAATAAAATTAATTAATTCATGTCACAACATTTTACAGATTGAATTTCTATTAAATTAAGTTCAATAAGTGAGACTACATGCCATATGGCTAAAGTCATTGCGAAAATTTATAGCATGACATTATCGTTCGAGCTCTAATTATCGTACTTCCTCCTTCCCATCTTTCTATTTCGGGCGTCCCACATAATTCTTCCAATTTCTACTTTTAGTAAAATTATTTCAATAATTAAATTAATTAGACCATTTATATTTAAAAAAGAATTCTTAATTTGCGTGCACACTAATTAGTTTTCTCTCTTCATTCCTTAAAAGTGTACTATAATATTTAAAAAATGTGGTTTTTAATCTATGTGCCCACTAATTTTTGGAAAGTATTAAGTGGGACATAGGTAGTATTAAATGACCAACTCAACTAAAAAATGGCCAACTGAATTAAAAATCTGAATTCTACCCACTATAAGAAAAAATAGTATCAGACACGGAAATTAGATACGTAATTAGTTTTTGTCTAATTATGCGTATTAGAGATTCTGACACGGTTTCTAATTTTTATTTCTAAATAAATTTAATTCATTTATTTAGACACGAATTTGATATGGAAATAAAAATGAAAATGCGACAAAATTCATTTTAACGGTATATATCCGTGTCCTAATTTGCTACGGGAACAACGCCTACACTAATCACTCAGTAGATATGGAATTTGGTTTTACACGCCGAATTTTTCGTGTCTAATATGTCTGGTTTCTGGTAGTGACATGATCTCTTCTTCTAAGTTCTGACATTCATAATTAATATTATTTTTTGCTTCTTGTTCTAAATTCTGATATATTTCACCTAAAAACTTAGGGTTATACGTATATGTATCTTTTTTCAGTTTTATATATATTTTTATGGCAAATGATCATATAATTCAATCATATATGTGTAGGATGTTTGTTGATTCATGCAAGCGGCTTCGTATCATGAAAGGATCTGAAGCAATTGGACTCGGTAAGCATTATATAGTATTAGAATTAAAAAATGAAAACAATATACACACACATATATATATATATTATATATATATATGATTCTTATGAATATTTTCAAATTCTGCAGCTCCAAGAGCAATGGAGAAATGCAAGAGCAGATGTGAATACGATTGAGACCAACTATTGGTGTGGGAAGATGTTATTAATATACACTTTTTTTTAATGTAATTTCGTGGGCGTCGTCGTGTCTGTATTTTCTCTAGTATAGATTATATGAAAATCTGTGGATATCATTTGTATTTGGACAAGAAGCAAAAAATGACACTTAACGTGCGTTGCCTGCCTTTTGGTCGTTGCATTGCAACTTCTTCTTCTTCTTTAGATGTTGTACACTTAATCATTACCTATGAGTTATTGGTGTCCGTATTCATACTAGTGATTTCCAGTTTTCCGAAATTATATATTTTGTTCTTTTTTATTATTATTATTATTTCATTAGGTTATACTGTTTTTCTTGATTATTCCAGCTTGAAAAGTCAGGGGAACAAACCCATGTGAATGTTCGTGGACGATTCCTTTTTCATTAGATTCCTATATTGTTAAATGCGTTTCGTTCTTGATTTTGTATTTGTGAATGATTGAGTTTTTATTTTATTATATTTGCCAGTAAAATGTTGGGCAATTTGAACGGCCATTGATGGGCATCATTTTTGTACGCTACTTACTAGTTGGGTGCACATGCATGTTCCCTTTGAATGATTTAAAATCTATATTTTCTTTCTGCCTAATTTAGAACTAAGTATATTCCAAACCATAAAGCAGTATACTGTATTCACTATTTGTTTTTGTTAGGGTAAGCCCAATCTCAGAGACTTAAAACTTGTGACAATTGTAATCACCTACATTTGGGTGATATCTCATTACATTTTTGGGGAATAACCTTTCATTACCCCTGGAATAATAAATTTTCTTATCATTACCCCTAGAAAGATTTCTTTATGTTCACTACCCATCTGCCAGAAATTGTGTGTTTCATACCCCAAACAGTAAACGGACGAAAATACTATTTTTCAAATCAAAATTGTACATTATACCACTGTTTTGATTATTATACCATTGTTATCGCTAATTATATTAATAAAATAGTGTTTATAAAATTTTATTGAAGTACAAGTGGACATTATACCAACTGTCGTCGCAATTATACAAACTTTTAGCGTTATTATGTTAACAAATTTGAACACTATACCACTGTTGTATAATATCGATAACAGTTGGTATAATCTTCAATTCTGGTATAATTGCGACAATAGTTGCTATCATTTCCAGTTTTATTTATACAAACTTGTAATAATATTATTTTGTTTGGATAATAACGATAACAATTGGTATAACAATCAAAATAGTTGGTATAATATCCAATTTTGATATATAAAAATAACGTTATTTACTGGTATAATAACGAAAATAGATGGTATAATTTCCACAATTTCTGGTATAATAGAAAATGAGTTGGTATAATGCCCAATTGTTTGGTATCACAACTTTATTTATTGGTATAATTACGAAAATAGATGGAATAATTTCTACAATTTTCGTAGCAAAATCAGTTGGTATAATTCCAAATCGTTGTTGTTAGGATCGGCTATGTGTTTAGAGGGGGGAGGGTGGTGAATAAACACTTGTCTCTTTTTCGGTACTCAACTGGTTAGGGTAGATTCCGGTAGCTTGATATTTTCGTGTGTGATTTGTGCGGAAGCAGACCGGCCAGTTTTGAACCAAGACCGAATGGAAGATGTGATTTGTGTGTGTGTGAATGCAAAGGAACACCAGTTTGTTTCTGGAAGTTCGAAGTAAAAAATCTCGTACGTCTCCCATTCTTCCCCGCAAGGAAGGTATCACTAGAAGACTTGGTTTTACAAACCTGTTGCTCAACCTTCTTAGCTAGACTAACACAGTACAATCCTCTACGGTTATACTTAGCTAACCAAACTCCTAGACACCGCTTAGACAGCTTTTACAGTCCGTCTACTTTCAAGAGCTTGTGACAGTCCCTTGAGAAAGACTCATTTTCTATCCGAAACCGGTCTACGAACAGTGAGGACAACGCTTAAATGTTACTTTCTTAATCGCTTGAGAGCTAGACCTTTTACACTCGTTTTTCGCTTAAAGTCAGTGAGGTGTGTTTTCTTCATCATGCCTCTCTCCCTTTTATAGTTGGGCTTGATGTAGGGAGTCGTTGTGAGATAGCTCCTTGTACCGGACAGTGTATTAAATGCTTTTTACCCGAAATGGGGACTGTCCAGTCTTCGTTGCAGTTCAGGTTGTACCATTTGCTTTATTCCTCTCTGAGCTTGGCTTGACTTCAACTTGACTCTTCGTTCCAGCCTTTCATTAAATGTTTGTCAGAAGTCTTCAACTTGCCCTGTTGAACTGCTTTCTGGTATCCAATTTCGCCTATGTGTAACAGGTATACTCAGTTGAGTTTTAGTTCAATCACCAAAACGGTTTAATCTGAATTCTTCAAATTCACGTTTTCTAACAATTTCCCCATTTTTGGTGATTGTCGAAACTCAACGAAGCAGAAAGGTATTTATTATATCAAAAAAATTTGATACATAAGCTACCAATCTATTATAACCGTTATAGCCTATCTAGTACTTAGATTTGGCCAGATCTTCAATCTTCCGGTTGATGGCTTTTTCCGGTGTGTTTGGTACGACCAATTTTGGTCTTCTGCTTCGTCAGTACTGCTCTTTCTCCTCAACTAGCAGTACTGTCCTTCCCCCTTTTTGACAATCACTTGTCCAGTTTCGAGAAGGTAGTCCCGGTTCCTCCTGGACACTTGCTCCAGTTCAGTGGAAGAGCTCCACAGACTCGCATCTGAAGCTTTAGTGAGATTGTCCAGGGGAGGGAGATACCGTGCTCAGAGAGTCATCATCACGATTGTTCTATCCTCATCGAGCACAACGAATCTGGTAGGAGCAGAGGAATACCGTCTGGCATGGCATTCAATTGCCGGTATCAGCTTTTCTACTATCGTGCCGTTTCTTGGTGGGTTCTCAGTCTTTTCGATGTGCACCAAGAAACTGGGCAGGTGCCATTTTCTTCTCTGTGTCCTTGAGTGGTAGCTCCAGGATAGCTGTCCTGCCCGCGGCATCTTCTTTTCGGCTAGTACTCCATATGAATGACTGGAGCAGGGCTTGTCACTTTCACCTCGGCCCTGTCCATGGGCATCATCTTGGAGACAGCCTTCCTTGTCTTTGGCATTTTTTAAGTTCTTGCTGGTCCAAAAGAACATCTTTACGTCTTTGTTTGACCGCCAAAAGATCTTTTTATGCCCTACTGGGTCGGTTTTCTCTCTGTGTCGAGCCATCGATACAGCTTTGGGGTTGTCTGATAAGGGAGTGACCGGATGTTGGCTAGTGACTGCGAGGCTTTTTTTGGTTATGAGTTTATTTCTGACGAAGGGTTTTGGAGATTTTGAAGGTGTAGGCATTGTGAACTTAGTCGATTTTGAGCTGATGACCTTTAAGAAAGGGGACGAGGTCCTTAAATATTTGAGAGATCTTAGCGTGATGTGTCATGGGTCTACTGTAACTTGGGCGATCCTTATCTCTTCTGTTAAGACTCCACAGCTTTACGTCTTGTCTTATGTCAGAGATTTGTGTATGACAGGACTCTTCACATATTTAGATAATCCTGCAAACACGAAGCCAGTTACTATTATGTGTGCATTGATGGAGTGCAATTATTGAAGTAAAGGCCGGTATTTAACCAGCTAGTATGGGTATTGTGTATATCCATTGTTTAAAGACAAGTCCTGGTTTCAGAAGAACCCGGTACAGGCACTGAATGCTCAGCTTAGAAACAATATAAGATCTTATATGTTTAAGTTTCTCAGTGGATGCTGACTAAGGTCGATTTTGGCTGAAACCGACTGGGATAAATGTATGGGCTGGTTTTATGAAAGAATGACCGATTCAAATAGGAGTATGCACTGAAATCATCAAAATGCAACATTTCTGTAACGTCTAGGCAACTGTGTCATATCAATTAATCTGATATAACATCGTTCCCCCTGACTTCATGCTAGGACTTTTAAGATAAATCTAATAGTCGTAAAGCATTTCGGAAGAAGGTAAACTTAGCTTTTTGGAGCGGTTACGTGAAGATGTCTGCCACTTGTCGGTTCGTTGAGATGTGTTCCAGTCTAACTTCCTTCTTGAGTACATGGTCTCGGATGACGTGATGTCTGATCTATGTGTTTTGTCCTTGAGTGGAATATCGGATTCTGCGTGATAGTAATGGCACTCGTATTATCGCAGAAATTGGTGTGTCGGACTCCTTCACTCCATAATCTGCAATTGATGTTGGATCCATAGGATCTGTGAGCAGCAACTTCCAGCAGCTAAGTACTCAGCTTAGGCAGTTGAGGTTGCGATGGAGGTTTGTTTCTTGATTAACCGTGAGATTAGCTGGTCTCCAAGGAACTGGCATGTTCCAGTAGTACTTCTCCTATCTATCTTGCAATCTGCATAGTCTGCATCAGTAAAGCCATGTAAGGATAAACTAGAATCCTTAGGGTACCATAGTCCAATGCTAATTGTTCCCTTTAGGTACTTCAGCATCCTTTTGGCTGCAGTGTAGTGGCTTTCCTTAGGATCTGACTGGAATCGAGCACAGAGACCGACACTGTACATAATATCCGGTCTGCTGACTGTTAGGTATAGTAATGAACCTATAAGCCCCCGGTATTTGGTCACATCTACTGCTATTCCCCCTTTGTCCTTCTCGAGTTTGATTGATTCATCATTGGATTTGATGCTTCTGAGCAGTTCTCCATACCAAACCTCTTAAACAACTCATTGGTGTATTTCACTTGATTGATGAAGGTTCCAGTTTGTAACTACTTGACTTTAAATCCTAGAAAGAACGTCAGTTCGCCCATCATGCTCATCTCAAACTGGTCCTGCATTAGCTTGGAGAACCTCTTGCATAACTTTGGATTATTTGACCCAAAAATGATATCATCGACATAGATTTGTACTATAAGTAGGTCTTCTCCCTTCGTGTACCGGAATAGTGTCTTGTCTACACTACCAATGGAGAACTCATTATTTGTTAGAAATTTAGATAACGTTTCATACCAAGCTCGAGGTGCCTGCTTGAGTCCATATAGGGCTTTCTTCAGCCGGTATACATGGTCTGGAAATTCGTCATTTATTAACCCTGGAGGTTGAGCTACGTAGACTTCTTCATAGATTTTTCCATCTGATACACCTTGAAGTCTTTAAATGCAGCATAGGCTAGAAAGATTCTGATTGCTTCTAGTCTAGCTACCAGTGCAAATGTTTCATTATAGTCAATTCCTTCTTCCTGCCCGTATCCTTGAGCAACCAGTCTTGCCTTGTTCCTCACTATCATTCCTTCTTCATTTAATCTGTTTTTAAGTACCCACTTGGTTCCGATCACCGTTTGAGAGGGTCTTGGAACAAGTATCCATACATCACTTCTCTTGAATCGCTCAGCTCTTTCTGCATTGTTGCGATCCAATCACTATCCCGAAGTGCTTCTTCAATCTTTGAAGGCTGTATTTAAGATATGATATGAAGGCATGGATGAACATGTTGGGATGTGATTGGCGTCTGGTCTTCATAGGTGCACTCGGATCTCCGATGATTAGTCTCTTAGGATGATTGAGTTTGTTGCGGTTCCATTTGATGGATTCCCCCTCAGATCGATCTTCCTCTTGAGAGTTGAATGGTTCTGTTGGATCTCCCGATACAATTCCAGTCTGAAATTCTTTTTCAATTACCGGAGGATTTTGCTCAGTTGGGGCATCTTGCGGTATCTGCTCATTCCGCTGTGGCGATTCATTAGCTTCGCATACCACTTCCTCATCTTCACTAGAGTCATTCAGATTTTGAATTTTCAGTTGATTGTTTAGTCGATTGAGGGGTGTTGTTTTCATACAGAGATTCCTCAAACACCACATGTGGAGACTCTTCTATACTGAGGCTTTTGCAATTGAACACCCGGTCTGCTCTACTGACAGCTGAGTGTCCCAAGAAGAAGCCTCTGTCGGTCCGGTTGTCGAAGGTGGCTAGATGATTCTTTCCATTGTTGTGGATATAACACCTGCTTCCAAATGTTTTGAAGTAACTGATGGAAGGGATGTTTCCGATCCAGATTTCGTAGGGTGTTTTTCCCCGACTCTTGCAAATCATTGACCGGTTTTGTGTGTAGCAAGCGGTATTGATTGCTCCTGCTCAAAATTTCTGTCAGATATCTGCATCTGCTAGCATAGTCCTGACTGCTTCTTTAAGTGTCCGGTTTATTCTTTTAGCAACTCCATTTTGTTGAGGTGTTCTGGCAGCAGATAACTCACGGCGTATACAATGGTCCTCAAGATATGATGTTAGCGTAAATTGAGGAATTCATTTCCTCGATCACTTCTAATTGTTTTAATTCTAGCGTTCTTTTCATTTTATACTCTGTTAAAGAATTTAATTAGTTCATTCGGGGTTTGATCTTTAGTCTTCAGGAATATAGCCCAAGTAAACCTAGAGTAGTCATCAACTATAATAGTGTATACCAGTTCCCCCTAAGCTGGTTACCGAAACTGGTCCAAACAAATCCATATGCAATAGACCCAGACATTGGTCTGATAGTACATTTCCGTTGCTTTTACAAGTTGATAATTTATTTACCTAGTTGCCATGCTGAACAGATTTTATCTTTAACGCATGTTAGTCAATTCCTTCTTCCTGCCCGTAGCCAACCCTTGGACTCACCGGCGACCAAACACGTTGGAGTATTAGCAGTTTGCTCATTCCAGTTTATGGTGTAGGATCGGTTCTTCGTCCGATCAGTACAGTTTTCCCACCCTCGTTTTTAACAATGCATTTATCATGTTTGAAACTGACTTCGTACCCAGTATCACTTAGTTGACTAATACTTATTAGATTATAGTGTAGGTTTTTGACTAAATATACATTTCTAAGGGTTAAGTTGGTATAGGTAATCTTACCTTTACCTATGGTCTCACCTTTACCGTTGTCCCCAAAAGTGATGGTCATTTTTGCACATGGTTTGACATCCGTGAAAAGTCTTCTTTCTTCGGTCATGTGCCGACAACAACCGCGGTGTAGAAACCAGTTGGACAGCTTGAGCGCCTGCAAGTATTCCTGCAAGAACAGGTTGAATCTTTGGTACCCATATATACTTGGGTCATGTCTGAAATTAATTCTTAGGGATTTATACTTGGATTACCCTAACATGTCTATCAGTAACTGGGTCGATTAAATATTTACAACTGTTATTAGTTCTATTTTGGGACCAGTATCTAGGATTTTTGTATCTTTCTGCCTCAGGTCTGGTGTGGTAGGAGCTTCTCTCTCGGTTGTTGAGGCATTCCTTGTGAAACGTTATTTCTATTATTATATGTTTTAGTAGTGTTCCCCCTTACCGACTGCGGTGTTGTTTTTCTGTGTGGGACTAAGTTTCTAATGTTATTCACCCAGTCCAATCCTCCTAGTGCTGGTTGTTTGTGGCACTGGACTAGGATTATAGTCGGAGGGACGAACAAAATTTATTATCCTTAAGGCAAGCATTTGATAAGATGTCGATGCCTCTTCAGTATCTCCTTGTTCTTTATAACCAAGGCATGTCCGGTCATTGGTGTCCTTCATTATTCCTTGAAAACAGTTGAGCGTTTTAGATGATCTTGTCCAAGACTGGACTATCGCCGACAGCTTATAGTTTTCTGAATCTTTCAGCTCAGCGGTCTCTCTCAGCCTGTTGCTTTCTTCCTCTAGTTGAATGACTCTTTCAACCAGAGATCCAGTATTTTCTTGTACCGGTGCCTTACCTTTTCTGCTACCTTCTGCCTTTCGTTGAGCTCCCAGTATTCATCAACCATATTTTGGAGAGCATCCAATACCTCTTCGTAGCTGAACTCAGCTTCATGACTTGGTTGATCAGCCATTAGGCAAGCGAGCTCTTTCTCGCTTTCACATCCGCTTAGCTCTTCTTCTGAGCTTGATTCCTCTGAATATGTGTCGTCCCATCTTCGGGAATTCTTTTCAGCTACAAGGACGCGTGACTTCCTCTTGCTTTTGTATTTGTTTTCCTTTAGTCTTTCCTTCTTTTTAGGGCAATCGACAATGTAGTGTCCGGTCCTGCCACAGTTAAAACATGTGATCCTCGTCCTTTCCAGCATTCTTACCTCGTGGCGCCTTGTACGTATTTTTCTTCATAATTTTTCCGAATTTTCTGATGAATAGAGCCATGGCTTCTTCAGTCATTTCATCGGCAGTTTTGGAGGACTCTGCTACTGCCAGTGCTTTGACCGGTGGAACCGGTATCACCTCCTCCAGTCTTGTTTGGAGCTCAAACTCGTAAGCTTTTAGATCTGCAAAAAGATCATGTAGCATTAGTTTACTTAAGTCTTTGGATTCTCTCATGGCAATTGTTTCACATCCCATTCTCGTGGGAGTGCTTTCATGGCCTTGATTGCCATGTCTCTGTTTTCCATTTTCTCCCAAGAGCTGAGAGATCGTTGATAATTGAGCAGAACCTCTCCTCGAAGTCAGCCATAGTTTCTCCTGACTTCATTCTGATGGTACGTATTTTGAATGGCAACAATGAGCTTGTTTTCCTTTATTTGGTCATTTCCTTCGCAGATTTGGCAGAGTTTGGTCCACACTTCCTTTGCGGCCATACATGTCATGACCTGTCTAAATATTCACCAGTGTTTTGAACAGGGTATCCTTTGTGACGTTGTCAATGTTTGCCTTCCTTCTTTCTATTGTTGTTAGCTCATGTCTTTCTTTCGGAATTTCTTGTGGCTCATCAGGATGCGCCGCACGCCGTACGTTAACCTTTTGAAACACCAATGGTTCTGTGTTTATCAGATCTCTCATCATCTTGTGCACAGAGATGAGTCATTATCCTTATCTTCCATTCAAGGAAGTTTTCCTTCTAAACATAGGAAGCTTGTTTGATGAAGTCATGGTTAGTAAATAAAAGATATCAAGCAAGCCGCTCTGAGACTACTTGTTACGTCAGTTATGTGTTTAGAGGGGGTGAATAAATACTTGTCTCTTTTCCGGTACACAACCGATTAGGGTAGATTCCGGTAGCTTGATATTTTCGTGTGTGATTTGTGCGGAAGCATACCGGTCAGTTTGGACCAAGACCGGATGGAAGATGTGATTTGTGTGTGTGTGTGAGTGCAAAGGAACACCAGTTTATTTCTGAAAGTTCGAAGTCAAAAATCTCCTACGTCTCCCCTTCTTCCCCGCAAGGAAGGTAGGTATCACTAGAAGACTTGGTTTTACAACTCCTGTTGCTCAACCTTCTTAGCTAGACTGACACAGTACAACCATTCACGGCTATACTTAGCTAACCAAACTCCTAGACACCGCTTAGACAGCTTTTTACAGTCCGTCTACTTTCAAGAGCTTGTTATAGTCCCTTGAGAACGACTCACTTTCTAACCGAAACCGGTCTACAAACAGTGACGACAACACCTAAATGTTACTTGCTTAATCGCTTGAGGGCTAGACCTTTTACACTCGTTTTTCGCTTAAAGTCAGTGAGGTGTGTTTTCTTCATCATGCCTCTCTCCATTTTATAGTTGGGCTTGATGTAGGGAGCCGTTGTGACATAGCTCCTTGTATCGGACAGTGCATTAATTGCTTTTTATCCGAAATGGATAGTGTCCAGTCTTCGTTGCAGTTCAGGTTGTACCATTTACTTTATTCCTCTTTGAGCTTGGCTTGACTTCAACTTGGCTCTTCATTCCAGCCTTTCATTAAATGTTCGTGAGAAGTCTTCAACATGCCGCACCTTGATTTTGAATCTTTGACCACGTGGCACATCCGGTATCTGCTATCCGGTCTTCACTGATCTTCTGGTATCCGGTTTCACCTATGTCTAACCGGTATACTCAGTTGAGTTTTAGTTCAATCACCAAAATTGTTTAATCTGAATTATTCAATTCACGACTTCTAACAGTTGTCCATAATATGAATAATGTTATTTACTGGTGTAATAACAAAATAGATGGTATAATTCTAAAACTTCTGGCATAATAGCACTCGGTTGGCATAATGTCCAATTTTGCGTTATAAAATTAGATAGCGTTATTTATTGGTATAATATAGGAAACAGTTGATATATATCTACTATGTGTGGTATAATTCAATTTTTTTGTATAATAACGAGTTTTATTGGTATAATCATGCCAAAATAATTTCTTCAGCTTTTTGAAGTGTGAGATACTGGTATTTACGACTTTTCAATATTGGAAAGACCGTTTTAGGTACTGAACAGAGAGACATTTCTAAAATGGTACTAAACATGAAGAAATGATTCGAGGAGTATTTAAGAGAAATTTTAAAACCAAGTGGGGACTGAAAGAGAACAAAACCTAACGCCGCTTCGCAGGTCGCATCCATGTATAGCCCCGGCCTCAACAGTCCGGAGCACCGCCGTCAGCCTGCCTCAGCCGCGACGCGTATCAGCGTTGGACTCGGTACCTACAACACGTAAAACCCTGAGCTATTGCTCAGTAGGTGAAAATATGTGTGACATGCAACGTGCACTCAACCCTCTCTCAATCCCAAAACCAACACTTTCGTATCTCATACGGAAGTGTTCTAACCTCACTATGCAATGCACACTTAACCTATCATAAGTCCTCGTCTCAACCTAGATCTCATCTCAACCATAGGTCTCACCTCAACCACTGGGCCCACAGGCATAGAACTTGGGACCTCGCGCAACCCGTTTAAGGAAGGGGTCAGAAAATCAGCTCTCGAGTAGTAGCATACACTGTCTCACAGGTAGCTCTTTCCCAAGATGTTATTCCTGCCCCGGCGATGCCCACGCTGGTAGCGATCTCCCTGAGCTAACTCTACCAGGTCACTACTTTTGCCAACCAGACCCTCTCATATCCCATACGAAAGAGGTCTCGACAGTAATGTCAGGTGCACTAGTACTACCCTCAGACTCCACTACGAGTCGACGACCGAAATCGGTCATGTCTACCACCATGCGCCTCGCACCGACACCTTAAGGTGTCACCGTGCCAACACGGTCAACCTCTCTCACACCGATGCATCGTGCAAATGCTATGCATTGGAAATAAAAATACAACATTACATAAATAACTAAATATTTTCCTCGAAAACATTCCACGTCTACCCGTAATTCACTAAACTATTATCTCCCAATCTCTTAAAAATAATTACCCAAAATTGGTTAGAATTGGTTCTCTAATGAATTCTAGTCTTGTCCGAAATTCACTAAAAATAATTCCCATAATTCATTTATCTAGCAATTATTAATTTTGCCACAAAATTTAACCAAAAGGCAACATCTTAAAATCATTTGGCACGGCGAAACTATCTGAGCCCGATTTCCCTTCCCCAAAAATTTGGTCGAATTCACTAAAATATTATCTCCCAATTTCTTAAAATCATTTTTGTACCATTTTTTGGGTGGTTCGACGGAATGGGGAGCTGCGGGTGAACTTTTTTATTTTTTTATTTTCTCCAAATATATTTAGATAAATTTCGGAAAGCACCACTTGATTTGGCCGAGGAAACAAAAAAAAAAAGAACCATTTTTTTATTGTTTATGGTTACTTATTGTTCATCAACAAAGACAAAAACATAGCCTTTCTGGGAAAAAAAACATCTGATTTGTGCAACCTATGTGTATCTCAAGAAGAAGAATCAAAGGCCTCTCTTCCAAGCTTTGCAGAAAGTCAAAGAAGGTGAGTGAGTAACAACTAGCTTTTTTTTTTTCTGTCAATTTTGGGCATAACCTTTCGAGTTTCGGTTATCTATTGATTCACTGCTTTGTCGATTCGATTCGTACATCAAAAAGTTGATGCTAACCGTATTCCAATGCCGAATAGTGAAGATTTGCGTACATGAAAATATGATGAAATACATGCTTCCATGTTCATTGCCTCCTAAAGAACATCAAACCTGACATGAATGGCGTTTGGTCGCTGAGGCAGAAATTTTCTGGGAGTTTGCGCCGCAAAGGTAGTAAGATTTTAGTGTAACAAAAGTGTCAAAATTAAACCTTGAATTTTCTGTTGTTGATTTTCTTAATGCATGCAAGGAAAAGTATCATTGCTATCGCTTGAATTCACTAGAGGGGCTGAATTCATCAACTGTCGATCTATGAGTCAAGGCAGGGCATGGAATTGTAACAATCCGGAGAGTTGTGGAGTAAACGCCCAATTCTAAGGGAAGCATAGAGAGAGACAGAGATTCACGGAAAATGGTGTATCGGCCGATAGCTGTTTACGGAAGAGATTATAGAGAGTCGGCGCTCCGATAGATTCTTCTGGTGAGCGATGAATCATTATGCACAAATGGTTGTCTCAACTGAATTGTATGTGGTATTTGATTTTTCACCCGAAGTTTCTTTTTTGCAAAAGGGTGAGAAATAGCGATTGAGAGATCGATGGAAGTTGGAGCATAGGAAGGACCGAGATCGGCTGAATTTGAAGAGGATCAGGGCGGAAAGGGGATTGGTGGTGGATTGTTTGGTGATGAGTTTAGCGATTGACCCATATTGCTATAATGCACTACTGCATCGTTCCTACTCTTGTTTCCTAAATTACACGATTGTTTCAATAACAGTCGTGCAATAGTTTTCGTACGGTCGTCCAGTTTCTTGCGAGTGTAAAGAGTATGTATTGGAACATTTATTGTGATTTATTTGTTTGGAGTTCTACATAATTATGTTTCAAATTTCATAATCTATGATTAACATTAATTTAGGATTTGTCCTGTTTTTGCAGGACTGTTATTGAAGCAGTTGTGTAATTGGACGGGTCTCGGGTCCACTACAAAATAAATCGACGGGTCTCGGATCCACTATAAAATAAATTGGTGGACCTCGGGTCCACTATAAAATAAATGGGCGGATCTCGGGTCAACAATAAAATAGATGGCCCGATCGCGGATCTCGGGTCTTTCCGATAACAATAGCTAATAAACTAAAAAATCTATTAAAAATAACCCTTGCAACCCAAAAACCATCAGACGAAAGTGCTTCTACCTTATAATCGCTTTCTAATTTATTTTAATCAAAATTGGTATGTTCCACATATGAAAAACCACTGCTGCTCTGAGATCTTTAACAATCTCATCTCTCTATCTCTATATCTCTCTCTCTATAAATAAATATATATATATATATACTATATGATTGTTGTTTAGGATAAAGATCCCATTGCTGCTGCACATCCCTTGAAACCACCGCCGCTGGGAGTGAAGAGTTTATCCCAAAGCAGATCCGTCCGAAAATGCCTCTTAATCTTGGGGTTAGTGCGAATATAAAAATGCCATGTTTTATCTTGGCTGCTTCAGATTTGCTTCGTCCAATAGCACCACAGTGCTTACATAATAAAGATATGTTTCTTTTTCTTAGGATATTCAGTTCTTTTTCCCTTCCGATATCATTAGTATTATGCTGGAAGAAATTGATTGGTAGTTGATGTAAGTTATATAGAACGTCGGCGATCAGTTTAGAGGGAGAAAAGGATGGGTTTGATATCGGGAATGGTGATGAGGATGTTGTTTGGGATCGCTCTGATGGAGGGTTGGAAGCATATGATGATCTACGAAGTAGCAAACGTGTGGCCAAGGTATTTCACCCCTGTTTTGTTTATAAATTTTGTGTTGATGATTTTGTGTGCTACAATTGAATTGATTGATTGAGTTTTTTGTTCGTTAATTTTGAATCGTCGAGTTATTTGGTGCTACTGTAGACAGGGCTATTGATATTAAGCTATTGAGCCCACTGAGTAGGGATGATTTGAATAAAGTCTGTGGTGAGAAGTTCCCTGAGTGGATATCGTTTCCAGTTTACGAGCAAGTGTGAGCCTTTTTTGGTGTTTCTAGGGTATAGGATTTTGGGTTTCCTTCATTTTACAGTAATACCTTAATATTTGACTCATCAATCGTTTCCTTGACGGTTTAGCCACAACTGCAAGATTTTGGGTTTCTCATATATGCTTCTGATTTTTTACTATCTGGTTTTGGGCATATCCTATTAAATCGTGTAATGAGCAGTTGTTCCCTCTCAATATATCAGTTCTGAATGATACAGATTGCTGAGGTTATTCACATGGTGAATTCCTGATTTGTCTACCTGGATAATGCCCAAATACGAAGATATGAATATACATTGGCCTTCTATTTAGTTTCATCTTTTGCTTATCACTTACACTGTATAACACTTTCTCTCCATTCGAAGCCTTGGTAAGTGGAAAAAATGTGGCTAAGTACTCGCTGAAGAAAAATATAAAGATTATGTATCTGAATTTCAAAACACATCATCTTATGTGTGTTAAAATAAGCATTCTAGCGTATTTGATACAACATGCCATTAACTCAGCAAATGTAAAAAAAAAAAACTTAAAAGCAAACTCAGAAAACATAATTACAACAACAAAAAATAATTAAAATGGTAAAGACTAACAGAAAAATCAAAACAGATACATGTGCCTTAGAAGATTGATATTGGCAAACTCATCGAGAAATAATCTTGGCCCTTATTTCTCTCCCTATAATAACACTTCGCTGCAATCTCCAAATGTAAGGCCATCGTAGGTGGATCAGTAAAATACATTTTATCGCGTCACTTCAACAACGAAATTCTTTAAGTGAACATTTAATTTGCACTACTGATACGGACATCTGAATGTTGTCATTTTTCACAATACATGACTGAAAAATTATTATGGCCAGACCAGATCAAGTAAAAATAATTTGTAATTTATAATGCAATATTTTTTTATATTATTACACGTACAAAAATATATTGGACATTCTTCACAATACACGATTGAAATATTATTATGACGTCAATTAAAAATAATTTCTCAAGTATCATGCAAGATTATGATTATTTATATTGTATAATGCATTACACCTTATGACTCTTCTAAATTTATTTAGCGACTGACATTCATTAGAAACATTTAATTTGCACTACTGATACATCTGAATGTTGGCATTATTCACAATACACGACTGAAATATTATTATGGTGAACGCCAAATAAAATTATTTGTAATGTGTAATGCAATAGTTATTATATGGGAAACGTATATTGAGTAAATAGTTATGGGATCGCGATATTGCCATATAAACATATAATTTCACTACTCTGTTTTGCATCTTGGCTTCTATGATCTTCAACAGGTCGAAGTATGAGGAAGAGAACTCAAGTCCACTTTACCACCTTCAAGCTAAGTAATCGGAGATTGGTAAGAATTATTTTAGCATCAATATTGCAAGACTCCTCCATTGATCTACTATTATTCTATATAATAAAAAGTTGAAGTTGTTGCTAAAAACAATGTTATAAGACTGCTTCACGGGTTGACATTATATTAGGTTATGATAAAATTAGCTTTGTAAGACGGCAACTAAAAGACTACTTAATGTGACAATCGCTCCAGAGTCAAATTTCTCTGCCTCAAACGGGTCAAATCTCAAGTTGTTTGAACATTGGTCTCCACCACTTAAACATTGTATGACTGTAAGAATGCACAATTAATACATAAACATTGTAAAACATAAGAGGCACATTTATCAAATGCACTACTTAGACATTCTAAGACTGTAAGACTATACGACTGAGAGACTGTAGAATATGATTTGTATTATTATTTTGTATAAAAAGCTATGGATAATCCTGCAGTGATTTTATATTACACATCAAAAAAATTGATCTGTGTGACAAAACCTGGCTAATGAAAGCATTTTGGCGTTGGACTCAGATAGAACATGGGCCGAAGAAAGAAGATGAACTTGAAAATGCAATAGTCAACATTGTTTACCATGTATTCTACAACAATTAGGTGAGAGATTGCTTAACTGAAAGTATGTAATAAGGACATAATACTACTGTTGTATACTGTGATAATGCACTACTGCGTCGTTCCACGACTGTTCAATAACAGTCATGCAATAGTTTCGTACAGTCGTGCAGTTTCTTGCGGGTGTAAAGAGTATGAAGTCTACAACAATTAGGTGAGAGATTACTTAAACTAACGGTATGTAATAAGAACATAATGCACTACGGATGTATATTGTTATAATGCACTACTGCATCATTCCTACTCCTGTTTCGTAAATTACATGGTTGTTTCAATAACAGTCGTGCAATAGTTTTCGTACAGTCGTCCAGTTTCTTACTGGTGTAAAGAGTATGTATTGGAACATATATTCTGAGTTTGGAGTTCTAAATAATTATGTTTCTAATTTCATAATCTGTGATTAACATTTATTTAGTGTTTGTCCTGTTTTTGCACGACTGTTATTGAAGCAGTCGTGTAATTGGGTGGGTCTTGGGTCACTACAAAATAAATTGGCGGGTCTCGCGTCCACTATAAAATTAATGGACGGATCTCGGGTCTAATATAAAATAGTTTATTAGATCTATTGTTTCGATAACAATAGATCTAATACACTAAAAAATCTCTTAAAAATAACCCGTGCAACGCAAGGGGGTTAAACTAGTTACTACTAATAACTCAATTGCATTTGTATACATACATAACATGCACATATGTGTCCGAACATCTTTGGTCTCTCATCAAAATTATTCTCTTAGTCATTCGAAATTTAACTAGCCAATACTTAGTCAAGATTTGAAGATCTCTAAGCCTTACACCAAAAATAGATTCTATTGTCCGGATGCTAGTTTTCGGGTACCTAATACTAAATAAATTCGAGACTTATATATTATATAATTTATATCTTTCTTTGAAGTCTTGAAATATTTAACCAAAATTTCCAAGTCACATAACTGGACTGTTAATTTCCTCAAAACCCCGTATTAAATCTAACGGGTATTACATTCTCCCCCTTAAAAAAGAATTTCGTCCCCGAAATTCACCGACCGGTGTAACTCGGGTAACGATTTCTTTTATTCCCTAATCTACCTGAATTCTATTAAGGTAGAATTTATTCCTACCTTTATATCACACAATCTAGGGGACACATTTAAAAGTGTGGCATGATTTCTAGGATCTACGTCTCTACTCGCTCGTATACTTTCTACGTCCTCTAGGCTTACTTATTTTTATTCTCATCACGCTTCCGCTGCGCACTCTAGCTAACTTATTCCTATTAGTACAATTATTCGCACAAACGAACACATTATGTCAGCAATCAATCACAATGAAGCGTAAAAACTTACAGGCAAGGCTGATCCTCCATGCTTTTGAGCGGCCGTACATGGACAGTCTACAGAATCTATATCCTAAGCTCTGATACCACATTTTGCGACCATCACTTTCTAATAGTAATTAGTGGCAGATTTCCGCAACGTAAGCCGCGGAAGACCCGTCTAATTAAAAACTTTTTCGGAAGTAAAATATACTACAATAACATCGTCATCAGTATACACGGGCCGTAGCCCCAAAATCTCAAAGATCAAAACCTAACATCGCTCCACAGTTCGCATCCACATACATCCCCGCCCTCAGAAGTCCTTGGAGTACCGCCGTCAGCCTGCCTCAGCCACGACGCGTATCAGCGTCGGACTCGGTACCTACAACACGTAAAACCCTGAGCTATTGCTTGAATTGAAGCAGGAATCACTTTGATTCCATCATACATATTGGGATCAGGTTATATTTAACAAAAAGTATTGCTCAGTAGGTGAAAATATGCGTGACATGCAGCGTGCACTCAACCCTGTCTCAATCCTAATACCAACACTTTCGTATCTCATACGGAAGTGTTCTAACCTCACTATGCAATGCAGGCTCATCCTACCATAAGACCTCGTCTCAACTTAGATCTCATCTCAATCATAGGTCTCACCTCAACCACTGGGCTCACAGGCATAAACTAGGCACCTCACGCAACCCATTTAAGGAAGGGGTCAGAAAATCAGCTCTTGAGTAGTAGCATACACTGTCTCACAGGTAGCTCTTTCCCAAGATGTTCTTCCAGCCCCGGCGATGCCCACGCTGGTAGCGATCTCCCTGAGTAACTCTATCAGGTCACTATTTCGCCAGCCAAACCCTCTCATATCTCATACGAAAGAGGCCTCGACAATAAGGTCAGGTGCACTAGTACTATCCTCAGACTCCACTACGAGTCGACGACTGAAATCGGTCACGTCTACCCCCATGCGCCTCCTGCCGACACCTTAAGGTGTCACCTTGCCAACACGGTCAACCTCTCTCACACCGATGCATCGTGCACATGCTATGCAGTGCAAATAAAAATACAACATTACATAAAGAACTAAACATTTTACTCGAAAATATTCCACCTCTACCCGTAATTCACTAAAATATTATCTCGCAATTGCTTAAAAATAATTACCCAAAATTACTTAGAATTGGTTCTCTAATGAATTCTAGTCCTGTCCGAAATTCATTCAAAAATATTCCCATAATTCGTTTATCTAGCAATTATTAATTATGCCACAAAATTTAACCAAAGGGCAACACCTGAAAATCATTTGACACGACGAAATTATCTGAGCCCGATTTCCCTTGCTCGAAAATTTGGTCGAATTCTATATCTTAGGATAAAACCCTAGTTCGGCGAATATTTCCTAAAGTTACCCGAAAATTTATTCAACATGTCCGAAAATCAAATCAAAGTTAACACCTAAAATAAATCCAACTCGGCGAAAACCCGAAAATGAAGACCCGAAAATCTTATTTAGCTTGCTACCCGAAAAATCCAAATCACTATATTTTTGCCGAGTTTATGTCCCTTAAGCAGAAATTGAATCAAATTGTATGTAAACATGTAAGCTACCAGAAAATTATGATCTCTTCCTTCCCTAAATTCGTCATAGGCTCATAATCCTTCTCCCAAAATTATTATGCTACCCAAAATATATCTTAACCTCAAAATTAATTCAACCACCCATAAACTAATTCTTCTAACGTAGAATTATTCGCATGTCTGCCATATTTCATGCTCAATAACATACATACCAATTCACACATCAATATCAACACATGTTTTAAACCCTAAAATCAGGGTTTTCAGATGCACATAGTATCCGAAGACTACATAAAAGCCACATAAAATTATTCAAACATAGTAACATATATGTTATAACCCAAATTACGTGTTGTAGGTGTGATAGATTAACCTACCTCGCACTTCTGAAAATTTGATTTGCTAAGGATTTCTCAAGTTAGTTGAATCTGCTTCTCGCTGAACACCCTTCTCTCCCTCTGTTTCTTTCTAATGGCTTTCGTTGCTTGCTGTATGTGTTTTCTCTAATGATATTTACTTGATATATATGACTTAGGAGGTGAATTTTGCCCCTTATACTAAGTAACGTCATTAGTGTTGGAAAGTTAGACTTTATCTACAAGAACTCGAAAGACATTCTTACCCCTAAATATTACTAATAACTCAATTGCATTTGTATCATACATAACATTCACATATGTGTCCGAACATCTTTGGTCTCTCATCAAAATTATTCTCTTAGTCATTCGAAATTTAACTAGACAATACTTAGTCAAGATTCGAAGATCTCTAAGCCTTACACCAAAAATATTCTATTGTCCGGTGCTATTTTCGGGGTACCTAATAGTAAATAAATTCGAGACTTATATATTATAACAAGATTGAAGAAAGAATTCTTCTATTCCGTCTTAAGTAATAGAGTACACGTTTACATCATATATGGACAAAGCTCGAAATCATACGCAATAATTTACTCTATCTATTCCCTAATTACACGGCCTAAAGACAGGAAAATATACACATGTGATCTATACCATATATACATCATATATTAAATAATATAATCTATACCATATATATCAATACACCCCCTCAAGTTGGTGCGTGAAGGTCACGAACGCCCAACTTGCGTAACAAAATACTCGAATTGACCTAAACCAAGGGCCTTCGTAAATATATCCGCCAACGGATTCTTACTCCGTATAAAGTGGGTTGCAATGGTGCCACGCTGCACTTCATCACGAACAAAATGACAATCAATCTCGATATGTTTAGTACGCTCATGAAAGACGGGATTAGCTGCGATATGCACAGCAGCTTGACTGTCACAATAAAGACGCGTCGATCGAAAATGATCAATACCAAGAAATAAGGGCAACCCTTTCAACCACAGTAATTCACAAGTAGTCAGAGCCATAGATCGGTACTCTGCTTCGGCCGAGGACCGTGAGACTGTATGTTGTTTCTTTGTCTTCCAAGCAATACGTGAATTACCCCAAACGATGAAGTAGCCCGTGAGAGACGACGAGTCAATGGCCAGCTAGCCCAATCCGAATCACAATATACCGACAGTGTCAAGTCACAGTCAGAGCACAACAGTACACCTTGTCCATGATGTCCCTTCAAATATCGAACTATGCAAAGCAGCGGACCAATGAGTTTCACGAGGAGCATGCATGAACTGAGCGAGGACATGCACCCCATACGACAACTCAGGGCGTGTCAGCGTCAAATAGATCAAAAGTCCCACCAATCGCCGATATTTACCCGGATCCACCATGCGTGCATCATCAGCCAAAGCCAAACGGTGATTTTGTTCAGCAAGGAAATGAGACGGCTTTGCGCCCAACAAGCCTGTTTCACTAACAATATCCAAAATATATTTACGCTGACACAAAAATATTTCCTGTCGATTACGAGCAACCTCGACTCCTAGAAAATATTTCAATTTCCCCAAGTCCTTCATATGGAAACAAGAACTCAAATAGTCCTTAAATCGTTGTATCGCAGCAACATTATCACCACCAATCCCAAGGTCATCAACATAAACCAAGACATACAACTGCACTCATGGCCGACACAAAGAAAACAAAGAATAATCAGGGTTAGACTGTGAGAATCCGTACCCTTTGAAAGCGCCAGCCAGCTTAGAAAACCAGCAGCGAGGAGCCTACCGCAAACCATAAAGAGTTTTGCGCAGTCGACATACGACAGCAGGTTGAGATGACTTAAACCCCGGAGGCAAGCGCATGTAGACTTCCTCACTTAAATCACCATGCAGAAATGCATTGTGAACGTCCATCTGATGTAACTCTCATCCCTTGGCTGCAGCCGTAGATAGAAAGACTCTCACAGTCACCATTTTAGCCACGGGAGCAAATGTCTCCTCATAATCAATATCTTCAGTCTGATTATTGCCAAGTATCACCAGGCGAGCCTTGTATCGTTCAACCGTGCCGTCAGAATCATATTTAATCTTATACACACATTTGCTTCCAATCGCTTTCTTGCCAGGAGGCAACACATCAAGCGTCCAAGTTCCACTCTGTTCCAGGGCTGAATTTCTGCAGCCATGGCCTGTCTCCACCGAGGGTCTCTCACTGCTTCAGCATAATATCGCGGCTTAGAACCTCCTATCACTGCTGCTAAGAAGGCTCGATGACGAACAGAAAAGTTGTCACAAGAAATGTAATGTGTTAGAGGATAAGGCGTACCTGAAGACGCGACTGGATGGGGAGATACGAGACAAGGGCTATCACACCGAGCAGAATAACTAACATAATCGGTCAATCTCTGGGATCGTTGTTTCTGCCTATGACCACGTCCCAACAATTCAGGCTCATCAACCAACCCCCCATCTTGACCACTCTCATCGACCAACCCACCGTCTTGGCCACTCTCACCCCCCTGGTTTCCACAGTCGCTGTACTATCTCCAGGTAGAGTATTCTCATATACGTCATTTTCACCATTTCCATGCTCAACAACCTCGTCCACCACACAGTCGAGTTCAGAGCGAACAACGGGTGAAACCTCTAAATCATGGGCCACATCACTCTGGGGGTTTGCAAAAGGGAACTCACCTTCAAAAAATATCACATCTCGAGGCACAAAGAAGTCCAAGGCCTCAAGATCACATAACCACCAACCTTCTTTCCAAATGGATATCCCACGAACACACATCTCCGACTTCGACTGGCAAACTTATCTCGATCTCGCATAACAGAGACAACCAAACACCCGCAAATGCGCATAATTAGGAGCTTTGCCAATCAAGCACTCGTACGGTGTCTTGTCCTCTAAAATTTTACTTGGTGTCCGGTTGATCAAATAACCTGCAGTCAGGACGCATTGTCCCGAAAATTCAATAGGTAAATGCGCCTGAAAACACAGGGCTCTCGCAACATTTAGAATATGCCGATGTTTCCTCTCGACACGTCCATTTTGCTGTGGGGTTCCAACACAAGAGGTTTGGTGTATTACTCCATTCTGAGCAAAGTAATCACTTAGGCACGTAAATTTGGTCCCATTGTCACTACGAACAATCTTGATCTCTTTGTTATGTTGTCTTTTAACCATCACAAAAAATCTTTTGAGTGTTTGACCAACTTCAGATTTATCCACCAACAAATAGATCCAAACTGCTCTTGAAAAATCATCAACGATGGTTAGAAAACAGAAAGAACCACAAGAAGACTTGACTTTATAGGGTCCCCACAAGTCACAATGAATCAAGTCAAAACTCAAGCATGCTTTATTATTACTCAAGGGAAAAACGTCTCTACTATGCTTTGCCCTTATACACACCTCACACACTTTATTCGACTCATCAGAACTACTCCCACCAACATGCGGCAAACTACCAACAACTTTTGACGACGGATGGCCCAATCGCTTGTGCCACAAATCATAGGAAGTTGAGAGTCTCGCAACATGGGCATTTACATCTGCTACAGGTGTGAGATAGTATAGCCCCTGTCATCTCTCACCCATGCCAATCACTGTCTTCGTACTGGGGTCCTGCACGACACAATACAATTTCGTAAACGTAATTTCACAATTCAATTCATCAATCAGTGGTGACACCGAGAGTAAGTTGCAATTCAAGCACGGAACATGCAACACATTGTCAGACTTCAATTTTTTTCCAAGATTCACCATCCCTTCTTGCGTCGCCATTACTTCGCCACCATCCGGTAAGCTCACAACACAACCAACAACGTCACGTAGTTGCATCAGACATTGCGAAATTCCCGTCATATGACGTGATGCCCCTGAATCAATTATCCACTCTAACAAGTTCTTACCAGTAAGTTTATCAGTGGTACCCGGTTTGTATGAGTTTTGCAAACTCATAAACGCGTTCCATTGCTCGACGTTCGGCATTTGATGTTGCTGACGGACCGTCTGATGTTGTCCCGCTCGATGCACATCCGTCGGTTGCCCGCTTCGTACGTATGCATCGGGTGTGGCCATCGTCGCATCATTGTCGCCATGATGCACCGTCTGAACAGAGTGGGCCCTAGCCGATGACCGTCCTCTGTTTCGATTCGAGGCAATATTTCCACGCCCCTAGTCTGTACCTCCGCGAGTTAACGTTGGTCCATATTTCTCTTCCCACCACTCCGGGTATCCAACCAGTTGAAAGCAGTCTCCAAACGCATGTCCTGCCTTGTTGCAATGAGAACAGACCATGGACCAATCCCTCGCCTCTGCCTTGCGTCCACCACTTCCACCACCTCGAACAGCGAACGCCATAACTTCGGGCTTACCCGTCGCCGGCTTCGTCAGTCCGCGAATACGTTCTTCTTGGCAAATTTTTGAGTAAGTCCTGCTCACTGTTGGCAGTGGTTCGGAGCTCAATATATTCAACCAAACAGTTCCGAAATTAACTTCATCAAGTCCCATCAAAAATTGATGAAGCTTTTCCTCCTCGCGCTTTTTGTTAATTCGAACAGATAAATTGCACTTACAACCTTCACATGTGCACGTAGGGGGCTGATCGTAATTGTCCAACTCGTCCCACAATTGCTTCAGCCTTCCGTAGCATGTGACCACTGTCGCTCCTTGTTGTTTCAAGCCGGCTATCTCCACCTTGATCTGTTGCACTCGCGTCCCGTCGGTCACGAAAAATCTCTCTCGAAGATCGTCCCACAAATCCTTCGTCACCTCCATATGCGTCACCGTCTTACGTAGCGACGGTTCGATCGTGTTGAGTATCCACGATACCAACATGGAGTTAATGGTCCACCATTCTTCATCTTGCGCCTCATCGGTCAGTTGTGTCTCTACGCTGTCGATGAAACTAAGCTTCTTCTTTGCCCGTAAAGCGGTGCGCATTGTCCGCGACCATTCTTCGTAATTCATCTGATTCAATTGCACGTGAGTAATCATGTTACCCGGGTTGTCGTTCGACGACAAAGTGTACGCCGAACTCAATTTCTTAGGTTCATCGGTTTTCTGTGAATTCGCCATGGCTCTGATACCATAACAAGATTGAAGAAAGAATTCTTGTATTCCGTCTTAAGTGATTGAGTACACGTTTACATCATATATAGACAAAAGCTCGAAATCCTACGCAATAGTTTACTCTATCTATTCCCTAATTACACGGCCTAAAGACAGGAAAATATACACATGTGATCTATACCATATATACATCATACATTAAATAATATAATCTATACCATATATATCAATATATTATATAATTGATATTATTGCTTTGAAGTCTCGAAATACTTAACCGAAATTTCCAAGTCACATAATCGGACTGTTAATTTCCTCCAAACCCGTATTAAATTTTACGGGTATTACGGTTATGCCACCAAGACCTTACTATTTTAATTTTAAAGTTCTTCTTACTTTTTTAAGCTAGACTTACACTTAAATATCAAAAGTATAAAAACTGTCGGACTAGTCTCTTGTCATCATTTTTTTAATCAGCGGTTACCTAGTAAAATAAAAATTTTTTAGAACCCATTTGTCTGAATGTACACCATATAAGAAATTTAAATATCATATGGAAAAGTATTGTGGTACGTAATATATTAAAAAAAGGTGTGTCATGCTTACAAAAATATCATATAAAATATATCGAAATTTGGTACCATACATGATATGATTAGGGTGGTTCGGTACGGTATACAGTACCAAAACCGTGATACCGTATGCCGTACCAAAATTTCGATATCTAAAATAAATCATACCAATACCATACCAAAATTTCGGTATACCTTAAATTTCGATACGGTATCATACCGAAATTTCGATATGGTATCGGTATCATATATTCTATACCATTCACACGGAGGGTTTTTACCATGCGTGTCTCGTAACTCGTTAATTCGTTGTTTTCAAATTTCTAGTCAATTCAAACTCCTTAGGCCCCGATAAGATGGATTACTAATACCAAATTTTCCAAAATAAAAAGATTTTTAATTCTAACCTTAAATAATTTATATATTTTAGTCAGTCTCCTTAGCAAGACAAAAAATTTACATAACCACAAAATACAGCTTTATATACAAATTAATTAAAACGAAACGGCTATTTAAAAAAAATAGTGAAGATTAACAAAAAGTAATTGCATTGCATCTTCACGCTTTCAAAAGCCTGAAGAAATAACATTAAAAAGGCAAAAATTAAACGTAATTGAGTTACATAAGTTATCATTATAATTATGAAACAATATAATATAATATAATATATGTAGGTGTGTATATATATAAAATATTTATGAGCTAGTTAATAATTTATGGGCTAAACAAATTTATGAAGGTCGTTATAATATTTTTATCCATTTTATATTTTTTTGAAATAATATAATATATGTAGGTGCGTTATATATATATATATATATATATATATATATATATAATATTAAAAATTTAGTATTTCGGGAATTCGGTATAATCGGTATACCTAATTGTTAAAATTTTCATACCATTATCGTACGAAAATTTTCGGTACGGTATCATACCTTACCAAAAACTTCGGTATACCATAATTTTCGATATTTTCGGTACGTTTCGATACGATCAGGGCGGTATATCGGTATTTCGGTATATTCCCCCAGTCCTAGATATGATATGAAATATACATATAAAAGAGATACGTAAACATGGTAAAATAAAATACTCTCGGCCAAACGGATATCTATGTATAGAAACCTTATTTTCTAGGTATTTATATATTAAATTTATCTGATGGGGACTGAACTAATAATTTTCTTATAACTATGTATTTAAGTGTAGATACCGTTATGATCATTGTGGCCCATATTTGATTTGTCACTAAACTTCCTCTCTCTCTCTCTCTCTCTCTCTCTCTCTCTCTCTCTCTCTCTCTCTCTCTCTCTCTCTCTCTCTCTCTCTCTCTCTCTCTCTCTCTCTCTCTCTCTCTCTCTCTCTCCCCCAACCCGGAAAAAAAATCTACTTGTTTGTTTTGTTTGTAGCTTCTCTTCTCTCTGTTAAAAAAAAAAATCGACCCACCACTGTCGCCCGTCGCCACCAGACGCGTCGCCTCCACCAGCCGTGATGTTAGCTACAGAGGTCGTCGAGGATTCAGTGGTCCTACTGAGATTCAGCCGGGTCGGGACTCCTCCACCGCCTTCTTCCGTTTGCTGTCAGCGGCCGCCGCGTCAGCCTCCTGCACCGCTCGGCCATTTTGTGTCGTGCGGTGTTTTCTCCTCGGGGGAGAGTTTCCTCCCTTTGTGGAGTACCCCTTCGTAGGGGTTTTTTCTCCCTTTTGTGGAAGTCTCCCCTCCCCTCGTGGGAGCATTTTCCTCCCTTTGTGGAGTACCCCTCGGGGTTATTTCCCCTTTTTGGGGCTTTAGGAACGAATACTGTGCTATCACTGGGCATTTACGCAATAGAAATAGTCAATTGTGTTAACATTTTGGTTATTGCTCTACTGTATCTTTGTATCCATATGGATTGATGAAATGAAATCCTTATTTAAAAAAAAATTGTAGATGCCCTTTTTTACTTCTTTTTAAGTGTTTCTTTTTGTAACGTTATTTTATTCTATTGAAACAGTTTTATTTGATGTGATTCTTAAGCACGTGAACCACGCCAATACCACCACATATAATCAATTTAGGTGCAAAATTTAGATATTTTTTTTTCATTTTTTTGGTTCGTCATTAGGTATTGCATCCTAATTCTTCACATTCTATATAAGTTTTGAATGTCACACAAACTACAATTTATATCGAGCATGTTTAGCACACACGATGTCTTCTCGAATATATCAAGTTATATTATATTTTGAACACTATATATTATTAATTTTATTTAAAAATTACAATTTTAGTTAAGGATAAAACTGTAATAAACTGAAGTATTAAGGATAATTGAATACTTACCTAAACGTATAAGTTTGTAGGTTTTTAAATAGAGTAGAGTTTATAAAAGAGTATAGACTGAGTTAAAAAAAAAAAGTAAAAAAATAAACTATGAAGTTACCGTCAAATCTCCCACTAGAAGCAACATAAAATAATCTTCACTAGTACTCTTTTCACGCTCAAATGAGTGTGCATAATATATAAATATATTTGCGCAAAAATAATATATAAATATATAATAATATTAATTGAAAATAGTTAATTGAAATTTTAAGTTAAATTTAACTATGTACATATGTTGTAATTATAGGTGTAAGAATTAAGTAAAAATAGTAATTAAAATAAAGCGTGTGATTTTTTAAATTTTATTTTAAGTATTTTTGTAAATTGACCAATCAAGAGTCATTTATACCCACTCTCACGCTTAGTGAAATAAAATAGATATATGTTGTCTCATTCGCATTCATGTTGGCATGGAAGCTAATCCGATTGAATAGCATTTTGCGGCTAATATTTGGACAACACCAAGATTTTACGTGGAAAACCCCCAAACAAATCGGGGTAAAAATTACGGGGAAAGAAGAAGAATTTCAGTATATAAAATTTAGGAGTTACAATCTCTCGAACTATAAAGAAGAAACCATTAATATCTCTCATTTGTATTCGGAGAAAATATCGACAAACTCTCCATTATTGTTCCTCCCCTCTCAACCTCTCTCTTTCTCTTCTCTCTAGGGATAATTTTTGCACTGCCTGAGCCTCGTATTTATCGGCAATGAGATACAGTTATCGATAATGTGAAAAAAGAAAAATTAATGAGGCACACCTTTGAAGATGAATTGCCCACGCGAAAGAAAAAATCATTTTGTTCTCCTCTTTGACTTTTCAAAGCGTATATTCCTGACAATTCATACACACACAAATAGTAAATAACTTCATTGCACAACTACTGATTTCCAACCACCAAAGAAAATCCCATCTATCGATGGAGAAAAAACATCATCCTCTCAACGAAGTTCGTGCCAACAAAAAGCACACAACCATAAACAAGCTCCATATTTTCTCCCATGGGATAGCTCTAGCAACCTTATTCTATTACAGAATCACTTCAATCAAACCCATTCTTCCTCAGTTGGTAATATTCTTCTCAGAGCTCATCCTCGCCTTTACATGGGCTTTAAGACAAGCCTCAAAATGGAGGCCAGTCGAGAGAATTGCCTTCCCCGAAAACTTACCCGAGGATTCGAATCTACCTTCGATTGATGTCTTTATATGCACTGCTGACCCAAATAAAGAGCCCAGCTTAGATGTAATGAACACAGTTATTTCAGCTTTGGCCCTCGATTACCCTTTGGACAAGCTTAACGTCTATGTTTCAGACGACGGAGGTTCTCATGTCACTTTGATGGCCATAATAGAGACATGGAAATTCGCAAAGCTTTGGATTGTCTTCTGTAAGAAGTATGATGTCTTTGTTAGGTGTCCTAAGGCTTATTTTGCAGCTGAGGAATCTGATAATGACTATGAGATAAAGAGTGATAAGTTGTTTTCGGCTGAGAAGAAAGAAATGAAGGTACACAGACACGCTCACACACACGTGTGTGTGTGTGTAGGTTTATGTAGTGACATAATTTTCTTAGGGTTTTTGTATATATTTGTGATGCAGAGACTTTACGAGGAGTTTAAGGATTCATTGGATAAGATAGTGTTAGGAATGGGAACCAGTGGTAGCAGAGATCACTCATCAACCATTGAGGTTAGGTTTTAATCAATTCTTATACAACATAATATTGTATTATATAATTATATCTTCTTAAATAATTTCAAACACACACTCACACACATCTCAGGTGATTAACATGATGGATCTGGGAAAAGAAAAGAACCCTCTTCTTGTTTATGTTGCGAGAGAGAAAAGGCCTTTTCGTCCTCATAATTTCAAAGCAGGGACACTCAACGTTCTTGTGAGTTAATAGACTTTTTTTCTTGATATACTAAAGGTAGCTAATTTGTAATGATGATTTGATGATGGGATTAAATTATTATTTTATTACAGCTTAGGGTATCGGCTACGATGAGCAATTCGCCTTACATTTTGACGTTAGACTGCGATATGTTTTGCAACGATCCATCTTCGGCTCGCCAGGCGATGTGCTTTCATCTCGACCGTCGATTATCAGACGAAACCAATCTTAGCTTTGTTCAGTTTCCGCAAGCATTTTATAACCTCAGCCCTGAGAGTGATATATATGACGGCTCGCTGCGGCATATTTGGGTAATAATAAAGTTCAACATAAGTGCTACTTTTGTCTTTATATGTGATTTGCCATGCCATGAATAGTATCTATAGACTAAAGTTCAACAATATGGTAAGAGTGATTAGGTGTGCGTCATTGTCCTTCGAACAACCCTAAGCTAATAATTTTGGACTATTCATGTTGAATTTATATTTAAACAAGTAGAGGGCCAATTTTATGATCACACGCCAAGTTAGTAAAATACCTATTTTATCGGCCAGGTAAAATAGTAGCGGAATATGATATGTCTGTGTCACAAACTTAATCAAGCTATTTTGCTAGTAGCGAAATTATATACCATATGTTCACCTTCAAAATACCTTACATCTTAGGCTTATTCGTTACTAAGGCCTCATCGGCTCTATTTTCCTAAATATTTAGGCCATCTTTTATGTATTTGCAGGAAGAATGGAAAGGCTTAGATGGGCTTGAGGGACCAATTCTCTCAGGCACTTGCTTTTACATAAAACGAAAATCGCTCTACGGACCTCCTACATTCAAACAAGGTATGTAAGAAAACCTAAACCCTTTGTCTAAAGTTAGAAAATTTACAGTTTTCAGCCTTCATGATTAAGCAAAATATGACATACTCATATCTACATATTTGTCGTGTCATGTGAAGATGGTAACGTTGTCGAGCTACAAAAATCCTTCGGTCCATCCAACGAGTTCATCGGGTCTATTTCCGGGAAACACAAACATTTATCAACCGAAGATGATATCAAGCGCATGGAAAACGAACTACATTTGCTATCTTCTTCCAACTACGAAATCGACACAAAATGGGGTCAAGAGGCAAGTCGAAATATTCAAATTACCGTCGAAGAATTACTACATTAATTTACCATCGACTAATACTAACTAATAATCGTTATATTAATTTTTTTCAGGTGGGTTTCAGATACTTCTCCTTAGTAGAAGACTACTTCACGAGCTTAAACCTACACCGCGAAGGTTGGACTTCAGTATATATCGAACCTCCCAATCCGTGTTTTTTGGGTTTAAGTCCCATGACATTGGGCGAAGTTCTTGTCCAACATGCGCGATGGTTTGTCGGGCTATCGCAAGTCGGCCTGTCCAAATTTTCTCCGCTTATTACGTATGGGGCGCAGAATATTTCAATTCTTCAAGGAATGGGCTATGCAAGTTTCGCTTATAAAACGCTTTACTCCCCAGCGCTTTACGCTTTGAGCGTTGTACCTCAGCTTTGCTTGATGAAGGGGATTGCTTTGTATCCCGGGATTTCGAGCCCATACTTTGTTTTATTTCTATTTATTTTCGTCTCGTCGCAAGTTAAGCACATTCAAGAAGTCGTCTCGAATAATGGCCTCTGGGTAATAAGAACATGGAGGAACGAACTTAGGATGTGGATGATGAAATCAACGACGTCTTATTCGTATGCAGTAATCGAAACCGTCAAGGAGAAATTTGGATTTGCGAAACCCCTTTTTTTACCGACTAATAAGGCGAACGACGAGGAACAAGCCGAGCGCTATGAAAATGGGGTGTACGATTTTCGAGCGCCTTTCGTTTTTATGGTGCCTTTGTGCAGTCTTTATATGCTGAATGGGGCGGCTTTGGTATTCGGTTTGTTGAGGACGTTTATGGGCGGTTTGAAGGATGCGATGATTGCGCAGATATTTTTGTCGTTGTTCGTCGTGGTTTTGAATTTCCCGCTTTTCGAAGGCATGGTTTTGAGGCGCGATAAGGGTCGAGTTACGCCTTTCGTTAGCGTTTTTTCTGCTGCTGTTTGTGGGATTATCTTGCTTTTAGCATCTTCGTGTTGATTGTTGAGGTGAGTTTGAAATGGAAATCAAATTTAATTTTTTTTATATGTTTCCTTGCTCAATTTAGGCATTATTATAAGGGTTTGTTATAACTGAAATATGATACGCACCTACAAACTTAAAACTTTTTGATAACCCGGTTTTTAAATATGGTACCAGATCAGAGTTTTGGATAAAAAAAATCATGGGAATAAATCCTTACGATCATTCATAAGCTAGATAAAAAAACTCGGCAAAGACGAAATGATAATTTAGTAAAAGAAACATAGAGCCGAAAGAATCTTGTTGCTGCACCATGATCGCATGCATTCTTTGCATAGTTACAATCAAAACGTACTTAGGCCGACCAAATCATCGGACATAACAATAATAGAATTATTGAAATTACATCTCCTTACTATGCGTTGGTTCAATCTAATCACTTCTTTCGAAGTTGCGGTATGCGTTACTGATGAAAACAATCAAACATATGTTTTGTCTCAAACATATGTTTTGTTTCCGAAAATAAGATGAACTTAGTGTTGACTTAAGTACTTCTGCTTCTAGAGACAAGGTAAACAGGGACAGCAGTTTGTTCTTCACGATGTTCAACTGTCATAATCATGTCTGCCGCGTATGAAACACTCATGCATATTTTATTTCGAAACATTATTGTTGACCTTTTTGGGGCATGAGTGCTAGAGAGTTTTGATGGACAATGTAATTGTAATAACGTTAGGTCTATAAATTAAGCAATTCGATCTATGATCAATATAATGTCTAAGTATATGAAAATATTCACACATGCATTGATTATGAGCTATAGATTGATTAACGTGTTGAATATTTGATTCGCATATGATTTGGTGATTAGTTGATGAGACTAGGTGATCGCATGTTATAGACAGCCCATGTGATATGATATATCGTTATGTGCTATATATGGAAATAATGCATGAGATATCCTACTGAGTTATAAAAGGAAAATATGCTGTTTATATATGGAAAGTGATATATCCGTTGATACTTGTTTATTCCTGAATGAAATAGAGTAGAAAATCGTTTGCATGCTTTCCACTGAATTTAATGTGCAATATTGAATTAATATCTTTCCTTATGCTGATTGGAATATTATATTTAGGAAAGATTTGATTTGATTGACTTTGTGGATAAGGTGCTATTATATGATATATGCTATAAACGGATGTGATCTCTTAAATAAGGAAAGTTCTGCCATGATTGATAAATCGAATGAAGTATGCTCTGACCGATTTGTGTGCTAAACATGGTAAATATATTGATCTAATACTATGAGCTATATATTGATCTAATACTATGAGCTTAATGGGTGAGAAGAAATTCGGGATGAGCGATTCCAAAGAAATTTCCACCCCTATGCATCAGACCACCAAAATAGACTGTGATGAATCAGGTACACTAGTGGATCAAACAGAATATCGAGGTATGATCGAAAGCCTTCTTTACTTAACTGCTAGTCGCCCTGATATTATGTTTGCTGTTGGTATGTGTTCGAGATATCAGTCTGACCCTAGGGAATCTCACTTGACAGCGTCAAGCGTATACGGCTGTAGGAAAGATAGGAAAAGTACTAGTGGAACTTGCCAATTACTTGGAAATTCCCTGGTAACTTGGTCTAGTAGAAAGCAAAATGCTGTCGCCCTCTCCACAACCGAAGCTGAATATATCGCCTTAGGAAATTGTTGTCAAAGTTCTTTGGATGAAACCAACCCTTAGTGATTTCGGGTTAGGATATGACAAAATTCCTATACTGTGTGATAGCACTAGTGTCATTAGTATTACTAAGAATCTCATGCATCATTCTCGTACTAAGCATATTGAGGTTAAACATCATTTTATACGAGACCATGTAGGGGAATATCAGTGTGGAATTCGTAGGAACAAATGATCAGCTTGCTGATATCTTCACGAAACCCCTTATTGAGGCAAGATTATGCGACATCCCTGATCGTTTGGGAATCATCGAGTTAAATAAGGTTAGTAAATATGCCTAATTCTGCCATTTACTCTAGATTATTCTATTTTGGGTAGAAATTCGTAGTTATCCTATCTTAAGATATTCGTTCAACCCTTAGAATACTTCCGTGGATCTTATAGATTTTTCCTTAAGTGTGACTTTTCGTATTTTAGGAAGAAATTCGTAGTTATTCCATTCCAATATATTTCTTCAGCCATCTAGATTATTTTTGGAATGTTCGACCTTCTGGATCTACTCCACTGAATGTGATCATTTTAGGAAGGAATTCGTAGATATCATTCCAGCCTATCAGTTATTTTGGGGAGCCCATATATTTAAAACTTATTCCTATTCAGCCTAGTCAAATCCTTTCCTTAATTATGAGATCACGTCAAATTAGTCTGGGATTTCTGACAGTTTCCCACTTTCCTTTTAAAAATTTCGAATAACTTTGTATCCATCCTTATCTCTTCCAAAAATAAACCGACCCTATCTCCTTCAAAAACCAGAACCGTTCTTCAACCTTCATCAATTCAATCGTCTTCTCCAGGCTTCCTCTCAAAACATAACCTCTGAAAATGGCTAAAACTTCCAGATCCAAAGCTGCCATCCCTGAACCATCCAGCCGAAAGCGCAAGGAACCCATGCCTGATGAATCCCCGCTCGAATCTCCTCACAAATCACCGAAACAAGCCTCAGCGTCATCGCCTTCTGCTCGCAAAACAAGTTCCAAAGCCAAATCTACTGAAAAGATCTCCTCTCCGGCCAAAACTGTCAAGAAAAAGAAGAAAAAGACCAAGAGATCCAGCCTCACACGTACTCGTACCCCTGCAAAGTCACCCGAACCTGAAAAATCTGCCTTAAGTCCAGAGATCCCTGAAAATGTCCTCGAGGAAACCCAGAAATTGCCTCCACGAACCCCAACTCCTGAGAAACATCCCTCACCGCTTGAACAAGTCTCGCCATCTCCAAAACAGACCCCAAAGAAACCTCAAATACCACCGATTGATATTTCTAAGCCCAATGAAATCCTGTTGAAACCCTCTTTTTAGAGGAAAGTAACCAAACCACCTACAAGAGTTTTAGCAACAGGGATATTGCCAGAGGACGGGGCGTTGCGTTCGACAACTTGCCGGAAGGAAAAGTAATCACTTGGTTAAAGGATTTTGGATGGGAGCAATTTCTCAATATCAACACACCCTACTACCCTGAAGTCGTCAAGCTATTCTATGCCACTATGAAGAGCTCGAAGGGCATATAAACATTCACTCCTATGTTCTCGGCCACAAAATCACTTGGACCACTCAGAAAATGAATGCCATGCTAGGAGTTGCTGATGAAGTCCTTGTCATTACGACATGAATGACTCGTGACACGCTGATGAGTTTGATCTCAGCGATGTCCTTCGTACCCTCTGGAATACCCGCACCAAACCCCGCTTTTCTGATGAAGCCTTAAACCAGCTTCCTATCGACTACTTCTTCCTGCACAAACTGCTCAACATGACCCTGTGGAGTGCTAAAATTGGCAGTGGAGGCCACTCAACGACCATGAATTTCATGAGTACCTTCGCGGTCTACATGATATCCCAGAATCGCAAGTTCAATCTCGGATATATCATCATGAAGCACATGATTCAGGCTTTCGAGAGCAGAGACAAGGCACTGTCTTATGGAATGCTGCTCACTCACTTGTTTGAGTGCGAGGGTATTATTCTGCCGCCAGGATGGGAAGACAAAGCTATCCACGTTGTGGATCTGATCACCCTCAAACGCGTGGGGATCCATTACACGAAGGGTCAGGGTTGGTTCAAGGCAAAGGAAAAGAAGTTCGTGGACAGCGCCCAGAGAAGGTCTGCCTCCAAAGGAAAGGCAAAGATGGTAAGCGACGACGACGATTACGAGGACGAGCTCGGTAAGGAAGGGATCTCTGCCATACGCCGTGATATCTCCGATATCAAGGCTGACAATCAGAAACGCTTCAAGAAGATTAAGGAGCAGTATACTGAGATGTCGCTGAAGTTGTCCAAGCTTTCCAAGTTGATTAAGAAATCCCTTTCCAAGCCCGATGATTCAGAAGGTTCTTCAAGCCAGTAGGCTGCCTTCGTTCTGTTATGATCCTAGTTCTTTAGGATATTTCTTCTGTTATGCCTTTAGGTTGTTAAGTGATCCCTCCTTTTTGATGATGAAGGGGGAGTAAGGTAAGTTGGTTTAGGCGAGAGCGTCTAAGTGTGGTGGAGGTTTTTGGATGGTAGGTTATGTCTAGGGAAGCCCGTTGAACCCTCATCTATATAATATTTGCTTTTACGATATATCTCTGGTGCTTCTATGCGTGCTTAATATTTTGGTCTGATCTCTGGATATATCTATGCTGCCTTTATACTGTTCTGCCCTGATCTCATGCTTTAGTTTGGTGATACTCTAATGCTTACCAGTGCTAATTGGTATGTGTAAGATTTCTTGATGAGTGCTAAGTGCCTGCTGCGATGATTTTCTAGTTTCTTGAATCATGCTAGGAAAATGCGCACTTAGGCAGGGGGAGTACACTCACGAATAAATTCTGAAATTCTGCACTCATGATATAACCTTGAAAATGAAATGATATATCCGCACTTAGACAGCGGGAGCAAATTCATTCATGACATATCTTTGCATATCATATAGATAACTGCACTTAGACAGGGGGAGCAAATATGTATCATATGTGATTAGGAAATATCGTATGCTCTGCTTAGTGATTATGCAACACTTAGACATATGCGCAATGACTTGCATGATCGAATATGCTTACATGCTTATGTACTGCATCAATTACATGTCATCATCAAAAAGGGGGAGAATGTTGACCTTTTTTATCCATGAGTGTTAGAGAGTTTTGATGGACAATGTAATTGTAATAACGTTAGGTCTATAAATTAAGCAATTCGATCTATGATCAATATAATGTCTAAGTATATGAAAATATTCACACATGCATTGATTATGACCTATAGATTGATTAAAGTGTTGGATATTTGATTCGCATATGATTTGGTGGTTAGTTGATGAGACTAGGTGATCACATGTTATAGACAGCCCATGTGATAGGATATATCGTTATGTGCTATATATGGAATAATGCATGAGATATCCTACTGAGTTATAAAAGGAAAATATGCTGTTTATATATGGAAAGCGATATATCCGTTGATACTTGTTTATTCCTGAATTTAGGAAAGATTTGATTTGATTGACTTTGTGGATAAGGTGCTATTATATGGTATACGCTATAAACGGATGTGATCTCTGAAATAAGGAAAGTTCTGCCATGATTGATAAATCGAATGAAGTATGCTTTGACCTGATTTGTGTGCTAAACATGGTAAATATATTGATCTAATATTATGAGCTAGATATGGAAAACATGCTGATATGATGCTATCTCGTGTGCTATAATTGGAAAGTTAATCTGGATTGATTTATACTAGAAACAGATAGCAGGGAATCACTTACGGAAAGTTCTGACATGGCAAATATATGCGAAATAATTGAATATGCATGAGAACGAATTTTAGTCTTTATGTGGAATATATTCATGCTTAAATGAGCTCTTATATGGAAAACAGTCATGCTTTAATGTGCTATATGACCGCTGTGATGATTTATTAAGAGCATGATTTATATGGTATGATTAACTCGAAAATTGCGTGGAAACTATGTTTGATTTGTTGATTATTAAATGATATGATTTTCCATGTGAAGTGCTGATTGAAAAGGATTATATATGAGCTACACTTCAGATTTTCGAGGCACGGAGAATTTGAGAATATATGCCTAAGAAAGATTTTTTAGCAGAAACATATTGAGAGATTCCTGAGCCTCTATTTGCGATAGCTTTCTGCCATAATGAGCTTTAACTTGCGATTCCATCACTGCACGAGTGATTCATCCCGTTATTCATACCTCCCACCATATATTCTATCTTCGGACGTGTTGCCTTCGGACGTGAGCAATACCAAGGAGGCAAGGTCGACGATTACGCACACGTGAAGGGAAAGACGAGTTCTGGGATCAGGAGATTCCCAGGAACGATACTTGGCGTGTGGTAACCTAGTGTGTCTAGTGTTCGACTTGTTTCGGTTGTGTATTGGGCTAATCAATCAGTTTTGTATCCAACTACGGTGCATTATAGTGATTGGTTAAACTCTTGGGGAGTAAACCCCAAGGAGAGGAGTAAACCCCAGTTGGGGATATAACCTCTATAAAAATCCTGTCTCGCATTTACTTTTCAATTATTTCCTTATCACTGTCAGACAGACCCGGCACACATCCGACGTAACCAGGATATATCAGGCGCACTCGTCACAAGCATCAGTAGGCATATCTAACTCACTACACTTAGGATATGTGAAAAGAAGAAGCATTAAATTTTATAAGCCTAATTCACCCCCCTCTTAGGCATATTTATATCTTCTATTATATATCTTTTCTTCCACTGATATTTACGTCGAATGGTGGGTAGTGATAAATACTCTTAGAATCGGTGGGGTAAATAAACACTTGTCTCTTTTTCTGTTCTCAACAAGGTTAGATATCGGTGCTTGATATTTGTTTATGTGACTTGTGCGGAAGCAAACCGGTTGGTTTTGAACCAAGACCGGATGGAAGATGTGATATGTGCGTGTGTGTTTGCGAAAGACGCAAATTTGTTTCTGAAAGTTCGAAGCCAAAAATCTCCTACGTCTCCCCTTCTTCCCCGCAAGGAAGGCACCACGAAGACTTGGTTTTACAACCCCCGTTGCATAACCTCCTTAGTTAGACTAACGCAGTACAACCCACACGGCTATACTCAGCTAACTAAACTTTTAGACACCACTTAGACAACTTTTTTAAAGTCGACTACTTTCAAGAGCTTGTTACAGTCCCTTGAGAACAACTCACTTACTGATTGAATCAGTCTGCGTACAGTGAGGACAACACCTAAACACGTCTTGCTTAATCGCTTGAGAGTTTGGACTTTTACTTGCGTTTCTTGCTTTTCAAAAATTGGTGAAGTAGTTCCTTCACTTTGCCTCTCTCCTTTTTATAGTTGGGCTTGATGTAGAAGGCCATTGTGAGATAGCTCTTTGTACGGGATAGAGCTTTTAATGACTTCTTCAAAATGGGTCTGCCCGGTCTTTGCAGCAGTCGCCCTGTGCACTTTGCTTTATTCCTTATTTGGCTTAGTTTGACTTCAACTCGGCTCTTGCTGTCAGCCTTGAATTAATTGCTCGTCAGAAGTCTTCAGCTTGCCGCTCTTCAAATAAATTTTGAATCTTAGTCCTTGGTGGCACTTCCGGTATATGCATTTCGGTCTTCAGTAACCTTCTGATTGCATTCTTGATCCCGGCTGTTAGTTGCATTTAGCGAACTGCTTTCCGGTATTCGGTTTCACCTATGTCTAACCGGTATACTTAATTAAGTTAAGTCCAATCACCAAAACTGTTAATCTGAATTCTATAATCACAGTTCTAACAAATACGGATTTTCTGATGTCCCAAGTAATTTTTGTTTTGCAACAATACACTGATTATGCAAACTAGTGATTAGCCGGCCAAAATATACATTAAAACAAATGCAAAATTCCAACAAAATTGTCTACCTCAAGTACATATATAAATTTTTACAACGAGACAAAGACACACGCGTTAATAGCTCGCTCAACGTTGTCTTCCATTTTTATTTATATTTAATCCAGCCCTAACACAATTTCTTAGGACATCAAATCGGTTCTCACTTGCTATATATTCTAATTCCAACCTATAGAAGGAAACATAAAGTAAAAGAATAATCTTTACATGGCTCCTGGTAAATTAATCAGTGCTGATGATTCTGAAAATGATGAACGAAGACAAGAAAAATTAACGGGGGACAACATTGGAGGCGTAAGATCGTACAAATGCAATTTTTGCAAACGTGGCTTTACAAACGCGCAAGCTTTAGGTGGGCACATGAACATACATAGGAAAGATAAGGCCAAGGCGAAGCAGAAGATCAGGATTCAAGAAGATCCCTCACTTGGTAATATGAAGGGGAAGAACGAAATATATTCAAATAGGTATATCCCTAATCGAATTATTCCTAATTTCGACGATCGCCACCTTCAGTTTCAACTTCAGCAGCAGCTGAACTATTACATGTCCGTACAAGAAAATCTGAGCTACAAAGTCTACTTGCCACCATCAAACCCTAATAATGTACAAATTGGGTCGAATCTACATGCGCCAAGGCTCGAAATGCATAAATATGGACATGAACATGAGAATTTGAGCCTTAAGATAGGATTGAAGACAGACGTTGAAGTGTTTGACTTCATAGATGAAAATAGAAACGATGAGGTCGATTTGGAGCTTCGATTAGGACACAACCCAAAACGGTGATTGATTGTGAGGTTAATTTATCTCTTGATTATGTTATCTCTTCAGGATTCCAATATATATATATATATATATATATATACATACATACATAAAGGTGTTGCTCTCCTGGTACATATATAAATTGCACGGTATCTAACAATCAGAAACTGTTATATGCCATGTTTTTGTTATATGCCATGGTTTTCATGACTAGTCATCTCTATGTCTTAAGCTAGGGTTTTCTTGCATAGTTGGTTGTACTTACCTTGTTGTGGTTGTGGCACAAATTTATGATGTTTGTGATCATTTTTATATTTTATTTTTTACCCCAAGCATTCTTAGGGTTTGGAAGATCGCGATTATGACTTACTATTGCAAGATATTGTGAGATGTGTATATATGTGGAATGTGTGTGATGCTCCATGCTTATAGTATGTTATTAAGTTATTTAATAATAGATCTTCTTGTGGTGATTTGGGAGCAATTTTATTTCTGCATTGATACTTCAACTGTCACTGCAAGTAGATGCATGAACATATTGCAGATAGATAGCATAGCAAATTGCTCTTTCATTTTGTTTTCTGGCCAAAAAATTAATATTTTCATATCGAGTCTTAACGGGAAATGATCATCACTCCGCAATTCTTCTTTTGAGAGACGATATATCAAACAAAAGGATACGTAAGTGTTGACCTTTTTGGTCCATGTGTGTTAGAGAGTTTTGATGGACAATGTAATTGTAATAACGTTAGGTCTATAAATTAAGCAATTCGATCTATGATCAATATAATGTCTATGTATATGAAAATATTCACACATGCATTGATTATGACCTATAGATTGATTAAAGTGTTGGATATTTGATTCGCATATGATTTGGTGATTAGTTGATGAGACTGGGTGATCGCATGTTATAGACAGCCCATGTGATAGGATATATCGTTATGTGCTATATATGGAATAACGCATGAGATATCCTACTGAGTTATAAAAGGAAAATATGATGTTTATTTATGGAAAGTGATATATCTGTTCAAAATCTGTTATTCCTGACGAAAATCACATATACGATTCTTTGCATGATTTCCACTGAATTTAATGTGCAATATTTAATTAATATCTTTCCTTATGATGATTGGAATATTATATTTAGGGAAGATTCGATTTGATTGACTTTGTGGATAAGATGCTATTATATTGTATCTGCTATAAACGGATGTGATCTCTGAAAGAAGGAAAGATCTGCCATGATTGATAAATCGAATGAAGTATGCTCTGATCTGATTTGTGTGCTAAGCATGGTAAATATATTGATCTAATACTATGAGCTACATATGGAAAACGTGCTGATATGATGCTATCTCGTGTGCTATAATTGGAAAGTTAATCTGTACTGATTTATACTAGAAACAGATAGCAGAGAATCACTTATGGAAGTCCTGACATGGTAAATATATGCGAAGTGATTGAATATGCATGAGAACGAAATTGAGGCTTTATGTGGAATATATTCATGCTTAAATGAGCTCTCATATGGAAAATAATCATGCTTTAATATTATGACCGTTGTGATGATTTATTAAGAGCATGATTTATATGGTATGATTGACTCGAAATTGCATGGAAACTATGCTTGATTTGGTGATTATTAAATGATATGATTTTCCATGTGAAGTGTTGATTGAAAAGGATTATATATGAGCCACACAACAGATTTTCAAAAAACCAAGAATTTACGAATATAAGCCTACAAGAGATATTTTAGCAGAAAGATACTAAGAGATTCCTGAGCCTTCCATTTGCGATAGCTTTCTGTCTTACTGAGCGTTAACTTGCGATTCCACCACTGAGCGAGTGATTCATCTGATATTCCATCATCCCCTCCATATATTCTGTCTTCGGACGTGTTGTCTTCGGACGTGCGCAATAACAAGGAGGAAAGGTCGACGTTTACGCACACGTGAAGGGAAGGACGAGCTCCGGGGGCCCTTCGGTAGCGATGTGTCTGTCGGGATCAAGGAGATTCCGAGGAGCGAAACTCGGCGTGTGGTAACTTAGTAGTGGCTAGTGTACGACTTGTTTCGGTTATGTATTGGGCTAACCAATCAGTTTTGTAACCAGCTATGGTGCATTATAGTTATTGGGTAAACTCTTGGGAAACAAATCCCAAGGAGAGGAGTAAACCCCAGTTGGGGATATAACCTCTATAAAAATCCTGTCTCGCATTTATTTTTCAGTTATTTTGTTATCGCTGTGAGACAGACCCAACACACATCCGACGTTACTAGGATATATCAGGCATACTCGTCACAAACATTAATAGGCATATCGAAGTTACTACACTTAGGATTTGGTGAAAGGAAGCATAAAATTTTTATAAGCCTAATTCACCCCCTCCCTTCTTAGGCACATTTATATCTTCATTTAGTATCAGAGCAGGCTACTCAAACGACGGGCCTAACAAGCCCGAGTTAAAGATCTAATGGCTTCTTCGAGTTTTGATGTTTTTGCAGAGGGACAATCCCATTCCAGGCCACCACTCTTCGACGGAACCAACTACGCCATATGGAAAAATCGGATGAAGGAATTCCTGCTTGCTACTGACTATGATATGTGGGATATCATCACGACTGGACCTTACACTCCTAAGAAGGTGGATGGAACTCCAAAGAAAGGTTCTGACTACGATGCAACAGATAAGCGAGGAATCTCAATGAATGCCAAAGCAAAGAACATGATCGCCTGCGCGCTTACGAGAGAAGAATACAATCGTGTGAGTTCATGCGAATCTGCCAAAGACATGTGGGACATGCTTCAAGTTATGCATGAGGGAACCACTCGAGTTGTACAAGAAAGAATAGCCCTTCTAACCCACCAATACGAGCTGTTCAAAATGGAGGACAACGAGACCATAAGCCCCATGTACGCCAGATTCATGAATATCATCAATCAAATGTTCTCATTGGGAAAGAAAATATCGGACGGTGAGAAGGTGCAAAAAAACTGAGATCTCTTCCAAGATAATGGAATCCCAAAGTAACTGCCATCTACGAAGCGAAGGACTTGGACGAGCTCTCCGTCTCAGAACTGATCGGATCCCTAACCACCCTACGAGATGACTCAGATCTCTATCAAAGAAAAACCACCAGTTCGAAACCAACCAAATGTTGCCTTCAACACCGAACAAGACAACGATTCTGATGGAGAAGAAGAAACTGAGGAAGACTTGCTGGAGCAGATTGCCATGCTAATTAGGAGGTTCGAAAATCTCGGCTGAGAAGGAAGTTCAAAGGAAACTCCAAGTTCCAACCTAGGAACAAAGGAATATCGTCATCCGAGAACAATGTGTAGAAATGCTTCAAGTGCAACAATCCAGGCCACTTCGCCTCAAACTGCCCGCAATGGTGACAAAATGATATAGAAGCAGAAAGCCATGGTCACCAACTGGGAAGAGGCCGGAAGTGAAGAGGGGGAAGATCTCGCCTACATGGCCGATGATGATGATCAGGTATCTTCTTCGTCCACCATTAAGAAAATACTCTTTTAAATGAATTATATGCTAGACAAGATGAATCTCATGATAACGCTTCCTCAGTTCCTGAAGTAGATGAAAAGGAAGAGATGTTTGAAATAATTCAAAATGCAGAAAGAAGGATTAAGTCGCTCAACTCACAAGTGAAGAGTCTGATTAAGCAACGAGATGACATAGCTAGAGAGAAGCATCAAACAGATCTAGAAAATGAGCGCCTGAAAGCCGAGTTAGAAACTCTTAAGGAAGAGAAAGTCTTGTGTAATTGCGAAAAGCTTAGGAAGAAAGAAAATAATCTAGAGACATGTCTGTTCTTAAGGATTTCTTAGAAGAAAAATCTCGTACTAATGATAGACTTCTTGTAGGACAACAAAATCTCAACATGATACTTAGTCTTCCTGGACATGTTGAAAAAACAAGAATAGGATATTCCAAGACACCTAAGCAGGCTGCACCTGCACAAGATATTAGAAAACCTAAATGTTTTTCATGCGGCCGTCACAGTCATTATGCTAACAACTATTTTTTGAAGAGAGCTGATAAATCTAGATATATCTGGAAGCCAAAGCAGTTTCCTAAGAATCAAAGTTCTAACACTGGACCGCCTGTTTTTGTGAAATCACAGTCTGTGATCGATGATATATCATGTGTTAACAGGAGTTATTTTGCCACTAACCTTTTAGGACCCAATCGAAGTTGGGCACCTCAGAAAAGAATTTATTCATGCAGGTATAAAGAAGAAAATCAAGCAAGAAAAACAAGTGGTACCTCGACAGTGGGTGTTTCCACCATATGACAGGTGATATCAGTAAGTTCGTGTCGGTGAAAGCATATGACGGAGGATATGTCTCCTATGCCGACAACACAAAAGCTAAGATTATTGGAGTTAAAACTGTTGGTAACACTTTACACACTACTATAGATGACGTATGGTTGGTTAATAATCTAGAACATAATCTCATTAGCATTAGTCAATTATGCGATAAGGGTCATACAGTTACTTTTGAAAATGATAAGTGTGTAATTAGAAATGATGACAAGGTACTATTCAGTGCATCTAGGGATAGAAATATCTATTGCATAACTCTTGATGATATCACTGACCAGAATGTCAAGTGTTTAGCAGTTAGACATGATAACACCTGGTTATGGCACAGACGCCTAGGACATGCCAATGTGGAATTACTGTCTCATATCACAAGCAATGCACTGGTACGAGGTGCTCCTGACATAAAGTTCGTCAAGGACAAGACATGCAAGGCGTGCCAAATGGGCAAGCAGACCAAGACATCGTTCAAGGCAAAGAATGTGATATCTACATCCAGACCTCTGGAATAACTACATCTCGACCTTTTTGGTCCTGTTCAAATGAAGTCTCTGCGAGGTAAAAGATATGCCTTTGTCATTGTTGATGATTACTCCAATTACACTTGGGTGATATTCCTTGCACATAAGAATGAGGCACTAGACAACTTTGCATCACTGGTGAAGAGACTGGAAAATGAAAAAGAAATGAATCTGTGTAGGATACGTAGTGATAACGGACTGCAATTTTATAGTAAGTCACTTGCATCATTCTGTGATCAGTACGGATATAGTCATAACTTCTCTGCCCCTAAAACTCCCCAACAGAATGGTGTAGTTGAACGTAAAAATAGAGTATTACAGGAAATGGCCAGATCTATACTACATGAGTATGATATTCCTAAACAGTTCTGGGCGGAAGCTGTTAGTACAGCTTGTTATGTGTCTAACCGTGTCTTCCTTAGGCCGATATTACAGAAGACCTCTTATGAAATCTGGCATGGTAGAACACCAAATATAAGTTACTTTCGTGTGTTTGGATGCAAATGTTTTATCCTGAACGATAGAGATAAGAGAGGAAAATTTGACTCTAAGGTTGATGAATGGATATTCCTTGGTTACAGTCTTCACTCTAAGGCATATCGTGTTTATAATAAGAGGAAGCTGACTGTTCAGGAATCCATACATGTTACCTTTGATGAGATACCTAACGCAGATGCTACTGATGAGGAAGGTATAGATTTGCTCTGTGCAGAATTACAGGTTACTAAAGATGGTAAGGACGATATTCCCGAAGACGAAAATGTTGAGACACTGGAACCAGAGGCTGATGAGCTGCAACCTAGAAATTGGAAGCATGCTTCCAGTCATCATCAGATCTGGAATCAAAACTCGAGCGACTGCACGAAATCAGGATACAGTGGAATCCCATGATGTACTGCTCTCAATGATGGAACCTAAGACAGTCCATGAAGCCCTAGACGATATCTCCTAGGTCTCTGCCATGGAGAATGAGCAATCTCAGTTTGAAAAGAGCCATGTGTGGACACTCGTAGAGAGACCAGATGAAAAATCCATCATAGGAACCAAATGGGTCTTCCGCAACAAACTCGACGAACACGGTAAAGTCACTAGAAACAAAGCGAGGTTAGTTGCAAAAGGTTATTCCCAGGAGGAAGGTATTGATTTCGATGAAACTTTTGCTCCGGTAGCTAGATTAGGGTCTATACGTGTCTTACTTGCATATGCATGCTTTAAACGCTTTAAACTTTTTCAAATGGACGTAAAAAGTGCATTTTTAAATGGTTTTATAAATGAGGAGGTTTATGTAGAACAACCACTGGGCTTTGCTAGAGTAGATTTTCCAAATCATGTTTTCAAATTGAATACAGCTTTATATGGTTTAAAGCAGGCTCCTAGGGCATTGTATGAAAGACTAAGTAATTTCTTGATTGACATAGGGTTTTCGACTGGAACTATTGATAACACGCTGTTTATTAAGTACGAAGGTGATCACATGATACTGGTCCAAATCTACGTTGATGATATCATATTTGGAAGTACTAATATCCTTCTTGGCGAGGAATTCTCTAAGTCTATGCGGAAGGAATTTGAGATGAGCTTAATGGGTGAGCTGAACTACTTCCTCGGGTTGCAAATAAAGCAGCTTGACAATGAAACTTTTGTATCCCAGACAAAGTACAGCAAGGAATTACTGACGAAATCGGGATGAGCAATTCCAAAGCAATTTCCACCCCTATGCATCAGACCACCAAAATAGACTGTGTTGAATCAGGTACACCAGTTGATCAAACAGAATATCGAGGTATGATCGGAAGCCTTCTTTACTTAACTGCTAGTCGCCCTGATATTATGTTTGCTGTTGGTATGTGTTCGATATATCAGTCTGACCCTAGGGAATCTCACTTGACAGCAGTCAAGCGTATACTTAGATATATCAAGGGTACTGTGAATTTTGGTCTATGATATTCATATACGGATGAATTCCCATTGGGATATTCCGATGCCGACTATGCCGGCTCTAGGGAAGATAAAGTACTAGTGGAACTTGCCAATTACTTGGAAATTCCCTGGTAACTTGGTCTAGTAGAAAGCAAAATGCTGTCACCCTCTCCACAACCGAAGCTGAATATATGGCCTTAGGAAATTGTTGTCAACGAGTTCTTTGGATGAAACAAACCCTTAGTGATTTCGGGTTAGGTTATGATAAAATTCCTATTCTGTGTGATAGTACTAGTGCCATTAGTATTACTAAGAATCCCGTGCATCATTCTCGTACTAAGCATATTGAGGTTAAACATCATTTACACGAGACCATGTTCAGAAGGGGAATATCAGTGTGGAATTCGTAGGAACAAATGATCAGCTTGCTGATATCTTCACGAAGCCCCTAATTGAGGCAAGATTCTGCGACATCCGTGATCGGTTGGGAATTATCGAGCTAAATAAGGTTGGTAAATCTGCCTAATTCTATCATTTACTCTAGGTTATCTTATTTTAGGTAGAATTCGTAGTTACCCTATCTTAAGACATCCATTCAGCCCTTGAAATATATCCGTGGATCTTATGGAATTTTTTTCCTTAAGTGTAATCTTCGTATTTTAGAAAAAAATTCGTAGTTATCCCATTCCTTTAGCTATCTAGATTATTTTAGGAATATCCGATCTTCTGGATCTGTCTTTGAATGTGATCAGGTTATTTTAGGAAGGAACTCGTAGATATCCTTTCAGCCGTTCAGTTATTTTAGGGAACTCATTTATTTAAAATATATTCCTATTCAGCCCAGTCAAATCCCTTCCTTAATTATGGGATCCTATCAAATCAGCTCGACATTTCAGACAATTTTCCACTTTCCAACTTCGAAATTTCAAATTTCAAATTTCAAAATTCATCCTTATCTATTCCTAAAATAAACCGACCTATTCTTTAAAAATTCAGAACCGTTCCTCATCTTCATCAACTCATTCATCTTCTCCGAACTTCCTATCAAACCCAAACTTCAGAAAATGGCTAAAACATCCACACCCAAGGCAGCCACCAAAGAATCCTCAAGACGAAAACGCAAGGAACCGACGTCTGATGAGTCCCCACTTGAATCTCCTCCTAAATCATCGGAACAAGCCTCAGCCCCATCACCTTCTGCTCGCAAAACCCGTTCCAATGTGAAATCCATTGAAAAGATTTCCTCTCCGGCCAAACCTGTCAAGAAGAAAAAGAAAAAGACAAAGAGATCCAGCCTCACCCCTACCGGTACCCCCCGCATAGTCACCCGAACCAGAAAAGCCTGCCTCAAGTTCCGAGATCCCTGAAGAAGTTCCTGCGGAAACTCAGAAATCGCCTCCACGATCCCCAACACCTGAAAAACCTCCATCACCACTTGAAAGAGCCTCTTCTTCACCACATTCGACCCCAAAACACTCTGACATCCTTCTATTGATCTGTCAAAACCCAACGAAATCCCTGTTGAAGCCCTCTTTTTGGAGGAACGCAATCGAACCATCTACAAGAGTTTCAACAACCGGGATATTGCCAGAGGACGGGGAGTTGCTTTCGACAACTTGCCTGAAGGAACGGTTATCACTTGGTTAAAAGATTTTGGATGAGAGCAGTTTCTCAGCATCAACACGCCCTACTATCCTGAGGTCATCAAGCTCTTCTATGCAAACTTCGACTACGAAGAGTTCGAAGGACATATCAACATCCGATCCTATATTCTCCGCTGCAAAATCGAATGGACCACTAAGACTATGAATGCCATGCTTGGGATTGCTGATGAGGTCTTCTGTCATTACGACATGAGTGACTGGTGCCATGCTGATGAGTTTGACCTCAGTGATGTCCTTCGTACACTATGGAATACCCGCACCAAACCCCAATTTTCTGACAGAGAAGCCCTGAACCAGCTCCCTATCGACTTTTTCTTCCTGCATAAACTGCTTAACATGACCCTCTTGAGTGCGAAAATAGGCAGTGGCGGCCAGTCGACGACCATGAACTTCATGAGCACCTTCGCGGTCTACATGATATCCCAGAACCGCAGATTCAACCTAGGATATATCGTCATGAAGCACATGATTCAGGCCATCGAGAGCAAAGACAAGGCGCTACCCTATGGAATGCTTCTCACTCACCTGTTCGAGTGTGAGGGTATTATTCTGCCGCCGGCTTGGAAAGGTAAGGTTGTACAGGTAGTGGACATTGTGACCCTAAAGCGCATGGGAATTCATCACTCCAAGAGCCAAGGTTGGTTCAAGGCAAAGGAGAACAGGTCAGTCGATAGTGCCCAGAAACGGTCTGCTGCAAAGGGAAAAGCAAAGGTAAAAAGCGATGAGGACGACGATTACGAGGATGAGCTCAGCGTAGGGAAGGCAGGAATCTCCGTGTTGCGCCGTGATATCTCTGATATCAAGGCTGATAATTAGAAGCGCTTCCGCAAGCTCAAAGAACAATAGACCGAGCTGTCGCTGTAAACTGTCCAAGCTCTCCAAGCTGGTCAAGAAGGCCCTTCCTAAACCCGGCTGAAACATCTTGAAGCCAGTAGGCTGCCCCACATGTTCCATGCTCTTAGTTGCTCTTAGGATATTCCGCTCTGCTAGTATCGCTTTTAGTTCTTAAGCGTCCCTCCCGCCTTTTTTTTATGATGAAGGGGGAGTAGTTAGGTAAGTGCTAGGCGATTAAGCGTCTAAGTATTTTGGTAGCTTGGCTAATAGTTGGTGTTAAGGGAAGTTCGTTGAACCCTAATCTATATAATATTTGTTTTTATGATATATCTTTGATGCTTCTATGCGTTCTCGATATTTTACTCTGATCTTCGGATATATCTGTGCTGATCTTACACTGCGTTATCTAAATCTTATACTCAGATACTTAACTGTGCAAATTGACTTGTGTGAGATTCTTGATAAGTGCCAAGTGCCTGCTGCGATGATTATATGATTGCGTGAATCATGCTTGGAAAATGCGCACTTAGGCAGGTGGAGCACAATCACGGGTAATTTTGAAATTTTGTGCTTAGGATATAACATTAAAAATGACATGATATATCTGCACTTAGACAGGTGGAGCAACATTCACGATTTATCTTTGCATGTCATATAGATAAATGCACTTAGGTAGGGGGAGCAAATATGTATCATATGTGATTAGGAAATATCGTATGCTCTGCTTAGTGATTATGTAACACTTAGACATATGCGCTAGGATTTGCGTGATCGAATATGCTTACATGCTTATGTGCTGCATCAATTACATGTCATCATCAAAAAGGGGGAGAATGTTGACCTTTTTGGTCCATGTGTGTTAGAGAGTTTTGATGGACAATGTATTGTAATAACATTAGGTCTATAAATTAAGCAATTCGATCAATGATCAATACAATGTCTAAGTATATGAAAATATTCACACATGCATTAATTATGAGCTATAGATTGTGTTGAATATTTCATTCGCATGTGATTTGGTGATTAGTTGTTGAGACTAGGTGATCGCATGTTATAGACAGCCCATGTGATAGGATATATCGTTTTGTACCATATATGGAAATAACGCATGAGATATCCTACTGAGTTATAAAAGGAAAATATGCTGTTTATATATGGAAAGTGATATATCTGTTCAAAATCTGTTATTCCTGACGAAAATCACATATACGATTCTTTGCATGATTTCCACTGAATTTAATGTGCAATATTGAATTAATATCTTTCCTTATGATGATTGGAATATTATATTTAGGGAAGATTTGATTTGATTGACTTTGTGGATAAGATGCTATTATATGGTATGTGCTATAAACGGAAGTGATATCTGGAATAAGGAAAGTTCTGCCATGATTGATAAATCGAATGAAGTATGCTCTGACCTGATTTGTGTGCTAAACATGGTAAATATATTGATCTAATACTATGAGCTATATATGGAAAACGTGCTGATATGATGCTATCTCGTGTGCTATAATTGGAAGGTTAATCTGAGTTGATTTATACTAGAAATAGATAGCAGGGAATCACCTATGGAAAGTTCTGACATGGTAAATATATGCAAAATGATTTAATATGCATGAGAACGAATTTGAGTCTTTATGTGGAATATATTCATGCTTAATGAGCTCTTATATGGAAAATAACCATGCTTTAATGTGCTATATGACCGTTTGATGATTTATTAAGAGCATGATTTATATGGTATGATTGACTCGAAAATTGAATGGAAACGATTTGGTTATTATTAAATGATATGATTTTCCATGTGAAGTGCTGATTGAAAAGGATTATATATGAGCCACACGATTTTCACAAAACCAAGAATTTGCGAATATAAGCCTACAAGAGATATATTAGCAGGAAGATACTAAGAGATTCCTGAGCTTTCCATTTGCGATAGCTTTCTGCCTTACTGAGCGTTAACTTGCGATTCCATCACTGAGCGAGTGATTCATCTGATATTCCATCATCCCCTCCATATATTCTGTCTCGGACGTGTTGTCTTTGGACTGAGCAATACCAAGGAAGCAAGGTCGACGTTTACGCACACGTAAAGGGAAGGACGAGCTCCGGGGGCCCTTCGGTAGCGAGCTGTGTCTGTCGGGATCAAGGAGATTCCGAGGAACGAAACTCAGCGTGTGGTAACCTAGTAGTGGCTAGTGTACGGTTTCGGTTGTGTATTGGGCTAACTAATCAGTTTTGTAACCAGCTACGGTGCATTACAGTGATTGTTAAACTCTTGCGAAGCAAATCCCAAGGAGATGAGTAAATCCCTAGGATATATCAGGCAACTCGTCACAAACATTAGTAGGCATATCGAAGTTACTACACTAAGGATTTGTGAAAAGAAGCATAAAATTTTTATAAGCCTAATTCACCCCCCCCCCCATCTTAGGCACATTTATATCTTCAGTAAGTATACCAAAAACCTTAACAACACGTAAGAGGTGTTATAATTAGATTTCCGTACTATTTTGTTGTAACTTGGCAGTTGCATTATCTGTAAACCTGAAAAATATGGTACCGATGAACTTCACAATTAACAGTTTTTGGCAGCTATATGTACAACTACAATCATAGTATCGAGGAACTTTATAAAATCATTTTGACTCGACATCCCAAGATATTGCTTCAATGAAATAAAAAAATTATGGAATTTTTTTAATTTCAATAGCCAACTTTTGTGTTATAGGGTTGGCAGTTCTACGTGTGTGTATGGTATATATTAGTGTTCTACGGTTTGGTTTCCCTTTAAGTGTAGTATATGTGCCTTCGAAAGTTCTATTTGGGTGCTCAGTTTATGTCAAATTCAAGCTAACTACAGTGTGTGTGTGCAAACTCTTTACTTTATAGTGTTGCTTAATTTTATTTAGTTAATCAGATCGTATCATATTTTTGGTGATTTGGGTTGGTTTCAGTGCAAAATCTATTTTGCCAAAGCATGAAAATTGTAGAGAAATCAGACCGAAATTACCAAATGTACCGAGCTTGAATTCGTGTGATTGAATTGGATTCTCAGATAATTTTGTATATGCTGATTTGTGAACGAGAAACAGTAGACGAAATCGGAAATGAAAACAAGAAGGATTTACGTAGTTCGATCTTTCGATCTACGTTTGATACCAACTAAAACGGGAAAAGGAACTCAAAATCGAAAATGAGAGCTTCGAATGGAAGAATCAGCTCTGATTAATCGATTCAATTGTTACAGAGAATAGAAGAAAAGGAAGGAGCAGATATGCTAATCGCACATCATATACAAAGTCTGAATGAATACGTTTCTAATAAAAGAAAATGTATTATATAGAAAAGATAGTAGAAAACGCCATTGTTATTAACGTCTTCATTTAGGCTGGTAACAATCCCCCATCCTTAAAACAACTTGTTAGGTCCTCAGATTAACAACTCTACGATCCTAGGCTAGAAACCATAGCATTTCGATCGTTTAGATGATCAATTGAATTCGATCGAAAAACTCAAAATAAGAACACGAGAGAGAATTCAATTAGAGTGAGAAAGTTACTGTTGTTTCTCTCTCTAGAAATCGATTTGCAAGCCCTTCGGATCAATTCTCTAAACTTTCTCTATTCAGCTCAATTCATTTACAAGTATTTATACCAACAATCTTGGTATAAATATCGAACTAGTCCTTAATCTAAAGACTAACAAAGTAAAGTCGCCTCTAATTACAAGGACAACTAATGAAATCAAGCACAATTACAAATGATATTCGACATTCTCCCCCTTTGTGCTTGATTGCGTCTCCGCACTGTTCGTCTTGTCGGGCATAGTACGATCTGCGCAAGCCCAGCGCATGCTCGTAGTCCCTAACGGTCTCCCTGAGCTTCAGGCGCTCCTCGATGTCATCCAACAATTCCATCAGGAGCGGCTCTTCTCTCACAAACCGGTGGATCCTCAGCATCGTGTCTCTATTTATCTCTTCCAACCTCTGTTCGATATTTCGTCTGACGATCTTGAGGGTTCCGTCGCAAAACTTGTGAATTTCTGTCTTCAGCATCATCCTGGTCTTCTTTGCAATTGGATTGTTGTAGGTGATGCCGGTGACAGAGCTGATGAGTATGTGATTGCTTGGAAGTCTGTCGATCTCAGGTCCTTTGAGGAGTGGTTCGGCCATGTTGACCTTCTTCATATTTCTCTCAAGCGCCATTTGAAGGTCGTGAGCGACGAAGTATTTGACTTGTCGCATCATGAACCGATAGAGCCCTTCGAGGCCTTCTTTCTTGATGAAGCCCTGAGGACCTTTGTACTTCTCCACGTATAGCTGATAAAGACGGTAGACTTCATCGGCAGGGAGGTATGGCAGGTCGCTCTCGCTCAGTTCCTCTCGGGTCTTGTCCACTCATTCGATGATGTAGTGAGGTGTTGGAAGTCCTCCTTTGGCACAATAGACACTGAGGAGTGGGGAGAGTTCCCTGAAGTGACTCTTCAGTCGATTCTTCGGGATCCCCAGCCTCACGTCCGGTCCTAGTTGGGTCAGCATCCACAGATATGTCATTCTCTTTTGCTGATCCCAGTGAGAGATCCCTCTCAGCTCGAACTCATCCGGCTTCTTAATTCGATCCGGTGACCTCCAAATGTTTTCTCTGACTTCTTCAAGGAAAGGTATCTCTATGTGGATGTTCTCCCACGGCGTGTCGATCCGAACGGTCCCTGGCATCTGTCTTGTAGGGGAGGCCGCTCGCTGTGCTATCAATTCTGGTAGCCTTGGGATTTCATTTTGGTAGTCTACACCTTCTTGAAGTTCGTCGTCTTCAATGATCACGAGGTCCACAGATGATTGTTGTAAGAAGTGGCGTACGTCCTGAAGCCGTTGTCTCTGATGCTCCTCGGGCATGGAATGGGTCATCCACTGGCCTTCGAAGATGTACTTGTCTAATACTTCGTGTGGATTGACTCCATGTCCAGAGGGTCCCGGTTGGTCTGGAGCGACGGAGGGAGTAGCTTGGGTAGCTGACAGGGCTACAAGCATTGCAGCACTTGCTTCTTCTTCTGGAAGCAAGGGGCTTGAGTAGATCGGTGGTGTGGGCGGAGGCGTCCTGAGGTGAAAGGTTGGTGGGTCGATATGTGGTAGAGTGGCCGTGCGGTGCGTGGTTTGGGTAGTTTGGGTGGTTTGGGTAGTATGGGTGGTTCGGGTTTCACCAGCTCCAGCGCTCGTCTGCGTAGCCTTGTCCTTGGCCAGACGTAGATGTCCTCGGCCTCTTCTCCCCCTCATGAGGGTCTTGATCGTCAGGATCATCATGTCTGCGCTGGGAGTGGGAGCTTTGGCCTCGGCAGGTGTCAGTCGGTGGCTCAGGATGATCCACCAATTGCCGATAGAGGGATTCTTCTTGAGGCGATCGGATGGACATGCCTATCAAACGGGCGAGGAGAATGTCGTGGAGCTCGGTGATGGGGATGGTGTATGGGTTGATGAGGATGGAGGAAGTCGCTAGAGGGTCGGTGGGTGTAGGTTGTGGAGGTGTGGGGTGGGTTTGTGACGAAGGGCCTTCAGAGGTAGGTGCTTTTCCGGTATCTCTTCGGGATGCCTCGAGAGGTTGAAGTACTCTCTCCGTGATCTTGTCTTCCATAGACTGTACAGCGGCAGAGAGAGCGGTCTGGAACTGCTCGTTCGTCACAAAGGGTGTGTACGCCTCCATGGATGGACCAGGACGACTGATGTCGCCTGTTATCAACCCTAGAGTAGACACCGACTCTTGGGGTTGGCTCACAGTCACTTGAGGTTGTGACTGTAAGAGACTTCCACCCAATCCTCGAGTCGAATCTTGAGGATTCGCCTATATGGGTGTTAAGGCAGGCTCAGGTTGTGCCTGCGAACCAGACACCGCGTGAGTTGGTTGCGGCTCAAGATTGAGTGAAGAAGTGCCAGCAACACTTGTCGATGTGGGCAGCATAGTATTTGGTGCGGCAGTGACGGCCGAGAAGAGAGACCCCAGCCGAATGCTTAGTTTTCTGGGAGTCCTCCTTATCAGGCTTATTTCCTCGTCAGACTCCGTGTCAGACGGGGTGGCCGTGTGAGGAGTGAGGTCACGATTAACGTCCTCCAGTGCCTGATCCATCACAGGTGGAAGAGAGCTTTGCCCCATTTCAGTTTCGGGTTGTGCTTCTTGCTGAAGAACCTCATCAAAAGTTTCTTCGAGCACGCCAACATGTATGGCACTTCCACTTGTAATTCAAGTGCAGGAGCCTCGAGCACCATCTCGGTAGCCACAACGTCTATCAAAACATCTTCCACGTCGTGCATCGGCTCTTCGATCAAAGGAGGCTCCTGCTGAAGCTCCTGAGCGACAACGTCAATCATCGAGTCGTCAGGGCTTGGTTGGTGTTGGGGAGGGCTCACATGGTGATCTGCCGGGGGCCCTCTAATCATTGCTTCCGTTAAGTTGTGTTCCCGGCAGAACCTCTGATACTCAGCTCCCGCGGGGTCGGCGAGCCTGAGTAAGTTGAGTGGAATCGGCATCGACGGTTGGTCCAGGTCCATGAGCCGTGGGTTGTGGAAAAACTTAAGCCTCGGCGGCTGGTAGTTTCCACCAGAAGGTAGCTTAGGGATGTTCTCTGCATGTAGCTCCATGAACTCCCTGATGATTACGTTGAACCAGCGAGCATAGGGCACGTTCTTTGACCTTCGGTTCTCCTTCAGCCGAATCTGTTCAGCTAGATCGTTCCAGATCAGCTGTGCAAAGTCGTAGTTTCTGGCGAAGGCAAGGCCGTGAAAGATCCGCAGTATGTTGCCGTTGCCCTTGTCGAATCCAGCGTGTTTGGGTGATAGACACTTGTTCACTATGCCGAACAGTGTCTTCCAGGGGTGAGGGATACCGCTGCTCTGGACCTGAGCTAATCTTGTAAGCGGCGGTTGGTATCCCATGTGCATGAAGTCCTGAATCATCTCAGCGTCGGTCGGGAGCGGGTCGTAGTTGTCGTGGTGGGGCAAGTCCGGCTTCATCCCGAACTGGCTCTTGCTCATAAGAATATGCCGCCTCCCGAGTTTTGTAGTGAAGGAGAATGCTCCATTTGCTACAACTCCTTGTATATATCCCCAGAATTGCTGGAGATAGACCATCGGCACTGAGGCAGTGACCGTCAGCGCGTGCCAAATGGGGTGACCACTGAGGATGGATACGATGATCTCGTTCGGGTACGGAAATGTGTCCAGATCGAGCTGAAAGTTCGTATCCTGAACCTTCAAGTACATATTGTGATCATATATGTGGTTGTATCTTGGGTATCGGTCCATCTGAAATATAAGATATATAAAAGTTCATTAGTTCAATTTTATTTTTCAGTCGAAATATGAATAAATTTCATCAAACTATAGTAATATTGCAAATAATAGCATGTTCGATGAATTTTGAATTGAAATCATATCAATTGCATAGTGTATGTTCAATTTTAAAAATTGTGATGGCATGAATGTAATTTCGAAGGAAATAGTGGTCGCGTGAAAATTGGTTCGAAATTTCGCTAAGTGTTAAATCAGTAAGTCACAGTTCATGCCGATTTGCTCGAGAAAATTGAATTGCAATTTGATTTCATATACACTGATTTCAATTGAAACGTTTCCGTGTAATTTTTCGACCGAGAAAATTTTATTCGCTAGCGTTCGCAACAGTGTAAAAGACTTAGGAAAAAATTTCTAAGTGTTGAGTTTGAAATTGAGACTGTAGTCAATCAATTTTACGATCGAGAAAAATTCCGTGTAAATTTACGATCGAGAAATTATTTCTCAGGTAAATTTACTGTCGAGAAATTTTCTTCGAGGGAATAAAATTTTTCGATTTGAAAATTTGTCGAGCGATATGTGATTTTCGATAGTAAGTAAAAATTTTCGCGGCGAAATATTTTTATCGAGAAATTGGTCAACGACGAAACTAAGTCAATCGTTGAGAAATTTTTCGATCAGTTTATTCTAAGCGGCGAATTTTACGATCGAAAAAGTTAAGCATTGAAAAATAAATTTCTCGCTGCTAACATTTTGCGACCGAAATGAAGTGAAATCGAAAATTTAATTTTGCGATGGTAAGTTTAACGCTCGATTTGAATTTGCATCTAAATTATCTATTCAGTGCATAAGTTTTTCGCTCGCAGAAAATTATAATTGGATTTTTCGATGGTAAGGTTATCGGTCAAAATCTTTTCGTGATGACTTGAAGCAAAATTTTGCGATCGAAAACTAAATTGACACAAACAGTATCTCAATCGCATTGGAATTCAATTAAGATTATTGGCGATCGACGAAGTTCTTCGACAGCTTCAAAACTTCAAAATACCCAGTTTCAGCGAAACTCATATAATCATCACAGATGGAAATTTTCCTACGATTACGCTATCTGTTTCATAAAAAACATCGAATCTATCGAAACAACAGGCATTTAACTCAGAAAATCCAAGAAGCATGCGTAAATTTAGTGAAACAGTATACGTTTAAATCGTTTTCAAAGAACAGTTGAAAAATCTTAACTAAACACGCGAAAAACTACAGAATGTAGATGCAAATCAAGTTATAACATTCGCAATCGTTAACCGAATCCGGTTTCTACCTTAATCAGACGATTTGAAGTGAAAATTAGAAGATTTTTGAAGAATTTTGTATCGTCTGAGAAAGTTTTGCGTGAGAGAATTTCTTTCGATTAGGGTTGGTGAGAAAAAGTTTTGCGACTGACAAAAAGGTGAACTTTTAATAACTCGTTGTAAATCAATGTTGGGTTTGCGATTGGACGTTTTGCGATTAAATGGATCAGGCCCATTACTATTTGCGCTCGAGAAACTTTTGATTCGAAAATTTCTTCTCAATTCAAATTTTTCGATCGCAAATTATCGCGGCCAATCAAAATCTATCCCGACACTGTTTACGATCGAGAAACATTAGATTGCAAATTAATTCAAATATCCAGTTTCTCGATAGTACGTTCTTCTAAAGAATTTCAGATTGACCCCTATTTCAAAATAAAACCCATTATAAGGCTCCCCTTAGTAATTAAAATATATTCAATTAACTCCCTCTATTTTCCGAGTAGTAACGTCTAGCTCCCCTGGTAGTAGTTTAAACAAAATCTGTACCACTTAGAGATAAACTTTAGTAACAATAGAGTTAATCAACAATTATTTTTGGCAATGTTATTTTTGAAATATCTGGTCTTGGGTCTAACTCCTCTTTTTGTAGTGTCGACGTCTCATTCCTTGAGCTTGGAAGATCTGAAATACTCAGAGATAAACGTCAAAAATATTTGGAGCTAAACCACGATTTTTATACTTGCTCCCCCTCAAATGATGCACAAGAATTAACTAATTATGCAAGCATATTAAATCAATTCAAGTCACGAGCATAAAACACACAAATTCACCAAGTAAGTACGTGTACATGGTCCCCGAAAACAGGTACTTCAAAATATTGTGCGAGGGTTAGAGCATAGAAAAACTTATCGCATTTTAAACAATTCAGTACCAATGCAATCTAAAATTGCATTTAGAATGTGCGATATACTAAAGAAATTCGCATTTATTCAATTCAACGCATATGAAACATAACATTTCATGTCAAAATGTGCGAAGTATATATTTATATACAACTTTTTTTTGTATTTTACTATTATTATAGTATGTGGTCAGATTATTTTTGCTTCGATCAATCGTCAAGCCTAAAATTTTACGAGACATTTGAAAGAGAAAATGTCGTCAAGTCTTGTCGTCAAACTAAAGTCCTAAGTTCATAGACTGCTCCATTTCGACAACTCTCACAAGGTTCGCTCTTGCTCTCAATAATTTCTATCTTGGGATTTTTATATTATTATCACTCAAGTCAACACAAGCAGTTTCAAGTCAATTTACCTGTGATCGAGGCGTGTTTAATCATTTCACCCAAGCGAGAGACCGTCGATTGGAATCAAATGGGCGTAAAGGTTTTAGTTTGGCTAGGACTTAGAAGGGAAGGAATTTAGAGGAGAGTGAGCTTATCTCTTCGTCATCTTCCATTTCTATGTCTGTCTCCTTTTTTTTCGGCATCTTTCTTCTTTTCTCCCTCATTTACTATCTTAATGAGCTATGCTCAAGCTGAAGCTCCGCTTCTCCATGAGGCTATAGGAATTATCGTAGGCAAAGTTCTTCTTGTTGATTCTCGGGTCGATACCGTGCTCCTCTTCTCTTAGTCCCTAGATAGGTTTCAGAGATTATCTATTTGGAAAAGTTCACGGTTATGGAATTCGTACCCGAGGCTGCGCTCCTCTTCTCGTTTCCCGATATGAGACCAGATTGTCGTTGGAGAAGTTCACTTCGTGGTGCTCCTCTTCCAGCCGTTCTGACGAGCGTACGAGATTATCGTTGGAGAAGTTCGCAGCAGGAACCATGCCACTTTCTACAAGGTAGTTGGAAGGCCGGTTCCTTTGGTCTTTGTGCGTTGAGCAATGCCTTCTTTTGTCATCATCCTACTTTTCTTTTGTTATCCCCCCTTCTTTTCTCGTTTGAACAACCATTCGAAGAGTATAGATTTCGGTTGAAGGTTGGGAATGGGTTTCAAAATGAAGAAAAGGACGTCGGAGAAGGCTCAAAGTGGATGACTAAGGGCAAACGTGGGGGAATTTATATAAGGCCGTATGAGGAATATCCTAAAATCCCTTATCATTTTCCTAACGATCTGACGCAAGGTGAGTATGAAACCAAGAATCACTAGGTAAGACAAGTAACTGATGTGTGACTCACTCGAGAAGTAGATCCAAAGAAAGAAAAAAGAACAAGGCTTGATGTAAAGTGACTTTGTGTCTAGTGGAACAATCAAATGACCTTTTAGACACAAGGATGCGACTTAGACTGACAATATTAAGCAATTAGATCGATCGCATGTCGGGGTAAAATTCTAAGTGGCTTTAGATCAAAGCATCCTAAAGGATTTCGTCATACCCCATTATATAATATATATATATATATATGTATATATATTTATTAGTGTTATTTATTATTTATTTATTTTTTTTAATATCACGCAAGATAGGGACAAATAAGCATAGAAAACACATAGAATAGAGCATGTGATAACACAGAAGATCAGGTAATGCACATATTACGGAAGATTCAACATGTCTAATTTTCCAACAAGGAATTGGAATCGTTTCTCATCCAAGGCCTTGGTGAAAATGTCGGCTAGTCGAAACTCCGTGGTCACAAAGTACATCTCTATCGTGCCTTTTTCTACGTGATCTTTCATAAAATGATATCTAATGTCTATGTGTTTTGTGCGTGAATGATGAACAGTATTGCAAGTAATGGCAAATGCACTCTGACTATCACTATATATGTGTATATTAGTTAGATTGTACCCATAGTCGCGAAGCTGTGTCCGCATCCACAGCATCTGTGAGCAACAGCTGGCGGCAGCTACGTATTCTGCTTCTGCCGTCGAAGTGGACACACAGTTCTGCTTTTTGGATGACCAGCAGACCAGCTTTTCGCCTAGAAATTGAGCGCCACCGGACGTGCTTTTCCTGTCCATTCGGCAACCTGCATAGTCAGCATCAGTGTAGCCGATAAGTTTGAAATTCGTACCCTTTGGATACCATAGGACAAGGGTACAGGTGCCCTTAAGGTAGCGAAGAATTCTTTTGACCGCGAGCATATGGGATTCTTTGGGTTCGGCTTGAAAACGGGCACGCAAGCAGGTGGCAAACATGATATCCGGCCGGCTCGAAGTGAGGTAGAGAAGAGATCTAATGATACTGCGATATAGTGTGATGTCGACCAATTTACCAGAGGGATCGGCATCCAACTTGCAGCTTGGTGACATAGGAGTGCTGAGAGGCTTGCTCTGGTCTTGATGAAACTTCTTCAGAATATCCTTGATGTATTTTGTTTGACTGATGAAAATTCCATCATTGAGCTGCCTGACCTGAAGGCCTAAGAAAAATTGCATCTCTACCATGTGACTCATATCGAATTTGCTCTTCATGAGATCTCCAAACTTCTTGCAGAGCCGAGGATTTGTTGATCCGAAGATGATGTCGTCGACGTATACTTGGACGACAATCTGATCTTTGTCATGCCATTTAATGAAGAGGGTTGTGTCTATCGTTCCTCGTATGAATCCAGAATTCACGAGGAGATCACTGAGGACATCGTACCAAGCACGTGGGGCTTGTTTTAGTCCATAGAGAGCTTTGTCCAAACGACAGACGTGATCGGGATGTTCTTGATCAACGAAACCTTCCGGCTGAGCGACGTAGACTTCTTCTTTTAACACGCCGTTGAGAAAGCGGTTTTAACATCCATCTGATAGACTTTGAAGTCTTTGTGAGCCGCATAGGCCAGCAGGAGGCGGATAGCTTCGATACGGGCAGCAGGAGCATAAGTCTCGTCGTAGTCGATGCCTTCCTGTTGATTGTATCCCTTAGCTACTAGCCTTGCTTTGTTCCGGATCACTTCACCATCTTCATTTTTTTTATTCTTGAAAACCCATTTAGTTCCGACCACTGTTTTCCCATGTGGACGGGGTACCAAGGTCCACACTTGAAGACGTTCGAATTGATTGATTTCCTCCTGCATTGCAATTGTCCAATCCGAGTCTCAAAGTACGTCTGCTACTTTGGTAGGCTCATTTTGGCTCAGGAAGCAACTGAAAAGACTGTGTTGACGACGTGTCCTCACACCATCCGAAGGATCGCCAATTATCTGATCGACCGGGTGACCTCTAGTCCACTTGCGCTCATGAAGCAAGGCTGTAGCAGATGCGTCAGCCGTCTATGGATCTAGATTGCCTATAGTCTCCGATTGATCATTTGTCTGAGGAAGTTCCAATTCTGCACTTGGATCGATCGTCTCTGATGATACTTCCTCGAGGACCACTGTAGGTTTCGGTATTCTGTGGCAGATCTGAATCGGGTGGAATAGAGGTGTGAGATGAACTTGGTACGTCGGTCTCGAACAGAGGAGAATCCACTGTAGGTGCAGTGGTGCATGACATATACTGGTTCGAAGAGAGATTCCAAGTCGTCTATTGCAAGTCTCGTTGCTTCGTCTGACATTGACTTTGATGTTGTTGCCATCTTCTGTTGGTTTTGTGCCAACACACCAGTGATTACGGGTTCTGAAATATTGTCTTCAGAAGCCATCGGGTTGAGCACGGGTCCTGAACTGATTTGAGCAGGAACCATCGGGTTAGGCACGGGTCCTGGACTGAGTTGACCAGAAGCCATCTCTGCCACTTCGTGAAAAGTGACATTATAGCTTCCTTAATAGTTCGGATGGACTTGATGTATACTCGGTACGCTTTTGAAGTTGAAGAATACCCGACAAATGTAGCTTCGAATGCTTTAGGGTCGAACTTTGCACGTTGTTCTCGGTTGTTCGCCACAAAGCACTTGCACACGAAGACTTTAAAGAAAGAGATATTGGGCACTCTATTATTCACAATCTCGTACGGAGTCTTGTTGAACCGTTTGTGAACCACCGTCTTGTTTTGAGTAAAACAAGCGTTATCGACTGCTTCAGCCCATAGAAAGTGTGGAAGTCCTGACTGGATCAGCATTGTACGAGCGGCTTCCACTAGTGTTCGATTTTTCCTTTCGACGACCCCATTTTGCTGAGGTGTTTTGGCGGCTGAAAATTGTTGACTTATTCCAAGTTTTTGATAAAACTCACTGAGGTGGTTGTTTTTGAACTCAGTGCCGTTGTCTGTTCGAACAACTTGAATAGTCTGTTGCAGCAGATTTTGAGTTGTGTTCATAAAATTGATTATCAAGTCACCGATCTCATCTTTCGTTCGGAGGAACTTTGTCCACGTGTAGCGAGAATAGTCATCTACAATCACTAGGACATACTTTATTCCATTGATACTCTGAGTCTGCATCGGACCACAGAGATCCATGTGAACAATTTGCTTGACGTGATGAGATGCTCGCTTCATTTTTCCTAGGTGACATGCCGAACAATTATGCTCCCTTTGTAGTTGTATAGTTGGAAGACCGTGGACCAACTTTTTCGTAGAAAGACGTTGGAGAGCTTTCATGTTTAGATGAGACAGTCGTTGATGCCATAGGCTGTTCCTCTATATATCAATCTGAGAAATGAGGCATACAGCTGTCGAGGGCCGCACGGACGTCAGGTTGATCGTGTAAAGATTGGATTTCCGAAGTCCTTGAAGGATTTCTGTGTCCCGACTATCCAAAATTCTGCACCGGTCAGCATGGAAGACCACCTGGAAGCCCTTGTCACAGAATTGGCCTATGCTGAACAAGTTATGGCAGAGGCCTTCGAGGTATGAGACATCTTTGATGGTCAGATTCTTCTAAATGATATCCCCAAATCCTAGAATCGGGGCTGAATCGTTGTTCCCAAATCTGACTTTGCCATTTGGTCGGTCTTTGTAGTTGCTCAGCAGCTCTTGTTTATCAGTCATGTGTGTGGAGCAACCAGAGTCGAGGTACCACACATGATGGATCTGCTAAAACAATTTAGAGAGCTTTAGGTACCCACTTAAGCATGGGTCCTCTCAGATTAGCAGATTTAATTTTAGGTTCAGATATGACTCCTAAATCTATTTTGGAAGAGTCTTAATAACCCATTGCACTTTTGAGAAGTGAGTTTGGGTTTTGTCTCTGTAGGAGACTTGGCCCTTTTGGCTTTTGTCGTCCTAGGCGGAGATTTAGGAACCCATTTGGGTTGAACCTTACAGGGAAGGTTAACTTCAGCTCGTACAAATGCCTTGGAAGGTTTGACTGAGGAAAAGATCTTTTCTTGTGATAGTCTCCTAAGATGCTTGGGGGATTTAATTTCTACGGGATACCTTAGGTGAGTACAGTCATGTACGGCGCCATAAGCTTTCTTTATGACTGGATCTTGTTTCCTACAATTTTTCCTTTTGGCATTTGTTTTAGAATGATTAGTAGTAATTTTCGATGTAGAGCCTATTTCGGTATTTTCACTTCTATAGGTGATGGGCTGAATTGAGCACGTATAAGCATTTTGAACGTAGAAATGGCTCTTTTATTACTACGAGTGTCTTTTGTTTTGACAGAAGGGATAACATATTCAGAAACATTTAAATCTACTCGCTCCTTCTTTATTTTAGGACTAGACACTCTCGCCTTCGTAGTCTGTGCTGGCTCTACGCTCCCTGTGGACGTAGGTGAAGTAACATTTGTCTGAGCACTTTTAACAGAATAATTAATGCTCTTTTGATCTTTCGAAGGCAATTTTTCTATTTTCACGCTTTTTATGATAGCGTGTGAGATAGTTTGGGAGGACGAGGAAGCCTTGAGATTTTCCATCTCCTTATAGAATTTTTTCTTTTCAGCTTCAAAATTCTCTCTTTCTTTGTCTAGTTTCGCTTGTGACTCCTCTATCTGTTTTATGATAGGGGGTTTGTAGAGAGAATTTTGATAATTAACCTTTTTACTTCCTCGTGGTATTCTTGAGAGTCCGGAGGTAGAACTTGAGCTAATTCGCTGACAGGTGTTAGAGTAGGTTTCCTATTTTTGTCCTTTTCAATTGGTTCACTATAGTCAAAGGGGATCTCAGGCCCATGTGAGGCTTGTTTGATAGATGACTCAAACGCATTTTCGTACGTCGATTCCGTAATGTTCCTAAGAGAGGTTGCAGCTAAACCCATGTTCTTAATTTCATACATTCTTTCTTTTGTAAAATACGTTGGTTAGTGTAACCTATGCCTTCTATTGGATTATAAAACTCTATATCCTTGGGCTTGTTTAAGAATATCGTCTGTTCAGAGTGTCCCCTACGCGTAAGGAGATCATCTAATTTTTTAATTTTTGCATACAGCTTCCTGCGTTCCTCACTTAGGAGAGCATAATTATTTTCTACCGTCAGTTTGGCGGCTTGACAGGTGTCTAGTTCCTTACTAAACTCACTAACCTTAGCGTTAGATATTTCTAATTGAGCTTCTAAGTCAGTGATCTTAGAGGTAGCTTCGGTTATCCTACAATTTAAGTTAGCTTTCTCATTGAGATTCCTAACCAGACAATTGTAGTTATTTGCTAGCCTGTCTTCTAACTCTTTAATCTTTTCGCTATGCTGTCCTAAAGGAGGTTGACTAGTCTCTACAATGTAGTAGTAAGTTCTTCTATTTTTGCACTAGAGCTTCTAATGTCTGATCGAGACTATTTGTCTTCTCCTGAGCTCTCTCAAGTTTGATCTCTACTTCCTTAACACTTTTCTGCTCACGTTTCATGTTAGTGTATGCTAATTGATACGAATCTAACATGGTCAATAATGTGGAGTGAGAGACTACCTCATTTGAAGACGTGGATGCGTTGTCGTCGTCCGTACGAGTGGATGTTTCGGCGTCCATTTCGTTGTCGAGACGAGCCATGAGGGCTAAGTTTTCTTCTTCGGAGCTCGACGTGTCCTCGAGCCATTGGTCCTGCTCGGCCATGAGAGCTACTCGAGCTTCTTTCTGTTTTGTCAATTGAAGCTTCCTGGAGTAGTAGTTTGCATCTCTCTTCTTCGAGAGAGTGCACTCTCTGGCGAAGTGACCTGCTTTGCCACAATTAAAGCATTTGTTAGTCTCTTTGGGGTTCTTGACCTCGGAACTCACCGAAGCACGTTCTTTGTTCTTGGAGCTTGTAGTTCGAAGTCTGTTGGCCGAGGTTGAAGACTTCTTCTTGAAGTACTTCTTGCTCATCATTTGTCCAATGAGAGCTAACTGCTTTCCAAGGGCTTTCATGTTCGGCTCTATGTCGCAGTCCGATTCATCTTCCGACTCCGATGATGAAGGTGGCCTAATGATCTTTCTTTTCTTGATCTTGTGCTCCTCTTCTCCGAGACTAAGGAAACCGTGTCATCGGTTTGTTTGCTATTCTGCTCTTTGATAATCTCTCGGATATCATCCTCATGTTGAGCTAGATTATGGAACACGGCATGGACATCCAACTCTTCGAGATCTTTATTTTGTCGTATTTGTGTGGATATTTTCTTCCATTCCGTGGGCAGAGAAGATAGAAATCTAATGTTTGTTTCCATATTTGTCTTTGTTATTTCTATCTTCCTCATCTCGTTGAGAAGAGTGAGGTATCATTGGTAGATTTCGTATAGGCTCTCCTCCGGCTTAGCTTTGAAGGAGTCGTATGCAGTGAGAATGTTTGCCTTCTTGGCCTTTATGCCAACTTCCGTCCTTTGCATCATCCTATGCAGCTCATCCCATATCCCCTTAGACGATGAAAGGCTGTCGATTTGTCTGTATATATCGTTGGGGATCCCCTGCATAAGGGTATTCATGGCTACTAGATCAGCCTTAGCTCGAGCTCTTTCCTCCAGAGAGTATTCTCTAGGCTCCTTTAGTCGCCTAGAAGCTGGAATTACTGGAGTAGCTGATTCGTCCCCGGGCACATGAACCCAGAACTGTGCCGGTCCCTCTTCAAGGGACTGCAGTAGATTTTCGGCTTGATCTTTTAGAGCTATGAAATTCAGGAGGCGGCTTCTCCACACTGTGTATTCGCCTCTTTGCAAGATCGGCGGACGGTTGTCATTTCCGAGTGAGTATTCATCCATGTTTGTATTGTAGTGTTCGAGTTGTTAAAGGATCTTCGTTGATTGTTTTGAAGGATGAAAATGATGGAAAGTGCTTCACAAGTGACAAAATTAGTTAGTAGCGTTTGATTCGAAAATTAGATCGACAATTATTTTCGATTCAATCTTTGAAGTTTGATCGAAATTAATTTCGTCGATATAGAATGTATTTACTGTTCTCGTGCGAGAAATTTTGTCAGCGAGATATTTTACGAGCGAGAAAAATTGCTTAAAATCATTTGGTGAGAAAAATTTCTTGATCGTGAATTTATTTCGATCGTAAAGAAACAGTACGTTAGTAAGTTTCTCGACAAGTCAAAATAAATCTGTTGACTAGAAAAGTTTCGCCTGGTCAGACGTTAAATGTTTGACCGAAAAAAGTTTTTCGAGAGAAAGTTTTTACGCATGCCAAGTCAAAATTAGTCTCTCTCGAAAACGTTTTTCGCTGATAATGCTCGAGAAATATTTCTAACTAAAATCGTTTCTGCTAATGACGATTCTAGCGCTGACTTCGTATTCTGACCGAGAAAAATTTTCGCGCCAAGTTTTTCGATCGAGAAACTAATCCGATCGCAAACCCTAGCGAGAAAAATTAGGACAATCGAGAAAAATTCACAGAATACGATTAACACAAATTCGAGCAAAAACAAGGAATTAGACAGTGAAATTTCAGGTAATCGCTCGCAATCAAGTACTAATCACGCACGAACAAACAATTAAACACGTTATGAAGCAAAATATATAGAATTTGATCAAAATCAGAACGTGTTCTTCATGTTCTTCGTCAACAGTAAAATTCCAGAATCAAGTTAATCCTCAATTCGACGTTCAACAGCTACAGATTTGATCGTAATCAACATTTAGCACTTAACTGAGCACAGAAACATCAAATTCAAGTCAATTAAGCACATAATTAAGCTATTGGATCGAAAATCTTTTCGCGCCAAATCTGTTCTTCGATGGAACAGTGTTCGAAATAAAATTTCGATCCAATTCTAACAATTTACGATTCAAAACAGAACGAATCTGCTCTGATACCAATTGTTAGGTCCTCAGATTAACAACTCCACGATCCTAGGCTAGAAACCATAGCATTTCAATCGTTTATATGATCAATTGAATTCGATCGAAAAACTCAAAATAAGAACACGAGAGAGAATTCAATTAGAGTGAGAAAGTTACTGTTGTTTCTCTCTATGCAAGCCCTTCGGATCAATTCTCTAAACTTTCTCTATTCAGCTCAATTCATTTACAAGTATTTATACCAACAATCTTGGTATAAATATCGAACTAGTCCTTAATCTAAAGACTAATACAAGTAAAGCCCCTAATTACAAGGACAACTAATGAAATCAAGCACAATTACAAATGATATTCTACACAACTCTTGACCTCAAGAGTTTGTGAATATATGAAACCATTTCTGCATGAGAGATGTTACTTCCCTATTCGGAATTGATGTTCGAGCTGATCAACCGTTGCCATGTGAGAGGTACTTCGAAGCTTGATCCCATCTTCCTCGATCGAAGAGCATGTGTTTCAGAGCTAACGCTGTGTCTTGCAGTAGGCTTTCGACAACACCACATCGACCTCTGCCACACGGTGGGTTAGGGACCTTTCCACTGTGTAGTTGCTCGTCAACACGTCGTCCTCGATCGAAAACTCGTGGCGTTACTTCAAGTCCTCAGTCGAAGGGTAAGCTGAGCAGAAACTTGAGTAGAGCACACTCTTTTCCTAAGCTACGAAACGCGTCTGTAGAGTTTATCTCAGGAAGCTCAAAAGACCTTTCGCTCCGTCTTTCAGCGCTTGCATTTTCACCCCGTTATGAGCCTTAGCTTGATACTGCTTGATGAATCTGAGGGTAGCTTCCCTGTGCGTCAATCTTCCGTCCACCAAATCAACATAAGCACCCTCCAGATAAGGAATATGAACAACGGTGGAAGTTTGGGAGGCTTGGCAATCTCCCGACACTCCTCCATTAGTTCGCTTACACACTTGCCCGTCGACATTGGTTCCACTCGTGTCAATCATGAAAATCTGATCCACCTTTCGCACCATCATTCCCTGATAATTGATCAAGGAGTCTTCAGCAATATTCTTCATCTCTTCCACTTAACCAGCCTCATTAGAACCATCAGCATGCTCATCCATCCTCCCCTCATAATCCATCGAATCTTCATCTCTGTTTCATCACCCTCCTCCGAACCAGCAGCATGCTCATCCTTCTTCCCGTCATCATCCTCCACTTCTAAGCTTCCTCAAACAGTACCTGTCGTAGGAGTCCTCTTGCCAGTCAACTCGATTGCTTGCTCTTGTAGTTTTGCCAAATTTACAGCCTTGGATAAGGAACTTGGCCGAAACATCCTGACAGCCCCCGCAATCTCGGGTCTTAAACCCCCCCCCCCCAAAAACATATCACTAGGTACTGCTCATTGAGCTTCAAACCGTTCTTTAATTCCTCGAATCTACCCAAATATTCCTTAACAGATCTACTTTGTTTAAGGTTCAGCAGCTGATAAACTGATTTAGAAAAACCATCGCTCTCCTTACTGCTGCCTTTAACTCCAAATTTATTTTCAACAGTAGATCTACTCACCATAGATGTAATCATTTGTCGCGGATCTACTAGCTGCATGTTGATGGAAGCGTTCCTCTCCTTCACCTCATCCCGGAGCAGTTCCATCTCCTTGCATAAATCAACCGCACCGTTTCCTTCTGCCATCTCCGTGTGATCTCAATCATTGGGTTCGATGCTCTTATACCAATTGATACCAACTCAAATGGGAAAAGGAACTCAAAATCGAAAATGCGAGCTTCGAATGGAAGAATCAGCTCTGATTAATTGATTCAATTGTTACAGAGAATAGAAGAAAAGGAAGGAGCACATACGCTAATCGCACATCACACACAAAGTCTGAATGAATACGTTTCTAATAACAGAAAATGTATTATATAGAAAATATAGTAGAAAACGCCATTGCTATTGACGTCTTCATTTAGGCTGGTAACAACGTCCACGGGGCCAAGAACGAGCTTCGATTATATTTGATAGAGATGAGCTTCGATTCTACTCTTTTCTGTTACAGCTCAAAATGAAGAAGACGATCTACAGTCTATCTAATTCTCGCCACGCACTGTTCCTTTTATATTGAGAAAAGCGCGCTTTTCTAACTACCAACGAACTCTCGTTGCTTTGTTGAAGAAATGTTGCTAGCCTCGGTATCTTTTAGTTGGTCATCTTTCAGCGGTTTCCTTATCAGCGCATCGACGACTTCAGCTCCAAGCTCGATTCTGTTTTCTTTACCGGTAAGTGAAGCTTGCTTAATTCCTTTGTTTTGCAGCTGAGCAACAGATTTAATCTTTGCTCCTTACATTTCTCCACCTCAAAGTCAAATCTTTGTTCCTCGTTCTTGGTCTATATTCAGTCTTCTCAGGGAGGAAGCACACAACCGAATGATCTCAAGCACACGTCAGACTTGGTGCTTGAAACCATCTCAGCTGTCAACTTCATTTGCCACAACTCCTTGCTCAACTCCTTTTCCACAGCTATAAACGTTTGTTGTCTTTACTCCTTGTCTCAGCTTTATTTCCTGAACAAGTTTTACCTAGACAAACTCCACCTGCAGCTGTAAAAGCATAAGCAACACTGTCAGCGAATCCATATCGAGTTGGAGTTTTCACCTCCCTTCTTGTCCTGTCTCTAACCAGGTTGTAGTCTTGGTTGTTTCGCTCTAGCTCTCGATCTTCTTGAATCTCACCTAGCCAGTTATCAGTTTCAGCCACCGCTTCAAGATTTTCATCACCATCGAAGATAGAAACTCATCACCAAACTCTACAGAACCAGCTTTTTCAGAAGTCCCTGCTACTGAGTTGTTTTCCTTCTATGTTTTGCAAGGCATCTCCTATCATTAAGCACCACGTCTCTGCTTATAATACTCCTTCCCATGCCAGCTTCTACGCACCATAGCTTGTAGCCCCTGACCTCAGGATAGCCCAAGAAGATGCATTTAACTGCTCTAGCTTCCAGCTTATCCGTCTTCAGGTGTGCATATGTTGTGCATCCAAAATCCTGAGATGCTGCAAGTTGATGCCCTGACCATTTTTCTTCCGCGGTCTTGAATCCATTGCAGTAGAAGGGCTTCTATTGATCAAGTAAGCATTGTGGTCACTACTTCAGCCCAAAACCTCTTGGCCACACCAGCATCTATCATCATGCATCGAGTTCTCTCCAACAAGGTTCTGTTGTATCTCTCGACTAATCCATTTTCCTGTGGGGTGTAAGGAACAGTCCTCTGCCTTGTCACACCCTCATTCTTGCAGAAGTCATCAAGTCCTTCGAGCAAAACTCCAAACCATTGTCCGTTCGGAAGCATTTAACCTTCTCGTCAATGACTGTCTCAGCCTGAAGTTTCCAGCTTTTGAATATGCTCAAAGCCTCATCTTTCGACCTCAAGATCATGACCCAAACCTTTCTCGAATGGTCATCAATTGTGACATGAAAATTTTCCACCTGATAATGATTCTACCATCGCAGGCCCCCACAAATCAGCATGTACAAGTTCAAACCTGCAATCTGCCCACCTGAGCCAAATTTCTGTCGATGACTCTTACCCAGAATGCAGTTTCACAGAATTCAAGGCCTCTTATCTTGTCTTTGACAAATAATCCTTGCTTAGACAGCTCCACAAGACCTTTCTCACTTGCATGGGCTAGCCTTTGATGCCATAACCAGGCCCTTCATCACCACTAACAGCAGCAACCATCCCTGCAAAAGTGGTACCCTGCAGCACATAAATCCCATTTTTTGCTGCCCTCTCATGATGGTTTTCTGCCCCACAGTCACCTGAAGGTCCCCTGACTCCACCTTGATCTTGCATCCAGCTTCATCAAGCATCCCTACTGAGATTAAATTCCTCTTCAAGCCAGGCACAAACCGCACCTCCTTCAGGATTTTCACAGCCCCATCATCCAGCTTCAATGCCACATTCCCAATGCCTTTTACCTCAAGTGGGTTGTCATCTCCCAGCACCACTGAGCCTCCATTGAACATCTGCAGGTTCCTAAACAATTTCCTGTTGTCGCTCATGTGATAAGAGCATCCCGAGTCCAAGATCTAGGCCGCATCAGAATCAGTTTCGCCCATTGTCAACAACTCTGCAGATTCATACCCATCTATTAGAAAGGATGCTTCAGCTGCATGGTTTTGTGTGGTTTTGAACTGCTTATGCTTGTTGGGACATTGCCTCTTCATGTGTCCTTCCTCATGACAGTGAAAACATTTAACACCTTTCTTGGCATCCCTTCTCTTCCTTTCTTGTTCGGCCTCTTATCAAATCTTGCCTTAACAACGAGCTCCTCTGCAACCCCGACTCCACCTCGATCTTGGTATCAATCTTGTTATTTAGCACCTTCAAATGGACTGCAGACTGCACATCATCTAATGTCACAGTCACCCTCCCATAGAGCATGATTCTTTGAAGGTTGAATAACTCTTAGGCAACGAACAAAGAAGCAGCAAAGCCTGGTCCTCATCATCTTGCTTAACCCCAATATTTTCAAGATCGAGTAACAGTTTGCTAAGGACATCCATCTGCTCATCAATCGGCTTGTCTCCACCATCCGATAAGAATACAGAGCTTGCTTTAGATAGAGTTGATTTACCAGAGTCTTGGTCATGTAAAGGCTCTCCAGCTTCGTCCACAGCTCCTTCGTCGTCTTCTCCTTCAAACTTACCTGAGAAATTGTCGCCGAGGTTCAAGATTATGATACTTCAAGGCCTTTTGAGATATCTTCGAATCCGCCGGCTCGGCCACCGTTCCCACTGGCACCTCCTTTTCATCCTTCGTCACTGTCACTACCTCGTCATCCTTGATCGCGTCTTCTAATCCCTGATGGATCAACAGCGCCTCCATCTTCACCCGCCACAAGCCGAAATCATTTGATCCGGTAAATTTGTCTATGTCGTATTTCGAATTCATCGTGTGTGACGATCCACAGCACGCCGCACAAATTGTAGAGAAATCAGACCGAAATTACCCAAATGTACCGAGCTTGAATTCGTTTGATTGAATCGGATTCTCAGATTTGTATATGCTGATTTGTGAACGAGAAACAATAGACGAAATTGAAGATGAAAACAAGAAGGATTTACGTGGTTCGATCTTTCGATCTACGTCCACGGGACCAAGAACGAGCGACGATTATATTTGAGAGAGATTACAGAGCTTTGATTCTACTCTTCTCTGTTACAGCTCAAAATGAAGAAGACGATCAACAGTCTATCTAATTCCCGCCGCGCACTGTTCCTTTTATATTGAGAAAAGCGCGCTTTTCTATTCTAACTAACCAAAGAACTCTCGCTGCTTTGCTGAAGAAACGTTGCTAGCGTCGGCGTCTTCCTTAGTTGGGTATCTTTCAGCGATTCCTTATCAGCACATCGGCGACTTCAGCTCCAAGCTCGATTTTGTTTTCTTACCGGTAAATGAAGCTTGCTTAATTGCTTTGTTTGAAACTGAGCAACAGATTTGATCTTTGCTCCTCACAAAAATCTTATTATATAATTAGGTTGATAACACTGGAAAACTGCTCGTTAACTCAATGGAAGCTCGTAAAAATTTTTCACAAGATTCTAATACTTCTAAGACTGTTATTACAGCAGACAAACTTGTAATAGAGACAATCTTCACTCTTCCTCAAACACAGACAAGTCTAAAGGTCCATTAACAATGAACATTCAAATTCCTTTCAGTTATTGATGAAACACATTGGCTGTGCTTGAAGGTAATAAGAATCCTTGTACTTCCTACCACTGCCAATATGAATCCCATTCTTGGATCCAATCTTCACGGTGTATCCAAGCATCCCTCGTGAAATCGAGGACTCCCAATATCTGCAAAAAAAAATTATCGTTTATAATTTATTTTATCATTAAATTGTTCGATCGATTGTGTGGTTTTGTATGTGTGGAAGAATGATGATATACTTACAGCTCCACCTTTCCATGGAACTGCGTAGCCTTGTCCTTGGCCAGACGTAGATGTCCTCGGCCTTTCTCCCCTCATGAGGGTCTTGATCGTCAGGATCATCATGTCTGCGCTGGAGTGGGAGCTTTGGCCTCGGCAGGTGGTCAGTCTGGCTCAGGATGATCCACCAATTGCCGATAGAGGGATTCTTCTTGAGGCGATCGGATGGACATGCCTATCAAACGGGCGAGGAGAATGTCGTGGAGCTCGGTGATGGGGATGGTGTATGGGTTGATGAGGATGGAGGAAGTCGCTAGAGGGTCGGTGGGTGTAGGTTGTGGAGGTGTGGGGTGGGTTTGTGACGAAGGGCCTTCAGAGGCAGGTGCTTTCCGGTATCTCTTCGGGATGCCTCGAGAGGTTGAAGTACTCTCTCCGTGATCTTGTCTTCCATAGACTGTACAGCGGCAGAGAGAGCGTCTGGAACTGCTCGTTCGTCACAAAGGGTGTGTACGCCTCCATGGATGGACCAGGACGACTGATGTCGCCTGTTATCAACCCTAGAGTAGACACCGACTCTTGGGTTGGCTCACAGTCACTTGAGGTTGTGACTGTAAGAGACTTCCACCCAATCCTCGAGTCGAATCTTGAGGATTCGCCTATATGGGTGTTAAGGCAGACAGGTTGTGCCTGCGAACTAGACACCGCGTGAGTTGGTTGCGGCTCAAGATTGAGTGAAGAAGTGCCAGCAACACTTGTCGATGTGGGCAGCATAGTATCTGGTGCGGCAGTGACGGCCGAGAAGAGAGACCCCAGCCGAATGCTTAGTTTTCTGGGAGTCCTCCTTATCAGGCTTATTTCCTCGTCAGACTCCGTGTCAGACGGGGTGGCCGTGTGAGGAGTGAGGTCACGATTAACGTCCTCCAGTGCCTGATCCATCACAGGTGGAAGAGAGCTTTGCCCCATTTCAGTTTCGGGTTGTGCTTCTTGCTGAAGAACCTCCTCAAAAGTTTCTTCGAGCACGCCAACATGTATGGCACTTCCACTTGTAATTCAAGTGCAGGAGCCTCGAGCACCATCTCGGTAGCCACAACGTCTATCAAAACATCTTCCACGTCGTGCATCGGCTCTTCGATCAAAGGAGGCTCATGTTGAAGCTCCTGAGCGACAACGTCAATCATCGCGTCGTCAGGGCTTGGTTGGTGTTGGGGAGGGCTCACATGGTGATCTGCGGGGGCCCTCTAATCATTGCTTCCGTTAAGTTGTGTTCCCGGCAGAACCTCTGATACTCAGCTCCCGCGGGGTCGGCGAGCCTGAGTAAGTTGAGTGGAATCGGCATCGACGGTTGGTCCAGGTCCATGAGCCGTGGGTTGTGGAAAAACTTAAGCCTCAGCGGCTGGTAGTTTCCACCAGGAGGTAGCTTAGGGATGTTCTCTGCATGTAGCTCCATGAACTCCCTGATGATTACGTTGAACCAGCGAGCATAGGGCACGTTCTTTGACCTTCGGTTCTCCTTCAGCCGAATCTGTTCAGCTAGATCGTTCCAGATCAGCTGTGCAAAGTCGTAGTTTCTGGCGAAGGCAAGGCCGTGAAAGATCCGCAGTATGTTGCCGTTGCCCTTGTCGAATCCAGCGTGTTTGGGTGATAGACACTTGTTCACTATGCCGAACAGTGTCTTCCAGGGGTGAGGGATACCGCTGCTCTGGACCTGAGCTAATCTTGTAAGCGGCGGTTGGTATCCCATGTGCATGAAGTCCTGAATCATCTCAGCGTCGGTCGGGAGAGCGGGTCGTAGTTGTCGTGGTGGGGCAAGTCCAGCTTCATCCCGAACTGGCTCTTGCTCATAAGAATATGCCGCCTCCCGAGTTTTGTAGTGAAGGAGAATGCTCCATTTGCTACAACTCCTTGTATATATCCCCAGAATTGCTGGAGATAGACCATCGGCACTGAGGCAGTGACCGTCAGCGCGTGCCAAATGGGGTGACCACTGGGGATGGATACGATGATCTCGTTCGGGTACGGAAATGTGTCCAGATCGAGCTGAAAGTTCGTATCCTAAACCTTCAAGTACATATTGTGATCATATATGTGGTTGTATCTTGGGTAGCGGTCAATCTGAAATATAAGATATATAAAAGTTCATTAGTTCAATTTTATTTTTCAGTCGAAATATGAATAAATTTCATCAAACTATAGTAATATTGCAAATAATAGCATGTTCGATGAATTTTGAATTGAAATCATATCAAATGCATAGTGTATGTTCAATTTTAAAAATTGTGATGGCATGAATGTAATTTCGAAGGAAATAGTGGTCGCGTGAAAATTGGTTCGAAATTTCGCTAAGTGTTAAATCAGTAAGTCACTGTTCATGCCGATTTGCTCGAGAAAATTGAATTGCAATTTGATTTCATATACACTGATTTCAATTGAAACGTTTCCGTGTAATTTTTCGATCGAGAAATTTTATTCGCTAGCGTTCGCAACAGTGTAAAAGACTTAGGAAAAAATTTCTAAGTGTTGAGTTTGAAATTGAGACTGTAGTCGATCAATTTTACGATCGAGAAAAATTCCGTGTAAATTTACGATCGAGAAATTATTTCTCAGGTAAATTTACTGTCGAGAAATTTTCTTCGAGGGAATAAAATTTTTCGATTTGAAAATTTGTCGAGCGATATGTGATTTTCGATAGTAAGTAAATTTTCGCGGCGAAATATTTTTATCGAGAAATTGGTCAACGACGAAACTAAGTCAATCGTTGAGAAATTTTTCGATCAATTTATTCTAAGCGGCGAATTTTACGATCGAAAAAGTTAAGCATTGAAAAATAAATTTCTCGCTGCTAACATTTTTGCGACCGAAATGAAGTGAAATCGAAAATTTAATTTTGCGATGGTAAGTTTAACGCTCGATTTGAATTTGCATCTAAATTATCTATTCAGTGCATAAGTTTTTCGCTCGCATAAAATTATAATTGGATTTTTCGATGGTAAGGTTATCGGTCAAAATCTTTTCGTGATGACTTGAAGCAAATTTTGCGATCGAAAACTAAATTGACACAAACAGTATCTCAATCGCATTGGAATTCAATTAAGATTATTGGCGATCGACGAAGTTCTTCGACAGCTTCAAAACTTCAAAATACCCAGTTTCAGCGAAACTCATATAATCATCACAGATGGAATTTTCCTACGATTTACGCTATCTGTTTCATCAAAAACATCGAATCTATCGAAACAACAGGCATTTAACTCAGAAAATCCAAGAAGCATGCCTAAATTTAGTGAAACAGTATACGTTTAAATCGTTTTCAAGAACAGTTGAAAAATCTTAACTAAACACGCGAAAAACTACAGAATGTAGATGCAAATCAAGTTATAACATTCGCAATCGTTAACCGAATCCGGTTTCTACCTTAATCATACGATTTGAAGTGAAAATTAGAAGATTTTTGAAGAATTTTGTATCGTCTGAGAAAGTTTTGCGTGAGAGAATTTCTTTCGATTAGGGTTGCGTGAGAAAAAGTTTTGCGACTGACAAAAAGGTGAACTTTTAATAACTCGCTGTAAATCAATGTTGGGTTTGCGATTGGACGTTTTGCGATTAAATGGATCAGGCCCATTACTATTTGCGCTCGAGAAACTTTTGATTCGAAAATTGCTTCTCAATTCAAATTTTTCGATCGCAAATTATCGCGGCCAATCAAAATCTATCCCGACACTGTTTACGATCGAGAAACATTAGATTGCAAATTAATTCAAATATCCAGTTTCTCGATAGTACGTTCTTCTAAAGAATTTCAGATTGACCCCTATTTCAAAATAAAACCCATTATAAGGCTCCCCCTTAGTAATTAAAATATATTCAATTAACTCCCTGTATTTTCCGAGTAGTAACGTCTAGCTCCCCTGGTAGTAGTTTAAACAAAATCTGTACCACTTAGAGATAAACTTTAGTAACAATAGAGTTAATCAACAATTATTTTTGGCAATGTTATTTTTGAAATATCTGGTCTTGGGTCTAGCTCCTCTTTTTGTAGTGTCGACGTCTCATTCCTTGAGCTTGGAAGATCTGAAATACTCAGAGATAAACGTCAAAAATATTTGGAGCTAAACCACGATTTTTATACTTGCTCCCCCTCAAATGATGCACAAGAATTAACTAATTATGCAAGCATATTAAATCAATTCAAGTCACGAGCATAAAACACACAAATTCACCAAGTAAGTACGTGTACATGGTCCCCGAAAACAGGTACTTCAAAATATTGTGCGAGGGTTAGAGCATAGAAAAACTTATCGCATTTTAAACAATTCAGTACCAATGCAATCTAAAATTGCATTTAGAATGTGCGATATACTAAAGAAATTCGCATTTATTCAATTCAACGCATATGAAACATAACATTTCATGTCAAAATGTGCGAAGTATATATTTATATATAACTTTTTTTTTTGTATTTTACTATTATTATAGTATGGGGTCAGATTATTTTGCTTCGATCAATCGTCAAGCCTAAAATTTACGAGACATTTGAAAGAGAAAATGTCGTCAAGTCTTGTCGTCAAACTAAAGTCCTAAGTTCATAGACTGCTCCATTTCGACAACTCTCACAAGGTTCGCTCTTGCTCTCAATAATTTCTATCTTGGGATTTTTATATTATTATCACTCAAGTCAACACAAGCAGTTTCAAGTCAATTTACCTGTGATCGAGGCGTGTTTAATCATTTCACCCAAGCGAGAGACCGTCGATTGGAATCAAATGGGCGTAAAGGTTTTAGTTTGGCTAGGACTTAGAAGGGAAGGAATTTAGAGGAGAGTGAGCTTATCTCTTCGTCATCTTCCATTTCTATGTCTGTCTCCTTTTTTTTCGGCATCTTTCTTCTTTTCTCCCTCATTTACTATCTTAATGAGCTATGCTCAAGCTGAAGCTCCGCTTCTCCATGAGGCTATAGGAATTATCGTAGGCAAAGTTCTTCTTGTTGATTCTCGGGTCGATACCGTGCTCCTCTTCTCTTAGTCCCTAGATAGGTTTCAGAGATTATCTATTTGGAAAAGTTCACGGTTATGGAATTCGTACCCGAGGCTGCGCTCCTCTTCTCGTTTCCCGATATAAGACCGGATTATCGTTGGAGAAGTTCACTTCGTGGTGCTCCTCTTCCAGCCGTTCTGACGAGCGTACGAGATTATCGTTGGAGAAGTTCGCAGCAGGAACCATGCCACTTTCTACAAGGTAGTTGGAAGGCCGGTTCCTTTGGTCTTTGTGCGTTGAGCAATGCCTTCTTTTGTCATCATCCTACTTTTCTTTTGTTATCCCCCCTTCTTTTCTCGTTTGAACAACCATTCGAAGAGTATAGATTTCGGTTGAAGGTTGGGAATGGGTTTCAAAATGAAGAAAAGGACGTCGGAGAAGGCTCAAAGTGGATGACTAAGGGCAAACGTGGGGAATTTATATAAGGCCGTATGAGGAATATCCTAAAATCCCTTATCATTTTCCTAACGATCTGACGCAAGGTGAGTATGAAACCAAGAATCACTAGGTAAGACAAGTAACTGATGTGTGACTCACTCGAGAAGTAGATCCAAAGAAAGAAAAAAGAACAAGGCTTGATGTAAAGTGACTTTGTGTCTAGTGGAACAATCAAATGACCTTTTAGACACAAGGATGCGACTTAGACTGACAATATTAAGCAATTAGATCGATCGCATGTCGGGGTAAAATTCTAAGTGGCTTTAGATCAAAGCATCCTAAAGGATTTCGTCATACCCCATTATATATATATATATATATATATGTATATATATTTATTAGTGTTATTTATTATTATTTTTTTTTTAATATCACGCAAGATAGGGACAAATAAGCATAGAAAACACATAGAATAGAGCATGTGATAACACAGAAGATCAGGTAATGCACATATTACGGAAGATTCAACATGTCTAATTTTCCGACAAGGAATTGGAATCGTTTCTCATCCAAGGCCTTGGTGAAAATGTCGGCTAGTCGAAACTCCGTGGTCACAAAGTACATCTCTATCGTGCCTTTTTCTACGTGATCTTTCATAAAATGATATCTAATGTCTATGTGTTTTGTGCGTGAATGATGAACAGTATTGCAAGTAATGGCAAATGCACTCTGACTATCACTATATATGTGTATATTAGTTAGATTGTACCCATAGTCGCGAAGCTGTGTCCGCATCCACAGCATCTGTGAGCAACAGCTGGCGGCAGCTACGTATTCTGCTTCTGCCGTCGAAGTGGACACACAGTTCTGCTTTTTGGATGACCAGCAGACCAGCTTTTCGCCTAGAAATTGAGCGCCACCGGACGTGCTTTCCTGTCCATTCGGCAACCTGCATAGTCAGCATCAGTGTAGCCGATAAGTTTGAAATTCGTACCCTTTGGATACCATAGGACAAGGGTACAGGTGCCCTTAAGGTAGCGAAGAATTCTTTTGACCGCGAGCATATGGGATTCTTTGGGTTCGGCTTGAAAACGGGCACGCAAGCAGGTGGCAAACATGATATCCGGCCGGCTCGAAGTGAGGTAGAGAAGAGATCTAATGATACTGCGATATAGTGTGATGTCGACCAATTTACCAGAGGGATCGGCATCCAACTTGCAGCTTGGTGACATAGGAGTGCTGAGAGGCTTGCTCTGGTCTTGATGAAACTTCTTCAGAATATCCTTGATGTATTTTGTTTGACTGATGAAAATTCCATCATTGAGCTGCCTGACCTGAAGGCCTAAGAAAAATTGCATCTCTCCCATGTGACTCATATCGAATTTGCTCTTCATGAGATCTCCAAACTTCTTGCAGAGCCGAGGATTTGTTGATCCGAAGATGATGTCGTCGACGTATACTTGGACGACAATCTGATCTTTGTCATGCCATTTAATGAAGAGGGTTGTGTCTATCGTTCCTCGTATGAATCCAGAATTCACGAGGAGATCACTGAGGACATCGTACCAAGCACGTGGGGCTTGTTTTAGTCCATAGAGAGCTTTGTCCAAACGACAGACGTGATCGGGATGTTCTTGATCAACGAAACCTTCCGGCTGAGCGACGTAGACTTCTTCTTTTAACACGCCGTTGAGAAAGCGGTTTTAACATCCATCTGATAGACTTTGAAGTCTTTGTGAGCCGCATAGGCCAGCAGGAGGCGGATAGCTTCGATACGGGCAGCAGGAGCATAAGTCTCGTCGTAGTCGATGCCTTCCTGTTGATTGTATCCCTTAGCTACTAGCCTTGCTTTGTTCCGGATCACTTCACCATCTTCATTTTTTTTATTCTTGAAAACCCATTTAGTTCCGACCACTGTTTTCCCATGTGGACGGGGTACCAAGGTCCACACTTGAAGACGTTCGAATTGATTGATTTCCTCCTGCATTGCAATTGTCCAATCCGAGTCTCAAAGTACGTCTGCTACTTTGGTAGGCTCATTTTGGCTCAGGAAGCAACTGAAAAGACTGTGTTGACGACGTGTCCTCACACCATCCGAGGATCGCCAATTATCTGATCGACCGGGTGACCTCTAGTCCACTTGCGCTCATGAAGCAAGGCTGTAGCAGATGCGTCAGCCGTCTATGGATCTAGATTGCCTATAGTCTCCGATTGATCATTTGTCTGAGGAAGTTCCAATTCTGCACTTGGATCGATCGTCTCTGATGATACTTCCTCGAGGACCACTGTAGGTTTCGGTATTCTGTGGCAGATCTGAATCGGGTGGAATAGAGGTGTGAGATGAACTTGGTACGTCGGTCTCGAACAGAGGAGAATCCACTGTAGGTGCAGGTGTGCATGGTCTCGTTGCTTCGTCTGGCATTGACTTTGATGTTGTTGCCATCTTCTGTTGGTTTTGTGCCAACACACCAGTGATTACGGGTTCTGAAATATTGTGTTCAGAAGCCATCGGGTTGAGCACGGGTCCTGAACTGATTTGAGCAGGAACCATCGGGTTAGGCACGGGTCCTGGACTGAGTTGACCAGAAGCCATCTCTGCCACTTCGTGAAAAGTGACATTATAGCTTCCTTAATAGTTCGGATGGACTTGATGTATACTCGGTACGCTTTTGAAGTTGAAGAATACCCGACAAATGTAGCTTCGAATGCTTTAGGGTCGAACTTTGCACGTTGTTCTCGGTTGTTCGCCACAAAGCACTTGCACACGAAGACTTTAAAGAAAGAGATATTGGGCACTCTATTATTCACAATCTCGTACGGAGTCTTGTTGAACCGTTTGTGAACCACCGTCTTGTTTTGAGTAAAACAAGCGTTATCGACTGCTTCAGCCCATAGAAAGTGTGGAAGTCCTGACTGGATCAGCATTGTACGAGCGGCTTCCACTAGTGTTCGATTTTTCCTTTCGACGACCCCATTTTGCTGAGGTGTTTTGGCGGCTGAAAATTGTTGACTTATTCCAAGTTTTTGATAAAACTCACTGAGGTGGTTGTTTTTGAACTCAGTGCCGTTGTCTGTTCGAACAACTTGAATAGTCTGTTGCAGCAGATTTTGAGTTGTGTTCATAAAATTGATTATCAAGTCACCGATCTCATCTTTCGTTCGGAGGAACTTTGTCCACGTGTAGCGAGAATAGTCATCTACAATCACTAGGACATACTTTCTTCCATTGATACTCTGAGTCTGCATCGGACCACAGAGATCCATGTGAACAATTTGCTTGACGTGATGAGATGCTCGCTTCATTTTTCCTAGGTGACATGCCGAACAATTATGCTCCCTTTGTAGTTGTATAGTTGGAAGACCGTGGACCAACTTTTTCGTAGAAAGACGTTGGAGAGCTTTCATGTTTAGATGAGACAGTCGTTGATGCCATAGGCTGTTCCTCTATATATCAATCTGAGAAATGAGGCATACAGCTGTCGAGGGCCGCACGGACGTCAGGTTGATCGTGTAAAGATTGGATTTCCGAAGTCCTTGAAGGATTTCTGTGTCCCGACTATCCAAAATTCTGCACCGGTCAGCATGGAAGACCACCTGGAAGCCCTTGTCACAGAATTGGCCTATGCTGAACAAGTTATGGCAGAGGCCTTCGACGTATGAGACATCTTTGATGGTCAGATTCTTCTAAATGATATCCCCAAATCCTAGAATCGGGGCTGAATCGTTGTTCCCAAATCTGACTTTGCCATTTGGTCGGTCTTTGTAGTTGCTCAGCAGCTCTTGTTTATCAGTCATGTGTGTGGAGCAACCAGAGTCGAGGTACCACACATGATGGATCTGCTAAAACAATTTAGAGAGCTTTAGGTACCCACTTAAGCATGGGTCCTCTCAGATTAGCAGATTTAATTTTAGGTTCAGATATGACTCCTAAATCTATTTTGGAAGAGTCTTAATAACCCATTGCACTTTTGAGAAGTGAGTTTGGGTTTTGTCTCTGTAGGAGACTTGGCCCTTTTGGCTTTTGTCGTCCTAGGCGGAGATTTAGGAACCCATTTGGGTTGAACCTTACAGGGAAGGTTAACTTCAGCTCGTACAAATGCCTTGGAAGGTTTGACTGAGGAAAAGATCTTTTCTTGTGATAGTCTCCTAAGGTGCTTGGGGGATTTAATTTCTACGGGATACCTTAGGTGAGTACAGTCATGTACGGCGCCATAAGCTTTCTTTATGACTGGATCTTGTTTCCTACAATTTTTCCTTTTGGCATTTGTTTTAGAATGATTAGTAGTAATTTTCGATGTAGAGCCTATTTCGGTATTTTCACTTCTATAGGTGATGGGCTGAATTGAGCACGTATAAGCATTTTGAACGTAGAAATGGCTCTTTTATTACTACGAGTGTCTTTTGTTTTGACAGAAGGGATAACATATTCAGAAACATTTAAATCTACTCGCTCCTTCTTTATTTTAGGACTAGACACTCTCGCCTTCGTAGTCTGTGCTGGCTCTACGCTCCCTGTGGACGTAGGTGAAGTAACATTTGTCTGAGCACTTTTAACAGAATAATTAATGCTCTTTTGATCTTTCGAAGGCAATTTTTCTATTTTCACGCTTTTTATGATAGCGTGTGAGATAGTTTGGGAGGACGAGGAAGCCTTGAGATTTTCCATCTCCTTATAGAATTTTTTCTTTTCAGCTTCAAAATTCTCTCTTTCTTTGTCTAGTTTCGCTTGTGACTCCTCTATCTGTTTTATGATAGGGGGTTTGTAGAGAGAATTTTGATAATTAACCTTTTTTACTTCCTCGTGGTATTCTTGAGAGTCCGGAGGTAGAACTTGAGCAAATTCGCTGACAGGTGTTAGAGTAGGTTTCCTATTTTTGTCCTTTTCAATTGGTTCACTATAGTCAAAGGGGATCTCAGGCCCATGTGAGGCTTGTTTGATAGATGACTCAAACGCATTTTCGTACGTCGATTCCGTAATGTTCCTAAGAGAGGTTGCAGCTAAACCCATGTTCTTAATTTCATACATTCTTTCTTTTGTAAAATACGTTGGTTAGTGTAACCTATGCCTTCTATTGGATTATAAAACTCTATATCCTTGGGCTTGTTTAAGAATATCGTCTGTTCAGAGTGTCCCCTACGCGTAAGGAGATCATCTAATTTTTTAATTTTTGCATACAGCTTCCTGCGTTCCTCACTTAGGAGAGCATAATTATTTTCTACCGTCAGTTTGGCGGCTTGACAGGTGTCTAGTTCCTTACTAAACTCACTAACCTTAGCGTTAGATATTTCTAATTGAGCTTCTAAGTCAGTGATCTTAGAGGTAGCTTCGGTTATCCTACAATTTAAGTTAGCTTTCTCATTGAGATTCCTAACCAGACAATTGTAGTTATTTGCTAGCCTGTCTTCTAACTCTTTAATCTTTTCGCTATACTGTCCTAAAGGAGGTTGACTAGTCTCTACAATGTAGTAGTAAGTTCTATTTTTGCACTAGAGCTTCTAATGTCTGATTCGAGACTATTTGTTTTCTCCTGAGCTCTCTCAAGTTTGATCTCTACTTCCTTAACACTTTTCTGCTCACGTTTCATGTTAGTGTATGCTAATTGATACGAATCTAACATGGTCAATAATGTGGAGTGAGAGACTACCTCATTTGAAGACGTGGATGCGTTGTCGTCGTCCGTACGAGTGGATGTTTCGGCGTCCATTTCGTTGTCGAGACGAGCCATGAGGGCTAAGTTTTCTTCTTCGGAGCTCGACGTGTCCTCGAGCCATTGGTCCTGCTCGGCCATGAGAGCTACTCCAGCTTCTTTCTGTTTTGTCAATTGAAGCTTCCTGGAGTAGTAGTTTGCATCTCTCTTCTTCGGGAGAGTGCACTCTCTGGCGAAGTGACCTGCTTTGCCACAATTAAAGCATTTGTTAGTCTCTTTGGGGTTCTTGACCTCGGAACTCACCGAAGCACGTTCTTTGTTCTTGGAGCTTGTAGTTCGAAGTCTGTTGGCCGAGGTTGAAGACTTCTTCTTGAAGTACTTCTTGCTCATCATTTGTCCAATGAGAGCTAACTGCTTTCCAAGGGCTTTCATGTTCGGCTCTATGTCGCAGTCCGATTCATCTTCCGACTCCGATGATGAAGGTGGCCTAATGATCTTTTCTTTTCTTGATCTTGTGCTCCTCTTCTCCGAGACTAAGGAAACCGTGTCATCGGTTTGTTTGCTATTCTGCTCTTTGATAATCTCTCGGATATCATCCTCATGTTGAGCTAGATTATGGAACACGGCATGGACATCCAACTCTTCGAGATCTTTATTTTGTCGTATTTGTGTGGATATTTTCTTCCATTCCGTGGGCAGAGAAGATAGAAATCTAATGTTTGTTTCCATATTTGTCTGTTATTTCTATCTTCCTCATCTCGTTGAGAAGAGTGAGGTATCATTGGTAGATTTCGTATAGGCTCTCCTCCGGCTTAGCTTTGAAGGAGTCGTATGCAGTGAGAATGTTTGCCTTCTTGGCCTTTATGCCAACTTCCGTCCTTTGCATCATCCTATGCAGCTCATCCCATATCCCCTTAGACGATGAAAGGCTGTCGATTTGTCTGTATATATCGTTGGGGATCCCCTGCATAAGGGTATTCATGGCTACTAGATCAGTCTTAGCTCGAGCTCTTTCCTCCAGAGAGTATACTCTAGGCTCCTTTAGTCGCCTAGAAGCTGGAATTACTGGAGTAGCTGATTCGTCCCCGGGCACATGAACCCAGAACTGTGCCGGTCCCTCTTCAAGGGACTGCAGTAGATTTTCGGCTTGATCTTTTAGAGCTATGAAATTCAGGAGGCGGCTTCTCCACACTGTGTATTCGCCTCTTTGCAAGATCGGCGGACGGTTGTCATTTCCGAGTGAGTATTCATCCATGTTTGTATTGTAGTGTTCGAGTTGTTAAAGGATCTTCGTTGATTGTTTTGAAGGATGAAAATGATGGAAAGTGCTTCACAAGTGACAAAATTAGTTAGTAGCGTTTGATTCGAAAATAGATCGACAATTATTTTCGATTCAATCTTTGAAGTTTGATCGAAATTAATTTCGTCGATATAGAATGTATTTACTGTTCTCGCGCGAGAAATTTTGTCAGCGAGATATTTTACGAGCGAGAAAAATTGCTTAAAATCATTTGGTTGAGAAAAAGTTCTTGATCGTGAATTTATTTCGATCGTAAAGAAACAGTACGTTAGTAAGTTTCTCGACAAGTCAAAATAAATCTGTTGACTAGAAAAGTTTCGCCTGGTCAGACGTTAAATGTTTGACCGAAAAAAGTTTTTCGAGAGAAAGTTTTTACGCATGCCAAGTCAAAATTAGTCTCTCTCGAAAACGTTTTTCGCTGATAATGCTCGAGAAATATTTCTAACTAAAATCGTTTCTGCTAATGACGATTCTAGCGCTGACTTCGTATTCTGACCGAGAAAAATTTTTGCGCCAAGTTTTTCGATCGAGAAACTAATCCGATCGCAAACCCTAGCGAGAAAAATTAGGACAATCGAGAAAAATTCACAGAATACGATTAATACAAATTCGAGCAAAAACAAGGAATTAGACAGTGAAATTTCAGGTAATCGCTCGCAATCAAGTACTAATCACGCACGAACAAACAATTAAACACGTTATGAAGCAAGATATATAGAATTTGATCAAAATCAGAACGTGTTCTTCATGTTCTTCGTCAACAGTAAAATTCCAGAATCAAGTTAATCCTCAATTCGACGTTCAACAGCTACAGATTTGATCGTAATCAACATTTAGCACTTAACTGAGCACAGAAACATCAAATTCAAGTCAATTAAGCACATAATTAAGCTATTGGATCGAAAATCTTTTCGCGCCAAATCTGTTCTTCGATGGAACAGTGTTCGAAATAAAATTTCGATCCAATTCTAACAATTTACGATTCAAAACAGAACGAATCTGCTCTGATACCAATTGTTAGGTCCTCAGATTAACAACTCTACGATCCTAGGCTAGAAACCATAGCATTTCAATCGTTTATATGATCAATTGAATTCGATCGAAAAACTCAAAATAAGAACACGAGAGAGAATTCAATTAGAGTGAGAAAGTTACTGTTGTTTCTCTCTCTAGAAATCGATTTGCAAGCCATTCGGATCAATTCTCTAAACTTTCTCTATTCAGCTCAATTCATTTACAAGTATTTATACCAACAATCTTGGTATAAATATCGAACTAGTCCTTAATCTAAAGACTAATACAAGTAAAGCCCTAATTACAAGGACAACTAATGAAATCAAGCACAATTACAAATGATATTCTACACAACTCTTGACCTCAAGAGTTTGTGAATATATGAAACCATTTCTGCATGAGAGATGTTACTTCCCTATTCGGAATTGATGTTCGAGCTGATCAACCGTTGCCATGTGAGAGGTACTTCGAAGCTTGATCCCATCTTCCTCGATCGAAGGGCATGTGTTTCAGAGCTAACGCTGTGTCTTGCAGTAGGCTTTCGACAACACCACATCGACCTCTGCCACACGGTGGGTTAGGGACCTTTCCACTGTGTAGTTGCTCGTCAACACGTCGTCCTCGATCGAAAACTCGTGGCGTTACTTCAAGTCCTCAGTCGAAGGGTAAGCTGAGCAGAAACTTGAGTAGAGCACACTCTTTTCCTAAGCTACGAAACGCGTCTGTAGAGTTTATCTCAGGAAGCTCAAAAGACCTTTCGCTCCGTCTTTCAGCTGCTTGCATTTTCACCCCGTTATGAGCCTTAGCTTGATACTGCTTGATGAATATGAGGGTAGCTTCCCTGTGCGTCAATCTTCCGTCCACCAAATCAACATAAGCACCCTCCAGATAAGGAATATGAACAACGGTGGAAGTTTGGGAGGCTTGGCAATCTCCCGACACTCCTCCATTAGTTCGCTTACACACTTGCCCGTCGACATTGGTTCCACTCGTGTCAATCATGAAAATCTGATCCACCTTTCGCACCATCATTCCCTGATAATTGATCAAGGAGTCTTCAGCAATATTCTTCATCTCTTCCACTTAACCAGCCTCATTAGAACCATCAGCATGCTCATCCATCCTCCCCTCATAATCCATCGAATCCTTCATCTCTGTTTCATCACCCTCCTCCGAACCAGCAGCATGCTCATCCTTCTTCCCGTCATCATCCTCCACTTCTAAGCTTCCTCAAACAGTACCTGTCGTAGGAGTCCTCTTGCCAGTCAACTCGATTGCTTGCTCTTGTAGTTTTGCCAAATTTACAGCCTTGGATAAGGAACTTGGCCGAAACATCCTGACAGCCCCCGCAATCTCGGGTCTTAAACCCCCCCCCCCCAAAAAAACATATCACTAGGTACTGCTCATTGAGCTTCAAACCGTTCTTTAATTCCTCGAATCAACCCAAATATTCCTTAACAGATCTACTTTGTTTAAGGTTCAGCAGCTGATAAACTGATTTAGAAAAACCATCGCTCTCCTTACTACTGCCTTTAACTCCAAATTTATTTTCAACAGTAGATCTACTCACCATAGATGTAATCATTTGTCGCGGATCTACTAGCTGCATGTTGATGGAAGCGTTCCTCTCCTTCACCTCATCCCGGAGCAGTTCCATCTCCTTGCATAAATCAACCGCACCGTTTCCTTCTGCCATCTCCGTGTGATCTCAATCATTGGGTTCGATGCTCTTATACCAATTGATACCAACTCAAATGGGAAAAGGAACTCAAAATCGAAAATGCGAGCTTCGAATGGAAGAATCAGCTCTGATTAATTGATTCAATTGTTACTGAGAATAGAAGAAAAGGAAGGAGCACATACGCTAATCGCACATCACACACAAAGTCTGAATGAATACGTTTCTAATAACAGAAAATGTATTATATAGAAAATATAGTAGAAAACGCCATTGCTATTGACGTCTTCATTTAGGCTGGTAACAACGTCCACGGGGCCAAGAACGAGCTTCGATTATATTTGATAGAGATGAGCTTCGATTCTACTCTTTTCTGTTACAGCTCAAAATGAAGACGACGATCTACAGTCTATCTAATTCTCGCCACGCACTGTTCCTTTTATATTGAGAAAAGCGCGCTTTTCTAACTAACCAACAAACTCTCGTTGCTTTGTTGAAGAAATGTTGCTAGCCTCGGTATCTATTAGTTGGTCATCTTTCAGCGGTTTCCTTATCAGCGCATCGACGACTTCAGCTCCAAGCTCGATTCTGTTTTCTTTACCGGTAAGTGAAGCTTGCTTAATTCCTTTGTTTTGCAGCTGAGCAACAGATTTAATCTTTGCTCCTTACATTTCTCCACCTCAAAGTCAAATCTTTGTTCCTCGTTCTTGGTCTATATTCAGTCTTCTCAGGGAGGAAGCACACAACCGAATGATCTCAAGCACACGTCAGACTTGGTGCTTGAAACCATCTCAGCTGTCAACTTCATTTGCCACAACTCCTTGCTCAACTCCTTTTCCACAGCTATAAACCGTTTGTTGTCTTTACTCCTTGTCTCAGCTTTATTTCCTGAACAAGTTTTACCTAGACAAACTCCACCTGCAGCTGTAAAAGCATAAGCAACACTGTCAGCGAATCCATATCGAGTTGGAGTTTTCACCTCCCTTCTTGTCCTGTCTCTAACCAGGTTGTAGTCTTGGTTGTTTCGCTCTAGCTCTCGATCTTCTTGAATCTCACCTAGCCAGTTATCAGTTTCAGCCACCGCTTCAAGATTTTCATCACCCATCGAAGATAGAAACTCATCACCAAACTCTACAGAACCAGCTTTTTCAGAAGTCCCTGCTACTGAGTTGTTTTCCTTCTATGTTTTGCAAGGCATCTCCTTATCATTAAGCACCACGTCTCTGCTTATAATACTCCTTCCCATGCCAGCTTCTACGCACCATAGCTTGTAGCCCCTGACCTCAGGATAGCCCAAGAAGATGCATTTAACTGCTTTAGCTTCCAGCTTATCCGTCTTCAGGTGTGCATATGTTGTGCATCCAAAAATCCTGAGATGCTGCAAGTTGATGCCCTGACCATTTTTCTTCCGCGGTCTTGAATCCAATTGCAGTAGAAGGGCTTCTATTGATCAAGTAAGCATTTGTGGTCACTACTTCAGCCCAAAACCTCTTGGCCACACCAGCATCTATCATCATGCATCGAGTTCTCTCCAACAAGGTTCTGTTGTATCTCTCGACTAATCCATTTTCCTGTGGGGTGTAAGGAACAGTCCTCTGCCTTGTCACACCCTCATTCTTGCAGAAGTCATCAAGTCCTTCGAGCAAAACTCCAAACCATTGTCCGTTCAGAAGCATTTAACCTTCTCGTCAATGACTGTCTCAGCCTGAAGTTTCCAGCTTTTGAATATGCTCAAAGCCTCATCTTTCGACCTCAAGATCATGACCCAAACCTTTCTCGAATGGTCATCAATTGTGACATGAAATATTTTCCACCTGATAATGATTCTACCATCGCAGGCCCCCACAAATCAGCATGTACAAGTTCAAACCTGCAATCTGCCCACCTGAGCCAAATTTCTGTCGATGACTCTTACCCAGAATGCAGTTTCACAGAATTCAAGGCCTCTTATCTTGTCTTTGACAAATAATCCTTGCTTAGACAGCTCCACAAGACCTTTCTCACTTGCATGGGCTAGCCTTTGATGCCATAACCAGGCCCTTTCATCACCACTAACAGCAGCAACCATCCCTGCAAAAGTGGTACCCTGCAGCACATAAATCCCATTTTTTGCTGCCCTCTCATGATGGTTTTCTGCCCCACAGTCACCTGAAGGTCCCCTGACTCCACCTTGATCTTGCATCCAGCTTCATCAAGCATCCCTACTGAGATTAAATTCCTCTTCAAGCCAGGCACAAACCGCACCTCCTTCAGGATTTTCACAGCCCCATCATCCAGCTTCAATGCCACATTCCCAATGCCTTTTACCTCAAGTGGGTTGTCATCTCCCAGCACCACTGAGCCTCCATTGAACATCTGCAGGTTCCTAAACAATTTCCTGTTCTCGCTCATGTGATAAGAGCATCCCGAGTCCAAGATCTAGGCCGCATCAGAATCAGTTTCGCCCATTGTCAACAACTCTGCAGATTCATACCCATCTATTAGAAAGGATGCTTCAGTTGCATGGTTTTGTGTGGTTTTGAACTGCTTATGCTTGTTGGGACATTGCCTCTTCATGTGTCCTTCCTCATGACAGTGAAAACATTTAACACCTTTCTTGGCATCCCTTCTCTTCCTTTCTTGTTCGGCCTCTTATCAAATCTTGCCTTAACAACGAGCTCCTCTGCAACCCCGACTCCACCTCGATCTTGGTATCAATCTTGTTATTTAGCACCTTCAAATGGACTGCAGACTGCACATCATCTAATGACACAGTCACCCTCCCATAGAGCATTGATTCTTTGAAGGTTGAATAACTCTTAGGCAACGAACAAAGAAGCAGCAAAGCCTGGTCCTCATCATCTTGCTTAACCCCAATATTTTCAAGATCGAGTAACAGTTTGCTAAGGACATCCATCTGCTCATCAATCGGCTTGTCTCCACCATCCGATAAGAATACATAGCTTGCTTTAGATAGAGTTGATTTACCAGAGTCTTGGTCATGTAAAGGCTCTCCAGTTTCGTCCACAGCTCCTTCGTCGTCTTCTCCTTCAAACTTTCCTGAGAAATTGTCGCCGAGGCTCAAGATTATGATACTTCAAGGCCTTTTGAGATGTCTTCGAATCCGCCGGCTCGGCCACCGTTCCCACTGGCACCTCCTTTTCATCCTTCGTCACTGTCACTACCTCGTCATCCTTGATCGCGTCTTCTAATCCCTGATGGATCAACAGCGCCTCCATCTTCACCCGCCAGAAGCCGAAATCATTTGATCCGGTAAATTTGTCTATGTCGAACTTCGAATTCATCGTGTGTGCCGATCCACAGCACGCCGCACAAATTGTAGAGAAATCAGACCGAAATTACCCAAATGTACCGATTCGTTTGATTGAATCGGATTCTCAGATTTGTATATGCTGATTTGTGAACGAGAAACAATAGACGAAATTGAAGATGAAAACAAGAAGGATTTACGTGGTTCGATCTTTCGATCTACGTCCACGGGACCAAGAACGAGCGACGATTATATTTGAGAGAGATTACAGAGCTTTGATTCTACTCTTCTCTGTTACAGCTCAAAATGAAGAAGACGATCAACACTCTATCTAATTCCCGCCGCGCACTGTTCCTTTTATATTGAGAAAAGCGCGCTTTTCTATTTCTAACTAACCAAAGAACTCTCGCTGCTTTGCTGAAGAAACGTTGCTAGCGTCGGCGTCTTCCTTAGTTGGGTATCTTTCAGCGATTTCCTTATCAGCACATCGGCGACTTCAGCTCCAAGCTCGATTTTGTTTTCTTTACCGGTAAATGAAGCTTGCTTAATTGCTTTGTTTTGAAACTGAGCAACAGATTTGATCTTTGCTCCTCACAAAATTCTTATTATATAATTAGGTTGATAACACTGGAAAACTGCTCGTTAACTCAATGGAAGCTCGTAAAAATTTTTCACAAGATTCTAATACTTCTAAGACTGTTATTACAGCAGACAAACTTGTAATAGAGACAATCTTCACTCTTCCTCAAACACAGACAAGTCTAAAGGTCCATTAACAATGAACATTCAAATTCCTTTCACATCAAAGTAAATTAGTACCAAGTTAGTTATTGATGAAACACATTGGCTGTGCTTGAAGGTAATAAGAATCCTTGTACTTCCTACCACTGCCAATATGAATCCCATTCTTGATCCAATCTTCACGGTGTATCCAAGCATCCCTCGTGAAATCGAGGACTCCCAATATCTGCAAAAAAAAATTATCGTTTATATTTATTTTATCATTAAATTGTTCGATCGATTGTGTGTGTTTTTGTATGTGTGGAAGAATGATGATATACTTACAGCTCCACCTTTCCATGGAACAAATGAAGGATTTGCTCTAGCTTGTAAAACCTGCCCTCACAAAAAATCATTTGAGAGCGAGTGAGTGAGTTCATCGTGTAATATGGGTTTGTAGCTTCAAAGAAAAAAGGCAATGAACTAGTGAACGACCTCCACAGTGTCGATTGCTTCATGAGATGGAATCGCATGCAAGACTCTGCAAAAAGATAAACGTAAGCAAAATGAATGAAAGAGACGAACAAGAAAAGAAAAGAAAAATGATGTAAGAACCTCTCCTCAACTGCAGCAATTAGACCTTCTGTTAAAGCCACGCCGCCCGTCTAAATGAAAAATGAAAATTCAATAGCTGAGAATTTATGAGCAATATAAATACTGAAAAGGCCAAAGTAGTGAAGAGCCTCACAAGTTGCATGCTTACGAACAACTTCCTTTGCAGATCAATACGCCCTGACGTGTAAGAATATGATGATCATGGGCACATGATGATCTTTGGAGATGGAAAAAAAAAATATTTTTCTTTTTTACCTGTCGAAAGAATGCTTTTTGTAATAGCATCAGCTAGGCCGATTGTGTCCTGTTTCTTGGGCTTAGAGTGAAATATTGGGTAATTCTCCCACATAGGGAAGTACCCGCTATTTCCAGGAAAATTATAACTGTCCGAAAGATCGCTTCTCCTTGGGAAGTCCAATGTGTCTTCGAGCATATCTTCACTGTCGCTGAACCTGAAACTTTTAATTTTATTACATGAATAAAAAGATGTAATCGAAAAATTAGACCCCAAAGTATGATGTGATCAAAACCGACCAAGTCCTAGGTGGAGGAGGATATACGTCGGGAACCAAAAGCGTAGGATAAAATAGACCCATGGGAGGAACCTGTTTTTGCATTCGTTCGGAGGGTCATTAAAATACAGACAACTTATAAGGTTCTCAAATCAAGAATCTGACGCCGAAATACAAATATTAGCTTGTAAATTTGGTTTGGTATATCACTTTAATAACAGAATAGAACAACATCCAAGAAATCGGTAATTTAGCTATTTTGGGGTGATTTGAATATAGTGATCAGAAGTGATGCGTCATTTTCCTGAAGAAACCATTATTAGCACACATACCATCAAATGAGTAAAGGAAATGTTGAATGATAAGATGGTTAAGGCACATACATTAAGAGCAATCAGCTTAATCTTATGAGACCCTGGTGTCAAGCCATCTTCATATGAATGAACAGTAGAAAAAGCTTCAACTTCTCCTTCCTGGGAACAGAATCCAATCGAGAAAATAATAGCATTATTTGGATTATCTAAAAACTGACTAAACAAGACATCCTCAAATATCAAGAGCAGAAAAATGAGAAAGGCCTCATCTAAATTTCCCATAGGAGGAGAGAGTCATTTCTTGCGTAAATATCACAAAATTCTATAATGTTTTCCAAGGATATAAAAGATACTTTAATTAGCTAGAACTAGTGACACGATGCTATAAGGTATAGCTTGAGCTCACTTTTATTTGGCAGTGAGATTCTTTAAGTCTACTCAGCATCAACAAGTCTATGGGCTTTGTAAGAGGGTCAGTTCGAACTTGAGGCCATGTCTGATGATGCCGCTGTGCCCAAAGGAGACATCTTGATATATCCTGCAAACAGAAAAGCTAATTATTTTCGATGAAAATGATATTGCAGTTTATCATTGAGTTGCATTTCTCGAACAATTAGGGTTAATGATAGGAATTGCTAGAATGAAAGTAGCCAATCAATAAAGCCATTACCTCTCCACCATATCGTAGTGAAATCTGAGTATTAGGGAGAGTCACACCATCCTAAACATCATTAGGGGAACACAAAACACTGTCAATGTTCTATGAATTTCGACTTCCGAAGCTCCAACGTTTACATTCTATAAGAATTACAAGAATCAGAATCTTTGTCACAGGCTCACAGATGACTGTAGACTTTATGATACCAAAAAAAAAAAAAAGAATAAAACCTCAATGCAGATAATTGATGTCACTTGGGCACCAATGTTCACCACACATGCTGTTGATAATCCATTCCCAAATGTTGCAGCAAGCCCTTCCTGTTAGTAAGCGATAAAACTAACTAAAAACAAAGACGAAATGCCTTTTAGGTTTAGATCGAGCAGAAGAGAAAGGATAAAGGGGAAAAAAATATTTTAGCAAGATACAATATATGCTAGAGGACTTTGTATAAAGCCTCAAAGTAAAACATAAAAAAAAAAAAAAAAAAAAAAAAAAAAAAAAAAAACACCTGGTGAACTACAGCTGTGGTAAAATTCAAGTCTCGAAGCACGATGGATAAGATCTCCTTAATTTCTGTCGTCCAATAAACAAAAAATGTGTTAGAGAAAAAAGGGTGGGATCAATACAAGCACTTGGAACGTACCGCGATTATCGAAGGTGTCGGGAACAACGATCAGAGCAGAGTACATGTGCCTCCTGCTTTGAGGAATGTCTACTTTTTCAACTAAGACCCAATCCCATATTGCATGCATGTCTTCAATAACCTGAAAAGGTAAAATAAAAAGGGCAACATGGATAAAGAAAGACACCAAAAGGCTTGATAGTAAATCTAGGAAAAAAGAGAATTTTGCAAATTGACTAAAGAAACATCAAAAAGAAAGTAATACCTGTTGCACGGGATAATGCAAAGAGACATTGAAGTGGCCTCGACGAATAGGACGCCTCAAACAATATGGTTCATCAGGGCTTATTCTCAGAGCTTCCTCACCACATATATACTCTCGATATTTCGTTTCACTCGAGCTTGTTTCCTCACCAACATTACCCTCCATCTTAACTGTAGATTCTCCAGACTGTAATGAGCTTCCTAAGAAAATAGAACCTTTGAAATGAAGAAAACTGACATCTGGGGAGAAACTTCAAGTTATATATTAATGTCCCAGGAAGAGTTTCTTAACAACGTAAACTGTTTTTTTTTTTTTTTTTTTAATTGCAAACAAGAGTTCTCTCCAAGAATACCTTCCGAGTTTTTCTCAAGAACGTCTGTCCATGGGATAACTGCATCTTTCCTGCCATTATTTTGAGGAGGAAAGGCATCTACACGACCCGTCTGTGAAATCAGGACAAACAATTCGAACGAAAATATATTACGAAATGCACGCGCATGAAGAACTGTCGATATTATGAACAAATGGGAGCCACCTTTTGCCCGAATTGAGTATTTGCCACTTCTTCATCAAAAAATGGAATCTTAAGCAACGACGCAACCTAACGAAAAAAAGGCAGTCTCTTTTCACAAACCAGATTCATCACACAAACACATACAAAAACACAATTGCCAAATTTTCCTAAATGCCAACTAACAATGTCATAAGCCCTTTCACGTTCCATGTGCTGAGCAGTAGTAACCTGAGAATTAAGCAACTGCAAGAACAAAAAACTCAAAGATTTGCTTACTATAACTAATCTGAATACACACACACGCGCGCGCATATATGTGTATAGACACTAACTTGGTCTTGAACATTCCTTTTGGGCACTTGAGAAGTACGCCTGGCGATGCAATGTGGTACACAAACAGGAGAATCATGTTGAGCCAGTCCTATTCTTATGTTGGCGGAGCCTAAATCATCACCCATAAAGACAAATAGAATAAAAAAAAAAAAAAAAAAAAAGAAAGAAAGAAAGAAATGCAGAAAATGCCTACAATTCAACGATTACTCAAAAAAATCGAAAACCATCCATCATAGCAGCTTAAAATTAACCTGGGTTGATGACGACGAGATTGGAGCCTCGTTCAGCGAAGAGTTGAGAAGGGACTACGTTTTTAAGGTACTCCTGCGTTCCGCCAAGGTACAAACACAAAATTAAACGAAGATTTCAGATAATTCCCTTCCATGGTTTAGCTTGTAGCAGTTTTTCTGTAGATTAATTCTGTGCGTACCATTGATCAGACGCTCACAGCTCAGACCTTCTTCGCCGCAGCGTTGTAGTAAGTAGCCCCGAGAAGAATTAAGACGGGTTTTTTTTAAAGTAAATCTAGCCTTTAAGTTGTCATCTTTTAATAAATAGGATCTAAAATCGGATTTTACCTTTGTACTCTTACTAACTCTACGCTAAAGACTATTTTACCCTTATTTAATGTCAATCAACAACCTCAACAACACTTAAACGAAAAAAATAATTAAAGGGTTTACATGTTGCACTGTAGCGAATCTGAAACATCAGACCCGTGATAGAAGAACGGAAGGGTAAAAGTAAAAAGAAGAAAGAAAAAAGCAACCACTTTCAACTTCCACTGCACTTTTAGTAAAAAAAGCAAGCGTTCTCTCCCGCCCTTATCCTGCAAATCGTTTTGTCTGCAACTCAAACCGAAATCCGAACCTCAATCTACTCAATTGACAATGGCATTCAACGCGAACACCCAAAGAGTGGAGGTATGTGTACTCTTCGTCTTCTTCAATTTAACGCGAGAAGGGGATCTGGGAACGACCCATCGAACCCTAATTTGGTGGGGACCCATGCTTGCAAGCACAGTACTGTGCTTGCAAGCGTACGCGTGGGTCCCGTGTCATTGCGCGTGCAATGTTCACGGGACCCGCACGTTATAAGCAGGGGACCCGCGCAAAAACGCAGGGGACCCGTGCTGGGACCGCGCCGATGCGCTGGAGTCTCATGCGCATCCGTGCTTGAATCTCAGCATATGATGCGGTCCCCTACGCATCTGCTCATAAGGGTATTCTATTTTTCAATCTTCATACCACGTAATTAGCTCAAATGTGTTTTACGAATAAATTAGGTTGTGATGAACAAGCAGTGGGGCACAGAGGATGAAGTTCCTTATTGCCGTGTAAAGCTGAACTCGTTATACAGCGAGGCGAGCCAGCTCATAAGACAATGTCTGAACCACCACGAGTTGGCGATTTTTAGGAACGAGAGTCCGTTCGGCCGCCTTGTTAGTGCGGAGCCCGCTTTTAACCCATCGGACCAGTTGCTGTGGTACATCATCCAGAGGCAGACGAGTCTGCACAACCGCGATGAGCTGTGTATGATTGTGGGCGACAGGCCACTCCGAATTTCAAAATCAGAGTATTGCCTAATCACCGGGCTGAAGTTTGCAGCCAAGATACCGCCGATAAACGGTGACTCACAATTCACTGCGAGACATTTTGGAAACAGGAAAGTCCGCATGTCGCACGTCAAGCATGCGTTGGAGGCGTTATCTGGCGACGAGGAAGATGCGAACTTCGAGAAGCTGAAGTTGGCGGACGTCTACTTCGCCACCGTCGTGTTGATGACTCGACCATCGAAGAAGGACACCGTCGTGGATCAGTGTGTCCTTAGCCTCATCGAAGATCGGTTTGCATTCTCCCAATATCCTTGGGGAAGCGTGGCGTTCGATGAGGTCATATGCACTTTAAAGGTAAATATACCGGAGAGGAAACGAGAGTGGCTGATCAGTGGGTTCGTACAACCGCCCCAGGTGATTTATAATTAACCTTCTTTGCATACCTTTTTGTGACATATAAATAATTGCTAATATTTGTTGCGTTATTTATATTCAGATACTCGCTTACGAGTGCATACCGGGCGTTCAAGACGCCTTTGCGGTGCGCAGGGATGAAGATTTGACGCCACGCATGCTAAGGTGGGTGAGCAACAATTGGGATCGCAAGAATTGCCCGACTTTGAGGAGCGTCGCAGATGCCGCTGACGGGTCCCATGTACGAGGGTTGTTAGTGCCGTCAGCGGCAGAGTAGGAGGCGGCGTACTATAGGGACAGCGTCTTTGACGTTGGGCCGGCACACGAGCTATTCGATCGTTTGACCTTTCTACTCCTGCAGGGAGTGAATGTTAGGTGTTCCAGCGGACACCGCGATGGCGGCGAGGACTCTAGCCGGCAGAATGTCGAAGCTGAGGTAGTCCTCCAGATCGAGAGCAGTGGCTTTCGCGACGAGGATAATTTAGCGATTGTACCTATTCAAGAGTTCCCCACACCTGTGGCGGTGGTTGAGGCTGGAGCGTCTGGTGCTTCGTCGAGGGCCCGAGGAGTTCGAAGAAGAGGCAAATCGACCGTAGAAGTGGTAGATCCAAGTGATGAGGATTCAGAAGAAGATATAAACGAGCAGTGGAGCAAGAAGTACCTCGGGCGACTTGACTTCTCCGGGCGTCAATTGATTCATGCATCCGATCGCAAGCTCATTGTGAAGTACATTAAAGCGGCAAGATTTAGGTAAATTTTTGCTTTCGATGTCAAACTCATTTATCGTACATAAACACGTAATAATTTTTTTGGCAGTGATAAGGTTTGGGAAAGTGACATATTCGACGTGGATGCCCAAGGCTTCTACATGTTGCTCTTCGATGATATGCTCAAGTCTAATTATCTTGACGCATACCTAGATTGCTTGAGGCGAATCTATGCGAACTCCGACCATTATCCTCGCGTGTTCGTCTTTCCAAGTTACGTGCAAGACGAGCACTTTAGAAAGGCGCAGAAGTTGAATAGGAAGGCGAAAGTGACGGTGGATGATATGGATAAATTCCTTAGTGGATTGTCGACAAGCAGTCGGATATGGTTGGAGCGTCTCACGGAGGATGAGTTGTTGCGATGCAAGTACATCATCTCTCCTGTTTTCGCAAAAAGTCACTGGGTAGTGCTTATCTTTGATGCGTCAACGCAAACCTTCGTCCTTAACGATCCGTTGGGCGTGCATCAGGTTTCATTCGCCGCGAGAGTATTAGTAAGTAGCTGAAATCCGTCTGTCTATCATTTTAATTTATTTAGTAACATATTCGTAACATTTGCTATATTTTGCAAGCGGAGTTTCTTTCTGCATATTGGCGTTTCAAGTTCAATGTTGTGACAAAGGTGAACTTGAATAATAGAAAGAATCGGAACCAGAAGGCTGGCAGCTTGGATTGCGGGGTTCATGCGGCGTTGACGGTGGAGACGATTATGGTTGACACGCCAGAATTTAATGAATATCAAATGCAGTTTGATATTTCAGCATATCGCTCCACTATGGCTTCACGGATATTGCGTGACCAGCATAGCTGTATGCTCCATTTGTAGGTGCCTAGGTGGTTTTGGACATTTTTGTACATTTTGGACATGTTGAAGTCTTTATGGATGTTAGTTTGTAGGGTTAGTAGAATAAAATTTCTTTCATTGTTGAATAATTGATTGTGTGTATGAAACGCAACGTGATGGGTGATTTGACGGGTGACTGAGAAAAGAGTTTTGACCCAATGCTCAATAATTGTTCAATTATTATTGGTACGACTCAATAATGGCACGTGACCAACCCTAGATTGGCAGACGACCCATTCATCCGCGCTTGGGACCCGATTGTCAGCGCCAATGCAATATGCACGGGTTCCCCGATTTTATGTGCGGGTCCCCTGTTATCACGTTATGGTCCCCAGATCAAAAAGCGCCGGTCCCATGTACGTATGCGCGCACAGACTTACCTTACCTCATGTGTGGGTCCGCTGTTGTCATGTTATGGTCCCCAAATCAAAAAGCGCCGGTCCCATGTACGTATGAGGTCACATACCTTACCTTACCTCATGTGCGGGTCCCTGTTATCACGTTATGGTCCCCAAATCAAAAAGCGCTGATCCCTTGTGTATATACGCAGGGACCTTACCTTACCTTACGGTCGGGTCCCGTGTTTAAGCAGTTTTGGTCCCCAGATCAAAAAGCGCCGATCCCTTGTGTATATACGTAGGGACCTTACCTTACCTTACGGTCGGGTCCCGTGTTTAAGCAGTTTTGGTCCCCAGATCCAAAAGCCCCATTCCATTGTGTATCGCACGGACCCTACCTTACCTTACGTGCGTCACCCTTGATTTTAATAAAATAGAAATAGTATAACAAATTAATTAAAAACAAAGCGTGAATGTATTAAAAGCTTTGCGAGGATTTTGCAACTCCGAACACTCATTCGACCAAGCAAGCTCACCAAATTATTCTTCTTCTACAGGTGATAATCATGACGATCACGAACATTATTTTCCAAGTCGACGACGATCACGAGCATAATCAGTGGATAATTCGCGAGGACAATACGTTGAATTCGCGAGGACAATACGTCGAATTGGGTTCCCGATCCAAGTTGCCGGTAGCAATCAATCTTGGTTGACGACGGTTCATGCACGTTAGTGGATCTCACTAACGAGATATTGAAAGCCTTGTCGTTACGCAACGACAATACCAAAGTTAGGATAAGATACATGCCTTGCATAGACTACATTTATGTGTGCCCCATCTACATCGAGAACGATTACGGCGTACGTGCGTACCTTGGTTATGCTTGTCCACGATCAAGACCACCTCATCACGTGTAACTTGAGTTATCCGTCATTGTTGCACCGCCACCTCAACCTCATGATAATGATTTGTCGGGTTTCGACAGCGGCCTTATAGCGCAGTGCGGTACAAACGCAGAAATCCAACCATTTGAGGGTTTTCCTAGCACATCTTACAACCCTCCTTACCAAAGTAATGAAAGCAGTGGCTATTTAGGCGATTACTCAGGAATGGGTGGCCAAGAATATGATAATGAGAACGAGCAAGTCGGACGGGAAACTGAAAATGAAAACGAGCAAGGTGCTACAGATGATGATGATGACGATGATGGTGGTGATGATGACGAGTTTGATGTCGATGAGCACGACGACGCTATAGATGTGGCCGAAGATGGTACCTATTCGTTTACGGATGGTTCAACCCTATACGTTGGACAAGAATTTCGTAGCAAGCAAGAATTCAAGGAGGAAATCACTAAAATCGCAGTCGCTGCATGCTTCGACCTCCAAGTGAATAGGTCAAACAAAACCCTATACGTAGTCAAATGTGCGATCGAGAACTGTGAATGGCGAGTACGAGCTGCACAGGATAAGAACTCCCCCTTTTTCTCGATCCGAAAGTACAACAACACGCACACGTGTGGCGTGCCTCATCGTCGCCGGAGAAATCGCTAGGGAAGTTCTCGCTCGTATCGAGCACGTTGTTGGAAAATTTCAGGGCTCCTAAAGATATTCCGACACCCAGTTCCATACAGTCGATGATGCAGAGCAGGGGAGTTTCCGTTTCATACTACAAGGCTTGGAGAGGGAAACAAATTGCGACCGATGAACTAGTTGGTAACAGGGAGTCTTGCTACGGTTTACTGCCGGCGTACTTGGATGCAGTGAGGCAAGCCAACGAGGGCAGTATCACCGATTGGGAGATGGACGAAGACAATCGGTTCAAGTACATGTTCTTGGCATACGGCGCATGCTTCAGAGACTTTACGTACATGAGGAAAGTCATTTCTGTCGACGCGACTTTTTTGAAGGGGAAGTATAAGGGTGTCCTGATGATTGCCACTGCCCAAGACGGCGATTACCATCATTATCCTGTAGCATGGGGTCTTGCCGACGAGGGGGAGGGAACGGAGTCATGGACGTGGTTTCTCTCGAGATTGCGACGTTTTGTCGCGGATAGCGACGTTCTTGTAATAATTTCTGATCGGAACAATGGAATCAAGAATGCAGTCCCGATAGTTTTCCCGAAGGCGTTTCATGGTTTCTGTGCGTGGCACCTTCAACAAAACGTGAAGACAAAAATAAAGAAGAAAGGTGCTTGCCCGATTTTTCGGCGTGTCGTGACTGCCTACACAAAGAGCGAGTCCGACAGTGCTTTTAAGCAGCTTGGAGCAAAGTACAAGGACGTGGCAAAGTATCTTGACGAAGTTCCGAAGGAAACGTGGAGGCGAGCATATTGCCCTAGATCAAGATACAACATAATGAAGACCAATGGATCGGAGTATAAATGCGGCTCTACGTAAGGACAGAGAGCTTCCAATTATTGGACTGTTGGACTCGATTCATCGACTAACGTCATCATGGTTCAGCAAGCATCGGCGATCTGCGGAGGCTTCAATCGCCGCGGACATGACTAGGTTTACGCCGAAGGTGGAGTCGATCATACGAGAGCGTTTCGCCAAGTCGCAAATATTTCAATGCGTCGGAAGTCGGGCATCTAACATATAACGTGTTCGGGCAGCATGTGAACGAGGTGGTCGATTTGGGGCTGCGCAAATGCACGTGGATGATGTTTGACATCGATCGTATCCCATGTCCACATGCGATTGCAGCTTGTGGTTGCGCCCAAGTTTCAGTGTATTCATTAGTGCACGATTATTATACCTTGGAGATCTGGAGGTTGGCATACGAAGGTACTATACGGCCGGTCACGGATCGCATTGAAAGTAGTATGAATATGTTGCCGCCTCTTGTTGGTTCACAACGTGGACGACCCCAGAAAAATAGGTTTTCTTCGGTTGGTGAATTTGGTAGGAGATAAGGTTGTAGTGTTTGCGCATATTTGTATTACGTACGTTTAAACGTTGCAATTTGTGTTATGTTATGTTAGGTTTTGAAACGTGTGCGTCTGCTTTCTGTGTTGCGTTGCCATGTTATGCTTCATTTACGTAACACATTTTAGAAAAAGGGTAATTTTATTCACACCCCATATTTACTAAATACACCCCCCACTAAAATAAATACTACTAAATATAGTATGTGTTCAAGTTTAATTAATTCTTTTTTTCTCTCTCATATTATTGCATTCAATTCATATATAAATTTTAACGTAACCAATTTTATATTAGAATTCAGCAAAATATATAAGTATGGGTTATATTTTTTTATATGAATTATATTTATACTATCTATAATATTAAAATATTATATTATTTATTTATAAGATTATTCTTATTCAAATAGGTTAATTATTAGTATTACTGAAATTTAAATAATACTTTTTAAAACAGTAAAAGTGTAGATTAATATAAAAATAAAATATTATTAAATGAGATGTGTTAATGAAAAATAAGTTAACTAACACAATTATAATTGGGTATTGTTGATTAATTATTGGATTATATGGTTATAGAATTCGTTCTCCTTGTATGTGAAGTATTTAATGTGCTATTGTCGTGTTGCACTATATGTAAAGTATTATGTAACGCAAGGGGTGTGAATAGTAGCACCTTTAGAAATTACGGTACGAATATGGAAATAGAAAATCCTTATGCACAGATGCGCAGGGGTCCGCATCGCATATGCAGCGAAGCCCGCACGGATGCGCATGAGACCCCTGCGCATCTTTGTGGTTCCCGCCGGGTCCCCGGCCAATAACGTGAAGGTCCCCTAAGATTAAGTTTTGGGTCCCATGATAGTAACGCGGGGGTCCCATGAGTCTTGCGCGCATGGAGGGCGCGTTACGAGCATGGGACCCAAACGTTAAAGGCAGGGGACCTGCCGATTACCACACGATACCCGCACATTAGGATTAGTCATGTTCGCTTATTGTGGGACCAATAATTGCTCAATTATTGGTCAAAAGTGACATGTCAGAGCAGTGTCTCTATTTATTGATCAAAAGTAACATGTCAGAGCAGTGTCACTATACAGTATGTACAGGACATATGACTTGATATTTTATTCCCGATTTGCTTGAAATGTTGTGAAAATCTAATAATATTAAATTCCTTAATATTATTAAAATTAATAAAAAAATTAAGTGTGCGTTAAAAAAATAAAATAAAATAACCACTCGATTAACAATATCTAACTCCAAGTTTAAAACAAAGAAAATATATTTTACAACATGTATTTCTAATCGTACGATCACTGACGTGAATCTAGTAAGAGAGCACACCGAGAAAATATACTCATGTTTGTGATTTATGTAGGCTGTAACAATCTTATAAATTGGATGTAATTCTTGTGATTTAATCCAATTTGTTTGTTCTGTGCTATTTTATGATGATTTTATATTGTAGTCTACGATAAACAAAGTACAAATACGCTCAATTAATCGCTTACTTCCATGAATTAACATTGCAAAAATCGCACATGAACATAAGGGACCCACATTTTTTGGACAGCGGACCCACTCTTCAAAACAGGGACCCGCGCATATTGCATAGTCCCGACACTGAGATGTCCGGGTTGGACGTGGTCCCGTCAAAATTATCCGCATGTCATTGCCGGGTCCCGACCGGTCCCTTCGAAATGTCGCCTGATTTAAGCAGAAGACCCGCGCGTAAAGGGCAGGGGACCTGTGCGTTATAAGCATGGGTCCAGCGCTTGTATTCAGGGGACCCGCGCAGGGAGCGTTCGTGGATAACACGGAAAAGTTAATATAAAAAAAGTTAAGTTATGTCAAATCACTGCGAATCGCGTTATTTTTATGTCAACTCACACATCACTCTCAGACTGACAAAAAGTTGGAAAACACTGACAAAATCACCTCTCACAATTTCTAAACCCTAAATTGATATCAAACACACGTAAATTTAATATCAAACAACTAAAATTAAATTTAAACAGAGATCACAAACAACTTGGGTACATTTATTCAACAACAGAAGAAAACTAGAAAGCTGTCAAATCATATAAAATTCTGTTCTTTTTATTTTTACGTCAAATCACACATCAGTCTCACTGACAAAAAGTTTGAAAACACAGAAAAACACAATCTTTCACAATTCTAAACCCTAAATTCATATCCAACACACGTAAAGTTAATATCAAACAAGTAAAATTAAAATTCAACAGAGAATTCCTCAACACATGAAATTTATACTCAACACAGGATATTTTTTTCAACAAACAAAATTACTAAAAACTGTCCCAATCATTATTCAAAATAGAACATGCGAGGTATTTTCTAAACTCCTTCATATGAGTTTGATTGAGCCGGAGGACGTCGTCCTTCTTCATCATAAGCGACATTGCCGCCCGCAACATCGCCACGCCAGCTTCTCCCCTGAAAATCATATCCAACATGACACTTATTTTTAAACACCGACGACCGATAAATAAAACGCAACATTCATGAAAACTTACTCATTTTGTCTTCTGAACTCGCGACACCAACCAGCTGGCCAGCTCTTGCCCTTGTTAGTCATGCGTTTTATCAGTCCCAACTCCTTGAAAATAGCCGGGATTACGATCCGAAGTTTGTTGACGTCGTCGGCGATATAGCGCCACTCGAAGCCAGCAGGCGCATCGGAGTCGTAAATCGTGAACTCCTTTTTTGATACATGAACAACGAACAACGCCCATCGGCCTCGCGTACGCATGGGGATGGCAACTTGGATCGCTAGATCCCACGACCTGCTCTTCCAATCTTCCTCTTCTCCCTTCGCGAACGGGAGCAATCTCTTGAAGCCTTTCCAACATGGCTTCCCGACTAGGTTTAGCACGCCTCGCTCATCGACGAGCATCTTAACCTAGTGGGCATGTACGCGACTGAACTCGCAACCGATTTGCTAACTTTCTGCAAGTTGACGATCCCAGCGAGGCATTCATCGGCATGCTGCAATAAAATATAGACCGTTTTTCAACACATTTTGAGTAAAGGTGACGAAAGGTATTTGGTAATTCATACGTACCATCTCATCGAGTGGAATACCCTCAGTCGCAAGGTTCAGGAGCCATCCAGGGTCGTGTTGTTGTAGCTTTCCGTCGATTTTGGCGCCGGTAATCTTCTTGAGCGTCAAAACAGTACTCTCGACTTGTGGCCAGAGTTTGGTTGCCTTGTACTGGATATGGCGCTCAAACGCCGAAAGCTTTGGAGCTTTGACTGTATTCGTCGAGGGGAAATCGGTGAATGGCGTCATGTGGTATCAAGAGGGCTTCTTCGTCCGCTCAGGGGTCTTCTCTCTCACGACGTCTTTTCATTTGTCGCGCGCTTGGTCAGAAGCCGAAGCCTCGGCGTGCGTCTCCAACTCATCGTCGTCCTCTGAAGGCTCGGCGTGCGTCTCGACCAGAGCGTCCTCCTCCTGAACATCGGCGTGCGTCTCCAACTCATCGTCGTCCTCTGAAGGCTCGGCGTGCGTCTCGACCTGAGCGTCCTCCTCTTGAACATCGGCGTGCGTCTCGACCTCCCAATGCGGGACCTCGTGAACCCCGAGACCATAAGCGCCTATCCACGACGATGGGACCACCTCTTCTCTTCTCTCTGTCTCTTCGCCGGTCCATTCTGGTTGGACATAGTCTCCGTAACGGGAATGCGCCCATTCCGACGAACTGTGACCATCCCATGCCTCCTGGCTCGGACAGCCATCCGGTCCCATGTACGATGTGTTCCATCTCTCATCGTAATCTATACAAGAAAATCCAAAAATAACTAGATATTATTTTTCACGTCCTTAAGTATAAGAACTTACCGTAACCCCGTTCGGCGTGTGTATCGTGCGATCCACCTCCAAACTCGCTTGTTTCGACATCTACATCGTAAATAGAAACTTTTCAGTAATCTACACAACTAATTAAAAAATTAATTATAAAAAACTTACTATAACGAGGTTCGGTAGGTGGAGTGCGCAATACAAACCCAAATCTGCTCGCCAAGGACTGAACCGAGTTCCCCAACTCCCTGAGGCTGTCGCCCCACGATCGCATTTGGCTCCAATGTTCCTCGTACGCATCCCACCTTCTCTCGTTCGTCGACCAACGTCGACCCTCATCCTCTCGTAACTGTTGGAATTGCGTGTCAAGTGCGTCGAATCACCCAAACATGTTGGTCAGGTTTTCGAGATTCTTTAACTAAGATCGATCCACACGACTCGACCATACCTCGAAGCGTGCCTCCGAGGCGAAACCATGTCCACTCGATGGACCCGCCCCTGGAGTTGCATGAAAGCCGTGCTCGTGCGGCTGTTCGGGGATGTCTCCGTCGCGACGGCTGTGCTCGATCTGATGGACTACCTCAGCTTCGACATTCTGCCGGCTATGGCCCTCGCCGCGATGGCGGTGTCCCCGGGAGCACCTAACCTCCACTCCCTGCAGGAGTAGAAAGGTTACACGATCGAATGGCTCGTGTGCCGGCCCGTCCAAGACACTGTCCATATAGTACGCCGCCTCCAGCTCGTCCGCTGACGGCACTATCAACCCTAGTACATGGTCGGACTTGTCAGCGGCCTCTGCGACGCTCTTCAAAGTCGGGCAATTCTTGCGACCCCACTTCTTCGTCCGCCACCTGAGCATGCGTGGCGTGAAATTTTCTTCTTTACGCACCGCATAGGCTTCTACAACGCCCGGGATGCACTCATAAGCTAGTATCTGAATACAAATAACACAAAAAATATTAGCAACTTATATGTAAAAACAAAGTATGCAAAGAATCTTAATAATAAATCACATGAAGTGGCTGTATGAACCCACTTATCAGCCACTCCCGTGGGTTCTCCCGTATATTTTCCTAGCAGCGTGTATGACATCCTTGAAAGCCTCGCTGCCCCAAGGATACTGCGAGAAAGTAAATCGGTCTTCAACGAGGTGAAAGACCCAGGAACTGACGACAGTGTCCTTCTTGGACCTTCGAGGCAGCAACACCGCAGCGGCGAAGTAGACGTCCGCCAACTTGAGCTTCTCGAAGTCGAACGTTCCTCGTCGCCAGCCAACTCCTCCAACGCCTGCTTGATGTTCGATAGGCGAATTGTTGATCTAGCGCCAAAATGCCTCCTCGTGAATGCTTCATCGCTTGTCACCACCGGTGTCGCGGCTGCGACCTTGAGCCCGGTGATTAGGCAATACTCCGATTAAAAATCGAAGTGGTTTTTTGCCAACAACCATCCACAGCTCTTCGCGGGTGTGCAGCGCCATCTGGCTCTGGATGAGGTACCATAGCAACTGAATGGAGAGGCGGAAGTCCGGCTCGGCCATGACAAGGCGGCCGAACGGACTCTGGGCACAATAAACGTGCAACTCCTCATCGTTAAGGCACTGTCTTATCAGCTGACCGGCCTCGTCGTATAGCAAGGTCACCGTAGGACGACAATCAGGAACTTCGGCACTTGTGCCCAACTGCTTCTTCATCACAACCTAATTTAGACGTAAAACACAGTTTAGCCAATTACTTGGTATGAATATTGAAAATCGAAAATCCTTATGCACATATGGGCAGGGGACCGCATCGCATATGCTGACAGTCAAGCACAGATGCGAATGAGACCGCTGCACATGAATAGGAGACCTGTGCGTATTTTCACGGGACCCGCCCATAAGATGATGGACTAGGCACGGGTCCCCTGGCTATAAGCGCGGGTCCCTTTAGTTTACGTGCGGGTCCCCTGATCGTAGGGCGGGGGTCCCGTGTTGTTCATCACAGGCGCAAGGTCACGAGACCCACGCGCTACGAGCAGAGAACCCGCTCGTTATAACTAGGGTACCACGCTTTATACGCAGTGGACCCGTGCTGGGACCATCATTTTATGGGCGGGTCCCGTGACACTAGCCTGTTTAGTTCAATTTTAAGCACGGTCCTATGCTTATCAGCACGGGTCCGCACCGAATTAGGGTTTGCTGCGTTAAATTGAAGAAGACACAGAGTAGAAAAAATACCTTCTGGGTGTTCGCGCTGATTGCCATTGTCGATTTACGCTCTAGGACTGGGTTTACTTGCACAGAATAGTTGGACTTGCAGAGAAACGATTTGCAGGGCGTTTTGTGCGCAGGAGAAAAACGATTGAATTGAATTGAAAGTTAAAGTGGTGGTTTTCAAATGATTTTTTACTTTTACTGTTCAATCACGGGTCAGTTACTTGCAGTTAAACCTGAAAACCCTTTAATGTAATACCCCTTTACGTTGATTACATAACTAACCTAATTAAATTAAATTAAATACCATAGCATTATCTATGTTTTTTAACGGAACTAAATATTATATTATAAAACATAGTTAATTTAAAATACAGTACTAATTATATTGTCCGGGTCACAGCATCAATAATAGCATATCCTGATAAAATTATTAAATAATTTATTCTACCCTTCTCGCCCTTCTCCACCAACCGGAGCTTGGTCGACATCCTTTTGCACGGCGTCGTTTCGGACAACCTCTAGACGGCGGCGGACGGCGGCGGCCGTGGTAGTCCAGGGGTCCGAGTGACGGACGATTTCGTGGAGGCGGGCGACGATTTGGGCGTCCGTTAGCATTCTTCCTGTTTTGTTTATGGGATTATTTAAAAATGTTAGATGTTGTGTGTTTGATAAATCCAAGCCTTATATAGCTTGCAAAACGCCGTAAGAGCTTCCCAAAACCCTAACATATAGCGCGGGACCAAGCTCTAGTACACGGGACCCAAGCTCTATCGGGCGGGACCCAAGCTCTTGTGCACGGAACCCAAGCTCCTGTTCGCGGGACCCAAACTCTTATGCGCGGGTCCCATGATCTAATGGGCCGGCACTAATGTGCGGGGACCATGCACTGATGTGCGGGTTCCGTGAATTTAAGTGTGGGTCCCTTGAATTTATTCGCCGCACTAATGTGGGGTCCCATGATGTAACGCGTGGGTTGCCTGCTTTCAAGCAGGGTCCCCCGATCAACTGGAAGTGAAAACAATGAACATGTTCGGCCTTCCAAACCGAAATTTCGAAGCTTTGAGAACCCATTGGAAGGGTTTAGGACTGAGAGTTACAAATTTAGATGGTTATATTCAAAATACGACCCGGAAAAATACTTACACTGAAGCGTGAGGTTCGAATCTTTTGTTCGCCGAGGACTTTCCAGTGTTCCTTCGCCTGTGAAGAAGCTGATACGAGGTCGGGGAATTTTTTTCTCTGAGTTCTAGGTTTCTCTCAAAATATTTTTTTTTTTGAAAAAAGGGTAAAAGGAAATCTTTAATTCTTCAGTGTTGACTACATTTTTTGGTAGGTTAAGGGATGACAATTGACAGGTAAGATATTAAAATTTTAATTTGAGGACACTAACTTTTAAAATTAAAGCAATTTAAGGATAAGTTTGATGTCATAAAACTATAAGGTACGATTTATTTTGGGGATTACTATTTACCGCCCCCTTTTTACTTGTTACCGGCCCCTAAAGGGCTAGAAAAAGACGATTTTGCCCTTATGATATTTAAATTAATTTAAAAAGAGAAAATTATAATAAACAAGAAAAAATATCTATATAAAGCTCTGTCCAGACAACACTTTTCAAATCGCATATCCAAATCAGATCAAAAAAAAAACTGAAATCGCAATGGATCGCCGACAGGGACTAGGAAAGGGAAAGAGTTTTTTTTCACGACTGGTAAGCCAAATTTTGATGTCTGTCTTGGTGTCCTTGGTGTCCTTGAATTTCGTAAATTTTGAAAATTAGTATCAGTCTCAAAATTGTGTACCCAGAATTACACCTCCTTAAAATTACAAAACCAAAACACTAATTAACAATATAGAAAACAAAATTAACGGTCAAAACTAACACTAACCACTGATAAAATACCTCATTCTTCAACATCAAATGCTAGAAATTTTTTCAATACAAAAACTTTCTCTTGATCCATCCCAAAGTTTATGATATGAACCTTCACAAGGAAAGGTCTCGGATTCTTTAGATAAACTAATAAGAAATAAAACTACAACATGGAAAAGTACTGAGCTTTCAACCTAAATCCAAAGATCGATGATTGCATTGTCAAAGATTACCCCCTATTTTTCTTCGTTTGATTTGCGCATTAAGCAGTTTTGGGTCTTGGGTTCTTCTTCTTCTTAAGCTGTCTCCTATCGATAGAACCCTTCATTTCGACATAAAACAGCAAAGCACCGACGAACGCCATACACTGAAGAAACTCGTGTAATAACCTCACGAACTTCGTCCCTCCGATGTGGTAGTTGTAGAAATCGTACAGCAATGGAGTTGTCAGTACCAAGTAATAAAACTGCAACGTAACAACGTAGTAAGAAAAAATGAAATGAAAAGGGTGATTGATTATTATGCTATATGAGGTAGAGGAGATTTAAACCAAGAGATTAGCGCCGAAATCGCTTCCAAGAACGAATAAGAGGCCGCCTAAGCCCTTCAAGAAGATTATGACAGCAACAAAACTCTTGGACTGCAATAATTGGATGGCACAGTTAGGTTTCTTGGTGTTATAACAGCAGATGTAGTAATTAAGAACCAACAAAGGCAGGCCTTTTTACGTCGATATGCCAATTGCTTTTGCCAATTATCAAATCGATTTTCCTCTTTATAAGGGATAATTTGGGAGCCCATTCCTTCGCTGAAGGGCCGCCGTCTTCTCCGAATTCGTTGAACCTAGAAAAAATAATTTGAAGGAAACATATACGTAACCTCAGCTTTTACCATCAATGGAAGCTTTGAGGAAAGCTAATTTTACCATTTACATTCGAAGTTTAGAGAACACTAAGTGTGCAATCGTAATCTTACTCAACATTCAAATCAACCCATGAAAGACAAACATCCCCAAAAGATCAAATAAAGTTAACCAAGCTGATTTCTTTCTCGCAGAGGAATTAACTAGCTATCACAAAAACCTAGATCTTAAGTTACAAGTGAAAGACGCATCAAAGTGGGACTCGGGAAATGATTTAGATCCGATTAGCTGCAAACAAGCTTGAATCAAAGCAAACCCAATAAATAAATGTATAAAAACAGAGTCTTTAATGTGATTTTTCATACATTTGCCATGCTGAGAGGATGAACACGGAAGCGAAGAGCAATCTCCCAAGAAACGAAACGAAACCCATCTTAGCTTTCGCCTTTTTGTTTTTTTTTTTTTTTTCCTCCGCCCCTTTTGCTGCGTTTTGGCGTGTATTTATCAGTAATGGTCCAATTAGACTCTGATGATTTTGAAATGATTTTCTTTGCCTCAAATAAGACCAGTCAATTTGGCCCGTGGCCCGCGGGCCGGCCCGCCCTGCCCCCCAAAATGGACGGGCTGGGCTGCATTATTTAAGGCCCGCCAAGGGGCAGGCCTGAAAGGGCCAGCCCGCGCGGGCCGCCCGCCATAATTCTACTAATATACAATTATATATAAATATACTAGTATTTTGCCCCGCGCCATGCACGGGTTATTAAAAAAAATTGATCAAAACTATTTACTTAAAATATAAATATTAAAAAAGAGGAAGTTTCATATTGGGGTGATTTCCTTCAAAGTGGGTGGTTACATTTTATTTTTATTTTATTAAATAGTTAATTATTGGACATGTGGCGCATTTAGAGACCACATTTCTATAATACTATAAGATATTATATATAAAATAAATATTAAATATAGAAAATAATATTAAATTAGTTAGAAAATTTAATTAATTATTCATTAATTATGTCTAATTAATATCACATTTATTATCAACTACATAATTAATAACATATTTATCCATAATTGTTTAATAAATACCATAATTAATTAAAATTATTAGTAAATTTAAATTTTAAATTATACTAAAATTTAAAAAATATATATTTACTTGGCGGGCGGGCCGTCCCACCATTTTTAGGCCCGCCAGGTGGCGGGCTTTGGCGGGCGGCGGGCCAACCCTGCCCGGCCGCCATATTGACAGCACTTGCCTCAAATGATGTAAATAATTTGATAAAACCTTGGGTCTTTGAAGTAATATCCTATTATAATTGATTTCATTCTTATACGAAATTTATTTACAGATAAGGACTACGATTTGATTTCAACAGTAAGTCAAGTTCTAATACTTAAAGTCAAAATTGAATAAAGTTCGAACCGTTATTTCAACGTGTGACTACCATTAGGTTGTACTATTACTAGTTTTTTGCCAATGCATTTTATAGATCATAACTATCTATAATTATTTTCTGTTAATTTAATTAATCATTTTTAATTAACTAATTAAGAATCGATTTTTCATGCATGGGTTAGTTTAGCTTTTTTAGAAAGTGAGGTGTGATGTGGTTTTATCAACCTCTTAAGAAATAATTAATTAAAAACATTAATTGGATATGACACGTGTCAACACCACACCAAAACTACATTTTAAATGTGTATATAGGATGTATAGCACACCAATGTGTGTCCAAACATGTTACACTTTTTTATACCTCGAACATTTCATATCATTACTAAAGTAATTTAAAATAAAACTTTAATTTAAGGATAATTTTGTAATAAATGAACATATCAAGGATAAAATTGTAATAAATAATTAACGGTAAGATTGTAATTAATCATTAAATTGACAGACCAATTGGGCAGTTTATACCCACCCTAGGTTTTTTATATAATATAGTATTTTTTTTAAATTAGTTCGGTTGTTCGGTTATTTACCGAAAATAACCGAAATATTTGGGTAATTACCGAACCGAACCGATTAACTTCGGTTCGGTATTCGGTTTGAGATTTTTATAACTGAAAATTTCGGTTACCGAAGGTTCGGTACGACACGGTACAGTAATTACCGTTTGAACACTCCTAATTTAAGTAAGACACGAGGATACAACGAATATAGATAATCTATCCTTCTTTTCAAAGCAAAAGGGGATCCAAAGAGTAGTATGTATGTGTAACGAGCTATTTGCCAGTTATGGACGATTTACAATGCGTATTCTATTTTGTTAAGCGCGTGGGCTGATAAACTATCCATTGGTCTGTAAATTTTACAAAAAAAAACTAATAATATCACTCACTATCTTTTAATTACTTTTTCAGATAATTACTATTGTTAATTCTTATACTTTCAATTTTATAATGTATATATATAATAAATTTAAATTATAATTTGAATAAACAATTAAAAAATTAAAATAATTTTGGAAGTATATATTTTTATATGCGCACGCGGTAGAGTGTGCTAGTATACAAGTGTATATATATGTTATATATATATATATATATTCTTATGCAAATCTCAAATGGAACATTAATGCAAAAGTTCGGAAGTAAAACGCTTCTAGCAGCGACGATTCTCGGTTCCCAAAGGTTTCTTGTAGGTTCAATATCTGGATTAAAGCGAAACCGACCGAACCGAAATTTTCGATTTTTTCGGTTCGGTTAATTCGGTTTTTCGGCCAGGCTCGGTTTTGAAATTTGAAAATTTCGGTTTTTCGGTTCAATTTTCGTTATCAGAACCAAAAAAGCAGAAAAACCTAAAAATGAAATATTTAATCAATATTACTTTTATCTTGTTAATTGAGTTGGGCTTAAAACTAAAAGCTATAACGGGTATCTATAGTTAAGTACCTAATAGAAAACTAAAAAGCCTATCAAGTCCCTTGTCATATTACTTTTAAGCTAGGTACCCATCTGCATATAAATTTTACAGATAGGTACCTAATCACCTAAGATTACCAAAATACCCTTTTAAATGATTTACAAATTCATTTCAGGTTTTTTCTCTGCAATTTTCGAGCTCCATCCCGCCATCGACAATGGTTCTTCTTGCCGACCACCTCCTTCCGCTCGTGCCGGTGCGGGACGGCGAGGGACGAGCCTCTTAAACGTTCGATTCTCGATTTTGGATCTCGATTTTGTCAGGTAAGTTTTTATTTTTCTTTGGGTTTGGTTAATCGATTGCACCCGTGTGGTCAAGATTTAGACCAAATCCGTGAGCTGACTGCGACCTAAGAGCTCGATATAAGGGTGGGATGTCGGTATTTGATAGTTATTGAGGCTAATCCATCGGAATTTTGGATTTTTTAATAATTGTCATTACGTACCATATGTTATGTTTGTTACGTACCATTTGTTATGTTTATTATGTACCATTGTACGTGTCTATATGGTACCAAGATGTACGCGTACGTAGTACTATGCAGCCGTACCATTTATACATGTTATTATATTATCTGAAAATATGTTGTCTACAAGTTCGGTTGGTGGCGGGACATTATTTGTATTGTGTGAGCATAAAAGGGAGTCGTTTTTACTATTGATTGATAAATGAAATCTACATTTATATTTTACACCTCGTTGAAGCGTATTATCGGTTGATATTAATATAAATTTCTCCGAATATTATGATTTTACGTTTATGTGGCATATTTGACAGATATTGGAGAAAATGAGCTACAACCGACGAACCTGAAACAAATCGAGGATCCTCAAAATCAATTGGGCCGAAAGAATAAAACTCAGCCCAAGTGAATTCAGCCCAAGTGAGAGCCAAGCCCACATTATGGAAGAAAAAAAAAGAAATAGTAAAGATAGCTACGACACATAAACCCCACAAGAACAATTAATGGAGATATTGCAAGGAAGAAAATCTCACGCCTAGAAGACGCGCACGGCTCAAGGAAGAAAGTGAAGATCACGCCGTTCTAGAGCAGCCTAAGGAAGATTATGTCTGTTTTTTATCATCTATAAAAGGTGGAGAAAAACCCATCTCAAGAGAGACTACCATCGGTCCATCTCAATTGAACACCATCACAGACCAAGAACCCATCTAAGCCACCTCACACACCAAGAACTCGACACCATCGACCTTTCCACTCTCCTAACACCAAGCACTCACTTCAACAAACACCTTTCAACCATCGAACTCTCTGCTCAACAAAACGAAGCTCCCACATCACCACCAACGTTGAAGAAGCCTCCCAAAGCAACCACCACTCCATTCAACACCATCACAAGCCAAGCTCTTCACCATCAACACCTCTCAACCACAGATCGAACTTCACCATCAAGGAGGACCACTCTCCGAGCAAGCAACCACCTCTCAAGCAAGCACCTCAAGGAAGCACCCACCTCAATAATGGAGGCATCTTGATTCAAGCTGCCATCGACCCACCTCGCAAGCACCTCTCAGCCCACATCAACACGTTGCACATCCAACCATCAAGCAAGCACCTCTCAAGCATCCTCCTCGAGCTCGCAGCTGCCATGTCAAACTCCCGCAACCCCCCTCTGAGCAAACTGACGTATTTACAAGCATACAAAGCTGAGGAGAAACTGAGCTCGCAGCTCCGGGGGCTGCTCGTGCCGAGGGACGATAGAAGGAATTGAAACGACAGCCATCTTCGGTCGCTCGCCACCCGCTCGACGAAAGTACCCAACGACGGACGCGCTACCGCAGCGAGTAACTGAAGCTCGTATACCACACATCCGTAGGAGGGCAGCGTTACGAGGACCGACTGAGACGTGACGTGAGATAGAACCGAAGCGGGATCGGGAAACTTGGAGGGGACGCGACGTTGACGGAGCCAAATATCAGGGAAGAAATTATGTTCTCGTCTTTGATATTTACTTATTCCCTTGTTTCCGTCGCAAATATGAGTAGCTAAGTTTATCGTGTGCTTGGGATGAGACGAACGCTGGGTAGAATTATTGTTGGACGTAAAATACTCATGAACATGCTATATTTTGACTATTTATCGTTTATGATATCTTTCAAATTAGTATGTCTATGTGTTAATTTGAATATCACTTTGATATGTCTATGTATTGATGTGATTCGTGGTAATATCGTTTAGGGCGACAGCTAGAAAAACGATTAGGCCTTTCACAAAATGATAGGAAATCGATTATAGGGCGACAACAAATAATTGATCCTCGCTGTAGGTAAATTAATATTTATTCTCACAACCGTTTAGGGCGACAACAAATTCGGACGTGAGTAGGAATTACCGCGACTTAGTCATTATTTTTATGGTAAAGGTAATTTACGTCCTCGTTAATGATACCTAGCGGGATTCGCAATCCCGAGCACTCCCGTTTTATATAAAAAAAGAAAGTATTTTTTAATAATTAAGTTCAAGCTAGTTGGAATTTATTTTATAAATCAAAATATAACTAAAAAAATATTTAAATATTTAAGTTGTGTTTAAAGCTTGCGGTTTTGTTATGTTTTTCTGTTGGATTTAATTCATAAATTAAAATACGAAAAATATTTATTTAGGTTAAGTATCAAACGATAGGTTATTACTAGTACTCAATTTATTCCTCGTGTTCGATACTCGGATATTCGCTATAGTTATATTGCAAACGATAGGTACACTGCCTATCGCGCGTAATTCTAGTTATAATATATTCGTTTTAATTATTACTTGACGTACTCGCACGAACTCTTATTTAAATATACACACACGCGATCAAGTTTTTGGCGCCGTTGTCGGGGAATAGATTGATATTAGGAACACCCTAGTTCGGTAATTTAGCTATTTTATTTTACATTTTCTCAGGTTTTCGTTAATTGCGTTATTTGTTTCCTACATCATTATTAGTATGGTTACCTTTTCGACGTATTTGTCTAGTTCTTCGCTAAATTTCGCTTTCGCTCATTGAAGGTACTGTTTGACAGTGGATGACCCGAAGCCACCCATCAGGCCCCATTGTTGAAGGAGATCCAGATTTCGAGCGGAAGTTACGAAGGTAGCTCAGATACAATTCAGAAGGCACGGCTAGTAATTATCAGGAAGCGCTAGTTAGTTATTCAAAGGACAACTCCCAGGAGTCTGCTGAAAATTCTCGAACAAAGACGTCGAAAGACAATCGAGAGATAGAAGTCGAGATGGCAGACCGAAGAGTACCGACCCACCAAGACCAAGAAGAGGAACAATCTTTACAAGATCTACTTAAGAACGCCTCCCTCGGCGGTACAGAATCGGCGATTGTTATTCCTCCGATCGCGAACAACGATTTTGAGCTGAAGCATGCTTGGCTTCAGATGATCTTTCTTTCAGACGGTTCAGTTTGAAGGGAATCCCGATGATGATCCGTACTCCCACCTGAAAGCCTTTCTGACAGTAACAGACACCATCAAGATTAATGGGGTCCCGAGTGATGCGATTAAGCTAATGTTGTTTCCATTTTCACTCAAGTACAGGGCGAAGGACTGGTTGGAGATGCTACCGCCCAGATAAATCACTACGTGGGAAGAGCTGCGAGCAGCATTCATCGGCTATTACTTCCCGTTATCAAAGGTACTAAGGTTGAAGACGGAGATCTCCCTTTTTCACCAGAAGGATTCAGAGAATCTCTACGAGGTGTGGGAGAGGTACAAGTCATTGTTGAAGAAATGCCCACAACACGGGATGTCGAAGGCCGCCATGATCAATCGATTTCACGAGGGCCTCAATGATCAAACTGTTCATATGCTAGACGGAGCCGCAGGAGGAGGGCTCGTGAAGCTCAATGCCACAGACGCCTGGAATCTAATCGAAGACTACTCAAGGAACAGCTTCATGAGAGGCAATACGAGGATAAAAACTCCAGGAGTGTTTGGGGTAAACGAGGCGACAGCCACAAATGCCAAGTTCGAGGCGCTGCAGCAGCAGATCGCAGCAACCAACTCTCAACTTCAGACGATGATTAGCGCACTACTGCCAAAGGCCGGGCAAGCACAACCTGTGAATGCCGTGACGACACCCACAGCCACCACGCCACCACAGCGTAAAACATACATACCACAGTGCGGGATTTGTGGCGCAGCTCACGAGACCTCAGAGTGCCAAGTCGGACAATCACTGGAGCACGTGGACTACATGGGGAATTACCAAGGCCAGCGGAGTTACCAGCCTCGAGCGCATCCCAGTCTGACGTATGGGAATCAAAACCACCATGGGCAAGGTCCACCAGGTTTCCAACCCAGACCTTCTGGTTTCCAAGCCGGAGCACCACATCAGTATCAGAATGTATCCTCGGGGTCGGGATCCAATGACATGGGGGAGATGAAGGATATGATGATGGCACTACTCACGAACTTCAACAACACCACTCACGCCCACGAGAGTCGAATGACAAGATGGAGGAATATATGGAAGCCAACAACGTACGTGCTCAGAACATAGATGCCTCGATTAAGAAGTTGGAACAACAAGTGGGCCAGATGGCAAAGCAATTGGCGGGGCGAAACCAAGGATCACTCCCAAGCTACACTGAGCCAAACCCAAAGGAGTATTGCAAGTCAGTAACGCTGAGGAACGGGCGAGAACTGCAAGAAGTGCCCACCAAGAAGAAGGCCAAGGAGAACGCCAACTTCGAGAGCAACGATGAGCCTGAAGTGGAGGAGATCAGAGGCGATGATATCGAAAAGGCCGAAGCTGAGAAGGAGAAGGTCGAGCCTGAGAAAGAAAAGGTGAAGGAGATCGAGCGGCCACCGGTGAGGCCATACCAGCCGAAGATTCCGTACCCGGCTCGACTGAAGGACAAGAACGAGGCACAATTTGGTAAATTTATGGGTATGTGTAAGGAATTGCATATTAATGTACCTTTTGTTGAAGCTATTACGCAGATGCCCAGCTTCGCCAAGTTCTTGAAGGACCTGCTGACGAACAGAAGGAAGCTTGAACACGTCTCCACCGTTTGCCTACGAGGAGAGTGCTCGGCGATTCTCCAAAGCAAGATCCCTAAGAAGCTCAAGGACTCAGGGAGTTTTACTATTCCCTGTCTTATAGGAGATTTAGTGATTGAACGTGCGTTAGCTGATCTAGGCGCTAGTATTAATCTCATGCCATATTCTATGTTCAAGCGTTTAGGCTTAGGTGAACCGCGGCCCACTAGGATGAGCCTCCAATTAGCTGATAGGTCGTTAAAGTACCCTCGAGGTGTTATCGAGGATGTCCTAGTCAAGGTCGATAAATTTGTGATCCCTGCTGATTTCATTATTTTAGATATGGAGGAAGACGAAAATATTCCCTTGATTCTAGGTAGACCATTCTTAGCCACGGGGGAGACCATGATAGGCGTTAGGAATGGGACATTAACTTTGACGGTAGATGGGGAAAAGGTCACTTTTAATATGTCCGACTCGATGAAAAAAAGTAGCGATCAAGATGATAAATGCTATTTTTTAGACGTATTTGAGCACGACTTCCTTCTTTCCGTGCAAGGTCTGTCACAGGTCGGCGAACAGGGCATGCATACGATTATGGCGATCGACGAGTGTGGGCAGGAGGTCGACGAGCCTATCATAGCCATCGATGAGAGCAGCAACGAGGACAAGGAAAAGAGTTAAGTCGAGGAGCCACCAGTCCTGGAATTGAAGCCGCTGCCCGAACATCTCGAGTACGCATTTCTCGGCAGCAACGGAGGGCTGCTAGTCATCATCTCATCGAGCCTCGACGACGGACAGAAGGACCAACTCATAGACGTGTTGAAGGCGCACAAGAAGGCCTTGGCGTGGAAGATATCCGACATAAGGGGTATCAACCCAAGCTATTGCACATATGATCCTCATGGAGGATGATTTCAAACCGGTCGCTCAGCGTCAAAGGCGCCTCAATCCCAACATGAAGGACGTGGCGAAGAAGGAGGTGATCAAACTGCTAGACGCGGGGATGATCTATCCCATTTCAGACAGCGCATGGGTAAGCCCGGTCCAAGTAGTCCCAAAGAAGGGAGGAATACCGGTCGTCACCAACGACAAGAACGAGCTGATTCCGACTAGGACGGTGACTGGATGGCGTGTCTGCATCGACTACAGGAAGTTGAATGATGCGATGAGAAAAGATCATTTTCCTTTACCGTTTATTGATCAGATGTTAGAAAGTTAGCCGGTCACTCATTTTACTGTTTCCTAGATGGTTTGTCAGGTTATCTACAGATCCCCATAGCACCCGAGGACCAGGAAAAGACCACGTTCACTTGCCCGTTCGGGACGTTCGCGTACCGAAGGATTCCGTTCGGCCTCCGCAATGCCCAGCCACCTTTCAGCGATGCATGACAGCCATATTCGACGAACTGGTAGGTGAGGTAATGGAGGTATTTATGGACGATTTTTCTGTTTTCGGGTCGTCATTCGATGTATGTTTATCGAATCTGAAGCTCGTACTCGCACGATGCAAGGAGACAAACTTGGCACTTAATTGAGAAAAGTGCCACTTCAGCACTTAATTGAGAAAAGTGCCACTTCATGGTTCGAGAGGGTATAGTTCTCGGTCACAAGATCTCCTCTAAAGGAATCGAAGTGGACCGAGCCAAGTTTGAAACGATAGAAAATTGCCTGTTCCCTCGAACATGAAGTCGATTAGGAGCTTTCTAGGGCACGCGGGGTTTTATCGTAGGTTTATTAAAGATTTTTCTAATATCGCAAGACCCATGTCTAGGTTGCTAGAAAAAGATGCTCCATTTGATTTTAATGACGAGTGCTTGCATGCTTTCAATTTACTTAAGGAACGACTTATCGCAGCACCTATTATGATCGCCCCTGACTGGGGGCTGCCCTTTGAACTAATGTGCGATGCTAGTGACTATGCAGTTGGGGCCGTGCTAGGGCAGCATAAGGACAACCATTTCAGGCCGATATACTACGCGAGTAAGACGCTAGACGCAGCCCAGGCCAATTACACGACCACCGAAAAGGAATTGTTGGCCGTCGTGTTTGCTTTCGACAAGTTCAGGTCATATCTTATCCTATCTAAAGTTATCGTTTTTACTGACCACTCTGCTCTTAAGTATCTGTTAGCAAAGCCGCATGCCAAGCCCCGGTTGATCAGGTGGATCTTGCTACTGCAAGAGTTCGACATCGAGATCCACGATAAGAAAGGTGCAGAGAACTTGGCGGCGGATCACCTCTCTCGACTAGATGAGTCCGAGATCTATAATAAAGACGAAAAGGCGATACATGACCGGTTCCCAGACGAGCATCTCTATTCGATACAGGTGGTAAGTGACGACACTCCCTGGTTTGCAGATTACGCTAACTATCTTGTTGCGAGGGTCCTACCAAAGGAGTACACCAGTCAGCAAAAGAAGAAATTCTTTTCTGATTTGAGGTACTACTTTTGGGAAGACCCATATCTTTTCAGGCGATGTGCAGACCAAGTGATACGACGATGCGTTACCACTCCAGAGACGACACAGATCCTGAGGCACTGCCACAATGGACCGACCGGAGGGCACTACGCAGCCAACAGACTGCCCAGAAGGTGTTGGAAAGCGGATTCTACTGGCCCACGATATTCAAGGACGCCCAAATGTACGTTGACACTTGTGATCAGTGTCAGCGCGCAGGTAACCTCTCAAAACGCGACGAAATGCCCCAGAACTTCATCTTAGTTTGTGAAATTTTTGATGTATGGGGTATAGATTTTATGGGTCCATTTCCCAGCTCGTACAACAATAAGTACATCCTAGTCGCTGTCGATTATGTTTTCAAGTGGGCTGAGGCACAAGCCTTACCCACGAATGATGCTAGGGTAGTCGTTAGATTTTTACGAGCATTATTTTCACGTTTTGGGGCGCCTAGGTGCATTATTAGTGATAGGGGTACACATTTCTGTAACACCCAGTTTGCACGCACGTTAGAACGTTATGGTGTCAGACACAGCCTCTCCACCCCGTACCACCCCCAAGCTAGTGGCCAAGTCGAGGTAGTAAACCGCGAGTTGAAGCGCATTCTAGAGAAAACCATAGAAGGGAACCGTAGGGAGTGGGCAAATAAGTTAAACGATGCACTTTGGGCATATAGGACTGCATATAAGACTCCTATAGGCACTACACCATATAGATTAGTCTATGGAAAGACATGTCATCTTCCCGTAGAAATAGAGCATAAGGCATATTGGGCCATCAAGTCCTTGAATCTTGATTTGGGGAACGCCGTCGGAAAGCGGCAACTCCAAATAAACGAGTTAGACGAGTGGCGTTTATCGGCTTACGATAACGCTCGCATGTATAAGGAACGCTCCAAAGCCTATCATGATAAAAAGATTAGGCAAAGATGAGAGTTTTAGGAAGGAGACCAGGTCCTTCTTTTCAGCTCTCGACTTAGACTTTTTCCCGGAAAACTGAGATCACGTTGGTCGGGACCGTTCACTGTTACCCGTGTTTTCCCTTATGGCACTGTTGAGATTTCAGGTATGGAGCAGGGTACTTTTAAGGTGAACGGCCACATGTTGAAGAACTATTACACAAGCGAGGAAGACGCGACCGAAAAGGAGGTGTTGTACGTGGACTTCCAGACTTGAGCGAACGAAGAGACGTCCGGCTAAAGTCTGTAAAGTAAGCGCTTCTTGGGAGGCAACCCAGGTATTTTAATTTATGTTTTAGGTATTATAAATAAAAAATAAAAATAAAAATAAAAATATATATATTTAATCTAAAACTATATAAACTAAATTAAATAAAACAACAATAATAATAACAGTAATATTTAATTAATAATAAATTTATTGCGAATATTGAAGATGGGTACAACTCAGAGTCTAGACGAGATAGGAACCGTAGTTTTACTTCATAAACTATGGTTACAATACCATTACAACGTGTGAAGGTCCAACACAAAAGCAAATTAAAACTGCGAATAACATAAAAAGACAGAACAGTTTATTTTGCTTCATAAGGGTGGTTATACACAAGTGCACCTTGTGATAATCCAACACACGAAAGCCAGTAAAACTCCAAACAAACCTAAAAGAAGAGCAAGGTAGAGAGACAACATATCTAAATTATGACGAATCCTTGCATATTCTTCACTCTTTTTCTCACGGCCTTGCTGTTGTCCCCAATTCATAGTGGCTAGCTACCCAGAAATATCGAAAATAAGATTGCTGAAGAAGTGTGATTTATGGTAAATGCTGTTGTGTTATTCTACCAATGTCTATTTATAGGCATGAAGGGCACAAAAATATCATTATCAAACCCAGCAATCAAATAAATGATACAGGCGAACTTTTGACTTGGAAGATTTGACGCCGCGTGAGAAAGTGATATTTCCTTTGTCGATTATCAGATTTTTCCTCGCGCAAATCGTTCTCGAAAAGCTCGTCGATTACGTGTTAATCTTAGTAACAAAATATAGATATAATAATAATAAGAAAAATAAAACAGAAAAATAAAAGAAAATAACTAAAAAGAAAAAAAATCACATTTATGTTTTCGCACGTACTTAAAAAAAAGAAAGAAAGAAAAAAAAAGTTGGGATTGGTGATTTTTCCGAGATGAGTATCAGTGTTGTCCCATTTTCCCTTAAGATGCTTATTACTATTTTCTATGAATTGTTTTTACGCCCTATTTTCTTTAAGTCTATTTTGTGAGGTCAAATGTCACGAGTAACGCCATCTACGAATAATGCAATGCGTAGTCTTATCCAAGCCAGCCAAAATCATGCCAATCGCTTCTGCAACTAAGGGAATTCAAAACCTCAAGTGTGGGGAGGGCCGTTTGCAAAGCATGCACATCGAACTATTCAGGGAAGTTCGTTTATTTATTTATTTTCATCTTCCTTGTGTTCCAATGTTTGTTACGTTGAGGGGAACGTAAATCTTAAGTGTGGGGAGGGAAATTTCTGTGAAATTGATAATACGAACATATTTATATGTGCATGCTGTGATTTAAAAAGAAAAAAAATCATGGCATAAATTTTTTCGAGATTTAAAATATATATATATATATGGCATAAATATTTTTCGAAAATCATGGTTCTTATCTACTAAAGGATGATTTCATGTAGAAATTTTGTGAGTGATTATTGATACATGTGCGTAGTCGATCTCTTTCTTGCATGATGAACTTAGCGATACATGAAGGATTCGTACACATAACCTGACTTTTGTGAGATTTTGAGCCTACGAGCTTTTTGCTCATTTCTTTGGTTGTGTGAAACGTGCCTAATTTACGTCTCTCTAGAACTTGCTCGTGTATTACGTGCTGAAACTGCTTAAGGTGACAATGTGTGAAAATGAGGAATGCATTAGGAATTAGTCCATAGCCAAAGTTTCTGACCACGCCTGATCATCGTAGTTAGCCACTTTGAGCCTGTGCCTTTTATTGTCGAAATCCGATATTCATAGCTACCGACCTAAATAAGCCTTTAGAATTTAACCCCATCGGAGCGATAGTGTAAGTGAAGGATGAATTAAGGAGTCACGGTTCCCAATTTAGTCAAATGTCTGACAAACACCAAAGTTGAAAAAAAAAAAGAGAAAAAAAGAGCTGAAAAAATTGAATGAGAAATAGCTAAGAACCTTTCCTCCGATAATCTTTCACTCTCTAGAGCACATTTTTTATACCCTAAGTAGAGATGTCGAAAGAAGAAAGGCTTGGAAAAAAAAAAGAAAAAAAAAAGAAAAAAGAAAGGAAAAAGAAAAGAAAAGAGAAAAAAAAAGTTGGTGGAAATCAGATGGTCGACTTATTGGCGCATACGTGACAAAGGCATGATTCCAACACCACTCTAGCTCATATCCTTTTGCGCTTAGCCCTTGAATATTTTGGATATTTAGCCCTGCTATAACCCGGTTAGTCATTCCGATTCACACTTTATTACTTGGGGTAGTAGAATTACGAATCACTTGCAAGCTTATGGTAGAGATTAGATTAGTGCATGAACAGAGAGATTTCACAGACATATTACGCCTATACACTGTGTGATCTGAGTGAATCCCTGTGAGGTACGAATCTGGATTGATATTGTCAAGGAATTTGTGTAGTTAGACATCAGCTTCAAATGTGTGTTCCGACATTACTTGCATTATTTCATCACATGTTTCATTCTTGAAGGATAAGTTGCAGGATTTAAATTAATTTTATGCCTTATTATTTCTTTGCTTGAGGGCAAGCAAACGATTAAGTGTGGGGAGATTTGATAAATGAAATCTACATTTATATTTTACACCTCGTTAAAGCGTATTATCGGTTGATATTAATATAAATTTCTTCGAATATTATGATTTTACGTTTATGTGGCATATTTGACAGATATTGGAGAAAATGAGCTACAACCGACGAACTTGAAACAAATCGAAGATCCTCAAAATCAATTGGGCCGAAAGAATAAAACTCAGCCCAAGTGAAATTTAGCCCAAGTGAGAGCCATCTTTTGACTTGTATAGAAACGACTTCCAATATGGAAATGGAAAAATTTCTTCCGCATTTTCGTATCTCTTTTAAGTTAACGCATCGTTAGACACTTAGGAAAACGCTAGAAATGGTGGCGATGGCTAGGGTCGCTACAACTATCACGCAGGCGAGGAAGACGTGAGCGAAACGGAAGTGCTATACGTGGACCTCCAGACTTGAGCGAACGAAAGGATGTCCGGCTAAAGACGGTAAAGTAAGCGCTTCTTGGGAGACAACTCAGGTATTTTCGTTTATGTCTTAGCCATTAATTAAGTAAAAAAAAGAGGCGCCACGGCCAACAGCTGAAGCTGTCACGGCCGTGACGACCACAGCTCCGCACACTGCCACATGTCACGACCTAAGTCTTACGCCTTCACGGCCGTGACGAGCCAAAGGGCACTCACTACCCTACGTCACAGCCTACAGCTTAAGCAGTCACGGCCGTGACACATGCGGATTTACAAAAAATATAAAATAAAAAATTATTATGTTTATTTTCCTGTCACGGCCAGCGACTTGAGAGTCACGGCCGTGATCGTCTCAAGAGGCATTCCCTGCCTGGTGTCACAGGCAATGGCTTAAGCCATCACGGCCGTGACAAAGATGGGAATAAAGAAACAACAAATAAATATAATAATAATAATAATAAAAGTTGAAGAGTCGACCGCGCCACGGCCATTGACGTAGACGTCACGGCCGTGACCGCAGGCAGAGCGAACACTGCCTCATGTCACGACGAACTCCTATATAGGTCACGGCCGTGATCTACCCGATTTTAAGTTAAAAATTATTTTCTTTCCTTTCTTCTCTCTCTCTCTCTCTCCCTATTCTCTCCTCTCTCGCGATCTCGTCTCTCTTCCCCTACCACCACCACCCACACATCACCACCTCCGACCACCACCCACGACCGCCGCCACCCACCACCATCATCCTAATTCCGGCGCCAAGCAATTGAACATCTAATTCGATTAAGATTCAAAGTTATAAACTTTCGACCCTATTTCGCTTTTAGGACTTTTTTCGAATTCGACATTTCTTGGGGTATAAGGCTGCTTTATTGTGTCAATTACGTATGATGAATGCTATGGGCATGCTTAATTCGTACTTTGAACTGCTAAATTTCGAATTGTTGACGAACCCTAATTTTCAATTTGGGGCTTTTTTAAACTTGAGCTCAATTCCATGTTCTTCATATGCTATTATCACTATGGGCAGGTTTAATTCGTTGACGTTATTCATGAATTTCGAAATTGGTACGAAGAACCCTAATTTTAACATTGGGAATTTTCGAAATTGGGCCTATTTGGGTGTTCTTCTTCCTCTCTTTTGATTAAAATACACCTTGGGCATGCTTAATTTGTGGGTTTCGTTCATTAATCTTGCTTTTGAAAATGTGGAATCCTAAATCAGAAATTGGGGGTTTCTGGAATTATTTGGTGAAATTCATTGTTTTGATGGTGTTAATTAGCTCTAATTCATGATATGATATATGTGGGTACGTTTGCTTATTCAATTATGGACTTAGACTAAGTGCTTTCGATTGCACGCACGTGTTCGACAAAATGCCACCTCGAGTTTTTCATATGTTGCTGAATAATATGTGTCTTTTCTCGCTATTTTGGTCGAGTCGAACCGCTTGCATTTACTTGTTATTTCTTTGAGCTCACATACGTTTTCTAGGTACTATTGGTAAAAGTCGCTCCTCAGCTCAGCGTGACCCCGCCTCGCGTTCGCCCGTTCGCCAAAGGCGACGCGGACCCCCGCCAACATTTCTAGATTGCTATTTCCTTATGGAACAGATGGTTGGTCAGTCGACATACCAATAATCTCTTCGAGTACTACTTCAAGGGTTAAAGTTTCAATGAGACAATTTTATGCATTCCGAATGCAAAATAGGGAGGAGGATGGTGATAGCTTAACTAGAGGCGGTCGATTGTACCAACAATTTATTGTTGACGTATACTGTGCTATTGAGCAATATCGTCTTCTTTACGTCAAATGTAACCAAGGCCGCTTGCGTACAGAATTGTATAGAGGGCTTCAAGATGCTGTTTCAAGCGGTGATGTTAATGCAACGTCTGTTGGAAGAAAGTATATACTACCTTCCTCATTTACCGGTGGACCACGCAATATGATCCAACATTATCAGGACGCAGTTGCAATTTGTCGTACAATGGGTCCTCCTGATTTTTTATCAATTTGTCTCAGGATCCCCTCTCATTCGGGTGTCGGATCGGTTCATTCATGTACCCCTTCGCCTAGAAGCCTGCCAGGAGCCGCTCCTTGTCCGTGCATATCTCTAGCACCGGCGATCACTCCCCGCCCTCATCGGCCCCGGGCGTCACACGCCCACCAGCTTCCGCCTGGTTCGTCCCCGAACCAGCACCGTACTGCGAGAGGTTGTGCTCTGATACCACCACGCTTCCGCTGCGCCACTCTGATACCGGGTGTTCCACGTTAGTATGTTACGGCGATACAGATCAGATCCTACCCATGTTCTACGTGACGAACCGATAAATGTTTCTGAAGAATTGAGCTATGTAGAAGAACCAGCAGAAGTCCTGGAATATGCTCACAAGCAGTTACGAAATAAAACAATTCCGATGGTAAAAGTGAGATGGAAGAATCATTCAGCTCGTGAAGCTACGTGGGAAACAATAGAAAGTATAAAGACCCAGTACCCATGGTTATTAGTCGAAACAGGTACGAAATTTCGAGGTCGAAATTTTTAAAGGGGGAGAATTGTCAGGAACCAAAACCTCATATTATAATTTCATGCATTTACATAAATTCATGCATTCATATAAGTTATTTTAAAACAGAGGTATAGATATGATAAGGTATTTAAAGTATGATAGTTCTAGGTTATCAAGGGGATAAGTAGTGAAGAAGTAAATGTTATGGAATTAGAATTTTTGTAAGTATGAAATTTCTAGGGTTTTCTCATGTTCTGAAAAATTTTATATATGTAGTAATTAAACGATTAAATAAGTTGGGAAGTTTAGTGATATCTTGAAGTTCTTGAGAATGTTAGGGTTTCGGAAATATTAAATTAGGACTAAGAAATTTGAAACCTAAGTAAAATATGAATTTCAAAACTTGGAGAATTTCGAAAGAGTCAAGGATAAGATTTCGAAACTCCTCAAACCAAGGCTTCGAAATTTATTCAATATAGATTTCGAGATTCTTTAACTAAGATCTCAAGATTTCGTAATATAGAGATTGCGAGAACCTTAGCCTCAATATGAGACATGCGATCAATTAAACAATCTTAACAGATATCAAAAACTTAATTACGTAGAAAAGTAATATTCATGTTATTTACAATTAGGATAGACATGAATGAAACTATCGATGTCATTTGGTTATTATAACACGTTACATAAGATAAAGAAGAAGAGATGATAACTTATATCAATTGAAGGAAAATAACTTTAATAATAGAATAAACATATCTTAAATAAGATCATGATAATGATTGATGTAATGTCCATGCCATTGAGTTAGCATTACACATTAACTTAAGATAAGTATTAGTGAAATGAATTTAAAGTTTTCGATAGAAAACCTAGTTAATAGGGAAAAACAAGTCTAATAATAATAATATAATATGTATAAGATAAGCTTATGATAAACATTAGCAAAGTGTCGATGTCATTTGATCATTTACACACGCAAATATAGAATAAGAGGGAAAGACTAATGCATATTATTTTCACAAGGTACGAAAGCTAAGAACAGAGAAAACGAAAACGTGAACAGATTTAAACCAGCTAAGGAAGGGTAAGGATCTTTTGTGATATTCGATAATATACATGTAGATATAAAGAATTATAAACTGTAGTCAAGTGTACTTGAAGGATCTATGATTTTGATACATTAGGGTTTCTGCAAAATAGTAAGGTTGCATATCAGTTTCTTAGAAGGATTTTATTAGGTGTTAGAATATATATATTTGAATTAATAACTATGGATTGCATATTTAAAAATTGATGGAAGGTTTTCGTAAGAGAAGTTATGATTTAACTGTTTTGGAATCTATATGCATAGATTGCTCTATTTATTTGTGTTAAGTTTTGAACAGTAGGTAGCATGAGGTTCTTGTGAAATCCATCCCGTTCTTAAGAATTCAAGAGAAGGGATCTCGATATGAGATGATGTTATGGCATCGAGATTTAGAAAATTTATTCAGATAAAATGTCGAATTATGATAACTCAATTAAATGGGATTTCGAGCTATAATGTCGGATAGAATGTCGAAATGTTGAAATCTAATTGGATAAAATGTCGAGTATAATGTCGAAGTATGATGTCGAGATGAATTGGTATTTGTTAGATAAATGTCGAGATGAATTGGTATTTGTTAGATAAATGTCGAGATGAAATGGTATTTGTTAGATAAATGTCGAGATGAATTGATATTTGTTAGATAGAATGTCGAGATGGATCGATATTTGTCAGAGAATGTCGAGATATGTGCTATGATACATTTCGAAATCTTTCATAAATGCACTTTAAAATTCTCGACATATATAATATTAATATTTCAGTGAGTATAAATCTCGAGCTAAGCAGATATCGAGCTGAGATATCTAGTATGATATCGAGATTTCATTAGAAAGAATGTCGAGATTTATTTAAATGGGGATCTCGAAGTTACAATGTCGAGATGAGGTTAGAGTATCGAGATCATATGTCGACATTTTATACTTTGTAAAGCTCGACATTTTATACTTTGAAGAACTCGACATTTTATACTTTGTAAAGCTCGACATTATATACCTTGAAGATCTCGACATCTCCTCAACTAATGATCTCGAAATTTCTTAATAAAAGACTTCGACATTTTCCAATTTGAGATATCGAGATACACAGATTTCGACATGTGATAACTTAAAAATCTCGATATATATAACTCGATATTTAGAAATACAATTAATTAGAATTGAGAAATAAAGAGAAGTGTGATATATATAAAAGGAATTTTAGTATCACATAAAGTATTCAATATTTAGGGATATAAAATAAGTTAGGGTTTCTAATAAAGGCTACGGATAAGAAACGCACATGCATAATAATAAAGCATGCATATCACATACGCATATCATTATAGGGATTTCATATTTACGGATAAAATAATTATATAGGTCAAGAGTCGGATAAGGGCAAGGACAAGGTCACTTAAGCAAGCGGAGAAAATAGGCGAAACTTGTGAGTATGATTTGCAACATGTATTTTGTGTGTCTTATGTGCTTATGTGCTTATGTGCTTTATATGAATTAATTAATTAATACATAATATATGTGCTATTTATGAATCGACGTGAACTATGTGACCGCAACGTGCTCTTATATGAATTATGTGTTATATAAGGTATTTTATATAGCACTGCATACATATTAAATGAAGGGAGAAACCGTTATGACTGCTACGACTACAGATGGTATGATACGGATGCGACGGCATATATCCCTACAAATCGGGGGATTTTGCAGAGTCGTGTACAGGCAACACGTATCCCTACAAATAGGGGGATTACGACATGGTTACAGAGTCCCATGCATGGGCGCCGACTGGGCGTACAGTACAGTCTAGCTAGTCTATAACGGGAGTATCAAAATAAATGGACCTATAGAATGGACATATAGGAATGGCATGTGATCTACGGATCCTATGAATGACTGTTATATGAACGATGATTATGTGATTTGAAATGGCATGGTTATGATATTGATGGAAAGGAACGGATTACTGTTTATTTTATTGTTACTTGTACTAATTAACATGTTGTGATCATACTCTGAATCGGTGTCTTCACAGTTGATGTAGATAATTAGCAGGCTGAGTAGAAAGCATATCATAAAGCATGGATTCAAGGTTGGCCAACTACGCTCTCCTCCTGCTCCCCTCTGGTTCATCGTTAGCATATAGAATAGAAACGGTTCTAGACTGTTACATTTTGTGACTCGTATGATAGGTACATATATGTACATTATTGTGAACGTAACTAGATCGGATGTACGCACCCGTTTTTGTTAAAGGAAATGGTTATGGAAATCGCGAAAAATTTTATATGAATATTTTATAGCTGCGTAAAAAGGTAATAGGAAACAGGGCGCCAACTCGTCCCATACCGGGTGTCACTGTAGCATCAGTCCCTACCGGGACCTGTGGGGTTGGGCCCACCACACTCCGGCTGATAGTCTGGCCCCACTGTACCACCATTTAACCTTTCAGCGTGCTTCGTCCTCGCTCACACGCACCCTGGGCAAACTTCCCAGGGGGTCACCCATCCCAAGATTGCTTCAAGTCAAGCACGCTTAACTTTGAAGTTCTTTCGGATGGACTCCAGAAAAGGTAGGTCGACCTTGGTGATATGAGTAGTACTATCAATTCTTTTATACAATTCTTAGCCTGACACGCCCATACATTGTCAGTCTCAGGATCCCCTCTCATTCGGGTGTCGGATCGGTTCATTCATGTACCCCTTCGCCTAGAAGCCTGCCAGGAACCGCTTCTTCTCCGTGCATATCTCTAGCTCCGGCGATCACTCCCCGCCCTCATCGGGCCCGGGCGTCACACGCCCACCAGCTTCCGCCTGATTCGTCCCCGAACCAGCAACGTAGTGCGAGAGGTTGTGCTCTGATACCACCTGTAAGAACCTGTCCCATACCGGGTGTCACTTTAGCATCGGTCCCTACCGGGACCTGTGGGGTTGGGCCCACCACACTCCGACTGATAGTCTGGCCCCACTGTACCACCATTTAACCTTTCAGCGTGCTTCGTCCTCGCTCACACGCACCCTGGGCAAACTTCCCAGGGGGTCACCCATCCCAAGATTGCTTCAAGTCAAGCACGCTTAACTTTGAAGTTCTTTCGGATGGACTCCCGAAAAGGTAGGTCGACCTTGGTGATATGAGTAGTACTATCAATTCTCTTATACAATTCTTAGCCTGACACGCCCATACATTGTCAGTCTCAGGATCCCCTCTGATTCGGGTGTCGGATCGGTTCATTCATGTACCCCTTCGCCTAGAAGCCTGCCAGGAGCCGCTCCTTGTCCGTGCATATCTCTAGCACCGGCGATCACTCCCCCCCTCATCGGCCCCGGGCGTCACAATTGAAATGTCGAGATATGATTTACTATACAACTTGAGATCCGTTTTGATAGTCATTTAGAAATTGGTATGAAATCTCGAGGTCTAGCTCGAGATTTATGTCGAAATTCATATTAGTACTAATGTAGAAATGTTTAGTAGGATGGAATGGAATGTCGAAATGTGGTGGGAAAATCTCGAGTTCATATTGAGATTCATGTTAAAAATCTCTCGAAATTTTGTATAGTGTAAGCCTCGAAATTGATGTTGGATCTCGACACTAGCTCGACATTTAGCTTATAATGTCGATATCTAGCTCGAGATCTATTAACCCAAGCATGTCGAAATCTTTTATTTCCTAGTAACATGATGTCGAGATCTAGTTCAAAATTTAGTTTCGAAATTATAGAAGTCGAAACTAGGGTTTTCAACCTAAGCCAATTTCGGAAAATTATAACTAGACTAACAACCCTAATTTTATGTGTTTCTATACTTAGGGTTTGAAGGTTAGCGATTTACAACTATGATAGGCATAGTAGCTAGGATACCAGGTAAGTAGAAATTCAACTACAACACATAACTTGTTTGCGAATGCCTGTTTTATGTGACTACGTGCCTATGTGCTTACATGTTTACGTGCTTTGATTGATATGTTTTCACATGGTAAGCATGTTTAAGTTAGTTTGCATTTCATACTCACATGCATACACGATCATATGCGGGAGGGTTGTATGAGTCGAGCATGCATATATATGATGTATCACTTGAAAGCGATTGATACATTGCCGATATGGGCATGTGTTGTCGACTCACAGTTGAGTCAAGGGCTGTCCACTATGCTACCAGGGCGGCGTTTAGTGTCGTCGTACTATTATGAAAATACATATATGTATTATGTATTATATAATCGGCGAAAGAGGCCGTACATGTATTTATATTAGGCGAAAGAGGCCGTACATGTATTATATATATTCGGCGAAAGAGGTCGTGCATGTATTATATAATCGGCGGAAGAGGCCGTACATGTATGTATATTAGGCGAAAGAGGCCGTACATGTATTATATATATTCGGCGAAAGAGGCCGTACATGTATTATATATATTCGGCGAAAGAGGCCGTACATGTATTATTATATTCGGCGAAAGAGATTGTGCATGTATTATATAATCGGCGAAAGAGGCCGTACATGTATTTATATTAGGCGAAAGAGGCCGTACATGTATTATATATATTCGGCGAAAGAGGCCGTGCATGTATTATATATATTCGGCGAAAGAGGCCGTGCATGTATTATATATTAGGCAAAAGAGGTCGTACATGTATTATATACTATTATTATATGTATGTCATGAAACATATTAGGGCAATGCCCGTGGCGATAGGGTGCGACCTGAGGGTATAAGCGACACAGAGTGGAACCCTGTGTAGGCAACCTCAGCGTGAGCGACCGCCGGCAGTCGGGGACGCCCGGGTACATATGGCAACCTAGGAGAAACGATGTGCATCCTAGGTATGAGCATCCGGCGAGGACCGCTCTCTATTTATCCCTAGTGGACGTGAGCTCTTTATGGTGCATAGTAAGATTAGCTGAGGGCACTGAGTATGTTAGTACGAGTGTTATGTGCATTGGCGCGGATCGCCTTTGCGGTGTAGTATGTGCTTGGGCGCGGATTGCCTTTGCGAGCGTTACGTTACATGCTTCGGCGTGGATTGCCGATATGGGGAAAGGGGCATGTGCATACATGCATGATTTCTGCTTACTGAGCCTCGGTGGCTCATTCCTTTATGTTACGTGTTGTAGGTACATACGATCACGGTACGTGATTGCCTAGCCGGCAAGGCCTATATTTTGAAACTTCCGAGCGTCTTTTGGGGGTGGACGTGTGTGTATGGATGACGACCTGTGAGGCCGGGCGCATAGGAGCTTTTGCTGTGCCATCGCAACCGTCCCGAGTAATTATGAACTAGGATTAGGGTGTAATAAGAACTAGAAGAAATTCTTCTGTCGCGTAGTTATATTCTTTTGACGTATACCGGGCACGAACTCCTTTATGAAAAAGGAAAAATTTCTACCGTATTTCCGTATCTTCTAAGTTATCGTATCATTAGACATTTAGAGTTACGCTAGAAATGGTAGCGATGGCTAGGGTCGCCACAGTTGGTATCAGAGCCTCGGTCACAGGTTCTGTAGATTGTCCATACATACACACCCAAAAGCGCGGAAGCAGCCTTGCCTGTAAGTGTTATGATTGCTATGCTCGTGTGCTTATAATAATGTGTCTCTTTGTTGACTATGAAGAATGACTAGCGAGTCTAAAAAATTGATGGGTGAGTCAAGTCGTGGGGTGACATCTGAATCCCCTACGAACGAACAAAGCTCCATGCTCCTACACCTCACCGAATTGGTCCAACAACAGTCGGATCAAATCGGCGAGATCAAAGACCAAGTTACTGAACTCAAGAGTATGCTCTATGATTTTATCAACAAGCAGAATTCCTTTGACCCCCGTAGATCCTCGTACACGGGGATAGTAGGAAGGGAATTCCCAGAACGGAACCCTCCAGCTCCTAGGGATATTACCAACCCTATTAGATCGGAAACCCAAGGTTCCCAAGCTCAGAAGGGAAAGCGAAAGATGGGTGATAGGACCGGACCAGCCCAACAGTCCAACCCGAATAAGGGGAGGCCCCAACCTTTCCAACCCACCATACCGATATGCCGAAGATGTACGCGACGACACCTGAGTGTTTGCTACTCTCAGAATGAGAACTGCTTCAAGTGTGGCAGGACGGGTCACTTCTCCAGGGCGTGCCCAGACAATGGAGCGGGAGGTCGGGCCGAGGGGCAAGTAAGGCCAGCGACAGCGTCAGCTAGGGCACATGCAATCACATTGGAAGGGGTAGAGGAGAACCCCACTAGTACAGAAAAGATCATGGGCGACGGTTGTTATTGCTCATGGGCGACGGTTTCAGTACATCGCCCAGAGCACCGTCGCCCATGCGCAAAACTTTGGGCGACGCACCCACAGACGTCGCCTAAGATTAATTATGGGCGACGATTTCCCAGGCAACCGTCGCCGAAGACGGTATGCGGGCTGCTTTTTGCTAACTCATAGGCGACGGTTTCATTCGCTCCAAGTGAACATCTTCACGCATGGGCGATGCTTGCTGCCCTGGAATCCGTCGCCCATGACCGTTTTTCAAAGCTTCGGCGACGCTTTCTTTCTTAGAATCCGTCGCCCAATCTGCTATTTTTTTATATGTTTTTTTCTGTTTTTTTTATGCCCCAACAAATCGATTCCAAAATCAACAATGCAACCCAAATCAATTCCAAAATCGACAATACAACGAACAGTCATTATATTACTAATAATCGTAATTAGATCAACATCTACGTCATAGTCCAACAAATCATCGTAACATAAACCCAAACATAACGTAAAAGCCATCTAACCGACATCAAAGATCGCATATAAAATGCTCCGCCCACAATTCACGTACTTCATTGAGCTGTTCGACACCGTAAGAGGAGCGCTCTAGCATCTATAAAACAGGATAATGTTAAAACATACTAATAAATATATTAAACTTGAAAATTAAATAAGCTGATGGTTTTAAAGTTCAATACCGTTGGCAAGTTCGATGTATCATCTCTGCCGATACGATTGCAGATTATATTGTACATATATCTCATGACGTAAAATCCACATAACTCGCTCCCGTTTCGTTGTTGTGGGCACTAATTTCAAAAGATTTTCACGTGATTCAATATCGAATAATGGTAATAATTTAACACAAATAACACTGAAAATTCATATGTGAAATGCGAACCTTGCATCTCTTCCGAGTAACCTTCGATTTCCTATTCCGATTTTGGACTGCACCCGTCAGCGAAGCCGTGAGGATTGCCCTGAAACTCGAAATTAGATAAAATAAATTAATATTTTGATATAGAGTTACTAATATATGAACTTTATTATATAGAAAAAACTTACGCATCTATTCGAGGACGAGCTCTTATCTTCCTTACACCGACGTTCACTTGGAGCGAATCGAACACATATACAGCGTTTGAGGGAAAATCGATGATCAATAGAATCCAATGGTCACTAAAAAACAAACGAAATGAAATGATTATTTATAACTTAAGCTATAAATCAACAAAATATCTTATTTTTCTTACCATTCACAAAAAGGAGCAAACAAGTAAGTGCCGGCCATATGCGCATCTTTGATAATAGCAGCCAGGAAATCAATTTCATTATTTGATGAATCCCCATGTTCCATAGCTGCCAATCGATTCGGGTCGCAACACTTGAAATTCTCAGACTCCTTACTAAGATAACTGAGAATATGATTACTCAAAAAAATGTATAAAAGCGAAAAATAAAACTTATAATGACTTATTCTTTAAACGACATACTAAAGAATACCTCAAAAAAAGTTGAATAACTGAAGAATCCAGACTCACGTTTGAACAGATCGACGAAGTCATTGTTGTCAATGTACACTTTGTGGTCATCGTCATCTGGATTGTAGTAGACATCTCTCATACTGAATGAGATGGAAGCAGACATTCGTCGATCGTCGCGTGACGCAAGGTAATCGAACAGCTGGCGACACTGCGGTCCCAAACTACGCACGACCCTCTGATCGAGGCACGCGATGTCGTCATCTTCAGGAATGGACACATTTGGCGCTTTCACTGGCGATTTCCCTTTCTGTGTTAACACGTATAACGCGTTAGTAAACATTATTATTCGAAAATCAGTAAATAGTACTTTATTACCGCATTATTTGAATGTATTAATTCTATTGGCCACTGAACGTAGCTGCCTAATGCATCTCCAAGAGTTGTTAGATGCATAGTTGGTACTGGCAGTTCGACCTCGCCAAGAACGACGGTATCAACGGAGACAACAATGTTGTCTGCCGTAACAGATGTCCCATGAATTTGGGAACGTCCCTCGGAGACGGTGCCTAGACCAACAACCTCTAACGCCCCGTTGAGGTTTAACATCAAACGAACCCTAGGATACTATACGATATTAAAAGAACAAATTGTTAATGTTACTAAGACATTTCGTCGTTGCACACTAAACAACAATTAAAAATAAATGCATACCGTCACATTCATCGACAGCGGAAATGGACCTGAGGTTTCGCCTCCTGAACCGCGAGAACTCGGTACCTGATTGGAAGGGTCAAATCCAACATTGCCGCGAGCCACTACATCTTCTTCTCGCATTTGAGCGAGCATAACCCTCATCTCAGACCTCATTTCCTCTCGCATCTCGTCCCTGAACTCGGCCCTCATCTCCTCCCGCATCTCGGCCATCAACTGCTCCCTCAACTCGGCCCTCAACTCGGCCCTCATTTGTTCCATGGAAATCTGGCTCGAAGAGGGCCTCGATCGCTCGGATGGGTTGCCGAATACGCTCCTTATCGTCTCAAAATAAAAGTTGTTAAAATCAATATTTGGATTTTAAAAATCATCCAACAAAAATAATAAATTAAACCTAAGCCTCAAATCACAAAAACAACCTCAAATTGAATATAACACAAATCTAAGCTCCAAATCAACCCCAAATCGAACATAATACAAATCTAAGCCTCAAATTTCAGAAATTAAGCAATTAAATCGCACAAAACATCTACAAATTCGAACTCAAAATAAGCCCCAATTTTCGAACTCAAAAACCCCAAATCCGCCACAAATTCGAACTAATCAAGCTCCAAATCAACCACAAAGTGAATATAGCACAAGCACAATCCTAAACCTACCCTCAAATCGAACTAACTAAGCCCCAATCGCTAAAAATTCGAAAACCCTAATTTCGCCCATCTCAAAATTTCGAAAGTTTAGACCTTAAATTCGAGAGTAAAGAGGAAGGAATAGATCTTGATTAGCTTTACCGTGTTTTTCGAGCTCGAAGACGCCGGAAAATGAGCAATTTCGCCGGAAAATAGCCCCAAGAGTCGCCTAGCTTTCGTCGCGGCTAACTGAAATGGGTTGAGGAAGAAGTTAAGTAGACGGGTCATGGGCGACGGTTACTACATATTTTTCCCGTAACCGTCGCCCATGAAATACGAAATTTTTTTTTTATTATTCACCATCGGCGACGTATGTGTGGTAAAAGCCGTTGCCTACGATATGGGCGACGCATGTAACTAAATAACCGTCGCCCATGGTGAGCAAAAATAAGTTATTTTTTAAAAAATTTCACATCATAGGCGACGCATGTGACGGTATAACCGTCGCCCACAAGTTTTTAATGTAATAGGCGACGCTTGGCGGCGAAGAGGCGTCGCCCATGATCGTCGATACTTAAAAAAAATAACCAAAATGCCACCGCGTCCATTATGGGCGACGAACTTCGCGAAACCGTCGCCCATTATGGCGTAGCCTATTCACTATTCTCTACTAGTGCCCGCCTGTTGAGACAGGTATCCTACCTACACTTCAAACCTTACCACGAACTTCTAGTAAATTTAGGAGCCGCACACCTTTGTGTAACCTCTACTTATGTGGCGAGGCTTATAATTATTCCTAGCCGTCCTTATCGACACCAGATCGATATTCGTTGCGAATAGTAGTCGTAACAGATAAGCTTTCGAAATAGGAACCCGTATCTAAATTTTCTAGGAAGGGACCTAAGACTCAATAGGTCCAATATCAGAACGGCGCAACGAAAGCGTGATGAATGCTAGTGATTCTGATTTCTGCATAAGTTAAAAATTTAAACATTTTCCTTCGTTCCTCGGAACGATATAGGACTCGACTACCTCGAGTCATTCTCCTACCCTCGTACTAGGAAATCAACCCGTTAAATCCAAGGCAATCAGAAAGATCTTATTTTAATCTTTATAAGAATTTGCTTTCCTTCCTTTTACTCCAGACTGAACATTTTATTCCTCGTCGCTACGTGAAGATCATTTTTACTCCAAGAAGAGAGGGAACCAAAGAAGGAATCTTATTTCCTTCGTATTTATCCCCTATCTATTTCCTGATGCTTAGATCGAGTTGACCTTCGGCTGAGGTCAATAACTTCGATCCTCTCTCGGGAGTACAAAGTTCGGAAGATTTATTCCCCTTTAACGAGAATTCACTCCTTTCATTCTTCCTAGCAAGGAAGATACCTTTGCGAGCAAACGGGTGAATTTCTATCACCCAACCAAGCCAGTTCAACTCCCTACCAATCGTTACCCTGAATTGTTCCAACCGACGGAATTTCGGGGGCGAAATTCTTTTAAGGGGGGAGGATGTAATACCCGTAAATATAATTACGGGATTTAAGATTCAATTAGCGATGAAAATCGATAATTAAGAACTTTATTGGATTAACTAGTATTTTCGATGATATGATGCTTTCATGCTTTATGTTCTTTAAGTGACTTATGTGTTTATATGACTACATGATAAATATGATATGAGATATATGAACTACTTAAATGTTGGTTTATGTTAGATAAAATAATAATAATAATAATAATAATAAAGGAACTTAGGATGTTGGACTTGCTATGATTAAAACGTTATCTTGGCCCAAATTCTCAAAAGATAAACTTGAATAATGACATTACTTAAACCTTAGGGAAAAGCACGTCATTCCCTAGTCATGTTAACTTGCAAAAATCGAAACATTAATATATATCTTCAAACTTTAAAGAGTAACAACAAAAATTCGGATAGAAACAAAAAGGACAATAAGGGAGAGAATCTAAAGAGAACGAAAGGAAGACCTTAAGCTCTCAGATATAAAACGAAGTTTCACGTGAGGTATGAGACTTAATATGTAAAGATTTAATTTAATATATTCTTGCTATCTCAAGGTTTAACGTGAGTTTCCTATGTGTTACAATAGATTGTTTTGAAAATTTCACAATATACATGTTGAGCATAAATTCAGAATTATGAAATGGTTATATTAAGTATGATTGGTGAATTAGGGTCGAAGCCCTCAATTATAGATTATTTGTAAAAAAGAATTAGGGCCAACATGTTTATAACTTAAAGCATATCTATTGTATGTTATTCTTAGGAGCTGTTCGAGAGGTTGATTAGGAATTCTGGAATGAGACTAACCCTAAAATTAATTGTTTAAGTCATATGTAGGGAAAAGCGTAAGAAATCAGGAAAAGGAATGAAAGGAACACAAAGAATTTTGGCGTAAGACAGACGGTAAAAACCCTAGTTTATGGTATAAATTCGTCTTAGAATATTTACTTAGATTAGGACATAATCCGGATCTTATAGCATGTTTTCAGGGTTTGTAACTTCACCTTTGGAGTAGAACTAACAATTTTAAAACAGAAAGAATTCTAACTCATAAATTCTGGGTGAATTGACCATATAAATTGAGAATTGAGGGATATGAAAGTGTGAAGCTTTCGATCGAACGAGTGATATGAACTTTCGAGCATTCAATTTAGCATACTTATTAATTCATATGTTCTTGAGTTTAAACTTCATAGTTAGGGTATTGGAAATAGTATTTTAATTATACTTATGAATAGTGTAAATTATAAGAACCATTCGATAGGAGCAAGATTTGATCGAATCTAGGAGCTTACATAGATTATCGTGCAACCTAAGTAGTAATTGTGAATGGATCGGGCGGATAAGCTTGGAATAAAGATAGGAAATGTCGAGGAGAATCTCGAGACTCATGTTGATAATGACTTCGAAATATTGGTTATTATTTAATCAACTCGAGATTTATATTGAAATGCTTAGAATTGAAATGTCGAGATATGATTTACTATACAGCTTGAGATCCGTTTTGATAGTCATTTAGAAATTGGTATGAAATCTCGAGGTCTAGCTCGAGATTTATGTCGAAATCTATGTTTACAATGTCGAAATTCATATTAGTACTAATGTAGAAATGTTTAGTAGGATGGAATGGAATGTCGAAATGTGGTGGGAAAATCTCGAGTTCATATTGAGATTCATGTTAAAAATCTCTCGAAATTTTATATAGTGTAAGTCTCGAAATTGATGTTGGATCTCGACAATAAATCAAACCATACAAGAAATTCACATAACATGGTACTTACAAGCAAGGCCTCTTCCGCGCTTTTGAGTGTGTGTGTCAGTCTGCAGGACCTGTGACCGAAGCTCTGATACCACTCTGTCAGGACCCGTCGTCCCGCCCTCGTATTCCGTTCTAATTCTAAGTGTTAATGTTTTGTTATCGTACGAATGCGTAAAAATGCGAATAAAATTTTTCATTTTAAAAGTGCGTGCGGAAATCTTATATACATGTCAAAAGAATATTCTACATCGTTCGACATTTTCATCATGTCCCTGACTACAAAATACAAATGTACGTGTGTGTGTGCAGCCAAAAGCTCCCTATGCGCCCGGCCTTCACAGGTCGTCATCCATACACACACTCCCACCTCAAAAGCAGACGGATAGCTTCAAAAGATCGGCCTCGCATAAAAGTCTGATCACGTACCGTGATCGTCAGTACCTACAACACGTAACATAAACAATGAGCCACCGAGGCTCAGTAAGTAGAAATTATGCATGAATGCACGTGTCCTAACGATCGACAATCCACGCCGTCGTTTTCTAACGCTCGTACTCTTTTTCCTCATTCTCGTACTCTTTTCTTACGCTCTTACTCTTTTTCTTATACTCTTATTTCATACGGGCCCTCGGCTTTCAATTCCCACTATGCGCCATATCATAGAGCTCTCAAGTGTGGAGGTTCTCACACTAGAAGGTCACCCGAAGGAATCTTCCCTTACTCAGTGTGGCCTCCACGCGGGTGCTTCACGCTGGTAGCCAACACCGAAGCCACCAACCTCGGAGGTCACCCGAAGGCATCTTCCCTCCGGGTAGTGTTTTACACGCTAGTAGGTCACCCGAGGGAATCTTCCCTTACTCAACGTGTGCCCCGGGCCGCGTCCTCCAGGTTGTACTTCCCGCATACGAGGTATTCCCCCAGCCTCTTATTCAGGCCTTATAGTACGGGGTATTCCCTCAGCCTCTTATTCAGGCCTTATAATACGGGGTATTTTCCCAGCCTCTTATTCAGGCTTTATCGTACGGGGTATTTTCCCAGCCTCTTATTCAGGCCTTATCGTACGGGATATGTCCCAAACCTCTTATTCAGGCCTTATAGCTTCATTCGCTTTAAGGCTGCATAGGGGAAGCCGTGACTCTTCATTCGAGTCGACACACACGCCAATATCGGCGAGTATACATCGCACACAGGCGATCTTATGCACTCTCATACTTCGCTCCTTTCGTACTACTCATGCGTGGAAATGCTCATGCTATGCTCATGTACATATGCAAATTGAATTTCCTAGTTTCGATCAATCATCATGTACATTTGAGGGTCACTTTCGATCAAATTAGGGTTTTCGCTCATTCTTAGGTCATCATGCTCTTATCCTAGTTTCGATCGAAACTCTTTGTGGAGAAGGTCACTTTCAAGCAATTGTATGGAATTGGTATTAGGTTTCGATCGACTGAGCTTATTCATAAGAGTTTCGCTCGATTCAATTTCATCAAATTGAATTCCTTAAACCCTAGTTTCGATCGAAACTATGCCCGGAATAAGGTTACTTTCGATCAATACCATGAAATTGATATTAGGTTTCGATCGAAACCGTGCATGAACTAACATCACTTTAGATTGATTTAAACATGTTAGGATGAGTTTCGATCGTCGATTGCATGTACATGGATGGAGTTTCGCCGAGTTTTGCTTCGATCGAAACCCTCTCAATTAGCTAGTTTCGCCGAGTTTTACTTCGATCGAAACTCTCTCAATTAGCTAGTTTCGCCGAGGTATTACATCACTATTACATCACTATGACCTCCCCCTCAACCAGTAGAGCTGAGGGCTCATCGGCAGTTTCGATAGAAACTTGGCATGGGAAAGTATCACTTTCGATCGAGACCATGCAAGTTTCGCCGCGTTCTGACGTGTGCATGGCGCCATCTTGAGTTTCGATCGAAACATGCATGTGGAAGAGTCAATTTGATTCATGGGCATGAGCTTGGGGTTGAGTTTCACCGAGATTCATTTCGGTCGAAACTCCCCTTTCATTAGCTAAATTTCGATTGATTTTATGAATTGGGCTTGAGTTTCGATCGATACTCATGTGTTAAGAAGAGTTTCGATTGAAACTCATATCTTATTGAATTTATTACCTTGCAAATCAATTTAATCGAAACCTAATTCTATTCAAGGGTCGCCCGAAACCCTAAAATTGATTTCTTACTTTCGATCGAAAGTGCCTTGATTGGTCTTATTCGATCGAAACTACTTTCTTCCTATTTCATCCCATCGAAACTTCTGCATTTCATCCCTTTTTGTTACCCAAATCGTGTGATTCCCTCTTACAACAGAATATTCAAGTTCTAAGTTGTATATAAAATAGTTCCTAACACTGATTCATTCAATCGAGACCCTATTACGAGCTTATATATTCCATTTAGGGTTTTTCGAACTCTTCCTCAACTACTTGCCATTAATGCCATTAATACTTCCAACTATAGCTAGGGTACGAAATTAAAAGCTTAGGGAGGATGTTGCACTTACCAAATTCGAGTCCTAAGCTAGTTGGGATGCTTGTGTCTTCGGAATTCCTCTCGGCCCTTGCTCCTTTCTTTTCTTCTTTCTATTTTCGTTAGTGTAGGTTTAGAGTTCAATTGCTAAGTTAGATATTTTCCTTGATAAGATAAAGGAGACGTGGTGTAGACGTGGGTTTCCCTTAATTTAAGGAATTTTGTCTCCTAATTGTTTTCTTAGGGATTGGGCCAACTATGGAATTTCTAGCCCAACATTGCATGGCCCAATTCCCATATAATTATTATCATTAGCCATTTCCTTTGGCATTTTCGAAAATCACCCTTCCTAAGTTAGGGTCATGATGAACACGACATCATTGACACTTAATTGCGTGAAATTCACGTACAATTCACGAGCATAAAATTCGTACATCACGTAGACATTCAACATATACGAAATTAACGTACAATCACATAAATCGTACATGTAATTTATTGGCTGACCTAATTTCCGGGGACCGGGGTCCTACAATCTAAACATGAAAGCTCTCCAACGTCTTTCTACGAAAAAGTTGGTTCACGGTCTTCCAACTATACAACTACAAAGGGAGCATCATTGTTCGGCATGTCACCTAGGAAAAATGAAGCGAGCATCTCATCACGTCAAGCAAATTGCGTCTACCTCTCGACCATTGGAACTAATTCACATGGATCTCTGTGGTCCGATGCAGACTCAGAGTATCAATGGAAGAAAGTATGTCCTAGTGATTGTAGATGACTATTCTCGCTACACGTGGACAAAGTTCCTCCGAACGAAAGATGAGACCGGTGACTTGATAATCAATTTTGTGAACACAACTCAAAATCTGCTGCGACAGACTATTCAAGTTGTTCGAACAGACAACGGCACTGAGTTCAAAAACAACCACCTCAATGAGTTTTATCAAAAACTTGGAATAAGTCAACAATTTTCAGCCGCCAAAACATCTCAGCAAAATGGGGTCGTCGAAAGGAAAATCGAACAATAGTGGAAGCCGCTCGTACAATGCTGATCCAGTCAGGACTTCCACACTTTCTATGGGCTGAAGCAGTCAATACCGCTTGTTTCACTCAAAACAGGACGGTGGTTCACAAACGGTTCAACAAGACTCCGTACAAGATTGTGAATAATAGAGTGCCCAATATCTCTTTCTTAAAGTCTTCGGGTGCAAGTGCTTTGTGGCGAACGACCGAGAACAACGTGCAAAGTTCGACCCTAAAGCATTCGAAGCTACATTTGTCGGGTATTCTTCAACTTCAAAAGCGTACCGAGTATACATCAAGTCCAACCGAACTATTAGGGAAAGCTATAATGTCACTTTTCGCGAAGTGGCAGAGATGGCTTCTGGTCAACTCAGTCCAGGACCCGTGCCTAACCCGATGGTTCCTGCTCAAATCAGTTCAGGACCCATGCTCAACCCGATGGCTTCTGAAGACAACATTTCAGAACCCGTAATCACTGGTGTGTTGGCACAAAACCAACAGAAGATGGCAACAACATCAAAGTCAATGTCAGACGAAGCAACCAGACTTGCAATAGACGATTTGGGTTCTCTCTTCGAACCAGTATATCGGTCATGCACCACTGCATCTACAGTGAATTCTTCACCGTTCGCGATCGACGTACCAAGTTCATCTCACACCTCTACCCCACCCGATTCAGATTTGCCACAGAATACCGAAGAACCTACAGTGGTCCTCGAGGAAGTATCATCATAGACGAACGATCCAAGTGCAGAATTGGAACTTCCTCAGACAAATGATCAATCAGAGACTATAGGAAATCTAGATCCACAGATGGCTGACGCATCTGCTACAGCCTTGCCTCATGTGCACAAGGGGACTAGTGGTCACCCGGTCGATCAGATAATTGGCGATCCTTCGGATGGTGTGAGGACACGTCGTCAACACAGTCTTTTCAGTTGCTTCCTGAGATAAAACGAGCCTACCAAAGTAGCAGACGCACTTCGAGACCCGAATTGGACAATCGCAATGCAAGAGGAAATCAATCAATTCGAACGTCTTCAAGTGTGGACCTTGGTACCCCGTCCACATGGGAAAACAGTGGTCGGAACTAAATGGGTTTTCAAGAATAAGAAAAATGAAGATGGTGAAGTGATCCGGAACAAAGCAAGGCTAGTAGCTAAGGGATACAATCAACAGGAAGGCATCGACTACGACGAGACCTATGCTCATGTTGCCCGTATCGAAGCTATCCGCCTCCTGCTGGCTTATGCGGCTCACAAAGACTTCAAAGTCTATCAGATGGATGTTAAAACCGCTTTTCTCAACGGAGTGTTAAAAGAAGAAGTCTACGTCGCTCAGCCGGAAGGTTTCGTTGATCAAGAACATCCCGATCACGTCTATCGTTTGGACAAAGCTCTCTATGGACTAAAACAAGCCCCACGTGCTTGGTATGATGTCCTGACTGATTTCCTCGTGAAGTCTGGATTCATACGAGGAACGATAGACACAACCATCTTCATTAAATGGCATGACAAAGATCTGATGGTCGTCCAAGTATACGTCGACGACATCATCTTCGGATCAACAAATCCTCGGCACTGCAAGAAGTTTGGAGATCTCATGAAGAGCAAATTCGAAATGAGTCACATTGGAGAGATGCAATTTTTCTTAGGCCTTCAGGTCAGGCAGCTCAATGATGGAATTTTCATCAGTCAAACAAAATACATCAAGGATATTCTGAAGACGTTTCATCAAGACCAGAGCAAGCCTCTCAGCACTCCTATGTCACCAAGCTGCAAGTTGGATGCCGATCCCTCTAGTAAATCGGTCGACATCACACTGTATCGCAATATCATTGGATCTCTTCTCTACCTCACATCGAGCTGGCCGGATATCATGTTTGCCACCTGCTTGTGTGCCCGTTTTCAAGCCGAACCCAAAGAATCCCATATGCTCGCGGTCAAAAGAATTCTTCGCTGCCTTAAGGGCACCTCACCCTTGGCCTATGGTATCCAAAGGGTATGAATTTCAAACTTATCGGCTACATTGACGCTGACTATGCAGGTTGCCGAATGGACAGGAAAAGCACGTCCGGTGGCGCTCAATTTCTAGGCGAAAAGCTGGTCTGCTGGTCATCCAAAAAGCAGAACTGTGTGTCCACTTCGACGGCAGAAGCAGAATACGTAGCTGCCGCTAGCTGTTGCTCACAGATGCTGTGGATGCGGACACAGCTTAGCGACTATGGGTACAATCTAACTAATATACCCATATATAGTGATAGTCAGAGTGCAATTTCCATTACTTGCAATCCTGTTCATCATTCACGCACAAAACACATAGACATTAGATATCATTTTATCATAGATCACGTAGAAAAAGGCACGATAGAGATGTACTTTGTGAACACGGAGTTTCAACTAGCCGACATTTTCACCAAGGCCTTGGATGAGAAACGATTCCAATTCCTTATCGGAAAATTAGGCATGTTGAATCTTCCGTAATATGTGCATTACCTGATCTTCTGTGCTATCACGTGCTCTGTTCTATGTGTTTTCTATGCTTATTTGTCCTTATCTTGCGTGATATTAAAAAAATATATAACAATAAATAATAACTAACGATAATAACTATATATACATATATATATATATATAATATAAAGGGGTATGACGAAATCCTTTAGGATGCTTTGATCTAAAGTCACCAAGAATTTTACCCCGGCATGCGATCGATTTAATTGCTTAAATTTTGTCAGTCTAAGTCGCATTCTTGTGTCTAAAAGGTCAGTTGATGTTCCACTAGACACAAAGTCACTCTACATGCTTGAGGATTCAAGCCTTGTTCCTTTTTTCCTTTACTTGGATCTATTTCTCGAGTGAGTCACACATCAATTACTTGTCTTACCTAGTGATTCTTGGTGTCATAGTCACCTTGCGTTAGATCGTTAGGAAAATGATAAGGGAGTTTAGGATATTCCTCATTCGACCATATATAAATTCCCTCACGTTTGCCCTTAGTCATCCACTTTGAGCCTTCTCCGACGTCCTTTTCTTCATTTGAAACCCATTCTCAGCCTTCAACCGAATTCTATACTCTTCGAATGGTTGTTCAATTCAACCCATATGCGTTGAATTGAATAAATGCGAATTTTTTTTTGCGTATCGCACATTCTAAATGCAATATTAGATTGCATTGGTACTGAATTGTTTAAATGCGATAAGTTTTTCTATGCTCTAACCCTCGCACAATATTTTGAAGTACATGTTTTCGGGGACCATGTACACGTACTTACTTGGTAAATTTTTGTGTTTGTATGCTCGTGACTTGAATTGATTTAATATGCTTGCATAATTAGTTCATTCTTGTGCATCATTTGAGGGGGAGCAAGTATAAAAATCGTGGTTTAGCTCCAAATATTTTTGACGTTTATCTCTGAGTATTTCAGATCTTTCAAACTCAAGGAGTGAGACGTCGACACTACAAAGAGAGGAGCTAGACACAAGACCAGATATTTCAAAGATAACATTGCCAAAATTAATTGTTGATTAACTCCATTATTACTAACGTTTATCTCTAAGTGGTACAGATTTTTAAACTTCTGCCAGGGGAGCTAGACGTTACTACACGGAAAATATAGGGAATTAATTGCATTTACCTTAATTACTAAGGGGGAGCCTTATAATGGGTTTTATTTTGAAATAGGGGTCAATCTGAAATTCTTTAGAAGAACTTAATATCGAGAAATTGGATATTTGAATTAATTCGCAATCTAAAGTTTCTCGATCTTAAACACTGTCGGGATCGATTTTGATTAACTGCGATAATTTGCGATCGAAAAATTAGAATTTTTCGTGTGCAAATAGTAATGGGCCTGATCCCTTATATCGCAAAATGTCAAATCACAAGCCCAGCAACAATTTAATGCTAGTTAATAAAAGTTTAACTTCTGTCAGTCGAAAAACTTTTTCTCACGCAAAACCTAATCGACAGAAATTCTCTCACGCAAAACTTTCTCAGACGATACAAAATTCTTCAAAAATCTTCTAATTTTCACTTCAATTCGTCTGATTAAGGTAGAAATTCGATTCGGTTAACGATTGCGAATGTTATAACTTGATTTGCATTTACATTTTGTAGTTTTTCGCATGTTTAATTAAGATTTTCGCATGTTCTTCAAAAACGATTTAAACGTATACTGTTTCAGAATATCTAGGCATGTTTCTTGGATTTTCTGAGTTAAATGCCTGTTGTTTAGATAGATTCGATGTTTTTGATGAAGCAGATAGCGAAGTCGTTGGAAAATTTCCATCTGTGATGATAAAATAAGTTTCGATGAAATTGGGTTCTTTGAAGTTTTGAAGCTGTCGAAGAACTTTGTCGATCGCAAATAGACTTAATTGAATTTCAATTCAATCGAGATACTATTTCTGTCGATTTAGTTTTCGATCGCAAAATTTTGATTTAGTCATCAAGATAGAAAATTTTGACCAATAAAAAAACTTTAAAATTACTTAGCATCGAAAAATCCAATTATGATTTTATGCGAGCGAAAACTTATGCACTGAATAGATAATTTGGATGCAAATTCACATCGAGCGTTAAACGCAAAATTAAAAATTTCGATTTCATTTTATTTCGGTCGCAAAATTTTAGCAGCGAGAATTTTATTTTTCAATGCTTATTCTTTCAATAGCAAAATTCGCCGCTTAGATTAAATTGATCGAAAAATTTCTCGACGATTGACTTAGTTTCATCGTTGACCAATTTCTCGATAAATTAGTACAGCAGCGAAATTTTTCTTTAAAATCAAAAACTATCTCGCTCGACAATTTTTCAAATCGAAAATTTTATTGAATCGAAGGTAAATTTACTAAAATTTACCTGAGAAATAATATCTCGATCGTAAATTTACACGGAATTTTTCTCGATCGTAAAATTGATCGACTACAGTCTAGATTTCAACTTCAACACTTAGAAAATTTTTCTCTAAGTCTTTTACACTGTAGCGAATATTAGCGAATAAAATTTCTCGATCGAAAAATTACACGGAAATATTTCAATTGTAATCAGTGTACATGATATCAAATTGCAATTCAATTTTCTCGAGCGAAAATTTTCTCGGCATGAACAGTGACTTACTGATTTAACACTTAGCGAAATTTCAAACCATTTTTCACGCGACAAATATTTCATTCGAAAATACATTCATGCCATTACGATTTTGCAAAATTGAGCATACACTATGCATTTGATACGATTTCAATTCAAAACTCATCGAACATGCTATTATTTGCAATATTTCTATAGTTTGATGAAATTTATTCATATTTCGACTGAAAAATAAAATTGAACTAATGAACTTTTGTATATCTTATATTTCAGATGGATCGCTACCCAAGATACAACCACATATATGATCACAATATGTACTTGAAGGTTCAGGACACGAACTTTCAGCCCTATCTGGACACATTTCGGTGCCCGGACGAGATGATCGTGTCCATCCTCAGAGGCCACCCCATCTGGTATGCGTTAACGGTCACCGCATCGGTGCCGATGGAATATCTCCAGCAGTTCTGGGGATATATACATGGAGTTGTAGCAAATGGGGCATTCTCCTTCACAACAAAACTCGGGTTCGCGGCATATTCTCATGAGCAAGAGCCAGTTCGGGATGATGCTGGACTTGCCTCACAACGACAACTACGACCCGCTCCCGACGGACGCAGAGACGATTCAGGATTTCCTGCACATGGGATACCAACCACCGCTTACTAGATTAGCTCAGGTCCAGAGCAGCGATATCCCTCACCCCTGGAAGACAATGTTCGGCATAGTGAACAAGTGTCTGTCACCCAAACGTTGGATTCGACAAGGGCAATGGCAACATACTACGGATCTTTCACGGCCTCGCCTTCTCCAGAAACTACGACTTTGCACAGCTGATCTGGAACGATCTAGCTGAACAGATTCAGCTGAAGGAGAACCGAAGGTCAAAGAACGTGCCCTATGCTCGCTGGTTCAACGTAATCATCAGGGAGTTCATGGAGCTACATGCAGAGAACATCCATCAGCTACCTCCTGGTGGAAACTACCAGCCGCCAAGGCTTAGGGTTTTCCACAACCCACGGCTCGCGGACCTGGACCAACCGTCGATGCCGATTCCACTCAACTTACTCAGGCTCGCCGACCCCGCGGGAGCTGGGTATCAGAGGTTCTGCCGGGAACACAATTTAACGGAGGAAATGATCAGAGGGCCCCCGGAAGATCACCATGTGAGCCCTCCCCAACACCAACCAAGCCCTGACGACGTGATGATTGCCGTTGTCGCTCAGGAGCTTCAACAGGAGTCTCCTTTGATCGAAGAGCCGATGCCCGACGTGGAAGATGCTTTGATAGACGTCGTGGCTACAGACATGGCGCTCGAGGCTCCTGCACTCGAATTACAAGTGGAAGTGCCCGTACATGTTGGCGTGCTCGAAGAAACTTTTGAGGAAGTTCTTCCACAAGAGGCTGTCATGGCCCGAGAAGGAATAATTGGGCTTTTGGGTTTAATTAGTTTGGTATCTTTCGTTTTAGTATAAGTATGTAATTTGGCATCTAATTTCAATCAAGCAAATGAATAACAATTCTAATCCTAATCTAATTACTCCGTCTCTCTCTCTCGGAATTATCTCCCTCTCTGATCATCTTCTAATCAAATCTCCACTCTCAAACTGTAACACCCGTAATTTTAATACGGGATTAGGACGTAACTAATTTTGCACGAGTTCGAAATTAATGAATTCGATGTTTGAGCGGATCGGAGATCGGGTGAGAAGTTCGGTACCAATAATATTAAATCTAAATAGTTTTGGCACAATTCATTTGGATCCAATAAACAGTATTGAGCAAATTGTATATATTTGAGCCAAGTGGAAGTAGTTAAATAGGGTGAAGAAGGGCCCAATTGATTTAAGTTGGTGGAAAATGATTTAAACCCAAACTTGAGCCGAATAGAGAAAACAAAGGAGATATTTTCCTTAATTTGAGGAGACCAAAGGCATGGCTCCCATTCCCTAAGCTAAACCTATATAAAATAATCATTATTTGGCTAAGGAGAAAACGTGGTAATTGAAAAGAAAACCCTCACTTGCAACTCATCACATCCACGAGAGAAATAAATGAAAGTGACGAAGAAGTAAAGAAGGATTGTGGGCAAGCTCTATCCAAATTTCAACCTCGAATTAAATTCCAACGAGTTTAACGAGGTAAGGGTCTTGTCTATGAATTTAAATCCTCCATAAGCTTACGGTTTCCTTTAATCATTTGTATGGTTGAATGATTTAAATGAAGTTGAAGCATAGTGGGTCGAACCAAACAAAGGATCAAGAGTTTCGGCTAGCTCAACTTCCTAAAGAATCATTAAATTGGCTTGGAGGATAGGTAGGTGTATTCTTCACCTACAACACATAAATAGGTTCAAAGATTTCGAAATTTGGTGTTATGGCCATTCAAGTTTCGAAATAATGAACCTTGGTTTATATGACTTTGATATCTATTAAATAATTTGTATTAAGTGTAATCTGTGGATGGTTCGAAATGGTAGATGTCGACCTTGTTGTGAAATTTTGTGTTTAATAGTGTTTAGTTATGTTTTGAACGCAATATATGGGTTTTGGAGTGGTTATGCATGTTACATGCTTAGGAGATCATTCGGGGATATGATCAAGTTCGGGGGAATAGGCGAAATCGGGCGATTGTGAATTGTTAGCGTGTTTTGTTGTATTTCGGGCGATTTTAGTGGAATAAAGAATAGGGAGTACTTAGATAAATAGGTTTCGAGTGACTTTAGTGGAATCAAAAGTCGGGTGATTTAGAGATATTGAACTCTAGAAGGTTATATTTAGGAGTTCCGGGCGATTTAGAATAGTTAGTGTGCATGGGTGGGTTTCGGGAGAATTATAAATCGGGCGAATTACAAATCGGGCGAATTACAAATCGGGCGAACTAGAAATCGGGCGAGTGATCAATCGTTATGTATGTGTCGTGAGAAATCGGGTGAAACGTACTTAGAATTTTGAAATAAAATTCCCAAGATATATGTGAGGTCGGGCGGTCTCAATTTGGGAATTAGAATCGGGCGAACTGAGTCGAATTAGGAATGTCGGGTATTTCTAATTAGGTGAGTTTCGGGCGACCCCAAATCGAAGTCCTAAATCGGGCGATTTCCTTACCATGCCACGTGTCGAGTGGAGGTGAAATCGCCGAGTGTTTTTAAATCGGGTGAATTCCTTCCCAACGATTAAGAATGAGGCGTATGAGTATGTTTAGAGAATTCCAAATAAGTCTAAGCAAGTGTTTAGCATTAGAATTTCCTTAGATACTTTAAGTACATGAATAAATAGGGTTGAAGAAATTCGTAGGTCGAAATTCTCACCTACAATACGTAACTCCCATGTACATAAATATGCTAAACATGTTCCATGCTCTATGTGATTTACCTGATTTGTATGTACCGTGAAATGAGCTCATGTTACATATTTAATGTTTGGATATGATGATGTGTTTAAGGAGAATGCTGTGATTTAATCATGCTTTGGGTAAGGGCAGATTTGGGTTTAAATCGGTTTCAAGGAATAAGTAACGTTGTAGTATGTTTAAAGAACTTCGAATAAGTAGAAGGAAGTATTTAGTACTAGAACCAAACCCTAAGGTGACTCGAGGAGATGAATAGATGGGGTTGAAATTATGGTTGGGTGTGTTGCTATTTTGGGACATAGTGAAACTTCGGGCAGCTCATTATTCATAGAGTGGCTATTGGGTAGAAAATAGTTCTCGGGTCGTGAAATAAGTTTGCGGGCCATAGAAGCTTCGCCGAGATTAAGTTTCGGCCGATGATGAGAATTGTCGAAGTTAGAGGATTTTTATCGTTATTAACTTCCGGTCGATTTATGTCAGCTCAATGATTTTTCGATAAATGATGATTCGCTGAGCTACAGTGAATTTCTATTAATGAATTAAATAATATGATGTTGAAGGATTTAGGTATTCTAACCCTTTAAACTTTCGAGCCATTTAGGGTATCTCAAATCTTCGAATATTATAATGATTTCCAACCTAACAATATGCTTACGTTATTTTCTTGACTCATATGCTAGTAGATGTGTGTGACTGAAGTGATATTAATTTAAGTTTTCATGACTTACGTAAGTTCCCTTCATTTAAAATGAACTATGTGATATTCTTCATGACCTTAGATGCGAGATTAAATTTTGAGATGTTGGATTGAATTATGTTAATTCTAAGTCGGTATTAATGGGATGGTTGCCAATATTAGAACAGAGGTTAAAACCACTAAAGATTTACGGGGTTGAATTATTTTAGGATACTATTAGTTCTCGAACATAGGATGGATTAGGGGTATTTTATATATCTCCGTTACTTGAAATAATTTTCACAAGGTAAGTAGGTTTCATGGGCTGAGTTAGAATTATGCGGGAGAATTGTTTCTAGGGAAATTAGGAAATACTTGTTAGAAAATCTTGAGGAATTACTGTTGGTAAATCGCAGTATGAGTGGAAATATTTCTATGAAAATACTTATTCATGTTTGAAATGTTGCATCTTTATTTGCACTACATAGCATGTGCACGACATGTCAGTGTGAGAGAGGATGACCGTGTTGGCACGGTGACACCTTACGGTGTTAGCGCGAGGCGCATATGGGTAAATGTGACCGATTTTGGTCGTCGACTCGGAGTCGAGTTGAGGTTGGTACTAGTGCACCTGACGGTTGGTGCCGTCGAGACGGGTGGTTGGTGCCGCCCGGCTTTATGTGACCGGTTGGTGCCGGTATGATCAGTGGTTGGTGCCACTGATGACGGTTGGTGCCGTCGAGATAGGTGGTTGGTGCCGCCTAGCTCTATGTGACCGGTATGTGCCGGTATGATCAGTGGTTGGTGCCGCTGATGACGGTTGGTGCCGTCGAGATGAGTGGTTGGTGCCGCTCGGACTCTACGGTTGGTGCCGTAGGTTCATTTTTGAGGTGAATAGTCCGACCTAGGGCCCTGATATTGAGATAGGGTAGATTGTGGGAACGAGCGTGCATCGCATCTTATCATGTGGTGAGGTGTCGGGGTCGGGATTGAGTGCACGCTGCATTTGCATGAATTCACCTACTGAGCATATCGCTCAGGCCTTTATGTGCTGTAGGTATGGATGAGTCCGGCGTCGATAGACGTCGCGTCTAAGGCAGGCTGGCGGCGGTGACTCCACGGGCTTTTGAGGGCGAGAGCGGTACATGGATGCGACCTGTGGAGCGGCTTTAGATATTTTGGATTTTTGGGGCTTCGGTCCGTGTAAAGATATCTTTTGTAAAACCACATTTTATGATATGTATATGTTTTTATTTAAAAAGTTTTTATTAAATGGGCTTTCCGCGGCTTTCGTTGCGGAAATCCGCCAAATATCGACATTAGAAAAGTAGGGTCGTTACACAACTCTCTGCAATTCTCTCAATCCCACTCAAAACCTCTCAATCTCTCTCTCAATTCTCTGTAAATCTCTCGATCGATCACCGATCGCCAGCTATCGTCTCTGTTACGTACTCGGATCACGACAATTGGTATAAGAGCAAGTCTTCCTCGGCAATGACTAATAACGTCAGCTTCAAGGAACATCGGCAGGAGCAAATGAAACTTGAACAGATGCTAGCACTATCAGAGATGAACTTCCAAGCGACGATGTTCAAAAGGAACGCAACTGAAGAGAGAATCTGGAATCAGCTTAATATACAACAAAGGAACGTTACAAACAATCCGCAGAAGGTCACTGAGAGCCTTAATGCTAGATTCGACACTCTTAACCGCGTTGTAAATGGCTTACAGACCAGCTGGAGAGAAACAATGGGGTGAAGCCTCAGTATGACTCTATTCAAAGTTTGCACACCGATTGGCTTCAAGTGAAGCTTCCAATCACCACATGCGAGGTGAAACATAGGCTGGAAAAGGTAACATTAATTTTCAGAAGTATGAAAATAATTCGCACAACAATAATAGTGTTTTGCACTGCTTGGCTTTCCCTGAGTTTGATGGAACATATCCTAGACGTTGGATCATGAAGTGTAGGGGTTATTTCAAGTTGAGATCTGATGTTGATGATAAGCAAAAAATTATAATTGCTTTGATGCACCTTGAAGGCAAAGCGGCTGCGTGGTATCACAGTCGAGTGGAAGGACGAGTAGAATTGAATTGGTCTCAGTTTCTAGACCTGATCTCTTACCGTTTTGAAGACCTTCGAGATGGCAAAGTCATACGTGAGTTCGAAAAAATTAAGATGATTGGAACCTACGATGAGTACGTCGAAGAATTCAAAGAGTTAAGTCAAGTGTGTTTTTGATCGAAGGTTTTGAATATTCTGAGCCATACTTCGTGGATGTGTTCATCGCCGGCCTACAGTTAGAACTACAAGTCTTAGTGAGCACATGTCAGCCAAAACTCTTTTAGAGGCTGTGGAGTGGAAATTCTCAATCACAATCATTAGTGTCTTGTGAAAATTCCTCTGTTGAAGACAATTCGGAATTGCTTGAGGTTCAATCAGTGCTGATTGAGGATTATTCAGTGTTAGTTAATCTTGATGATGATTCAACAGTGTTGGATGGTGGGTTGACTATGTGGGATCATGATGTACTCGAGGGGCCTCGAGTTATGTCTGATGATGGGAATTTCCCTTGTTGTCTCTAGGTGATGGGTCAAGTACGAAGGCTTACGGATGGTTGTGTGTTGCACAGTTTCCCTTGAGTCCTAAACAAGAAGTACACAATAGATTTCTCGCTTATCAGGATGTGTTTTTCGATGAGGGAAGGTGGTATGCCGAACAGCCATGGGTGGGAAATGACCATAGTGCGCCTTTTGATAAAGGAAAAAGTGTAGCTGTGGTGAAGAGTTCATCTTTTCCTTTTGATCGTGGAAAAGGTGCAACCGGTCATCGTGGTTATTACCCTCGTTTTGTCGGGATTTTGCGCTATCATCCTTGGGGACAAGGATGTCTCAAACGGGGGAGTATTGTCATGGCCCAAGAAGGAATAATTGGGCTTTTGGGCTTAATTAGTTTGGTATCTTTCGTTTTAGTATAAGTACGTAATTTGGCATCTAATTTCAATCAAGCAAATGAAATAACAATTCTAATCCTAATCTAATTACTCTGTCTCTCTCTCTCTCGGAATTATCTCTCTCTCTCTGATCATCTTCTAATCAAATCTCCACTCTCAAACTCTCTGCAATTCTCTCAATCCCACTCAAAACCTCTCAATCTCTCTCTCAATTCTCTGTAAATCTCTCGATCGATCACCGATCGCCAGCTATCGTCTCTGTTACGTACTCGGATCACGACAGAGGCACAGCCCGAGACAGAAATGGGGCAAAGCTCTCTTCCACCGGTGACGGATCAGGCACTGGAGGACGTCAATCGTGACCTTACTCCTCACACGGCCACCTCGTCTGACACAGAGTCTGACAAGGAAATAAGTCTGATCAGGAGGACTCCCAGAAGACTGAGCATTCAGCTGGAGTCTCTTTTTCCGGCCGTCACCGTCGCACCAGATATTATGCTGACCACATCGACAAGTGTTGCTGGCATTTCTTCGCTCAATCTTGAGCCGCAACCAACTCACGTGGTGTCTGGTTCGCAGGCGCAACCTGAGCCTGCCTTAACACCCATAGAGGCGAATCCTTAGGATTCGACTCGAGGATTGGGTGGAAGTCTCATACAGTCACAACCTCAAGTGACTGTGAGCCAACCCCAAGAGTCGGTGTCTGCTCTAGGGTTGATAACAGGCGACATCAGTCGTCCTGGTCCATCCATGGAGGCGTCCACACCCTTTGTGACGAACGAGCAGTTCCAGGCCGTTCTCTCTGCCGCTGTACAGTCTATGGAAGACAAGATCACGGAGAGAGTACTTCAAGCAATCGAGGCATCCCGAAGAGATACCGGGAAAGCACCTGCCTCTGAAGGCCCTTCGTCACAAACCCACCCCACACCACCACAACCCACGCCCACCGACCCTTTAGCCACTTCCTCCATCCTCATCAACCCATACACCATCCCCATCACCGAGCTCCACGACATTCTCGTCGCCCGTTTGATAGGCCTGTCCATCCTATCGCCTCAAGAAGAATCCCTCTATCGGCGATTGGTGGATCATCCTGAGCCACCGACTGACACCTGCCGAGGCCAAAGCTCCCACTCCCGGCGAAGACATGACGTTCCTGACGATCAGGACCATCATGAGGGGGAGAAAAGGCCGAGGACATCTACATCCGGCCAAAGGCAAGGCTCGGGCGCTACGCGGACAAGCGTTGGAGCTGGTGAAACCCATACTACCCAAACCACCCAAACTACCCAAACCACGCAACGCACAGCCACTCTACCATATATCGACCCACCAACCTTTCACCTCAGGACGCCTCCACCCACACCGCCGATCTACTCAAGCCCCTTGCTTCCGGAAGAAGAAGCAAGCGCTGCAATGCTTGTAGCTCTGGCAGCTACCCAAGCTACTCCCTCCGTCGCTCTAGACCAACCGGGACCCTCTGGACATGGCGTCAATCCACACGAAGTATTAGACAAGTACATCTTCGAAGGCCAGTGAATGACCCATTCCATGCCCGACGAGCATCAGAGACAACGGCTTCAGGACGTACGCCACTTCTTACAACAAGCATCCGTGGATCTCGTGATCATTGAAGACGACGAACTTCAAGAAGGTGTAGACTACCAAAATGAAATCCCAAGGCTACCGGAGTTGATCACACAGCGAGCGGCCTCCCCTACAAGGCAGATGTCAGGGACCGTTCGAATCGACACACCGTGGGAGAACATTCACATAGAGATACCTTTCCTTGAAGAAGTCAGGGAAAACATTTGGAGGTCATCGGATCGAATTAAGAAGCCGGATGAGTTCGAGCTGAGAGGGATCTCTCACTGGGATCAGCAGAAGAGAATGACATATCTGATGCTGACCCAACTAGGACCGGATGTGAGGCTGGGGATCCCGAAGGATCGACTGAAGAGTCACTTCAGGGAACTCTCCCCAATTTGCCAACTCCTCAGTGTCTACTGTGCCAAAGGAGGACTTCCAACACCTCACTACATCATCGAACGAGTGAACAGGACCCGAGAGGAATTGAGCGAGAGCGACCTGCCGTACCTCCCTGCCGATGAAGTCTACCGTCTTTATCAGCTATACATGGAGAAGTACAAAGGTTCTCATGGCTCTGTCAAGAAAGAAGGCCTCGAAGGGCTCTATCGGTTCATGATGCGACAAGTACTTCGCCGCTCACGACCTTCAAATGGCGCTTGAGAGAAATATGAAGAAGGTCAACATGGCCGAACCACTCTTCAAAGGACCTGAGATCGAAAGGCTTCCAAGCGATCACGTACACATCAGCTCTGTCATCGGCGTCACCTACAACAATCCAATTGCCAAGAAGAATAGGTTGATGCTGAAGACAGAAATACACAAGTTTTGCGACGGAACCCTGAAGATCGTCAGGAGGAATATCGAACAGAGGTTGGAAGAAATAAATAGAGACATGATGCTGAGGATCCACCGGTTTGTGAGAGAACAGCCACTCCTGATGGAGGATGACATCGAGGAGCGCCTGAAGCTCAGGGAGACCGTTAGGGACTACGAGCATGCGCTGGGCTTGCGCAGATCGTACTATGCCCGACAAGGACGAACAGCGTGGAGACGCAATCAAGCACAAAGTGGGAGAATGTAGAATATCATTTGTAATTGTGCTTGATTTCATTAGTTGTCCTTGTAATTAGGGGCTTTACTTGTATTAGTCTATAGATTAAGGACTAGTTAGATATTTATACCAAGATTGTTGGTATAAATACTTGTAATGAATTGAGCTGAATAGAGAGAAAGTTTAGAAAATTGATCCGAAGGGCTTGCAAATCGATTTCTAGAGAGAGAAACAACATTAACTTTCTCACTCTAATTGAATTCTCTCTCTTGTTCTTATTTTGAGTTTTTCGATCGAATTCAATTGATCATCTAAACGATCGCATTACTATGGATTCTAGCCTAGGATCGTAGAGTTGTTAATCTGAGGACCTAACATCGAGACTGAAAATACCTAATTTAAGACTGAAATTACTTTTTTGAACATCTACGTTCAACTAAACCAAGTACTTGAAAATACCTAAATCAATCATTTTGTTTTGAATATATTTTATCGTCGAATTCATACGTAAATATCATTAATTTACCTTTTAATGGACGAAAATTCCCCACATATTTTAACATTATTAATGCCATTAATTACACGATTAACATAATTAAATCTTAAAAATATTTAAGTTATTTCAAAATATTTAAAATTATATTTGAAAAAGTGTAAATATAAATATAAATTAAATGTAAGTTTTACTGTTATTACTGATTATCGCATAATTTATCACCTTCAAAAATTTAATCATATGTATAAGGTCAAATATGACAGTACGTCACCCTACACACACCATAAAAAAATTTACACATTATTTAAATTATAGGCTTAATTATTTTTTTAGTCCCATAAGTTAGGGGGGGTGGCGTGTTATAGGGACCATTATCTTTGGGTTGGCAAAATAGGGACTGTAACTTTAAAAAAAATGGCAATTGATGGACACTATACGGTCCGACCCTGTATTGTAACCCAAACCCGCTTACGTGGCAGCCGACCCACTGACAGATGTGCTTAAAAGACGCTGATGTGGTAGCGACGGATTTTGTGACGGACTTTCCGTCACAAAAGGAGGGGAAATTTAAAAAATAAAAAATAAAAGTTTGCGACGGAAATTCCGTCGCCTGAGAAAAATAAAAAAATTATGAAAACATAGCGACGGTGTTTCCGTAGCTAAACCTCAACTGAAAATGAAACAAAAATCGCCGTCGCCGCACCAGGTTTCATTTCAGCTGATAAATCTGAAACGAAAGGGAGCTCGGAACAAAACATACAAACATCAGGTCTTCGGAGTCGGATAAATATTAAATTGGGCTGTTGAAATCTCCAGACTTACCATAGTTATGAAATTCAAACCTGCAGAAATATGAAATTGGGCTGTGTTGAAGAACGTGAAGGTGTTTGATGTGAGCTTTAATAGGTCGGTGCTGCCGGAGATTGGTGGAATAGTGACGGGAATTTTCAGTCAATCAAGCCCAAGAATTATCAAACGCAGCAGAATTAATCACCCTCGAAAACGTGGACCCTTTCATCGCCTCGAAAACTCGGAAACTTTCCCACATTTCAGGGCTTCTACGCAGTGATTCCACCTAGGGATGACGTGGTCGTCGATGCAGGAGACTGCCCGTGAAAGAAGGTTGTCCGGGCAGTGCGTGTCGGTCATTCCAAGGTTGTGGGCGACGACGACGAGGGCGATGGAAAATCGACGAGCCCCAAACCCCAATAGGAGTTGTTTTTTCATTTTTTATTTTTTTTTTATTTTTCCCCTTTTGCGACGGAAAATTCGTCGTAAAAATCCGTCACTAATATGTCTAACTACACGTCAGCGGGTCGGCTGCCACGTAAGCGGGTTTGGGTTACAATACAGGGTCGTACAGTATAGTGTCCATCAATTGCCATTTTATTTAAAGTTACAGTCCCTATTTTGCCAATCCGAAGATAATGGTCCCTATAACGCCACCACCCCTAACTTATGGGACTAAAAAAATAATTAAGCTATATGTATATGATCAAAGATGACATTTACACGATGTCACCCGACACATCACAGTGATTAAGAAACAGAATACTCCAATATCACGTTGATCTGCAAACTGAAATATGACCTTAAAACAAACACACTGATGACATATCACCTTGATCTACATCCGGTGATACTCACATCACTGTGATGTTGTATACACCATAATGTTGGATCATCTGAAATAAACATCCCCTTAGAGTAAAGGACCAAAATTTGATCGGACCAAAATACCCTTATAAAGTGTAATAGTAAGTGGTATTCTAGTGCCCCTATTATGTTATCAAATTGCAATATATTGTTATCACATAACAGGAAGCATTACTACACAGAAAAATTGTTATACTGTATGTTTAATAAGTGGTATCGCAAAAAACATATGGTTTTTGACAATCGAAATACCTCATATATTCATACTCATGAGCATCCGCTGCACCAAACCAAGTTCGACGTGCCACGGGAGTTTATCTGATATCTCATGTTTCTGCTCAAAATGTAGCTAATATGTATAAATTCGAGAGAGTCATTTACGTCGTGCCACCATGTCGGATTCGTCGTTCATCGTTCATAGTTAATAGAGCTGAAAATGAAATAGATGGAAAAATTTGGCGTAAATAAATGTTCTACAAAGTGGTACTAATTTCAAATAATTTGTCATAGCGAAAAAATAAAAGATATCTCATGTGAAACACGTAGAACTATGGTTTTTTTTAAGAATGGGCACCGAAAAAGATTTAAATGTTACTTGTTGTCTTCTATTTGGTATAGTTCTGAGTTTGAAGATTGGCGAGATTTCTATATTTGACTGAATTTTAGGCAGAATTTTAGAAATATTTTGGGAAAAATTAAGTGTTACTATATGTTTAATAAGTGGTATCGGCAAAAAACATATGGTTTTTGACAATCGAAATACCTCATATATTCATACTCATGAGCATCCGCTGCACCAAACCAAGTTCGACGTGCCACGGGAGTTTATCTGATATCTCATGTTTTCTGCTCAAAATGTAGCTAATATGTATAAATTCGAGAGAGTCATTTACGTCGTGCCACCATGTCGGATTCGTCGTTCATCGTTCATAGTTAATAGAGCTGAAAATGAAATAGATGGAAAAATTTGGCGTAAATAAATGTTCTACTAAAGTGGTACTAATTTCAAATAATTTGTCATAGCGAAAAAATAAAAGATATCTCATGTGAAACACGTAGAACTATGGTTTTTTTTTAAGAATGGGCACCGAAAAAGATTTAAATGTTACTTGTTGTCTTCTATTTGGTATAGTTCTGAGTTTGAAGATTTTGGCGAGATTTCTATATTTGACTGAATTTTAGGCAGAATTTTAGAAATATTTTGGGAAAAATTAAGTGTTACTATACGCTATTATTGTGTTACTGAAGGGTCAACGGAATTAAATCATCGAAAATATAAATCATAATTCAATGGAATATCCCGACTTTGTTGACCGAATAAAGCTGATTCGACTCAATACAATGCTCTTAGTAATCGATGGGGATTAGTGATGTTAATAACGAAATATCGAACAATCTTTCTGGAAAGCAAGTTTGAAACATATGTGATTCACACGCTTGCTAGGTAACACTTCATGCTTTCTGTGTATGACTTACTTAAGTCTGGGTAACGCTTTTCTTGTAATTCATTTTTTTGTAAGTAGCGGAGTATGTCACATTTGAAAACCACAGATGACACCAACAAATCATTGAAACCGCTAGCTTTCTTCATGTTAGTGACCGAATAAGGTTAAATCGACCTCAATTTCTCATGGGTCTTCATCATCAAAGAAATTTTTTGAAGTTAATGGAATAAAGATTCATAATTCTCGTTTAAAACGGGTAAAATCTCGACTCTAAGTGACGAATAAGGTGAATTCGACTTAATTCGATCGCCTGTCTTAGTAATCGACAAAAATTATTGATATTAATAATGAAACAATGCAAGGTTAACTTATTTCTCGAAATTGAAATGTTTTCAATGTGAGTAACACTTTTTGCAAATAAAATAACACGTGTATATATAAAGAAAACACTTCAAAATATTCTAGAAGGTTCTATATTGTCAAGGAATATTACCACATTAGTCTGTGGATTTCTGCCAACATATTGCTCAATCGTTCATTTTGTTTTAATAAAGTGGTACCAGAAATGGTTTAAGTGGTACCAATAAGAGTTGAAAAGTCGAAGAAGGAATTATTTGATCTAAATTGTTGTTTTACGCGCCATGATTTCTAGATAGCTTGACCATATTCAGGTCAGCCCATCGGGGTTCTCAAAATACCCGGAGCCCAAAATAAAACCATCAGCCCTGATCGCTGCTCCTTTGTACCAAGACGTCGCCGTCACCGGAGTTTCAACCAGGATCCATTGACCATCATGGCCGGAAGAAGTATAGGCGCATTTTAGCGCACGATTCTAATAGCATCAAACTTGCATCGGAACTTGTTGGTGCCAAGGTTCGCCCCGAGACAACGAGCCTCGCTGTTCTCGTTGGAGGTGTCGCTGAAATTTTCCTTTCAAATAAATTTGTAAGCGGATCGGCCAAAGATCACTAGATCCATGCCATCTATCAAAGTATACCTTAAACTAACGTCCACGGGTGAAATTTTGAACCGCGAAGAGATCAACCGTTGCAAATTGTCACCACTGCTGCACTACGCCGGACCGTTCGCATCGAGATGGTGTTCCGACCGTGCGAGCGCATGAGAAACGTGGACAAATTTAATATTCGAGATTAATAGCTCACCGGTGCCCCCTCTCTCATCCCATGAGAATCGGTGTCTAAACTCACAATATTTAGACTTTATTTATTTATCATCTTATTGGATGCCAACTAAGAACTCATGGTAAATAAATAATGTGCCTAGATGGGATGTAATGTTAAAACATTTATTCCACATATTGAAATATTCAAATACAAATATTCAATAAACAACGAAATACAGACCTATTCATTTCATCCTCGAATGGCATTCCTAGGGTTCATCCCTAACATATACATCTGAGGTGAAACGGTAAATACCAAAAATTTCAAAACTTTATCATGCATTTTTCTCATTTTAATTAAAAAACATTTTCATGCATTTTTATTATGTTTTTTCTGCATTCCCATATCATGTTTACTTTTTATCCTTGCAATAATAAAGAAAGTTTCAAGGTTTGGTTTTATTTATTTTTTTATGCTCATGCATGTCATTATTTTTTACATCTTTAAACAAAAAAAAATCGAATATATAACACAAAGTACACAAAATATAAACTAAACAAAAGTTTATAATAAAACACACAAGAGCTTTTCATGCTTTACTTCAGAAATCTCCATAAAAAATCTCATAACGGGATGATGACGTTTTCTACTTTGATTTGATCCAAAGGCATTTTTGTGATACATGCTTGTGATTTTTTCTTACACTTCTAGTCACTCTCTTTTATGTAACGAACTCCATATGCTTAGACACAAAGCCACGTCAAATATGTGAGAATTTGTGTCTCATTTTTTTGAAAGGATTTAGTCTTGAGTGTATCACACATCAATGCTTGTCTTAGCTTGTGATTCTTGGCCTCATTCTTGCCTTGTATTAGATCGTCATGAATATGATTAGCGTACTTAGGATTTCCTCACTTGGCCGAATTGTAATAAAAACCTTTATTATTTCCTCTAGTAATCCATTTTGAGCCTTCTCCAATATCCTATTTCATTTGAATCCCAATCAAGCCTTTATTCCCTATGTTTCGGGGGCTGCTTAGGCTTGTCAGTGGGGCGGGGAATCCCCGTCCCCGCGGGGATCTACCCCGAATAAGGCGGGGATTCCCCGTTCTCGTATACCCGCGGGGCGGGGATGGGGGAAAATTTCTCCCCGTAGGCGGGGACGGGGCGGGGACGGGGTTTAGTGTCCCCGCCCCGTGGGGATCCCCGCCCGCTCCCCGTGGGTACCCGGTATAATTTTACTATTAAAAATTTATATATATAGATATCTCTAATTTGTTATGTGGGCTGGTTATAACAATTGGGCTGAACTTTATATTTCCCAAGCCCATTATTAGAGGAGCATGCATCCTGATTTGAACTTCTCCTTCGATAATCTCATAAACTTGTCAGAACGGCTAGAAGAGGAGCACCTCGAAGTGAACTTGTCCAACGATAATCTTGGTCTATATCAAGAAAACGAGAAGAGGAGCACGGCCTTTGGTTCGAATTCCATGTGAACTTCTGCAATGATAATCTTTGAATCAAGGAGTAAAAAAGATGAGGGCATGGTACCAGTCCGAGAAATAAATAAGAAGAACTTGTCCTTCGATAATCTCTCCGCCTCGTAGAGAAGGGAAGCTTCAGCTTGAGTAACTGCATAAGAAAAGAAAAAGTTAAATGAAAAACGATAAATGACAAAAAGGGCCCATGGGATGAATGATCTTAATAATTCCAAATCCTTTCATTCCTTTTAAGTCAGAGCCTAAAATAAGTCCCTTTGATTCAGATTGACAGATTTCCGCTTGGTGAGTTAATTAAACCCGCCATGATAACATGTTAATTAATAAAAATTGTTTGTTTGTGAAATATATATATATATACATACATATACATGTTAATCCCATTATAAAAATAATCGAGTGCTATGAGAGAACCTTCATAGAGTTGTCGAAATGACTCTTACTTCGTTCTTAGGATATTAGTTTATGACATGATTTGACGGCAAATTAATATTCTATGTGTCATGTGAAATTTTTGAGAGAAAATGATCTAAGCGACATAATCTAACCCCAAAACATATAATAAATCGTAATAATATATATAATTGTTAGGAAATATTTGTAGTGTTCAATTTCATTATATTATCTTTGTTGGTTAGCTTTATTAAAACTTTGGACTAGTTCTTAGTAGGGTTAGTTCTTAGTTATTCATGTAATGGGCCTTCACAAGGGCCCAAGTATTATATACCAACTTGTGGTATAAATACTAAAACCCTAACACATAGTTAGGTGTGCTGTGTGTGTGGATCAAATAAACATATGTTAGAGTGAGAGAGTCTCCTCAAGAACACCACCAAGCCCCCACGCCCGAACCTAAATCTCGATCATTCGGCGTGTTTAATCCGTCCTCCGTCGTATTGTTGGTGAAATCTCGGACCCAACATATATATATATATATATATATATATATAACAAAGCTTTAGATTTTTTTAATTTTATTTTTCACTTGAATTCTTCCATATTATTTTAACTTTGCATATAAATTCTTACATTTTGAAATGCATATTCAACATGAATTGGTACTGATTTGGTTAAATGCGAAATTTTTTTCCATGCCTTCGCACATTTTAAAATGCATCAGCATATGCATTTGTACATTGTTAAAATGCAAAATTTTCCAAGCTTATATGTTTACATAAAATTTCATATGCTTAGGAAATCATGCATATATGCTGAAATGATTATATGTGTTTCTGCTAGTTGTTTCATACGTGTTAAATTCTCATATGCATATCTTGGTGAATAAGTATATATTTTCGAAATTGTTAAATACGATATGCGCACTTTTAGGGGGAGTCAAGATTCTTAGTGCACAAAAACATGACTTAAGGGGGAGAATAAAAAACTACTCTGGTGTTTTTTAAATTACTTCCTTTATAAATTTCCGCTGATCATTATATGAGAGGGAGTAATACGCATTTAAGGGGAAGTAATTTTACTTTTGTAATTCATGTTAATACTTTGCTTTATAGTTTACTCTTGAATCACAACTCTCCTTTGTATCTTTTTAAGACCTTTTAAACGAATAAATCTTCGGGGGAGCTTTTTAGTGATTTTCAGTTATATAAAGTGGATGATTTCCAAGCCAACCACTTCGAGAAATTTTGCTCACGAAGATTTAGCGAACGACAGAGAAGGACGATGTTAATTCAAGAGAGACACATTTAGCTACTAAAGAATGGAATTACTTGAGAAGATATTCAAGATATTATGAGGTGGCTCCAAGACATCGAACAATCCCACTTGCACGAAGATAAGCCGCTCAATAGATTTGGAGGAGGAATGTGATTAATCCGAAGAGAGATAAGAAGCAAACGCGCACAAGAAGAGCCAAGCTCTCAACCCCCTCCCCTCCCCCACTTCTACCTCGGTCTCACTTCCTCAAGCGGCTTCATCAAGTGTTGTGGTGACATTGATTAACATCTCTGAACCCACTTAATCATAGCCCATCCTGACTTCTATACAGGTTCATTTAGAACCTGACACAACATCAATAGAGGTAATTCCTTCGATTTCATCTCAAGGATTGGATGGAAGCCCTCATCTCAAGGATCGGATGGAAGCCCTGTTGCTTCACCAACATCATCAGAAGCAACAACAGGCCAACCCACCGAGCCGGTGACTCTTGGGTTGATAACTGATGGCCTTCGTGGCTCCGGAGTTCGAAGAACCTGCCAGGCGGCACATCGGCTATCTACACCGATGTTGCGACAATGGAACGCCTACGTGGCTCCCTCTCGGAGGTGTCACCGTTCGTGATGGAGGACAAGCTCAAGGAAGCTCTCTCACCCTCGCTTACAACGTTGGAAAAATGCTTAACGGTGAGAGTTCATCGGGTGATAGAGACGTCCCGATGAGATACTGAGAAAGCACTCGTCTCCGAAGCCACCCGGACCCCGTCTGAGCCAATTCCCTCGCCACTACGAACCACCACTATGACACCAACCCCCATTATCACCACTCCACCACCCTTCAATATTTAAACCAATACACTATGCCTATCACTGAGCTCTGAGATACACTACTATCTGGACTTCTCAATGAGTCACCGCTAGACTCGGAGCTTACCGACCTTCTAAATCGTCTGCAAAATCCTCCCACCCAACTTGCGAACCTTCTGGCCCTCCCCAAAAGTGCCGACATGACGACATGGATGCGGGTAGCCATAAGGGGGAGAAGCAAAAAAATACAACGCTAAAGCAAGTATGAACGACCTACCTCACAAACACCCAAACAACCTATCATTACCTGCTCCCAAAAAACCACACACCATGCACCCGCACACTACTTGACCTTTCACCACTGACACCTCTGCTTTCTAAAAGTCCAATAGACGCCTCAGACTTTGTCGCCATACTTCCTGATCAACCAATGGAAGTAACCGTAGACGCAGCCTCTATAGTTCATTATCAAACAGCTACCTCAACAGTCAACTATAACCCAAACATCGTTGTATATGGCTACATTCTTAACGAGAAGTGGTTGACTCACTAGGAACCCAAGGAAGCTGGCAAGGATCGACTGTCCAACTTTCGCTACTGCTTACAACAGACATCGGTCGATCTCGTCCTCCTCAAATTCGAAGAGCTTCAAGAAGACGAAGACTACAACAAAGAACTCCCAGCAGCACCCGAGCTGATAAAAAGCTTCGAGTGAACACTCCAACACTATCAAAAAGGGTATCGAGGTCGAAACGGAAGGGGAGAAAGTTCGGACGAAGTACCCTTCCTCGAAGGAATAAGGATGACGATCTGGAGAGCGCCGAGAAAAGTCAAGAAGCCGAACAAACTGAAGCTACGGGAAATCTCACACTAGGATGATAGTACAACTCAAGCTCACCCATCATGGTCTAGATCGTGGTTGTGTCTTAAGAGAACAACTCAAGCGAGACATGAAGGACAAGCGACTGATCTATTAAGTGTTGGGAGTCTCACACACAATTGGTCGCCATCCAACTCCTATCTACACGATTGAGCGATCAGACTTCACTCGAGAAGACATAGATAAGACACATCTACCATACCTTCCACCTGACAATGTTTACCATTTGTTCCTGATGTACCAAAGTTTCCATGAGAACCTGAGCCTTCATACAATCAAAATCCGCATACCAAAGCAATTTGTATGAGATTTGAGGCTTATTAAAATAGAAAGATGGACTTGTTGACTTGTTTACAAGAATTTATTTAACAATGATGGTTGAATAAACTAGAGAGAATGCCAATTAAATAATCCAAATTCAAATAAACTTGTTCAAACACTTGTTTTCAGTAACCAAATTAGGATGATCGAGAAACATTCAGTAGAGCTCAGATTGTGATTTAGTCGAGGAAGCAAATTCATAAAATAAGTAACCGACCGACCATCGTAGAACTAAAATGTGAAAATTGAATACTAAATGGGTTTATTTGATCCTACTTTTAAATTCTAACCATCATATTTTAATTTTAGGCCACATGAATATTGCGCTAGAATTTCAATTAAAACTAGGCCGAAACCCGAATTAGAATTGTAATATCTACTAGTCTCTGTGTTATGTCGACAATGTAGAAGGACGACAGCAAGAAGGGAACAACACTACAATCTTAAAATTCCGTAATAAGCTGACTATTACGCTCGCATCTACGACATCTTGACATGCACGACATCTGTGTTATTGAACTCTAAAAATTGTCTTAATTGGAAGATGACAGTCCTCAAAAAATAGAAAAGCTAATGCACGACATGAACTTCAAAAACTGTAAGAAAAATATTTCATTCAACCTGTCACCAATGGACTGTCCAATGTGACTTCTTACTAGTTGGGGAGGGATGGCAATGGGGCGGGTCTAGATCCGGACCCGCTTAGACCCGCCCCTAATGAATTGGGCTTTTTTTTCTATTCGGGTAACGGATCCAAAAAATCTCAACCCGGCATTCCTCTCCGAGACCCGACCCGAGAGCCGTCCCGATATATATAGGCGGTCTGGACACCAATTAATTGAATTATAAATAAATACTATTAGTGGACAGATGACTTGTAAGTTGTAACTGCTTTGAAGACCTCAATAACTATACCTCACTTTACCTTTACACGTGAGTAGTATTCTCTATCCTCTCCATCTTATAGTTCAGAGAAATTATCTACCACTTACGACATCATCATCAAAAGCAAAAGTGAGGATATATGTTTCGCTTAATCTTTGTTGGTTTCGTATATTTGTTTCTTATGTTAATATAACCATGACATGTTTTATGAGAGTGAATGTGACTTTCTTTACGTATTAGTTGAAATGAGACTAGCAAGTAGATGAACCACAACAAGCTTGCATTTTGCTGAGATTGGGCCTATACAACGGGTCCTGTTGTGCTCTTACACAGTTACATTGATTTCATAGTACTTCTAGAGAACATTGTTTTGGCCAATTTCTGGAAGCTCTAAACTAAGTTTGTAAATTTCTTAACAAACGTCCCAAGCCAGTTCAGACACATCAAGCTTCTGCCAATTTTTTTTAAATACTTTTGCTATTCTAATAAATCTTAATCTATCTGTTTTTTGCCTATCTCCTCCTATTCTAAACCTCAAATCTTCCTTTCTATCTTTTTGTCGTTTCTTTTTCTTGCGTTTGTTTTTTGATCTTCTAAATATGTAACCTGTGTTTTTGGGAGATTTAACAGATGTGGAGAATTGGGAAAGACGATGACGAAAAGGACAGAGAAAATGTTTTTTCTTCACTTTGAAGTTAACAATGGAATGTATTAGTGTGAATAACATTTCTCACTCAACGGGAGTGTGAATAGTATGACATTTGATAAAATATGAATTTTTATATCATCATACATACTAGTACTTTTGCACACTCAAATGCTTGTGCATATATAAATGTAATATAATATCTAATATTAATTAAAATTATAATCATATTTAACTATATATAATTTGTGGAATTAAAGGTATATGAATTAACTAAAAATAGTAATGAAAAAATATTACCTGATTTTTTTATATTTTATTTTATTTTTGTGAAATTGACATATCAATTGACAGTTTATAAATCTATACTCTTTTATTAAGGGTTAGAGGCTGGTATAAACCATAATTTGGTCTGGCACCTATAATGAATTAAAAATAATAAAATTAAAATAAAATCACCAAATACATTAATTTTTGAAATTGTCATATTTACCCTTCTATTTTGGTAATCATTTGATAATTATTAAGTGTATTTATATGTTATATAGCACACGCATGCAAGGGAGATTACTAGATAGAATAGATATGTGGGAGGGATTTTTTATTTAAACTGGTACTTTTTGCACACTCAAAGCATGTGATATAATACATATCACATTAAATACTTTAATTCAAAATGTTTAGTAGAAACTATAATTTTGAATTTAAGTATATTTATATGTATATTAAAAAATTAATTATTAAAGATAGAACACCTAAAAGTAGTAAATTGTTTTTTAATTGATATTAATTAATTTCTTAATGAAGCTAAAAAAATTAGAGACTACATAGACGGTTTAGAGAACGTGGATTAGTTTTTTATTTTTTATATATATTCCTAATTGTTTTGTTACAAAATATAATTACCAATTGACAGACCGAATCAATTTATTTATAGAGGGGTAGATCTTTTATATTCTTTTAATAAAGTTCAAAAAGTTTAGAGACCAAATGGACAATGTGATTTTAGTTTTTTATATATTAATAAATAATTGCTTTTTATATAAGGGGTTTTTAGAGTTAAATACCCAATGCAAGTTTGATATTTGGATTCAGTCCCCTCATATTTAAATTTGTAAATTGATGCCTTAAAATTAGTTTTAGCTCCCTAATTGGTCAATTACTATAATGCCCTTTCAATAACATAATACATCAAATTATAAATTCGTCCTTATTTAATATGGTTTATATTCTATAAATAAATAAACATATCCAATTTATTATTTATGTCACGACGATCAACCCATATGTTATATTTTTCGATATGCATAATAATTATTAAATATTTTTTGAAAATTCTAAAATGGTGGACGTCAGATACTTGAAGTTTGGTTTAAATACTTAAATCGAGACAAAAATACTTAATATTCATCGAATAATACTGATATCGACGTAAAAGTACACGTCAATGGGGACAAGTATTAAAATACATTAAAATGAGATGATTAAAGTAAATCAAATACTGAATTTCGTAGTTACAATACCTACATTTGAACAAAAGTACTTAATTTCATGCTAAAAATACGGATATTTACGCAAAAAAATACATGTGAATTGAGGCTTGATCTAAGACTAAAATGGTGTGTTTTAATCAAGCATGTCGCCATTGGTCAAATACTTGAATTCAACAATAAAATACCTAAATCGGAACTAAAATACTTAATTTCAAAATAAAAACTGATATTCATGCAGAACTTGGGGCAACTCACATGTATATTCTCTATAAACATCATTATTTTGTACCTATTTTTTTGTATTTTAATCTCCATGAAAGTTTTGTAACGTAGTTTAATTATAAGTTTGCCAACAATCTCCTTTTTAATGTTTGAGATTATAAATACCAACAGATTTTATACCAAATATTAGGTCTTTTAGTGTCGATTAAGATATTTTAAAATCGAATTCAAGTATTGTGTAGATTCTGGTTAATTTTGTGGACAAACTCCATTTAATGTGTGTGATTATAAATGTCATCACAACCTAAAATATCTAATGAAAAGCTCTACCGTTGTAGTGGTTAATTCTTTCAATGTATTTTCTGCAAAAATATGAGTACTTTTTACTTAAATTTTGGTACTTTAGTCTCGATTAAGGTATTTTAACTACTAAATTCAGTATTTGATTCAAGGGGATGAAAAAAATACCTAATCAGATTTTAAACTGTAAAATTTTTTATTGGAATTCGTCGTCTTAGTCTTACACAATTCGCTCCAATCCGTATCTATTTGCTGAAAATATCGGTATTTTTTGTCGCCGTTTAAGTATTTTATGTTTCTATTAGGTATTTTACCATTGAATGTTGATCTATTATGAAGTTGAAGTTTAGAGCTAACTCCATTTTTTATGATAGTGATGAATGACATGATCGATTTGATTTACTAGTGTGGTTTCCTCACTGGGACGTATTGCTATTTTAGATCACCCCATCACCGTGATGTTGGATCACCTAGGGTTTTTGGGTTATCTGAAATATGAAATATCACCCCATTTTCAACACCTAGGTGATCCATCATTCCGGTGATGACTCATCACCTAGACTAAACAAACACAGTGATAATTGATAAACGAGAGGATCACGGTGATATTTTGGAAGATCATCCAAAACAAACGGCCCGTAAGTTAAACATAAAGCGGATTAAGTATACTTGTACTAACAAGGGCTTGAAAGCCAGTCCTTCTAATCGGCCTACAATTTAAAGGGGCCATGTTGTTAGTTGGGCCCAATTAACCAAAGAGTTGATTTTAAGAGAGTTGCCTTATTTTCGTGTAACGCTGGTGTCGATGATCTTCCATCAGAAAGCCGCCAACCAGTTTTATAGTCCCCGACTCTTTCTTGCTGGTAATTTGTTTTCTCTCTCTCTCTCTCTTTTTTTTTTTCCCTTTTTTGAGATAAATTGATGAGAGAAATTCAATTGACAAATGCGTAGGCGGCCGTTTTCCGGCCCACCGCATACCCTTATCATCATAAAACTCATTTTTTCCCACTTGATTGAAGGTTGATAAGGGTCTCCCATTATCCATGTAAGTTATTTCAAGCTCAAATTCATAGCTTAGCAAACTTTTTTCCGTTTTGTAAATGCTGCTAAGATTTTTATCCAAATGAAGGTCGCGAATTCGTGTTCAAAATCTCCCAAAACATGCGACGGAGGAGCGCCTCAGAGAATTTTTCTCACAGAAAGGGGAAGTTACTGACGCCAAGGTTATGCGCACAAAGTAAGCCCTTGTCTTTTATTTTTTCCCCTTATATAATTCATGTTTGGAGACATTCACTTTGTTGTTGATGGATTGAAGGTTGATTTTTTATTTTTTATTTTTAATTCAGGGATGGGAAAATCAGGCAGTTTGGGTTTGTGGGATTTAGGACTGAGAGTGAAGCTAATGAAGCCTTAAAGTACTTCAACAAATCTTTCATGGATACTTCCAGGATTATATGTGAGGTCTGTTTCTTTTAACTATTACAGCTTCATATAGTTGAGATACCAAGAAGCTGATGAATGATTGTTTTTGCTTTTATCCTAATCAACGGATGACTTGAATCATCAGATTGCTAAAAAGTTGGAGATCCGAATATTCCTCGTCCTTGGAGTCGATACTCATCGAAGAACATTGATGTTATCGCAGAAGAAGATAAGAAATTTACTGGTAAGAAAGGAAATAATTCAAAAGCAGAGAAAGGTTCTAATAACAAGGATGGAGATGCTATTGCGGATCCACAACTTCAAGAGTTTCTTCAGGTAATGGACCACCACCGGGGAAGGTCAAAGTTGTGGGCTAATGATGCTGTTGCAGCTCCCTCACTTTGTAAATTGCGTAAGGCTGGGGAAATTAAATCGAATTTTGACTGTGATGGTGAGAAGATTCAGCAACAGGGAGAAATCACATCAGAAGAAGAAGAAGAAGAAGAAGAAGAAGAAGAAGAAGAAGAAGAAGAAGAAGAAGAAGAAGAAGATGATGGAAATGGTGTAAGTGGTGGTGCAATGGTATCGGATACTGAATACTTTAAGAGCAAAATTAGGAAAGCTTGGTCAGATTCCGATGATGTTGTCAGCGATGTGTCTGAAAAAGATGCCATCCCTGGCGCGGTAAAGGATAAACTTGAGCCTGACCATACTTATACCATAGCTGTGGATTTGCCTCTTGGAGATACCGATTCAATGAATCCATTATCAATAGTGGAAACGGAGAGTGGGATTTTGGAGACTGGTCGCCTATTTATCCGCAATCTTCCCTACACTGCCACGTATGTGCCTTTAGACCTTGTACCATATTATTTAGTGGCTGCTTTTTTTTTTTTGTCTCTGTGCTTGGTGTTCTCTTGCAGTTTATAATGTGTCCGTTTGATGACTTCAAATGATTCTCATGTACCATATCTCTTCTATTTTGTTGTGTAATTGTTTTTGCCTCACCTGGTGTTATGTGCAGAGAGGAGGAATTAGAAAGTTACTTTGGCAGATATGGTGCAATCTCACAGGTGCATATTGTTGTCGATAGAGATACAAAACGTTCCAAAGGAATCGCTTATGTTCTCTTTGCTGTTCCCGAATCTGCTGCTAGGTAATTCTTTTCCTGATTTAAAATGCCATATTCCTACTTTAACTTATCCCATAAACAGACATGTCAAAATCATGACTTCACACGAGAGCGGAGCAAAAAAGTTATGTAATGCTTTGTAGCTGTGTATTATTACGCTGTCGACGTTATCATGATCTGTTTTCATTGCAGTGCATTAGAAGATGCAGACGGTGCAAGTTTCCAGGGAAGATTGTTACATGTCTTGCCAGCCAAACAAAAAATTATCCCTGACCGACAAGGGTATCATTTTGTCATTCCTTCTCAATGGAGACATTTGACTTTTGCGGCGGTTTTTTATGCTTTTGACGTTTCACGTGTTGTGTATTGCGGTTCAACAGTAACAACAGTACTGGAGAACATTCTTCACAGACATTAAAGCAGCGGAAACTTCAGGAAAAGAAGGCCTCAGAAGCTAGTGGAAATACAAGATCGTGGAATAGTTTATTTATGCGCCCTGATACTGTAAGCTGAACTACTTTTATTTGGCTAAAAAAATCATCTTTGAGCTTGATGTGTATGTTAATATGAGAATGCAAGCATGAGAAAAAAAATACTGTAATAATCCTTGATAGTCATCAAGCTAGAGATTCCTTCCAACAAAGAAGATTTTATGGAATGGAATCTTTGTGTATATTTTTCTATTGAGTTCCCATGCATCCTTAATTCCGTTACAGAAAAGGGTTTCTTGGGCCTTTTCTTATAAGTTACGTTATGAAGCCAATAATCTGCTTGAATCGGTGAAATGTTTCTTACTAGATTCTTATCTAGTCTATTCTTCAACTTCCAGGTTGTTGAAAACGTTGCAAGGAAACTTGGTGTCAGTAAGAGTGACCTGCTTGACAGAGAATCTAATGATCTTGCTGTGAGAATTGCACTTGGAGAGACTCAAGTTGTTGCCGAGACGAAAAGAGCACTCTCAAGTGCTGGCATCAATATAACCTCATTAGAGGAGTTTGCTGCTGGAAAAACTGATGGTTCAAAGAGAAGTAATCATGTGATATTGGTGAAGAATTTACCAGACAATTCGTCTGAAAGTGATCTGTCAGATATGTTTGGGAAATTCGGCAGCTTGGAGAAAATAATATTGCCTCCAACGAAAACTCTGGCATTGGTATGGTGTAACATCATTTCATATCATAAATTGTTCCTTTGAAATATATGATGGTAAGACGCACTTGATGAATTTCGTACATTTTACCCAGGTTGTCTTTTTAGAACCTGCTGATGCTCGTGCTGCTTTCAAGGGCTTAGCATACAAACGCTACAAGTATGTCGATTGATTCTAGAAACTTTTTTTCCTTGTGGAATTTAACTAATTATAGTTCTCAAAGCTAGATTACTGGTTAAATCTTTCTAGTGGTAATGAATGATTCTTGATTTTGATGGTCATCTGCTACTGTAGAGATTCGCCGTTGTATCTAGAAATGACACCTGATAATATACTCAATCAAACTGAAGCAAATGGAGATAATAATGTTGCGCGTGAACATGATGAGAAAAGAGCTTTGTTAGAGCAGCACGTCGAAGAGATACCAGAGGCTGATGTTGATCCTGATAGAGTCGAGGTTATTACTGACTAAATCTTCTCTTTGAGAGACATAATAATAACTCTAGCTGCAAATATGCACCCTCGACAAAGCTGCATTTCATATGTGGAATTGTTGCTCTGAAGCTAATGTTATGTTTTGTGTCTTTTGATTTTCTGCAGTCGCGCTCGTTGTATGTCAAGAACCTGAACTTCAAAACAACAGACGAGGCGGTGAAAAAGCATTTTGTTGAGCACATCAAAGAGGGAAAGATACTAAGTGTCAGGGTATGACAAACTTTCTTGAATCATTTATGGTGTAGCTTAATATCAGCTTCGTGCTTCGATTTTTATGCACCATCTTTAGGTGCTGAAGCACTTGAAGAATGGGAAGAATGTTTCAACTGGGTATGGGTTCATTGAGTTCGATACTGTTGATACTGCAGTCGAAGTCTGTAAGGCACTGCAGGTTTGTATTCTCACTTTACAATCTTATACAAGGAAAGAGTTTTTTATGCATTATCGAACTTATGATTTTTACTTTGCACTGCCTCCTTTTCCTCATTGGTTGTTCAGGGAACTGTTTTGGATGGGCACGCTCTAATATTACAGCTTTGTCATCCTAAAGAGGATGAAAATTTACATAAAGAAGTAGGAGATGGTAAGAGTTCAACAAAAATGATAGTGAGGAACGTAGCTTTTGAAGCCACGAAGAAAGATCTTCGACAGCTATTTAGTCCATATGGCCAGGTATTAGAAGAAACACTTGCCATATATTCAATCAGAGTAGCTTTGTCCCATCACTTCAAATCCCTAAAGAATATTCTTCTATTTTCTCTACATAACATTTCAAAACTGATTGGGGCTTTTTGACCTAACAGATAAAGAGTCTGCGATTACCAAGGGATTGAAGAACCATAGAGGTTTTGCTTTTGTCGAGTATATCACAAAGCAAGAAGCCAAAAATGCGATACAAGCCCTTTCAAATACGCATCTCTACGGCCGTCACTTGGTATGTTTTAATGAATGTTAAATGAATTGGCATGATCGATTCGAGCTGACATGGAGTCGCTTGTTTTAGGTTTTAGAGCGGGTGAAAGAAGGTGAGAATTTAGAGGAATTACGAGCTCGAACAGCTGCAAAATTTTATGATGGCTTGGTTAAGTTATCCAAAAAGAGAAAGCAGATGGCTATCATTGATGAAGGGACATCTAAATTCGCTAGTATTACATATTAAATTTCAAGTTTTTTTTAGGGTTGTGTTCTGATGATGCATCGATCGAAGAAGAGTTTATTTGCGACAAATATGGTCATGGTAGTATTATCATGTGAAAAATCTAGTTTTCCATTTGATAGTGAGACTCAAGTGTATGAAGTCAAGGGATGTTTATAGCTAGAGATATCAGGAAATGGAGCGGATATTCAGCCCCTTCTAAACACACGTACCGATCCTAATATTGTTTATTGTTAATACTTACGTTTTGTGTATATTCATCTTAAAACATCTGTCGAGTTAGAGGGTGTTGACTTGATAGGATTGCAGATCGAATTTTTTTATTCACTCGAAATTCGCCTTGGAAATTAGGATCCAAAATCGAATATTTGACCATGAATCCAAATAAAAATATTATAGTAATTCGAATAATTCTTCTAATGAAAAAATATCAAAGTTCTTATTCGATTAATCAAATATTTTCTTTGAATATTTGTAGAGTATACATTTAGATTGTGCTTGATTTCATTAGTTGTCCTTGTAGTTAGGGGTTGTATTTGTATTAGTCCATAATTAGGACTAGTTAGATATTTATATCAAGTTTGTTTGGTATAAATACTTGTACAAACATTGTGCGTAATACAGAAAATTAGAGAATTGATGCGAAAGGCTGCAGAATTCATTTCTAGAGAGAGATGGTTTCGATCGAACTTCAATCTTCATCATTCTGATCAATTTCCTTATAATCCATGCCTAGGATTAATTGTGTTGACAAACGAGGACCTAACAATTGGTATCAGAGCAGATTCGTTCTGTTTTGAATCGAATTTGTTAGATTTCGGATCGAATTTCATTTTCTGGAACTGTTCACGCGAAGAACAGTTTTGGCGTGAAAAAGCTTTTCGATCTGAAGTGCCTAATTCTGTGCTTATCTGATTTGATTTTGATGTTTTTTGTGTTTGTTCTAGCTATAGAAATCTTCGGCGATTAGATTCGTAGCAGTTTGAATGTCGATTTAGCAGAGTTAATCAGATTAGAATCGTTACTGTTTATGCGAAGAACGAACTTGAACATAGTTTGATTTTGATTAAAATTGACATGTTTTGCTTCATAATGTGTTTAATTGTCTGTTCGTGCGTATCAACCATCTGATTACGATAAAAAACATGCGATTTCATAGTCTAATTCATTGTCTTTGGTTGAATAAGTGTTAACTAGGGTTATGATTTTATTCGTTGAAATTCAATTTTTCTCGCAAAGGTTTTCGATCGAAGAAATTTCTCGATCGCAAAACTCCGCGCGAAAATTTTTATCGGTCAGAGCACTAAGTCAGCACTAAACCGTCTTCACTAAGAACGATTTTAGGAGAAAAATAACTCGAGCAAATCTAGCGAAAAACTATTTCGACGAAGACCAATTTTGACCTTTGCGCTCGCAAAACTTACCGTCGAAAATTTGTTTCGGTCAAAACTTTTACAGTTTGACCAAGCGAAATTACTTACGATCGAAACTTTTCAGTCAACGAATTTATTTTGACTAAGCAAGGAACTTACTTCAAGTACTGTTTCTTGCGATCGAAATAAATTCACGGTTAAAGGATTTTTCTCGATCGAAAGTTTTTGAACATCGCTCGATAATTTTCTCGCTGACACACTTTCTCGCACGAGAACAGTGACGTACATCTTAATTCCGACTGAATTATTTTCGATCGAAAATCTAAAGATAGATTCGAAATAATTCTCGACTGCTGTAATATCGAACGCTACTAACTAATTTGCTACTTGTAAAGCACATAACATCGCTCAAATTCATCAAGACAACGAACGAAGATCCTTCGTCAACAATAAAAAGAAGAGATGGATGCTTACTCGCTAGGAAATGACAACCGTCGACCAATCTTGAAACGCGGCGAATACACAGTATGGCGAAGCCGCTTCCTAAACTTCATAGCTCTAAAAGATCAAGCCGAAAATCTGCTAAAATCACTCGAAGAGGGGCCCACACAATTCTGGGTCAATGTAGCCGGTGATGACACGGTTACTCCTCAAATTCCCGCTACTAGGCGACTGAAAGAGCCTAGGGAATATTCAATCGAGGAGAGAGCCCGCGCTAAGGCCGATCTGATAGCCATGAACACCATGCAAGGCATCCCCAACGACATCTATAGACAGATAGACAGCCTTTCAACGGCTAATGGAATGTGAGAATTGCATAGGATGATGCAGAGGACGGAAGTTGGCATCAAGGCCAAAACGGCGAATATTCTCACTGCCTATTACTCCTTCAAAGCAAAGCCGGAGGAGAGCCTATACGATGTGTACCAAAGATACCTCACTCTTCTCAATGAGATGAAAAAGATAGAAATCTCGAAAACCAACATGGAGACTAATATCAGATTTCTATCCTCGCTGCCCTCGGCTTGGAAAAAGATATCCACTCAACTTAGACAAAATAAAGATCTGGAAGAGTTGGATATCCATGCCGTCTTTGATAATCTCGCCCAACACGAGGAAGACGTTAGCGAGACTCAGAGAGAGCAGAAGGGCAAGCAGACTAAAGACACCGTTGCCCTTGTCTCAGAGAAGCGTGGAACAAAGTCTCGCAAAGAGAAGATCTTTAGGCCTCCCTCCTCATCTGAGTCAGAAGGAGATTCAGAATCAGACGTCGAGCCAAGCATGAAAGCTATAGGGAAGCAGTTGGCACTAATCGGACAAATGATGAGTAAGAAGTACTTCAAGAAGAAGTCCTCATCCTCGGCCAACAGACTTCGGACCTCAAGCTCTAAAAACAAGGAACATGTACCAGAGAGCTCCGAAGTCAAGAACATTAAAGAGCCCAACAAATGCTTCAACTGTGGCTAGCCTGGTCATTTTTCCAGAGAATGCACTCTTCCCAAGAAGAGAGAAGCTAATTACTACTCCAGAAAGCTCCAACTCTCAAAGCAGAAGGAAGCTAGAGTAGCTCTCATGGCAGAAAAGTGAGCAGAAAAGTGTTAAGGAAGTAGATGATAAACTTTCTAGGTCTCAGGAAACGATAAATAGTCTCGAATTAAAATTTAGTAGCTCTAGAGCTAAAATAAAAAAACTTCCTAAGAACCTACATTCTAGAGAGACTAGTTAACCTCAATTAGGACAGCATAGTGGAAGGATTAAGGAATTAGAAGACAGGCTAGCAAATAACTACAATTGCTTGGTTAGGAATCTCAATGAGAAAGCCACATTGAATTGTAGGATAACCGAAGCTACCACTAAGATAACAAACTTAGAAGCTCAATTAGAAATATCGAATGCTAAGGTTAGTGAGCTTAGTAAAGAACTAGATGCCTGTCAAGCCGCCAAACTGACGGTAGAAAATAATTATGCTCTTCTAGGCGAGGAACGGAAGAAACTATATGCTAAAATTAAGAAATTAGATGATATAGTTACGCGCAGGTGACAATCCGAACAGACTATATTTCTAAATCAGCCCAAGGATGTAGATTTCTATAATCCAAAAGATGGCTTAGATTTCACTAACCCACGTGTGCTACGAAAGAAAGAAATATAATATATTAAGCACATGGGATAGGAGTAACCTCTCTTAGAGAATTTACTAAATCGACGTACCAATATACTTTTGATTCATCTATGAGAAAAGCCTCACATGGGCCTGAGATCCCCTTTGACTACACTGCGCTAAATGAAAGAGACAGAAATATGAAACCGTCATTAACACCTGTCTCTGACCTACTTCAACTTCGTGACCCTCAAACATTCCTCGAGGAAGCCAAAGACGCTCATTATAAAAACTCTCTCTACAAACCTCCTGTAATAAAACAGATAGAGGAATCCCAAGCAAAATTAGAAAAAGAAAGAGAGAATTTCGAAGCTAAAAAGAAAAAGTTCTTAAAAGAGATGAAAAATCTCAAGGCTTCCTCATCCTCCCAAACTACCTCTCACGCTATTACGAAAAGCATGAAAATTGAAAAATCACCTTCGAAAGATAAAAAGTGCATTAATAATTCTGATAAAAGTGCTAAGACTAAAGTTACTTTACCTATGTCTACAGGAGCGTAGGGAAAGCACTAGAATCGAAGGCGAGAGTGTCTAGTCTTAAGAAGGAGCAAGTAGATCTGAGTATGCCTAAGAATGTTACTCCTTTTGTACGAATAAATGACGCTCGTAAAAATAAAAGAGCCATTTCCTCGTTTCAAATAATTGCTTCTACATGTACTCTACAGCCTACCATTCTTAGAAGCACTAATTTCGAAATAGGCTCTACATCTAAAGCTAAAAATTAATCATTCTGAAACAAATGGCACTAGGAAGAATCGTAGGAAACAAGATCCAACCATAAAGAAAAGCTTATGGCGCCGTACATGCCTGTACTCACCTAAGGTATCCCGTATAGATTAAATCCCCCAAGCACCTTAGGAGATTATCACAAGAAAAGATCTTTTCCTCGATCAAACCAACCAAAGCATTTGTACGTGCTGAAATTAACCTTCCCTGCAAGGTTCAACCCAAATGGGTTCCTAAATCTCCGCCTTGGACGACAAAAGCCGAAAAGGTCAAGTCATCTAAAGAGGCTACACCCAAACCCGCTTCTCCAAAAGTGAAATGGGTTAACAAAACTCCCTCAAGTAATAATTTAGGAACTATATCTGAACCTGAAACTATATCTGCTAATCTGAGAGGACCCATGTTTAAGTGGGTACCTAGCTCTCTAACTTGTTTTTGCAGATCCATCATGTGTGGTACCTCGACTCTGGTTGCTCCACACATGACTGGAAATCAAGAGCTGCTGAGCAACTACAAAGACCGGCCAAACGGCAAAGTCAGATTCGGAACAATGACTCAACTCAAATTCTTGGATATGGAGATATCATTCTGGAGAATCTGACAATAAAAGATGTCTCATTTGTCGAAGGCCTCCGCCATAGCTTGTTCAGCATAGGCCAATTCTGTGATAAGGGATTCAAGTGATCTTTCATGCTGACCGGTGCAGAATTTTGGATAGTCAGGGCACAGAACTCCTCTACGGACTTCGGAAATCCAACCTTTACACGATCAACCTAACATCTGTGCGGCCCTCGATAGCTGTATGCCTCATCTCTCAGATTGATTTACAGAGGAACAACTTATGGCATCAACGACTGTCTCATCTGAATATGAAAGCTCTCCAACGCCTTTCTACCAAAAAGTTGGTTCACGGTCTTCCAACTATACTACTACGAAATGAGCATCAATGTTCGGCATGTCAATTAGGAAAGATGAAACGAGCGTCTCATCATGTCAAGCTAATTGCATCTACCTCTCGACCGTTGGAACTAATACACATGCAAACACAAAGTATCAATGGACGTAAGTACGTGCTAGTGATCGTCGATGACTTCTCTCACTACACTGGGACAATGTCCTCCGAACCAAAGATGAGACAGGGGACTTGATTATCAACTTTGTGAACACTACTCAGAATCTGCTACAACAGACTATTCAAGTTATTCGAACAGACAACGGCACTGAGTTCAAGAATAAACATCTCAGTGAGTTTTATCAGAAGCTTGGAATTAGTCAACAATTCTCAGCCGCAAAAATGCCTCAACAAAATGGGGTCGTTGAAAGGAAAAACAGAACCCTAGTGGAAGCAGCCCGTACAATGCTGATCCATTCCGGACTTCAACACTTTCTTTGGCTGAAGCAGTTAATACCGCTTGTTTTACCCAAAACAGAACGGTGGTTCACAAACGGTTCAACAAGACTCCGTATGAGATTGTGAATAATAGAGTGCCCAACATCTCATTCCTTAAAGTCTTCGGGTGCAAGTGCTTTGTGGCGAACGATAGAGAGCACCGTGCTAAGTTCGACCCTAAAGCATTCGAAGCAACTTTCGTTGGGTATTCTACAACATCAAAAGCGTACCGAGTATACATCAAGTCCAACCGAACAATTAAGGAAAGCTATAATGTCACTTTCCATGAAGTGGCAGAGATGGCTCCTGCATATCTCAGTTCACGACCCGTGCCAAACCAGATGGCTTCTGAACACATCAGTTCAGGACCGTGCTCAACCCGTTGGCCTCTGAAGATAACATCTCAGAACCCGTATTCACTGGTGTGTTGGCACAAACCAACAGAAGATGGCAACAACTCAGCAATCACCGCCAAATGAAGCTCTTAGACTTGTGTTAGAAGACTTGGATTCCCTCTTTGAGTCTTTACATCCGCCAGTCACCGTCAATCTTACACCCGACGAGGCCGATGTACCAAGTTCTTCAACTGTCCCTACCACACCCGATTCAGATTTGCCACAGAATAATGAAGAACTGATAAACGCATTTCAATGCGTTTATCGTAGTATTTAACTGGGATATAATAGAGCTCTAGCAATCATTTTATGCATTTATTCGCCATATTTACACTTATTCTTATATTTAAGGAGCTTAGGACGAGTTTCGGGCGAAAAGGAGCGAAAAGGAGGCAAAACAATGCAAAAATGAAGAACACTGTCAGGTGTCACGGCCGTGACACCTTATGCACTTGGCCGTGACAACCACCAGAGGCCGATTTAGAAGACACTGCTAATGGTCACGGCCGTGACACCCCTTGCACCAGGCCGTGACATCGGGCAGAACGCAAGCTAAGTATCACTGCCAAACGTCACGACCGTGACGATCGATGCAAGAGGTCGTGACACTGGGCAGAGAGTTGAAGCGAAGATGATCACGGCCGTGACACCCTATGCACTTGGCCGTGACACATGGCAGAAAGTGACGAGACGCGAGGCGATAATGGTCAGGGCCGTGACGACCCATGTCCCAGGCCGTGATCGTTAGGGGAATCAGTATAAAAAGCCCAAATTCAACCCAGAAAAAGGGCGACTTACCAAAGATCAACCCTAATTTCTCCAGATACGAAAAAAGAGCAAAAAGAACAGGAAATCCCGTCCCGGAGCGCAAGAGACTGACCAACGAAGAATTTACGCCGAATTAAACGAAGAGCGAAGATCTTTCCACGAGACCACCTCAGATTCATCAATAGGAAAGATCATGAGTTCTTCACCTTTGTCTATTAATTATTCCGTGTTTTTCCTTCAATCATGAGTAGCTAAATCCCTTTTGTGTTTGGGATTAGATGAACACTAGGATATTATGTAGTTAAGACATATAATTATCGTGACTCTATATTTTGACTATTTATCGTTCTATGAATCTGTTTCGTTGCTTTAATATGTTTATGTGTTAAAGCGATCGTGTGGAAATACGTTTAGGGCGACAGCTAAACAACGTTTAGGTCGTCCGTAGAAGATAGGATTCGGGTATAGGGCGAAAGCAAATACTCGATCCTCGCCGTTAGTAATTACTGAATCTTAGATCCCCGCGAGCGTTAGGGCGACAGCAAATTCGCGAGCGGGTAGGAAAATTACTGCGATCTAGTTAGAATCACTTAGGAATGATTTTATTGTCTTAGCCGATAGTACCTAGCGGGATTCGAATCCCGAGCACATCTTTATCATCTGAAAGCTTCTTACCATTTTTAAGCTTCTTACTGCACTACACACGATAGGTACGCTGCCTATCGCACGTCGGTGATAGTAATTAGGTATTCGTTTTAATTATTACTTGTCGCACTTTTCATTCACACACCACGTGTCGATCAAGTTTTTGGCGCCGTTGCCGGGGAATAAATTGATATTAGGAACACCGTAGTTCGGTACTTTAGCCACTTTATTTGACGTTTTTCTTAGTTTTCGTTTTGTCGTTACTATTTGCGTTATTTGTGTTATTTGCGTTATTTTTTTTCCTACATCATTATTAGTATCGTTATCTCCTTGACGTAGTCATTTATTTCTTTGCTAATTTTCCATTTCTCTTCTTGAAGGTACGATTCTGCGGTGAATGACCCGAAGCCATCCATCGGGTCCCATCATTGACGCAGACCCTGTTTTCGAGTGGAAGTTACGAAGGAAACTCAAATACGACACCGAAGGAGCTTCCACTAGCTCTCAGGACTATCTAGTTAGCTATTCAGAGGATAGTTCACAGGAATCGACCCAGCACTCACGTGTAGAGGCAGCCGTAGATAGTCCATATACAAAAGTAGATATGGCGCCATCACTACAGGACCTTCTAAAAAACGCCGCGCTAGGCGATCCTGAGTCGGCGATTGTCATCCCGTCGATCGAGAACAATAACTTCGAGCTGAATCACTCTTGGCTTCAGATGATTTTCCAAACGGCCCAGTTCGAGAGCAACCCATATGACGATCCTTACTCGCATCTGAAGGCATTCCTGACGGTGACATACACCATCAAGATCAATGGGGTCCCGGGCGATGCAATCAAGTTGATGTTGTTCTCGTTCTCACTCAAGTTCAGGGCGACTGGTTGGATATGTTGCCGCCCAGATCGACCACTACCTGGGAGGAAATGCGAGCCGCCTTCATCAACCACTACTTCCCACTAACAAAGGTGCTAAGGTTGAAGACGGAGATTTCTTTGTTCCACCTGAAAGACTCAGAAAACTTGTACGAGGTATGGGAGCGTTATAAGGCGCTACTGAAGAGGTGCCCACAGCACGGGATGTCGAAGGCAACCAGATCAACCGATTCCATGAGGGGCTCAATGATCAGACTGTCCAATGTTAGACGGAGTCGCAAGAGGAGGGCTCGGGAAGCTCAATGCGACCGATGCTTGGAATCTGATTAAGGACTACTCGAGGAACAGTTTCATGAGGGGCAATACGAAGATGAAGACACCCGGCGTGTTCGGAGTTAGAGAGGAGACGACCACTAATGCCAAGATCGAGGCACTTCAGAAACAAATCACCTCGACGAACTCTCAGCTGCAGACGGTGATTGGCGCATTACTTCCAAAGTCCGTGCAGACACAGCCCGTTAACGTCGTGGCCAACACTGCACGTAGGCAGCATACGCCTTACGTACCACTGTGCAGGATCTGTGGCGCAGCCCACGAAACCTCAGAATGCCAACATGGGCAGTCGTTGGAGCACGTAGATTACATGGGCAATTACCAAGGTGGCCAGCAAAGCTTCCAGCCTCGGGCACATCCAAACCTGGCATACGGAAATCAGAACCACCAGGGGCAAGGACCACCAGGATTCAGCCTAGACCGTCCGGTTTCCAAAACGGGCCGCCACGACAGTACCAGAACACGCCCGCAGGAGGATCCAGCGACATGAGGGAGATGAAAGACATGATGAAGGCACTCCTCACGAATATCAGTAGCACTACCGCAGCCCACGAAAGCCGAATGTCGAAGATGGAGGAGACACGGAGGCGAACGACGTGCGTGCCCAGAACACGGACGCCTCGCTCAAGAAGCTGGAGCAACAAGTAGGCCAGATGGCGAAGCAGTTGGCGAGGCGTACTCAAGGATCGCTTCCAAGCTACACCGAGCCGAATCCAAAGGAGTATTTTAAGGCGGTGACGCTGAGGAACGGGCGAGAACTGCAAGAAGTGCCCGCCAAGAAGAAGGCCAAGGAGAGCGCCAACTTCGAGAGCCACGATGAGCCCGAAGTGGAGGAGATCAGAGGCGACAATGTCGAGAAGGCCGAAGCTGAGAAGGAGAAGGTCGAGCCCGAGAAGGAAAAGCCGAAGGAAATCGAGCGGCCACCGATGAAGCCATACCAGCCGAAGATTCCTTACTCGGCTAAACTGAAAAAGGACAAGGACAAGGCACAGTTTGGTAAATTTATGGGTATGTTAAAGAATTGCATATTAACTTACCGTTTGTTGAAGCTACTACGCAGATGCCCAGCTTCGCCAAGTTCTTGAAGGACCTGCTGAGGAACAGAAGGAAGCTCGAACACGTCTCCACCGTATGCCTGCGAGGAGAGTGTTCGGCGATACTCCAAAGCAAGATCCCGAAGAAGCTTAAGGACCTAGGGAGTTTTACTGTTCCTTGCCTTATAGGAGATTTAGTGATTGAGCGTGCGTTAGCAGACCTAGGCGCTAGCATTAATCTTATGCCGTATTCTATGTTTAAGCATTTAGGACTAGGTGAGCCACGCCCCACTAGGATGAGCCTACAATTAGCTGATAAATCATTAAAGTATCCTCGAGGCGTTATCGAAGATGTCCTAGTCAAGGTCGATAAGTTTGTTATCCCAGCCGATTTCGTTATTCTAGACATGGAAGAAGATGAAAATGTCCTCTTGAACTTAGGTAAACCGTTCTTAGTGACGGGAGAGACCATGATAGACGTTAGGAATGGGACATTAACCTTGATAGTAGACGGTGAAAAAGTTACTATTAATATGGCCTACTCGATGAAAAAGAGTAACGAGCAGGATGATAAGTGCTATTTCTTAGACGTATTTGAGCACGATTTCCTTTTTCTCTATGAAAGGTCTGTCTCAGGTCGGCGAGCAGGACATGCACACTATTATGGCGATCGATGAGTGTGGGGAGGAGGTCGACGAGCCTATCATAGCCATCGACGAGAGCAGCGAAGAGGACAAGGAAAAGAGCTCAGTCGAGGAGCCACCGGTCCTCGAATTGAAGCCGCTGCCCGACCACCTCGAGTACGCGTTCCTAGGCAGCAACGGAGGACTGCCGGTCATCATCTCGTTGAGCCTCGACGACGGACAGAAGGACCAGCTCTTAGACGTGTTGAAGGCGCACAAGAAGGCTTTGGCATGGAATATCCGACATAAGGGGTATCAACCCGAGCTATTGCACGCAAGATCCTCATGGAGGACGATTTCAAGCCGGTCGCTCAACGCCAAAGGCGGCTCAACCCCAATATGAAGGACGTGGTAAAGAAGGAGGTGATCAAATTGATAGACGCGGGGATGATCTATCCCATTTCAGACAGCGCGTGGGTCAGCCTGATCCAAGTGGTCGCAAAAAAGGGGGCATGACGATCGTCACCAATGACAGGAACGAATTGATTCCGACGAGGACAGTGACTCGGTGGCGCGTCTGCATCGACTACATGAAGTTGAACGACGCCACGAGAAAGGATCACTTTCCTTTACCATTTATTGATCAGATGCTAGAAAGTTAGCCGGTCACTCATTTTACTATTTTCTTGATGGTTTGTCAGGTTATCTGCAGATCCCATAGCACCCGAGGACCAGGAGAAGACCATATTCACGTGCCCGTTCGGGACGTTCGTGTACCGAAGGATTCCATTCTGTCTCTGCCCCCAGCCACCTTCCAGCGATGCATGATGGCCATATTCGACGAACTGGTAGGTGAGGTAATGGAGGTATTTATGGACGATTTTTCTGTTTTCGGGTCGTCCTTCAATGCATGCTTGTCAAATTTAAAGCTCGTACTCGCACGATGCGAGGAGACGACCTTGGCACTTAATTGGTAAAAGTGCCACTTCATGGTTCGAGAGGGTATAGTTAGAGACTATAGAAAAATTGCTTGTTCCCTCGAACGTGAAGTCGATTAGAAGTTTTCTAGGACATGCGGGGTTTTATCGTAGGTTTATTAAAGATTTCTATAAGATCGCAAGACCACAACACATAAACCCCACAAGAACAATTAATGGAGATATTGCAAGGAAGAAAATCTCACGCCTAGAAGACGCGCACGGCTCAAGGAAGAAAGTGAAGATCACGCCGTTCTTGAGCAGCCTAAGGAAGATTATGTCTGTTTTTATCATCTATAAAAGGTGGAGAAAAACCCATCTCAAGAGAGACTACCATCGGTCCATCTCAATTGAACACCATCACAGACCAAGAACCCATCTAAGCCACCTCACACACCAAGAACTCGACACCATCAACCTTTCCACTCTCCTAACACCAAGCACTCACCTCAACAAACACCTCTCAACCATCGAACTCTCTGCTCAACAAAACGAAGCTCCCACCTCACCACCAACGTTGAAGAAGCCTCCCAAAGCAACCACCACTCCATTCAACACCATCACAAGCCAAGCTCTTCACCATCAACACCTCTCAACCACAGATTGAACTTCACCATCAAGGAGGACCACTCTCCGAGCAAGCAACCACCTCTCAAGCAAGCACCTCAAGGAAGCACCCACCTCAATAATGGAGCATTTTGATTCACGCTGCCATCGACCCACCTCGCAAGCACCTCTCAGCCCACATCAACACGTTGCACATCCAACCATCACGCAAGCACCTCTCAAGCATCCTCCTCGAGCTCGCAGCTGCCACGTCAAACTCCCGCAACCCCCCTCTGAGCAAACTGACGTATTTACAAGCATACAAAGCTGAGGAGAAACTGAGCTCGCAGCTCCGGGGGTTGCTCGTGCCGAGGGACAGTAGAAGGAATTGAAACGACAGCCATCTTCGGTCGCTCGCCACCCGCTCGACGAAAGTACCCAACGACGGACGCGCTACCGCAGCGAGTAACTGAAGCTCGTATATCACACATCCGTAGGAGGGCAGCGTTACGAGGGCAGCATTACGAGGACCGGCTGAGACGTGACGTGAGATAGAACCGAAGCGGGATCGGGAAACTTGGAGGGGACGCGACGTTGACGGAGCCAAATATCAGGGAAGAAATTATGTTCTCGTCTTTGATATTTACTTATTCCCTTGTTTCCGTCGCAAATATGAGTAGGTAAGTTTATCGTGTGCTTGGGATGAGATGAACGCTGGGTAGAATTATTGTTGGACGTAAAATACTCGTGAACATGCTATATTTTGACTATTTATCGTTTATGATATCGTTCAATTTAATATGTCTATGTGCTAATTTGAATATCACTTTGATATGTCTATGTATTGATGTGATTCGTGGTAATATCGTTTAGGCCGACAGCTAGAAAAACGATTAGGCCTTTCATAAACTGATAGGAAATCGATTATAGGGCGACAGCAAATAATTGATCCTCGTTGTAGGTAAATTAATATTTATTCTCACAACCGTTTAGGGCGACAGCAAATTCGGACGTGAGTAGGAATTACCGCGACTTAGTCATTATTTTTATGGTAAAGGTAATTTACGTCCTCGTTAATGATACCTAGCGGGATTCGCAATCCCGAGCACTCGATAAACTTAGCTACTCATATTTGCGACGGAAACAAGGGAATAAGTAAATATCAAAGACGAGAACATAATTTCTTCCCTGATATTTGGCTCCGTCAACGTCGCGTCCCCTCCAAGTTTCCCGATCCCGCTTCGGTTCTATCTCACGTCACGTCTCAGCCGGTCCTCGTAACGCTGCCCTCGTAACGCTGCCCTCCTACGGATGTGTGGTATACGAGCTTCAGTTACTCGCTGCGGTAGCGCGTCCTTCGTTGGGTACTTTCGTCGAGCGGGTGGCGAGCGACCGAAGATGGCTGTCGTTTCAATTCCTTCTATCGTCCCTCGGCACGAGCAGCCCCCGGAGCTGCGAGCTCAGTTTCTCCTCAGCTTTGTATGCTTGTAAATACGTCAGTTTGCTCAGAGGGGGGTTGCGGGAGTTTGACGTGGCAGCTGCGAGCTCGAGGAGGATGCTTGAGAGGTGCTTGCTTGATGGTTGGATGTGCAACGTGTTGATGTGGGCTGAGAGGTGCTTGCGAGGTGGGTCGATGGCAGCGTGAATCAAGATGCCTCCATTATTGAGGTGGGTGCTTCCTTGAGGTGCTTGCTTGAGAGGTGGTTGCTTGCTCGGAGAGTAGTCCTCCTTGATGGTGAAGTTCGATCTGTGGTTGAGAGGTGTTGATGGTGAAGAGCTTGGCTTGTGATGGTGTTGAATGGAGTGGTGGTTACTTTGGGAGGCTTCTTCAACGTTGGTGGTGATGTGGGAGCTTCGTTGTGTTGAGCAGAGAGTTCGATGGTTGAGAGGTGTTTGTTGAGGTGAGTGCTTGGTGTTAGGAGAGTGGAAAGGTCGATGGTGTCGAGTTCTTGGTGTGTGAGGTGGCTTAGATGGGTTCTTGGTCTGTGATGGTGTTCAATTGAGATGGACCGATGGTAGTCTCTCTTGAGATGGGTTTTTCTCCACCTTTTATAGATGATAAAAAACAGACATAATCTTCCTTAGGCTGCTCAAGAACGACGTGATCTTCACTTTCTTCCTTGAGCCGTGCGCGTCTTCTAGGCGTGAGATTTTCTTCCTTGCAATATCTCCATTAATTGTTCTTGTGGGGTTTATGTGTCGTAGCTATCTTTACTATTTCTTTTTTTTCTTCCATAATGTGGGCTTGGCTCTCACTTGGGCTGTGGACTGAGTTTTATTCTTTCGGCCCAATTGATTTTGAGGATCCTCGATTTGTTTCAAGTTCGTCGGTTGTAGCTCATTTTCTCCAATATCTGTCAAATATGCCACATAAACATAAAATCATAATATTCGAAGAAATTTATATTAATATCAACCGATAATACGCTTTAACGAGGTGTAAAATATAAATGTAGATTTCATTTATTGTTGATCAATGAAGCGACGACGCACGAGATGAATGCTCAAACCGATGACGTGAATTTTATTCGTGACCCGGACATTAGTGTTCTTCATGGTCGCCAAAAGACACGGAGGATTCCTTCTCAAGTAGATAGAAAATCCAAAAAGTGCAAAATATGTGGGAAATATGGGAATATATGCCAACAAGGTACGTATTTGTCATATATTTTGTTACTGCTTTTGTCCAAAAACCTTTTCGTTGCTCTTTTGTATGGTAATGGCACATTCTTTTATCCAAATGATGCCAGTAGGTTTTTCTTTTGTCCAAATGTGTCAGTAGGATATGACTCACTCTCTTTTTGTCTAAATGTTGCCAACAATGTACTGTAATACGACAATAAGGTACTGTAACACATGCCAATTTGGTATTGTAATATATGACAACAAGGTATTGTAATAAATGCCAACAAGGTACGTAATATATGCCAACAAGGTACCATAATATATATGCCAACAAGGTACTGTAATATATGCCAATTTGGTACTGTAATATATGACAACAAGGTAATGTAACATATGCCAACAAGGTCTCGTAATATATGCCAACAAGGTACTGTAATATATGACAACAAGGTACTGTAATATATCCCAACAAGGTACCGTAACATATGCCAAATTGGTACTGTAAAATGCCAACAAGGTACCGTAATATATCCCAACAAGGTAGTGTAATATATCAACAAGGTATTGGGGCATATGTGCAACAAAGTATATATGCCAACAAGGTACTGTAATATAACTGTAGTATACTCAATAGGGTTATAAAAAGGGTATTGTAATATATGCCAATAAAGTACTGTAATATATGAAAATAAGGTACTATAAACATACCATAGAGGGTACCGTATCGTTTCATAAATCGGTACCGTATAAATTAAAGTAAGAGTTCGAATTCAAGACGGGGATATGTCGTCACAAACAAAGCCTTTCAGAAGATGTTCGATGTGAATCAATAAAGAGACAATTTCTGACGTTTTTGTGTCATGACTGAACATATTTATGACATTTTTCTGTCATTAGTGGACATATTTCTGACATACGAGGTATTAAATCAAAAAGACAGTTCATCTGACATGTTGTTGGCTTTGATAAAATGTTTGATGTCATGTGTAGTAATTTGGGGTACTACAACCGTGTCTGAGACGGTATGCTTAAACCAAACAAACAGATACCCATACGAAGTTAAGAAAGGTACGACGTCCCTTAAATATGTGATACGTCATACTAGGGTCAGTATTTTTCGAGGTCGTACGAATTAGTTTTTCATCTGGAATCACCCTAACACACTAATATAGAGTATTAATTACCTTTTATATCAAATTAGGCGCATTAGGCCTTACACGCATGAATTAAACCTTCGAACTCCAAGATTCATTAGAGTATAAGGATAGAAGCAATAACATGTTACAACATATTTTGAAAAATCTGGTGACTCATAAATGTGCGAATTGTTTTTTTTAGTCATTTTATTATTGTTAGGTCTGGTCAAAATCATGTAGAACAACGCGATTTGCTTAGGAATCTATTTTCGATTGTATTTTCGATGGTATAACAATGGTACGGTATACTTGCAGATTAGGGTACTGTATATGTATTACATAATGATACGGTAAACCTGCAGATTATGGTACTATATATGTAAAATATAAGGTACGTTACTATACAAGATATATGTAAAAGATAAGGTACTTCACATATGATGGTTATGGTACGTTATACTTATACATAATGGTACGCTAAGCTTCCAGATTATGGTACTCTGTATGTAAAAGATAAGGTACGTTAATGGAAAAGATTAGGTACTTCATATATTCTGGTTATGGTACGCTATATATACATAATGGTACGGTTAACCTGCATGTTACTCTTTATGTAAAAAATAAGGTGCGCTAATGTAAAAGACAAGGTACTTCATATCTTCTGTGTATGGTACGTTGTGTATTTATATGATGGTATGGTAAACCTGCATATTATGGTACTCTGTATGTAAAAGATAAGGTACCTTTATATAAAAACATATGGTACTGCATAAAATACGGGCAGTCTCATAAAACTACACAACAAACGACATCACTGAGTCTCCAAACAGTCTCATCCACAAGTCAAAGAACAACTTAATGAACATAAACGACAAAGTTTCTAAACAGTCACATCCCCAAGTCAAATAACTTAACGAAACAAATCTAGCATACAACTGTCCCTGTCACGTAAAATGCGAGCAACCATAGAAGCACGATACACCCATGTTGACTTCACTAGCCTCAGCCTCTTCCTCTTCCATCGCATCCTCCTTGAACACATCATCCTTCCACGTCCGAACATTTGACCTTAGATTTCTTATAACCTCGTCCTTCAATCTCAACTCGGCTTCCAACCTGTCCACACGAGTACTCTACTCTTAATGAGATCCGCCAACTCCTCCATCAACCTTAACCACACAAAATTCATGCAACAGTTAGAAATAAATCAAATTCTACCAATGAGACGGGGACCTTCTTATAGCTTTATCAGGTGTCATGCTACCCTGCAAATTGCTTATGGTAGATCGAAAGAGTGCAGGATGGCACCTGGAAGACAGCTCAGATCTGTCCCGTGGAGGCATTTCTGCAAAAATCTACTGTAACAAGCAGTACCATTTATTCACACGAGCTACCAATTTGCCCAAACAGATGATACCAAGTACAGCGATAATGTAGGTGCAAAACAAATTGACCCCATTAGAAAAACCCCAAATCGACCCATTCCAAAACCCCCCAAATAGACAACAATCAACCCACCCATTCGATAATACACGCACAAATCTACCGCGGTAAATTGAACCATTCCAAAACAACCCTAATCGAACAACAAATCGATGTCATTCGAAAACCACGCAGCTATGTTACGAACATTAACCGAAAATGCCTATACCCAATGAATAACGGCATAATCAAACTAGATCCAAGGCTTGATAATGGTAATACCGCGACGAAAAATGCCACGACGTACTGTAATGATGCGAATGACTTACCTATCGATTTCAGAAGGGAATACCACGAGGAAACGAGAACCCACGACGATGAATCTGAAACAAAACAACCACGGGTCGATTTCGGGAAGAAAGCCGCGCGATTTAGGTTTGGGATGGTGTATGAATATTTTTTTTATGAACGAACCTACGCTGAAATGAAACCCCAGATGAGGTTGTAACAAACCAGTTTTAGCATGGGTAAATCCGACAGTTAGGTACCTATCAGTAAAATAAAATTCAAGTGGGTACCGAGGTTATAAAAATTTCTTATAGGGGACTGATTCTTTTTTTTTTTTTAATTCATCTAGGTATTTTAGTGTTGAATCCACAAGCTATAAATCCATTAGTAGTTGATATTTAAGCCCAAAACATAATTATATTTATTCATTAAAAATAATGTATATTAATTCAATTACATATGTTTAATTTCACCCCTATCTCTTAAATAACAAAGTTCCTTCTAGATTACTTATTGTTTCAATTCATAATACAATTAATTACCCGAAAATCGTGTTATTAGTTATTGAGATTAAAAAAAATACCTTATGTAGTATTGCTCAATTATTTTTCAAAATATTGTCTTTATTGTCCTTGTTATACCAATAGAATAATTATTTCTCTTTATTGATTAAGTTTTTAACCGAAATTAAAATATTTAAGCCTGAAAAATTAATCCTAATCAAATCTAATCTTGTAATAATAATTTTTTATTAAACTTGATTAAATTAAAAATCGGAGCTACACACTAGAATGCCTATATAATTTATTTATATGTCAATATTTAGTAAAAAAAAGTATGATAATTCCCGCGCGGACTTGCCCGTGGGCGGGCCTGAGAAATGGCAGCATGCCCTGTTACTTTGTTGGGGCGGGCGGGCCGGTGGCAATTGACGGAACTCGGTTGAAATCATCTGTCCCACAATCCATGTCCCATTTTCTGTCTCACTTTGTTAAAAATGGTTCTTATGATTATCGAGAAATATATGATATGGATATCAAATTGATCATAATAAAACAAGGAATAATTGAATGTGTTTATTTATTTTTATCTTATAAATCATATGAAATAACGATAATTTTATGATTTGCGGGAACATTTATACTATTATATAAAGGGTGTGGGGTGGCTATAAACTGCCGCATTTGGTCTGTCATATTTATTTGCAATTTAACACCTGTATTTTCTATTTATTACTTTAATAACTTCATTTCACTTTTATATTTTTTATTTATTATACTTAAACCCCCTAAACATTATTTTTCTTTTATATAGTCATAAATTATATTTCATAAATTCGACAACAAATAATAAATCTAAAAATTAAGAGCAACATAATATATTAAATCATATGCACACAAGAGTGTGCGGAAAAGTACTAGTAGGAATAAAGGAATTAAGAAATAAAAAAAAAAATTGGAACCATAGGATTTAAAATTCATCGGATCTGATCATTTGGAGAGGGGGACATTAAGTGTGGGACAAATGATTTCGTGCCGTACTAAGTAGTATATGTATTCTGCAAATCTCAAGTGGAACGTTAGTGCAAATGTTCCGACATAGGCTACGATTCTCAGTTTCCCAAAAGTTCTAGAACAGCAAGGCAAGGCAAGGCAAGGCAAGCTCGATAAAACCCTTCACAAAACGGTTACAAACTGAAAGACATATATTGATAACGTGTGTTTTTTTAGGGCTGTGATCATATAGGCATTGATTGTGGGACCAAATTTGCAATTATCCCTAAAAAACTTCTAAAAAGTTCTAGAACCTAGCAAGGCAAGGACTAAGGCAAGCTCGATAAAACCTTGACAAAACGCAAAACCTCGTCTCATTGTCAGCTTCACTTCAACCTAGAATTGAATTCCCTCAACAGAAGAAAGGAACTTTTGGTTATGGAATCCTCCTTGCCTTCTTTTCCGTTGCCAGAAGATTGCATAGCCGCCATTCTATCCTTAACCTCTCCGAAGGATGCGTGCGTGGCGTCCGCCGTGTCATCACTGTTGAAATCCGCCGCGGAATCCGACGCCGTTTGGGAGCGGTTTCTGCCGTCGGATTACAGGGAGATCATCGCGCGATCGCCCTCCCCCAATTACCGATTGAATTGCCATTGCAGCTTTAAAGAGCTTTACCTCAAGCTCTGCGACACTCCCATTCTGCTCGAGGAGGGTCGAATGGTAATTGTTTATTTGATCGAATTGATTTCTAAAATTAGGGTTGGTTCGTATGTAATCTTCGTTTTGGGAATTTTCGGACAGAGCCTCCGATTGATCAAACCAACCGGTAAGAAATGCTACATGCTCTCCGCAAGCAATCTCATGATATTGCAAGACCATCCCAATTCCTGGGTGTGGACATCTTCACCAGAAGCTAGGTAAACCAGTATCTACACACAAATTTTTCCAAGATCCCCCCTTTTGTGCGTGTTTGTGCGTGTGTTTTCTTTACTGTGGTTGTACTACAATGGATATCTCCATATTTTCAAGGTTCTTTAGGAACACATATGACCAAAAAGGCTTCTAAAAGGTAGCCTCCAAGTGTGTGAAGAATGTTAGCCTTTAATAATCTTTCATGTTAATCGCCCAGCGTTTCAAATGTGTAGGACATTGGTTATCTAGCAAACCCTCGTCGAACACTTTTTTTTTTCCTGAGACTTCCCATATTTTCGATGTCGCCTCAGATTTGGTGAGGTTGCCCAATTAAACAGCTGTTGCTTGCTTGACATTTTCGGTACTCTCCGAGCATCGATGCTATCTCCAGACACTTACTACACAGGCCATCTGATTTTCAAGCTAGCAGAACGTAACTTTGGCCTCGGCGAACGCTCAGAGGGATCTGTTAACTACGTGGATGATGCTGATGTCATGGCATGGAACGAGGCAATACCGTCTAAGATTGTCAAGATAGAAGGTCCTCAGATTGCAAGGAGGGGAAGAATTCCACTAAGAACTAACGTTGTTTGGAATTGGGATGAGATTGAATTGGGAGGGATTTTCGTGGGTAGAAACGAGGGACGTCGAATTAGATGTCGGCTGTCTGAAATGGACAGTCTTACTTGGAAAAGTGGGCTTATCGTCGATGGGATTGAGCTGCGCCCAACGTAAATGCAGTTGGTTATTCGACGAGTTTTTTTGTTTTTGTGCAAATACTCTTGCTGTCTGTTTCTTGCCGGTATCTGTTCATCTGTGGTCGGAAAGTGTAGTTGCAAGTGTGGGATCGCAATTTTATAATGTTATGCGATTATCTTGCCAGTATGTATGTGTCTTGTAAGATTATATTTATAAAGATATATAATTTTTAAATATATAAAGTGAAAATTAATGTGTTGTGAGTATAATTACAATAACAAAAAAGTTTAGAAGTGAAATTGATAACTTATTAAATTAACTAAATTTCAAATAAAGGGACCTAATTTCAAATGACAGACCAAGTCACTTTTTAACTATCCTACGCTTTTATATAATATACTAGTATGTGTAACACACCCAATATGTTTGCAAATATATTAATTTTTTTATACTTCAAGCATTTTATATCATTAATAAAGTAATTTAAACAATAAAATTTTAACTTATGGATAATTTTGTAATAGATGAAAATAACAAGGATAAAATTGTAATTTAACAACTAAGGGCAAACTTGTAAATAAAATTTACTAGTACTTTTTTGCACACCCATTGTGTGTGCTTAAAATATGATTATATTGAAATTATTTTAAATTTTGTAATTATAATTCGTAGTGTTTAAGATGAAATATAATTTTTAAATATACAAAAACTTAGTTGTAGAACAGTAAATAAAAAATTAGGAGTGACATGAAAATACTTAATTAATTAAATTATAAATGATGAATTAAATTGCAAATAAGTTACACACCAAATTGTGGCAGTTTATATCCACTCCAAACCAATTATATAATAGTATAGATTAAATTGACAGATCAAATTGGGAGTTTAAAGCCACCCTAGCATCTTTATATAATAGTATAGATAGTATAGATAATAAATTATCGATTTTCCTTTCCAGCAAAACAGAATCTCCAATATGCCTATTTTTTTCTTTATATGAGCTCTTGTCCTTGTTTAAGCCCTTGTTTGGTGGGGTGTTTAAGAGTTTTAAACTTGGGTTTACTATATATTGATATGTTTGGTTCATAGATACATATAAACTACGGGTTTATGTAAAATAGGTTTAAACCCACGTAATAAGGTTTACATAAACACAGCTTTGAGGTGGGTTAATGGAAACCCACGAATTAATTTACGTTAATATCCCTCTGTGCAGCTTCAAGAGGATAACGTGCGATTCCAATGGGTTCGTCAAAGAGATAGAGCTTTCAAGTCAGAATCTCACTGGTAATTCTCTTCCCCTAACGTCTCTCTGCGATCTCAAATCCTTGGAAAAGCTTTCTCTTGGCTCTAACAACATATACGGCGACGTTAGTGAAGAGCTCAACAACTGCGTAAATCTCAAGTACCTAGATCTCGGCAACAACTTCCTCTCTGGTAATTCTCAACAATTGTGCTCCTTGTCGGCGTCGTCATGTCTTTTCTGGGCTATGAAATTCTTTGGCTTGTCGTTAGCAAGACTGTTGCGTCGCTTCCTTATTGGGTGGTGAAATTCTCCGATTCTCCTCTTCGTAGTTAATAATTGTGTGTTTTGGGGTTTTATGGCCTTTCCGATTGGGGGTTTACAGATTTCGTAAGCTTTTGTCTGGAAAATTGGTATGTTTGATTTGTATTGTACTGTAGTTTGGTTTGTTATATGAAAGATTCGACCTTTAGTGAGTTTGATTTTCACTCCTCCTTATACTTGTGAACATTGGCGACAACCCTTTCGAGGCGACGACTCAGTTTCCTTCTTTGATTCTCAATCTGACGAAGCTCAACTGGCTTGACTTGAGGGTATAAATGTACTTTCTCAAATATCCATTTATTAAACCAATGTTTATCCAAACATATACATCATATAAACCCACCAACCAAACACACATTTTATTAATACCCATTAATTTGTTTTATATAAATCAATACTTATTTAAACCCTCCTAAATATAAACCTACGAACCAAACGAGCACTAAGGATTTCTTGTAACGCGTTTGTTATTTTAATATTTATATTCGAGCAACGATCTAAAAAGGAAAGGATTTGCAAGGTTTGGGAGATTAAACAAAAAGTTTGAGGTGAATCTATAATTATATAAAAAATTTGCAAGTCAGTACACATGTCAGAGAATTTTTATATAAGTACTCATTCGACTGTGCGTACCATTTTCCCGGTCTTGTACCTTTTTTATATGTGTATTGCGTACCACGTTACGCATTTATATGGTACCCATATATGGTACCTATATACGTACCATACGGTACCTTCCGGTTGAGTATATGATGATACCATTTACTAACTGTATTACGTACCACAACATATTTCTCTATGGTACTAAATATGTGATACGATGTATCTTGCGGCGGGCAGGTACCAATGTGCGAAAAATTTATTCTGACAGGTACCTACCTGCATATAAAAAAAATGAGACGGTACTGACTTGCTAATTTTTTATAATAATTTTATGTAAAATCCCCAAAGTTTGATCATTAACTGTGTAATTTTGATATATGATTTAACTTTTAAGTACTATTTTTGTCGATTTATGCTCTGTAAATGGGCCATATTTTTTTGGAAGTTAGTGATAATTTGAAATAGGCCCAATCAAGTGGATCGACATACACGGGAGACATACGATGGATGGAAAGATATCGAATTGGGACAGATTTTCGTGGGGAAGAACAAGGGGCGTCGCATAAGATGTAGGCTGTCTGAATTAACTAATTTGAAATGCGGGCTTATTGTCGATGGGATTGAGAGCTACGTCTCACGTAATGTTATGGATAAGCTTTCTTTTTCTTCTTCTTCCTTTTCTTTTTGAGGAAATACTTGTTGTGCGTTTGTTTATTGCTTCTATTTGATGATCTCTGGGTGTTAGAATAAGCTTTCATCCGTTGGAAAGTAGGGTTGTAAGAGTTTCGTACGGCAATGTTATTGTGCTGTTGTGTGATTATCTTTTGCCAGACATCTATATAGAACGATGTTTCAATAGGAATATCTGTCCAGGGCATTACAACTAATGACGATTGGAATGTAATTATTAAGGTGGCTATAGATAGATAGCTATCTGTTTTTAGTTATGTGGAATTTGGTCAAATTAACCTTGTGAGAACTAGTCCTTGGAGATGTATGATTTATTATCTTGACTCACTAATTAAAGCTGACTTATCATTCGAGTATTTTTAGAGTGTCCCACACTGGTTATTGCTATGATTTTCCCGTTCCTTATAAATCCAAACATAGCATTCTGTGATCAGGTAATTTGGTGAAGATCGAAGCTCTAGAAATTCTAGATAATCTAGATGCGAGACTTTGGCCGAATTACTTGATTTTTTTTTTTTTTTCTATTCAACGAATGAATAACTGAATGGGGGCCTGATTTTTTTTTTTTCTATGCAATGAATGAATATTTTTCTATTCAATGAATGGATAACTGAGTTGGGGCCTGATTTTTTTCTATGCAATGAATGAATAACTGAATGGGGGCCTAATTTTTTGTGTAATTGTGTTATTATGCCGGATATCTACACATAAATACCTAATTGAATAAATTTTTTACACATAGGTACCCATGTCAGAAAATTTTACAGATAGATACCCGATTTAATTTTTACCAGTTTCTTCAGTCATGCCGTACCTTTCCTGTGTGTGTATGGTGTACCATAACATGTTGATATATGGTACCTAAATGTGTTCGTACGGCGTACCTATATTTTAAATAGGGCGTATCTAAATGTGCTAATACACATACCATTTTTTATTATATAGGGTACCCAAATGTATTGATATAGGGTACCCGAATATGTTGTACGGCATACCTGCGGCGGATCGGATACCTATCTACAAAAAATTTATTCTGTTAGATATCTACATATAAAAAAATCCTGACATGATACTAAATTACAAGTTTTGTTTACAGAGGAGGTATTATGTGTAAAGACCCCTTATTGTGCATGCAATAAATACGCCCTTATCGGGCTATGCAATGAATGAATAACTGAATGGGGGCCTAATTTTTTTGTGTAATTGTGTTATTATGCATGCAATAAATACGCCCTTATCGGGCTATGCAATGAATGAATAACTGAATGGGGGCCTAATTTTTTTTGTGTAATTGTGCATGCAATAAATACGCCCTTATCGGCAAGTTGGATAATTGTAACAACACTCCCTTAGAGATAAATGTTATAGGAAGAGACTGAAGTGAAATGCCAAAGATATGCATACATATAATTTTATATTTCCAATGCCATAATTTGAAGATTTACTTGTTTATTAACGAGATCAAGAATCATATCTATTCGCTCAATACGAACCGTAAACGTTGCAAGAATCATTACTAATTCGAATTGGCACATGTACGTTACAATTTAAAATCTAATTAAATAAAAAATGCAATAGTGATCATGAGGGTCCATTCAAAAATAGCATTTTGAATGGTTCGTAAATCAACCAGATCATAACGTTATTACAAAACCTCAAAGGTACAAATGCATTCCATCGCGTACTAATCGATGCTTCATCATTCAATAAGTGGTGTCATCAAGATGACATCATCAAAACAAAATGGAGGGAAAAAGGTTTCCTAATACTTTCTCATCTTTATCTTTTCCAAATCTCACCTATTTTGGTTTGGCTACTTTATTACGTCCCCTAACAATACAATTTAATGACGTTTATTTTTAAAATTAAAGCAATTTGAGGACACAATGCGTGGAAGACCTGATATTTGGCAAAACTTCAACTCTTCATCTGTACCAGCCAAATAATTATGGAAAGTCCCACATTGACATGGCGTCAGCTTATTCGAGCCAGTTTAAAGTTGCTCAAGTTACGTTGTTGCAATTTAAGAATACTACCTTTCGAAATTTAACCAATTTAAGGATAAAATTAGGGTTTGACCCATTACGCTCTTACTTTGCTTTAGTTTTCCAAAATTAGCGTTCTAATTGTTGTAAAATGGACAGCATAAAAATAACAGAGACACCGAGATTTTACGTGGAAAACCCCAAACTCGGGGGAAAAACCACGGATGAGGGAGAAATTTATTAACGGGGTAAAAATAGGGGTTACCTCTCAATCTATAAAGGAGAAAACACTCACTATCTCTCGTTATAGATGGAGGAAATACCGAATAAACCTCTATTATTTTTCCTTTTCTTTCTTTCTCCCTTTTTCTTTTGGTTCTGGTGTGTCTTTACTTTGCCTTACTTCGTTGCTATTTATAGGGAACTTACTACTAATGACAATATAATATTATATATTATATATTGTAAATCCTTCATGATACTTTAGTGCACTTGGTTTTGACACATTTGTTGTCAAAACCATGTGTCCTTGCCAGCACGTGTTTGCTAGCAAGATGCTAGCAAGGTGTCCTGCCAGCAATCTCCCACTTGAAGATTTGATTGAAGCTCAATCAGATCTTCACACCATCCTTGCTAGCTCGCCTTTGTATGTTACTTATGTTCGGTCAATCTCAAGAGGAGTGACACCACATAAATCTGTCCACACTAGTTGTCTTGGTCATGTATTCTGCCAGATTATCCGCAATGTGAACTTTTTGCATGTCCACTGTCCCCTCTGTCACTTGTTCACGAACAAAGTGGCATTGGAGCTGGATGTGTTTGGTTATTGAATGATATGCTGGATCCCTTGCAAGATACAACGCACTCTAGCTATCACAATAGAGAACAATATTCTCTTGTTTGTGGTCGAGTTATTCCAGCAATATCTTCAACCATATCGCCTCTTTACTGGCTTGCGTAGCTGCTGCTTCCGTTGTTGACTTTACAATAATCAACTGCAGTTTTGAACCCCAACAGCACCGCCAACAAGATTAAACACATATCTAGTTGTAGATCTGCTTTTATCAAGTTCACCTGCATAATCTGCATCAACATAATCATGGACAGTAAAATTAGTATATCCGTAACATAATGCGAGATCACATGTTCCCTTAATATATCTGAGAATCCTCTTAACAACACTCTTAGTGCTCCCGACCAGGATTGGACATGTATCGACTAACAACTCCCACTTGGACCAGACTTCCCGAGTCTTGTCCGCTTTCGGCTCACGTTTGGACCATGTGCTCCTGATCTTGCCCTCCAGACAATTTTCTTTCAGTAAAATTGCCTTAACTGTCCACAGAGAGTATTTTTCCCATTGAATTTCTCAATCTCATGCTTAGCTGCCATTTTTTTTCTCTCTCTCCTCTTTTTTTTTCTCCCCCAGAAACTTTAATGGATGAATAATAATAATCTAACAAACTTTTGATGGGGAGGATCCAATATTATTGGTAACCACGAGCATACGGTAAGTAGAGTTTATAGACACCCAACCTGGCTCTGATACCACTTCTGGTAAAATGGACAACATAAAAATAACAGAGACACCGAGGTTTTACGTGGAAAACCCCAAACTCGAGGGAAAACCACGGGCGAGGGAGAATTTTATTAACGGGTAAAAATAGGGTTACAACCTCTCAATCTATAAAGGAGAAAACACTCACTATCTCTCTTTATATTCGGAGTAAATACCGAACAAACCCTCTATTATTTTACCTTTTCTTTCTTTCTCCCTTTTTTTTGGTTCTGGTGTGTCTTTACTTTGCCTTACTTCGTTGCTATTTATAGGGAACTTACTACTAATAACAATATAATATTATATATTGTAAATCCTTCACGATACTTAGTGCACTTGGTTTTGACACATTGGTTGTCAAAACCATGTGTCCTTTGCCAGCACATGTTTGCTAGCAAGTTGCTAGCAAAGTGTCCTGCCAGCACTGAACGTGCTCGCCCCTAAATTACAGAAGAAAGCAGTCAAGCTTTTTATTTTTCCAGAAATAGAAAATCGGAATGGAATAGTTTCTATACAAAATCCAGGTAGTTTTATTCTGATCCTTTCTCAAACACACACACACACACACACACACACACATATATATATATAAAGATTTGCTATGGTGCTCACCTACCGTGAGCAACCACCGTGAGCACCATAAGCAAATCTCTCATTTTTTTGCTTCTTTTCGATTCCCAACACCGTCAATACCTCCGTGAGCTCTTTCACATCCATTGCTAACCTAAATTGTCCACTCTAACACGTTAATTTTTAAGAAAATCACCACCTCGGTATGTCGTCCGCATGTGAGTAAAAAATTTAAACTTTCTTAAAATTTAACGTGTTGGAGGGGGCAATTTAGGTTAGCAATGGAGGTGAAAGGGTTTACGAAGGTATTGACGGTGTTGGGAATCGAAAAGAAGCAAAAAAATGATAGATTTGCTTATGGTGCTCACGGTGGTTGCTCACGGTAGGTGTGCACCATAGCAAATCTCTATATATATATATCCATCGCACAACCAATATGTTACATATATTCATAAATGAACATGAAAAATAATGGAGGTAACGATAATAATAATAGTAATAATAATATTATAAAAATGTTGGCGAGGTACAATATCGAGGGGTTCAAAAGCGGCTTTGGGGAAAATACGCATCGGAGATAAGAGACACTTCTTCGAGGAATGGAGTTAGGTTGGGAACTTTTAACACTGCTGAGGAAGCTGCAAGAGCTTGTGACAAGGCAGCTTATGCAACGAGAGGTCGCTTGGCTATCCTTAATTTCCCCGAAGAGTATGATCTGCCGAGCAGTTCATCACATTCCGCTTCTCCATCTGATGTGAAGGAAGTGTTTGAGTTCGAGTGCTTAGATGATAAGTTGTTCGAAGATCTTCATGACGACGAAAGCGATAAAAAAAAGGGAAACGAATGAAAATTTGTCAAAATGCGATGGAATAGATATGTTGGAGAAGTTTGTCATTTTCTGAGTTATGATCAAATAAGATGAAAAATGAGAAGTATAATGGCCAAGGCCATTGTCCTCATACATATTTGTAGAATCTTAATCCTTGCAAATTTATCGGCGAATATTAAATCTTTCTCGTGAGGAACTCGAAAAGAAAAGTTTCAAAATCGTCATGACGTGAGAATTCGCCATGTGTCTTGGTTAATTAGCTCTACTCAAAACGTGGAAGCATTCCCTTCAATATAGGCATGAAATTAATCAAGAACGATAGACAACTTCCCAGCGGATGTGCCATTGATACGTTGTTGCCAATGATATTAGTAGAAAAATATGTTTCAATAGGACTATGACCAGGTTATTGCAATAACTATATAATGATGGATTGTTCGATAATAAAAGATTACTTGACGGTCCGTACAGGTGCCGTATTAAAGTTGGGGACTACTATTGAGAATAGAAGTAAAGATCAGTATTTGTCTATTTTGGTAGAAGGAAACCAATTTCTTATGCAAATCAAATATCTTTTTATTGTGTCCTGAAGAAATGTGAAAGATCAAAGAAGATGAACTAAAGGAAGGATTCTGTCTTTTCATTCAATTGAGGGAAATTTAATTTTACATTGGTTTTACGCGCATAACCCTATTCCTCTACGGTGTTGTCTATTTATACAACACATATTGGGCTTACTAAAATAACACTGGCCCAAATAATAAATGCAGCCCAACCTACTTATTTAAAAGAAGGAAAATAACTATTGTATATAACAGAACAGATTGATAGCCTCAGATGAGATACTGCCGGGAAATCTTCATTTTGTAACTTCAATACTCCCCCTCAAGTGTGGTGGCCATGCAAATCCATGACACCATACTTGCTGAGAAGATACTCGAACTGGTCTTTTGGTAAGGGCTTTGTCAACAGATCCGCAGGTTGCTCTGGAGTTGGGATGTAAGCTGTTCTTAAGGTCCCATCTTCGATTTTATCTCAGATGAAGTGGCAATCCACTTCAATGTGCTTTCTTCTCTCATGGAAGACTGGATTTGCAGCTAGCTGAATGGCTGATTCGCTGTCTGACCATACCTGCACAGGACACAATCTGTCAATTGTAAGGTCTTTTAGTAATCCTAGTACCCATACTATCTCGGATGAAACTGCTGCTAGTGATTTGTATTCTGCTTCAACAGAGCTTTTGGCCACAATGGTCTGCTTCTTCGACCTCCATGACAGAATAGAATCTCCAAGCTTTATCAAATAACCTGTAAAGACCTTCTGGTATTGGGAAAGCAGCCCAATCTGCACCACAAAACACATCAAGCTTCAACTGACTGTTAGCAGAAAGTAATAATCCAATGCCCGGTATTCCTTTAAGATACCTCAATATTCTATAAGCAGCCTCAAGGTGAATCTGCCTCGGACTATGCATAAATGGCTAAGAACATGAACAACATAGGTTATATCAGGTCTAGTAATACACAAGTATAATAACATCCCAACTAGCCTTTGAAAACCAGGAATGTTATCACGAATACAATCTTCTTCCCTGAACTTTTCTCCGATAACTCTGCTATTCTGTCCCATGGGTGTACTGACAGGTTTACAGCCGAGCATACCTGCTTCACTTAAAAGGTCAAGAACATACTTTATTTGATTTAAATAAATTCCATCCTTGGATCTTGCAATCTCAATTCCCAGAAAATATTTCATTTCCCCTAGATCCTTCATGAGGAAAGTGTAATTGAGATAGTTCTTACAATCATTTATCAGCAAGATATCGTTCCCTGTAATTAAAATGTCATCTAATATATACTAACAGAATCATGAATTTATTTCCATCCTAAAGAATAATCATGCTTGGATTGAACAAAACCAAACTTACTAATAACCTCAATGAACTTGTGATTCCATTGTCTTGAAGCTTGCTTCAATCCATACAATGTTTTCTCAAGCTTGCATACTTGATGATCCCTCTTTTCTCGAATGTTAAAACCTGGGGGAATAGACATGTATACCTCTTCTTTGAGGTCTCCTTGAAGGAAAGCGTTACTAACATCCATTTTGAAAAATAGGCCAACTGAAAACTGAAGCAAGAGAAAGAACTGATCCTTATTGTGATATGCTTAACCACGGGTGAGAATGTCTCATTATAATCTATACTTCCTATACCCCTTAGCTACTAATCTAGCTTTATACCTTTCTATATCACCATTAGACCTATACTTTATTGCGTATACCCATTTGCAGCCAACTACAGTTTTACCTTGAGGAAGGTTAACCAGTCTCCATGTTTTATTTGCTTCTAGAGCCTTAAGCTCAGTTTCTATAGCCTCTACCCATCTTCTATCTGTTTTGGCCTCTTCATATGATCTAGGAATATGATCCTTTGAAATAGCTGCTAAATATGCCCTATACTCATCATTAATTCTGTCATATTGTATCACCTTTGATAATGGATACTTAATAGTATTAATCATGTTTGTATCAGCTATGTAAGGAGAGACAAAGTCATTATGCCAATAAGGTGGCATGGAAACTCTACCTGACCTTCTCACCTCAGGTTCAGGATGAAGTTCTGCTACTATTTCTGATCTGCCTTGCTCAGCTTCTATGACTTCAGCTTGTGTGTCCTATGTCTCTATACTTACGGTTCTCAGGTAGATCTGGATGGGGTGGATCTTCATTGCTGCCATTGTTCTGCTGCTGATATGGTATATAACCAGATCATCACAGAAGCTCTCCTCATCTTGGGATGGAAATCTCTCCCTTTCATGGTTAGTTGCATTGACAGCATATGGGAATATATTCTCAAAAAACTGAACATCCTTAGAGACTATAAAGTTCTCAGATTCAAGATCTAACAGCCTATATCCCTTTTGAGTAATAGAATATCCCATAAAGACACATGCTTTGGACTTATGATGGAATTTATCCTTTTGTGGAAGGACCTTAGCAAAACAGAGGCAACAAAAGACTTTGAAATGTGAGTAAGAGGGTCTTTTACCAAAAAGAACTTCAAATGGTGTCATACCACCCAACAATGGGGTAGGAGTTCTGTTTATGATATATATGGCTGTTTTCACACATTCTCCCCAAAATCTAATAGGAGCATTTGAATGAAATTTCAAAGCTCGTGCAACATGAAGAATATGTCTATGCTTTCTCTCTACCACGCCATTTTGTTGTGGTTTGTATGCACAAGAACTTTGATGAATGATACCCTTTGAAGAAAAAATAGCATGGCATTCATGTGAAAAGAATTCAAACCCATTATCACTTCTAACAACCTTAATTCTGGTCCTAAACTAATTTTCAACATACTCAAGAAAGTCTTCTAGATGGCTAACAGTTTCAGATTTATTCTTCATCAAGAAAATCCAACTAGCTCTTGAAGTGTCATCTAATATGGTCAAGAAGCATCTTCCGTTGTTGTATGTCATTTCTTTGTAAGGACCCATATATCAATATGAATGAGGTCAAATATGGAGTTATTAGTAGCCTCTCTAACAGGAATTTTCGACCTAGCATGCTTGGCCAAAGGACAAATGGTGCAATACTTGACAGAATCATCTACCTTAAGATGCAAGTCAGACATGTATTTAAATCTTCCAAAATACATATGCCCCAGTCTATAATGCCACATTGTTACATTATCACTCTTATTTGGTATAAAAAAAGGCACCTCTAATTGTATTATTACATAAACTATTCCTTATACTATAGCCATTTCTATTGGTATTATCACAGAAACTATTTCTTGCTGGCAGATTTCCAGGGTTTGGTTTGAGTATGTAGAAACCATTCTCTTCTCTACCAATCCCCTTTATCCTGCCAGTCATAAGCTCCTGTATAACACAATGATCATGATAAACATTAAATCTAACATTTTCATCCCGAGCAAGTTTAGAAACAGAGAGTAAGTTATGTGTAAAATCTGGTACACACAGAACATTTCTCAGTTTCAGGTTATCATCAACGATAATGGTACCACACAATGACACTGTTGTGGAAATGGCTACCTCTCGATAAGGATTCAATGTATTATCTATGTTTGCAAGTGTTTAAGATCGATCTCAGCTATTTGGAGCTCGATCGGATTAGAAAATTGCACCAAACACACACACTCTTGCAAACAGATTTACGTGGTTCGGCCCTCACTTTAGGCCTACTCCACGGATCAACCGAGCTTCCTTTCGTAATAATCCCAACACCAAAATTACAGACCTCCGTACCCTCTACAACTTTCGTGTTTGTGACTCACTCAGATTCTCACTCTACGGAAAATACGAACGCTCAAAGATGGTAGTTCGAACTCGTAACACTGATATATATAACACTGAGGCATGAAACAAGAATGTTCATCGATTTATCTGAGCCGTTCATTCTATCTGATCCAACATCCCAGAAGCTGCCACGTCACACTTGCTATCGCGTGAGGTCACAGAAGTTGCATGCGATTCTATAAGTGATTTGGCGCTTTTGATCTGGACCATCCGATCTTCGATCCATCGGCTGTAAATCATCATTCGTGCCATCTCGTTATTTCTAATCTGAGCCGTCGATCATCTTCGCGCCTCATCTGAAGATCACCGTTTAATCTGCGGCCTTCAAACTTGATCCGTTCAATTTCGCGCGAAGGATCCGACGGCCCCTGTACAACGCGACTTATCTTCTTCAGCTATCCTTCTTCTTCAGACTTCAGTTCGAGCAGCTACCTTCTCCGGCGAGTTTCTGGCTCGCTAGATCCGACAAACTCCACCTCGAGACAGCAGACTCGCAATCCCAACTCCTGGATTCGTCATAGCAGCCCAAGCACGCCTGCAATCCTCGTCCAAACTTCACAAAAAAAAATCCAACATACCTCTGTTTTTTTTTAAGTTCTGAGAATCATACTTCACGAGCTTTGAAACCCCATCAAAGCTCCACCTCGATCAATACGCTCTTGCTCGGTTGATCAACCAGCTCCCCTAGGAGCTGCAAGCCTCAAGAGTGAACTTGCCGACCCCAAGTAGGATCGAAATTTGCCACTTGGAATCGACTCGAACTCTTGAGCTCACTTCTTCCATTCGACTCGAAGATCCCTCCATCCTAGCCTCTTGAGCCACCTCATGGACTCTTCCCCAGCTAGAAAACATCTTCTTCTTGCCCTTACACGCAGCCAAAACTCAGTTGCATCAGAATCTGCAAAACAATTTACATTAGTCTCAGAAAAATTGTTTTGACAACCCGACTTTCCATCGATTTTCCGTCGTTTTCTTCCACAGAGCTTGAGCCGTTATCCACCTCAAATTCACTCCTACCATGTGGGCTTGCCATCATGCCTTGGCACAAATAGCTCCATCTCGTGCTCAGAAACATTGTCGCAAGTCACCATCTCGGCCAGCTTTTCTTCAGTAGCAGGTTTCAGCAAAACTGCTGCGAGCTTGCCTTTTGAGCCGATTGTTTCTACCTCTTCCTGAGTCTTCTAGGGCAATTCTCCCACACCATTCAAACCACCATACTTCCTAGTTTCGTGATGTGTCTTTTCCTTCATAGAACAGCCCTCGAGCACGTAGATACAGTGCCTTCTTCTGCCCGACAAATGCAGCTTATTCTGTTTTCTGACTTGAATTTTTCCACTTGCCACTTTGGTTTAAATCCTCTCCTATCCAAAGCACCTATGGATATAAGATTTCTCTTAAGTTCAGGGACATACCTGACCTCCTTGAGAATGCTCAATACCCCACTCGCAAGCCTCATTCTTACGGAACCATAGCCTCTAACCTCGAAGCTTTTCCCCTCACCTACCTTTACCGTTTTGCCTCTTAGCTCCTTGAACTCGTGCAACCACTCTCTCTTGCATGTTATATGGAAGCTAGACCCTGAGTCTAGGATCCATTCTTCCCTCTCCTCCTCGGAAATGGCGAACACCCGGCATACACAAAGCCATCATCAACATGGTTAGTTTGGTTGGAACTTCCCCGATTTTGCAACTTTGGGCAATTCCTCTTGAAGTGACCCACCTCATTGCAATGGAAACACCTTCTAGGCGCAGCAACCTCCTTCCCCTTACTCTTCTTCCACCTCGAATTGGCCTTATGTTGTATATTGAGCATTTCTGCCGAATTTGGCTCAACCTTTGGAATGATCCTTGTGTTGAGTTGCTTAGTGCTTAGGGCTGCCAATCATATCCTCCATGTAAGCTTCTCTTCCATAAAGAAGAGCCTCCTTGAAGTAATCGTGGCTCTTAGGCAATGAGCACAAAAGCCACAACGCTTGATCCTCATCCTTGATCTCCTCTCCAACATTTTGCAAATCCAAGATGAGCTTTTGAAAATGGTTAATCTGCTCCTCAATACCAGACTCTTCCCCCATTTGAAACCTATAAAGAGCTTGTTTGAGGTAGAACCGTCTTGCCAATGATTTGGTCATGTAAAGTGCTTCCAATTTCTTCCGTAGCTCCTCCGCCGAGGTCTCACTTGCCACCTTACGAAGAACATTATCCGAGAGGCAGAGGATCATGGCCGAGAACGCTTTCTTCTTTATCTTCTTATTTAGAGCCGCGGTTAAGGTCGATGGCTCCATTTCGGCATCCGGTTTCAAGGCTTCCTCCAAGACTTTCTCCACGAGGACGGCCTTCATTTTGAGCTTCCACAGCCCAAATCGTTAGCCCCATCGAACACCTCCATTTTGAGCTTACTCATCGTGGCCATTTCCCGGGGATCCAAGGTCTCGTCCACGCTCACCGCACCACTTGTTGTGGAAATGGCTACCTCACAATGAGGATTCAATGTATTATCTATGTTTGCAAGTGTTTAAGATCGATCTGAGCTATTTGTAGCTCGATCGGATCAGAAAATTGCAACAAACACACACACTCTTGCAAACAGATTTACGTGGTTCGGCCCTCACTTTAGGCCTACTCCACGGATCAACCGAACTTTCTTTCGTATTAATCCCAACACCAAAGTTACAGACCTCCGTGCCCTCTACAACATTCATGTTTGTGACTAGATTCTCACTCTACAGAAAAATACGAACGCTCAAAGATGGTAGCTCGAACTCGTAACACTGATATATATAACACTGATGCATGAAATAAGCATGTTCATCGATTTATTTGAGTCGCTCATTCTATCTGATCCAGCGTCCCAGAAGCTGCCATGTTGCACTTGCATTATCGCGTGAGGTCATAGAAGTTGCATGCGATTCTATAAGTGATTTGGTTCTTTTGATCTGGACCATCCGATCTTCGATCCATCGGCTGTAAATCATCATCCGCGCCATCTCGTTATTTCTAATCTGAGCCGTGGATCATCTTCGCGCCTCACTGATCACCATTTAATCTGCGGCCTTCAAACTTGATCCGTCCGATGTCGCGCGAAGGATCCAACGGCCCCTGTACAACACGACTTATCTTCTTCAGCTATCCTTCTTCTTCAGACTTCAGTTTGAGCAGCTACCTTCTCCGACGGATTCCGACGATCTCCGGCGAGTTTCTGGCTCGCTAGCTCCGACAGACACTTTATAGCATGATCCATTAGGTAATCTGACACTGCTTATATTCCTCATGTCATGATCAATGTTATCAAACAGAGTGCTGTTATAGGTAATGTGATAGTTTGCACCTGTGTCTATTATCCATGACTTAGTCGGTTCTATATGCATGCTATTAGTGATGAAACATATACCTGATGTGTTGACAACCGCTGAAGTCCCACACACCTTGGCATCATCAGCCCCGATATTCTTTTCTAGCAGTTTCAGTATTTATGAGCATTGGTCCTGAGTGAAGCCTTGCTGAAAAATTGAGCTCTCCCCTTTATCCTTTGACTGCTCATCTCAGGAACCATAGTGTTGCTTACTCTGCCTCTTCCACCTCCAATTCTGCCTTGTCCTCTTCTGCCTCCCCTTCTTCCTCGTATGAAATTAGATGAATAACCATGGATTTGAAACAGTTTTCTCTGGTATGTCCACTGAGGTTGCAGTGGTCACAAAATAGGGAAGGCTTTCCACCAAAAGTGTTATTTCCACCGTTGTAGTTAGAGGAAAACTTGTAAGCAAGGCAATAGAGGAATCACTGTTGGTGGCTTGCAAATTTATCCCACGCTGTGTCTCTTCATTTATAACCATTGAGTAGACTTGGATATGTGATGGAAGTGGAACCATTAGGAGGATCTGAGATCTGATATTTTGATAGCAATTGTTTAATCCTACGAGAAATTGCATCATCTTCTGCCATCCACAATCCTTATACTCCTTTGACACCTCATTTGCAGGGGAAGGAATCATCGAGTCGTATTCATCCATAGAGGCTTGAGTCGGTTATAATACTCCGATACAGTGGATGCTCCTTGCATGCTGGAGTATATTTCCCGAAACAATCCGTACAGTCTCGCTCCACTAATCTTGTCGAATCCCTGTTTCAGATCATTCCAGATTTCAAATGCACTTTGATGATATACGATTCCTGAAATTAGTTCCTCTGAGATTGATCGATTGATCCAGGTTTTCACGAGTGCATCACATCGCTTCCACTGAGCTTGGAGCGCTGAATCTTGGTCCGGATACTTGCAAGATCCATCGATAAATCCAACTATGTTCTTTGCCTCAAGCGCGATCTTCATTCTGATGCTCCATATCTTGTAATTATCGGATCCTCTCAGAATTCCAGTTGTCAAATCCAGATTTGGTGTGTTCGATGGGTGTATATACATCAGACTGTTGAAATCAAGGCGAGCTGCATTATTGAAATCCAGCCGAGTTGTGTTACTAGTCGTGTTCTCTGTCATATTCTCTCCGTCCGCCATTACTGCGTTTTGAGAAGATCAGCACTGCTATTTAAAGCTCTGATACCATGAAGAAATGTGAATGATCGAAGAAGATGAAGTAAAGGAAGAATTATGTCTTTTCATTCAATGAGGGAAATTTAATTTTACATTGATTTTACGCGCGTAACCCTATTCCTCTACAGTGTTGTCTATTTATACACACTTATTGGGCTTACTAAAATAACACTGGCCCAAATAATAAATGCAGCCTTGCCTACTTATTTAAAAGAAGGAAAATAACGGCTATTGTTATATAATAGAACAGATTGATAGCCTCAGATAAGATACTGTCGGGAAATCTTCATTTTGTAACTTCAATATGTCCGACACCGATTATTGCGAGAGATACTATCTTATTTAATATATTTCCAACTTCCAACATGGTTATGTGCTATTTCAGGTAGTTCTCGGAAGATCAAACCTCCAATAACTCTCTTTTATACGATCATTAACAAAATGCCCTTAGCCTTCTCAACTTACTAAGTAAATTATTATTACAAATTCGGATGATTGAGCGTCAGAAAAGTTGAAATATACTGAGTTAGAAAAGAAAAATGGAAGTCTTTCTTGTTTCAATTCAAGATATTTATTAGTATTATTTTTTTTTGATTTTATCATCATCATTGATATGGGGCTCTCCCAATCAACGAGATTTATACGTGGGGTGCTGAAAATATATATAGCCAGAGAAATGGTATTACAAAGCTAAAAACATGCATAAGGTGCTTACGGGTAAGGAAACTATTTGGGACATTGAGGACGTGTTTGAGCTGTGTTAGGGTCGTGAAAGGGGACGTAACAGAAAATAGGGGATGTGGATATTTTGAGGTCAGCAGAGGTCCTCGAGCGGTGAGGACCCAGCTGTGCCTGTGATATGACGTAGACGGGGCATAATAAAACGTAAAAGAGGGAGAGGAGATTACGTGGTTTGGATTCTGTAGAATCCTACATCCACGGGGCGCATTCAACATTTCATTTATCACTTTTGGAATTTACACACTCAAGTAACCTCACTTTTCGCTCATATATGTTAAAAGATAAAAGAGACTGCTTGAAATGTTAAGAGAGAAAATATGAAGTCTTCTTTGTATGTGGAATGATGATCGTTCCCTTGAAAAATGGCTAAGTCCTTCCTTTTATAGCAGTTCCCAGCAGCTCTCCCAAGTAGTACCCCAGGATATCGGGGGACGTGACTGATGTGTACGATGAACAGTGAGAAGGCTGCCACTGAGTGCCCTTTCTGCAACAGTCATAGTCTGAAACAGTGTGATGCCCTACCAAGAGTCGACACGTATCTCTGTCTATTTTAGAGGGGTCTTTTCTCATGAGGCGTATTGAGGAAGCCTCCTCTGCCTGAGGGTAGCACGCTATTCTAGTAGGCTCCGCAGCTTTATTATCTTTATCCAGTTATTTTCCTGTTTTGGGCCGATTGGGCCTTTTGCTTAATATTTCTTTTTGGCCCATCTGATTCTAGTCCGTACAATCATCATCATCATCATCATCATCTTGGACAAAACACATTTATTATAATAAGCTCGAGGACATGTAAATCTAAAGATCAAAATTCATGGCATCATCTTTTTCTTGACGTTGAGTTCGAACGTTAGTCGATGGGTTCAATGCTACGAAAACTTAACCAAGTACATACTTCTATACGCAAGAAGGCTTATTCGAATATATCTCAAATACCGTATTACATAATAAAATACTCATATATAAACCCCCTCCATTACTAGCTAGCCTTATATCGCCTTTATTAATTATTTCACTCTCCTAAATTACTCTCTATCATCAATTTTCGGCCGGCGGTGATCTTGGCCTCTTCCTCGATGCCGCCGAAGGATTGCTAGGGATATTATTAGGTGGCGTCGGAGAACACGTCTTATGCCCAATTGGTTTCCGCATCCTATGGTGGTGGTGGAGCGGCGGTGGCACCACCGGCCCGTGGTGGTGCACCGGCGGTGGTGATTTTCTCCACCGCCAGGGAAGAGGGTGGTGGTGCTTATTTGGAGGTGCCTTTCCATGCTAGCCCGAGGACAGCGGTGGTGTAGCAAAGGTTGTCTTCTTTGCTTCTTCTTCGTAGGCGGTCGCAGTTGCTATTCCGATGGAAATTGCTAGAAATGTTAGGACTGAGATTGGAATTAGCTTAGTATCCATGGTTGTAATAAGGGTTTTTTAGTGCTATAACTCTGATGTGGAACAATAATTAGGCAGACTAATTAAGGAATAATTAGCTTATGATAATTATTAAGAGAACTTAGTAAAAATATGAGTTTCCTTGAAAAATACAAAGTTAGATTGTGAAGGGAGACTTTTAGGGACCTCCAACACACTTTAGGGACCTAACGCCCATAGTAGGGAACTATTGGGACCTATTGTGCTAAGCAGGTCCTGTAGTCCCGAGGAAGCGTCGTGAGGAAGCTTCACCAAACTATCAGAAGTCTGAAAGGACGTCTGAGTTGACAGTATATGAAAAGCTGACAGCCGCCTACTGTCCCTGACAGTGGAGATCTTGTCCCGTCTCCAACCGCCTGATGTCCCTGACAGCACAGAAAAGCTGCTGCCAGCTCCCTGCTCCTGACAGACAGCCCTGCACCTCACATTGTCCCAGAAGGTCTTGTCATCAGGGGTCCTAGGACCGATGGGAGGCTCCTATAAAAGCCAACACTTGGCCATTTTCACAACAACAACCATTCATAACATGAAAAACACTTCACATTTTCTCTCTCTCAACGTATTCGATATTTCCTTTCGACCTTTAATATTTGTGAGCAAAGGTAAGCTTAGTTGAGTGTGTAATTTATCAAAGTTTAGTGAAAGAGAGTTCCTGAGCGCCCGTAGACGTAGAATGCGCAAGGATTTAAACCACGTACATATTGTGTTCTTTCGTTTACATCCCAAACACGTCCCGACGTCCCAATACATCCTAAACACGTTCCGACGTCCAGTCATGTCCCAAACACGACCCGACATCCCGACACATCCCAATACGTACCAACGTCCCGATACGTTCCAACACGTCCCCACGTCCCCAGCACGTCCCAACATGTCCCAAACACGTCCCTTTTAGTTTCCTTACCAACAAACACCTTACGCACGTCTTAAACTTTGTGATAACCGATTCTACCGCTATATAAATTTACCCACACGTATAAATCTCTTTGATTGGGATAGCCCCTGGCGTCGTCTGTGGGAAAATCAGAGTTGAAGACGTGAGTGATTTTGCCTATATTGTGCGAAGCGGTGCTTATCATTTTTTATTTCTTTTTTGTTCTCCTTATTTCTGCTGGGACGAGACGAAACACACAAAAACTGAGGGAAGAAGACCCTCTCTGCCAAAGAGTTTGGACCTATAATTGCAGGAGCTGTCGAAACGTAACTGAAGCTCCTGAGACGTATGCCATGTACACCACCTCGACCAAGAGGTGGAAAAGAAGAAGACCCGAAGCTCCACCTTCGGGACCTAAAAGCCTAGCCCTGCTGGTACGATCCACCTTCAGGACCTCCTAGCTCCGCGCTGGTATGAACCTAAAGCCCCACACTCATGACCTCCCAGCTTCGCGCTGAGAAGAAGAGTCGAAGAATCACATGCGGGACCTCCCAGCTCCACGCTGGAAGAAAACCGGAAGCCCCACATTCGGGACCTTCCAGCCCTCGCTAGCATGCAAATGTCCGTGGGACCTAACGCTGACGTACGAAGATCCGCAAGAGATCAGAGTCCAGCTCCGCACGGGCATACGAAGGTCGGTGGACCTAGAAGTTAGCTCGGAGCTGACGCCTAAAAGATCTACGGAAGATACAAGCCAAGCTCCTCGTTAGCATGCGAAGGTCCGTGGAACCTAGAAGGAATCTCCAAGCTGACGCTCGAAGATCCGTAGGGGATACAAGCCGAGCTCCTCGCTGCACACGAAGGTCTGTAGACCTAGGAATCATCTCCGCGCCGACGCTTGAAGATCAGCAGGAGATAAAAGCCCAGTTCCATGAGGGCACATGAAATCCGCGGAAGGCATCCCCGTTGATAAGGCTCTTCGCCGAGACTTCAGGACCCTCTAGAATCTCATTCTCTATTATATGTTATTGTTACCGTAGTAAACATGTGCGCCACCCTAACAATTGTTATTGTTTGAAGGATGTGATCAAGAGGCTAGCATACGAAGGTTCGTGCCTCGGTCGCATACGAAGGTTTGCTTTTGAGGACCTCCAAACCAGCTCCGCCCGAGCACAGGAAGACCCATTGGATCTATTATAGGACCTCCACGCTGGTAGGAGAGATCCTAGATGCTAAAGACCGACGGGTCCTACCCTTTTCAACGACAAAGGAAGGACGAGGACCTCTGCGCATACATCAGCAGGTCCGATGTTGCGGCCCTCAGAGCATCCATTGCCATTTCCCACAACAAAGTTAGGCCAGGAGGACAGCTACCTTAGCACAGACAAAGTAAAGTCGCCAACGCCCATGAAGAAAAGCAAGCACGGTAACTGAACAAGAAGTAGCAAGCAAGAGGCATGGCCAAAAAATCGATATAGCTGCTTTAACCTCACAACAAAGAGATGCCGGGATCTCTCTTAGGGTCTTGCAGAACTCCGTACCATTGCGCAACAACAAGGAGGAGGTCCTGATATCAGTCGGGAGACACTTCGTGTGAAATGGCTCTCAGCTGGAACTCCAGGGCCCTCTAACTCACATTCTCATTCATATTATCATACCTTAATAAGTGCATGCATCAATGCTAACATTACTATCATTTAAGGATAATCGGAGGTCCACCCTAATGGAACTTCTGAGGAAGTTCATTGATCAGGTGGACCTCGAACAAGGCTGAAAGGTACCTCTTCCAGATATAGGGCAGATCCACCCAGAGCAGTCAAAGTCAGAAAACCACGCGATTTAGGTTTGGGATGGGGTGTATGAATATTTTTTTATGAACGAACCTACGCTGAAATGAAACCCCAGGTGAGGTTGTAACAAACCAGTTTTAGCATGGGTAAATCCGACAGTTAGGTACCTATCAGTAAAATAAAATTCAAGTGGGTACCGAGGTTATAAAAATTTCTTATAGGGGACTGATTCTTTTTTTTTTTTAATTCATCTAGGTATTTTAGTGTTGAATCCACAAGCTATAAATCCATTAGTAGTTGATATTTAAGCCCAAAACATAATTATATTTATTCATTAAAATAATGTATACTAATTCAATTACATATGTTTAATTTCACCCCTATCTCTTAAATAACAAAGTTCCTTCTAGATTACTTATTGTTTCAATTCATAATACAATTAATTACCCGAAAATCGTGTTATTAGTTATTGAGATTAAAAAAAGATACCTTATGTAGTATTGCTAAATTATTTTTCAAAATATTGTCTTTATTGTCCTTGTTATACCAATAGAATAATTATTTCTCTTTATTGATTAAGCTTTTAACCGAAATTAAAATATTTAAGCCTGAAAAATTAATCCTAATCAAATCTAATCTTGTAATAATAATTTTTTTTGATTAAATTAAAAAATCGGAGCTACACACTAGAATACCTATATAATTTATTTATATGTCAATATTTAGTAAAAAAAAGTATGATAATTCCCGCGCGGACTTGCCCGTGGCGGGCCTGAGAAATGGCAGCATGCCCTGTTACTTTGTTGGGGCGGGCGGGCCGGTGGCAATTGACGGTACTCGGTTGTGATCATCTGTCCCACAATCCATGTCCCATTTTCTGTCTCACTTTGTTAAAAATGGTTCTTATGATTATCGAGAAATATATGATATGGATATCATTGATATCAGGAATAATTGAAATTTTTTATCTTATAAATCATATGAAATAACGATAATTTTATGATTTGCGGGAACATTTATACTATTATATAAAGGGTGTGGGGTGGCTATAAACTGCCGCATTTGGTCTGTCATATTTATTTGCAATTTAACACCTGTATTTTCTATTTATTACTTTAATAACTTCATTTCACTTTTATATTTATTTATTATACTTAAACCCCCTAAACATTATTTTTCTTTTATATAGTCATAAATTATATTTCATAAATTCGACAACAAATAATAAATCTAAAAATTAAGAGCAACATAATATATTAAATCATATGCACACAAGAGTGTGCGGAAAAGTACTAGTAGGAATAAAGGAATTAAGAAATAAATAAAAAAATTTGAACCATAGGATTTAAAATTTAACGGATCTGATCATTTGGAGAGGGGGACATTAAGTGTGGGACAAATGATTTCGTGCCGTACTAAGTAGTATATGTATTCTGCAAATCTCAAGTGGAACGTTCGTGCAAATGTTCCGACATAGGCTACGATTCTCAGTTTCCCAAAAGTTCTAGAACAGCAAGGCAAGGCAAGGCAAGGCAAGCTCGATAAAACCCTTCACAAAACGGTTACAAACTGAAGGACATATATTGATAACGTGTGTTTTTTTAGGGATGTGATCATATAGGCATTGATTGTGGGACCAAATTTGCAATTATCACTATAAAACTTCTAAAAGTTCTAGAACCTAGCAAGGCAAGGACTAAGGCAAGCTCGATAAAACCTTGACAAAACGCAAAACCTCGTCTCATTGTCAGCTTCACTTCAACCTAGAATTGAATTCCCTCAACAGAAGAAAGGAACTTTTGGTTATGGAATCCTCCTTGCCTTCTTTTCCGTTGCCAGAAGATTGCATAGCCGCCATTCTATCCTTAACCTCTCCGAAGGATGCGTGCGTGGCGTCCGCCGTGTCATCACTGTTGAAATCCGCCGCGGAATCCGACGCCGTTTGGGAGCGGTTTCTGCCGTCGGATTACAGGGAGATCATCGCGCGATCGCCCCTCCCCCAATTACCGATTGAATTGCCATTGCAGCTTTAAAGAGCTTTACCTCAAGCTCTGCGACACTCCCATTCTGCTCGAGGAGGGTCGAATGGTAATTGTTTATTTGATCGAATTGATTTCTAAAATTAGGGTTGGTTCGTATGTAATCTTCGTTTTGGGAATTTTCGGACAGAGCCTCCGATTGATCAAACCAACGGTAAGAAATGCTACATGCTCTCCGCAAGCAATCTCATGATATTGCAAGACCATCCCAATTCCTGGGTGTGGACATCTTCACCAGAATCTAGGTAAACCAGTATCTACACACAAATTTTTCCAAGATCCCCCTTTTGTGCGTGTTTGTGCGTGTGTTTTCTTTACTGTGGTTGTACTACAATGGATATCTCCATATTTTCAAGGTTCTTTAGGAACACATATGACCAAAAAGGCTTCTAAAAGGTAGCCTCCAAGTGTGTGAAGAATGTTAGCCTTTAATAATCTTTCATGTTAATCGCCCAGCGTTTCAAATGTGTAGGACATTGGTTATCTAGCAAACCCTCGTCGAACACTTTTTTTTTTCCTGAGACTTCCCATATTTTCGATGTCGCCTCAGATTTGGTGAGGTTGCCCAATTAAACAGCTGTTGCTTGCTTGACATTTTCGGTACTCTCCGAGCATCGATGCTATCTCCAGACACTTACTACACAGGCCATCTGATTTTCAAGCTAGCAGAACGTAACTTTGGCCTCGGCGAACGCTCAGAGGGATCTGTTAACTACGTGGATGATGCTGATGTCATGGCATGGAACGAGGCAATACCGTCTAAGATTGTCAAGATAGAAGGTCCTCAGATTGCAAGGAGGGGAAGAATTCCACTAAGAACTAACGTTGTTTGGAATTGGGATGAGATTGAATTGGGAGGGATTTTCGTGGGTAGAAACGAGGGACGTCGAATTAGATGTCGGCTGTCTGAAATGGACAGTCTTACTTGGAAAAGTGGGCTTATCGTCGATGGGATTGAGCTGCGCCCAACGTAAATGCAGTTGGTTATTCGACGAGTTTTTTTGTTTTTGTGCAAATACTCTTGCTGTCTGTTTCTTGCCGGTATCTGTTCATCTGTGGTCGGAAAGTGTAGTTGCAAGTGTGGGATCGCAATTTTATAATGTTATGCGATTATCTTGCCAGTATGTATGTGTCTTGTAAGATTATATTTATAAAGATATATAATTTTTAAATATATAAAGTGAAAATTAATGTGTTGTGAGTATAATTACAATAACAAAAAAGTTTAGAAGTGAAATTGATAACTTATTAAATTAACTAAATTTCAAATAAAGGGACCTAATTTCAAATGACAGACCAAGTCACTTTTTAACTATCCTACGCTTTTATATAATATACTAGTATGTGTAACACACCCAATATGTTTGCAAATATATTAATTTTTTATACTTCAAGCATTTTATATCATTAATAAAGTAATTTAAACAATAAAATTTTAACTTATGGATAATTTTGTAATAGATGAAAATAACAAGGATAAAATTGTAATTTAACAACTAAGGGCAAACTTGTAAATAAAATTTACTAGTACTTTTTTGCACACCCATTGTGTGTGCTTAAAATATGATTATATTGAAATTATTTTAAATTTTGTAATTATAATTCGTAGTGTTTAAGATGAAATATAATTTTTAAATATACAAAAACTTAGTTGTAGAACAGTAAATAAAAAATTAGGAGTGACATGAAAATACTTAATTAATTAAATTATAAATGATGAATTAAATTGCAAATAAGTTACACACCAAATTGTGGCAGTTTATATCCACTCCAAACCAATTATATAATAGTATAGATTAAATTGACAGATCAAATTGGGAGTTTAAAGCCACCCTAGCATCTTTATATAATAGTATAGATAGTATAGATAATAAATTATCGATTTTCCTTTCCAGCAAAACAGAATCTCCAATATGCCTATTTTTTCTTTATATGAGCTCTTGTCCTTGTTTAAGCCCTTGTTTGGTGGGGTGTTTAAGAGTTTTAAACTTGGGTTTACTATATATTGATATGTTTGGTTCATAGATACATATAAACTACGGGTTTATGTAAAATAGGTTTAAACCCACGTAATAAGGTTTACATAAACACAGCTTTGAGGTGGGTTAATGGAAACCCACGAATTAATTTACGTTAATATCCCTCTGTGCAGCTTCAAGAGGATAACGTGCGATTCCAATGGGTTCGTCAAAGAGATAGAGCTTTCAAGTCAGAATCTCACTGGTAATTCTCTTCCCCTAACGTCTCTCTGCGATCTCAAATCCTTGGAAAAGCTTTCTCTTGGCTCTAACAACATATACGGCGACGTTAGTGAAGAGCTCAACAACTGCGTAAATCTCAAGTACCTAGATCTCGGCAACAACTTCCTCTCTGGTAATTCTCAACAATTGTGCTCCTTGTCGGCGTCGTCATGTCTTTTCTGGGCTATGAAATTCTTTGGCTTGTCGTTAGCAAGACTGTTGCGTCGCTTCCTTATTGGGTGGTGAAATTCTCCGATTCTCCTCTTCGTAGTTAATAATTGTGTGTTTTGGGGTTTTATGGCCTTTCCGATTGGGGGTTTACAGATTTCGTAAGCTTTTGTCTGGAAAATTGGTATGTTTGATTTGTATTGTACTGTAGTTTGGTTTGTTATATGAAAGATTCGACCTTTAGTGAGTTTGATTTTCACTCCTCCTTATACTTGTGAACATTGGCGACAACCCTTTCGAGGCGACGACTCAGTTTCCTTCTTTGATTCTCAATCTGACGAAGCTCAACTGGCTTGACTTGAGGGTATAAATGTACTTTCTCAAATATCCATTTATTAAACCAATGTTTATCCAAACATATACATCATATAAACCCACCAACCAAACACACATTTTATTAATACCCATTAATTTGTTTTATATAAATCAATACTTATTTAAACCCTCCTAATATAAACCTACGAACCAAACGAGCACTAAGGATTTCTTGTAACGCGTTTGTTATTTTAATATTTATATTCGAGCAACGATCTAAAAAGGAAAGGATTTGCAAGGTTTGGGAGATTAAACAAAAAGTTTGAGGTGAATCTATAATTATATAAAAAATTTGCAAGTCAGTACACATGTCAGAGAATTTTTATATAAGTACTCATTCGACTGTGCGTACCATTTTCCCGGTCTTGTACCTTTTTTATATGTGTATTGCGTACCACGTTACGCATTTATATGGTACCCATATATGGTACCTATATACGTACCATACGGTACCTTCCGGTTGAGTATATGATGATACCATTTACTAACTGTATTACGTACCACAACATATTTCTCTATGGTACTAAATATGTGATACGATGTATCTTGCGGCGGGCAGGTACCAATGTGCGAAAAATTTATTCTGACAGGTACCTACCTGCATATAAAAAAAATGAGACGGTACTGACTTGCTAATTTTTTATAATAATTTTATGTAAAATCCCCAAAGTTTGATCATTAACTGTGTAATTTTGATATATGATTTAACTTTTAAGTACTATTTTTGTCGATTTATGCTCTGTAAATGGGCCATATTTTTTGGAAGTTAGTGATAATTTGAAATAGGCCCAATCAAGTGGATCGACATACACGGGAGACATACGATGGATGGAAAGATATCGAATTGGGACAGATTTTCGTGGGGAAGAACAAGGGGCGTCGCATAAGATGTAGGCTGTCTGAATTAACTAATTTGAAATGCGGGCTTATTGTCGATGGGATTGAGAGCTACGTCTCACGTAATGTTATGGATAAGCTTTCTTTTTCTTCTTCTTCCTTTTCTTTTTGAGGAAATACTTGTTGTGCGTTTGTTTATTGCTTCTATTTGATGATCTCTGGGTGTTAGAATAAGCTTTCATCCGTTGGAAAGTAGGGTTGTAAGAGTTTCGTACGGCAATGTTATTGTGCTGTTGTGTGATTATCTTTTGCCAGACATCTATATAGAACGATGTTTCAATAGGAATATCTGTCCAGGGCATTACAACTAATGACGATTGGAATGTAATTATTAAGGTGGCTATAGATAGATAGCTATCTGTTTTTAGTTATGTGGAATTTGGTCAAATTAACCTTGTGAGAACTAGTCCTTGGAGATGTATGATTTATTATCTTGACTCACTAATTAAAGCTGACTTATCATTCGAGTATTTTAGAGTGTCCCACACCGGTTATTGCTATGATTTTCCCGTTCCTTATAAATCCAAACATAGCATTCTGTGATCAGGTAATTTGTGAAGATCGAAGCTCTAGAAATTCTAGATAATCTAGATGCGAGACTTTGGCCGAATTACCTGATTTTTTTTTTTTTTCTATTCAACGAATGAATAACTGAATGGGGGCCTGATTTTTTTTTTTCTATGCAATGAATGAATATTTTTCTATTCAATGAATGGATAACTGAGTTGGGGCCTGATTTTTTTCTATGCAATGAATGAATAACTGAATGGGGGCCTAATTTTTTTGTGTAATTGTGTTATTATGCCGGATATCTACACATAAATACCTAATTGAATAAATTTTTTACACATAGGTACCCATGTCAGAAAATTTTACAGATAGATACCCGATTTAATTTTTACCAGTTTCTTCAGTCATGCCGTACCTTTCCTGTGTGTGTATGGTGTACCATAACATGTTGATATATGGTACCTAAATGTGTTCGTACGGCGTACCTATATTTTAAATAGGGCGTATCTAAATGTGCTAATACACATACCATTTTTTATTATATAGGGTACCCAAATGTATTGATATAGGGTACCCGAATATGTTGTACGGCATACCTGCGGCGGATCGGATACCTATCTACAAAAAATTTATTCTGTTAGATATCTACATATAAAAAAATCCTGACATGATACTAAATTACAAGTTTGTTTACAGAGGAGGTATTATGTGTAAAGACCCCTTATTGTGCATGCAATAAATACGCCCTTATCGGGCTATGCAATGAATGAATAACTGAATGGGGGCCTAATTTTTTTTGTGTAATTGTGTTATTATGCATGCAATAAATACGCCCTTATCGGGCTATGCAATGAATGAATAACTGAATGGGGGCCTAATTTTTTTTGTGTAATTGTGCATGCAATAAATACGCCCTTATCGGCAAGTTGGATAATTGTAACAACACTCCCTTAGAGATAAATGTTATAGGAAGAGACTGAAGTGAAATGCCAAAGATATGCATACATATAATTTTATATTTCCAATGCCATAATTTGAAGATTTACTTGTTTATTAACGAGATCAAGAATCATATCTATTCGCTCAATACGAACCGTAAACGTTGCAAGAATCATTACTAATTCGAATTGGCACATGTACGTTACAATTTAAAATCTAATTAAATAAAAAAATGCAATAGTGATCATGAGGGTCCATTCAAAAATAGCATTTTGAATGGTTCGTAAATCAACCAGATCATAACGTTATTACAAAACCTCAAAGGTACAAATGCATTCCATCGCGTACTAATCGATGCTTCATCATTCAATAAGTGGTGTCATCAAGATGACATCATCAAAACAAAATGGAGGGAAAAAGGTTTCCTAATACTTTCTCATCTTTATCTTTTCCAAATCTCACCTATTTTGGTTTGGCTACTTTATTACGTCCCCTAACAATACAATTTAATGACGTTTATTTTTAAAATTAAAGCAATTTGAGGACACAATGCGTGGAAGACCTGATATTTGGCAAAACTTCAACTCTTCATCTGTACCAGCCAAATAATTATGGAAAGTCCCACATTGACATGGCGTCAGCTTATTCGAGCCAGTTTAAAGTTGCTCAAGTTACGTTGTTGCAATTTAAGAATACTACCTTTCGAAATTTAACCAATTTAAGGATAAAATTAGGGTTTGACCCATTACGCTCTTACTTTGCTTTAGTTTTCCAAAATTAGCGTTCTAATTGTTGTAAAATGGACAGCATAAAAATAACAGAGACACCGAGATTTTACGTGGAAAACCCCAAACTCGGGGGAAAAACCACGGATGAGGGAGAAATTTATTAACGGGGTAAAAATAGGGGTTACCTCTCAATCTATAAAGGAGAAAACACTCACTATCTCTCGTTATAGATGGAGGAAATACCGAATAAACCTCTATTATTTTTCCTTTTCTTTCTTTCTCCCTTTTTCTTTTGGTTCTGGTGTGTCTTTACTTTGCCTTACTTCGTTGCTATTTATAGGGAACTTACTACTAATGACAATATAATATTATATATTATATATTGTAAATCCTTCATGATACTTTAGTGCACTTGGTTTTGACACATTTGTTGTCAAAACCATGTGTCCTTGCCAGCACGTGTTTGCTAGCAAGATGCTAGCAAGGTGTCCTGCCAGCAATCTCCCACTTGAAGATTTGATTGAAGCTCAATCAGATCTTCACACCATCCTTGCTAGCTCGCCTTTGTATGTTACTTATGTTCGGTCAATCTCAAGAGGAGTGACACCACATAAATCTGTCCACACTAGTTGTCTTGGTCATGTATTCTGCCAGATTATCCGCAATGTGAACTTTTTGCATGTCCACTGTCCCCTCTGTCACTTGTTCACGAACAAAGTGGCATTGGAGCTGGATGTGTTTGGTTATTGAATGATATGCTGGATCCCTTGCAAGATACAACGCACTCTAGCTATCACAATAGAGAACAATATTCTCTTGTTTGTGGTCGAGTTATTCCAGCAATATCTTCAACCATATCGCCTCTTTACTGGCTTGCGTAGCTGCTGCTTCCGTTGTTGACTTTACAATAATCAACTGCAGTTTTGAACCCCAACAGCACCGCCAACAAGATTAAACACATATCTAGTTGTAGATCTGCTTTTATCAAGTTCACCTGCATAATCTGCATCAACATAATCATGGACAGTAAAATTAGTATATCCGTAACATAATGCGAGATCACATGTTCCCTTAATATATCTGAGAATCCTCTTAACAACACTCTTAGTGCTCCCGACCAGGATTGGACATGTATCGACTAACAACTCCCACTTGGACCAGACTTCCCGAGTCTTGTCCGCTTTCGGCTCACGTTTGGACCATGTGCTCCTGATCTTGCCCTCCAGACAATTTTCTTTCAGTAAAATTGCCTTAACTGTCCACAGAGAGTATTTTTCCCATTGAATTTCTCAATCTCATGCTTAGCTGCCATTTTTTTCTCTCTCTCCTCTTTTTTTTTCTCCCCCAGAAACTTTAATGGATGAATAATAATAATCTAACAAACTTTTGATGGGGAGGATCCAATATTATTGGTAACCACGAGCATACGGTAAGTAGAGTTTATAGACACCCAACCTGGCTCTGATACCACTTCTGGTAAAATGGACAACATAAAAATAACAGAGACACCGAGGTTTTACGTGGAAAACCCCAAACTCGAGGGAAAACCACGGGCGAGGGAGAATTTTATTAACGGGTAAAAATAGGGTTACAACCTCTCAATCTATAAAGGAGAAAACACTCACTATCTCTCTTTATATTCGGAGTAAATACCGAACAAACCCTCTATTATTTTACCTTTTCTTTCTTTCTCCTTTTTTTTGGTTCTGGTGTGTCTTTACTTTGCCTTACTTCGTTGCTATTTATAGGGAACTTACTACTAATAACAATATAATATTATATATTGTAAATCCTTCACGATACTTAGTGCACTTGGTTTTGACACATTGGTTGTCAAAACCATGTGTCCTTTGCCAGCACATGTTTGCTAGCAAGTTGCTAGCAAAGTGTCCTGCCAGCACTGAACGTGCTCGCCCCTAAATTACAGAAGAAAGCAGTCAAGCTTTTTATTTTTCCAGAAATAGAAAATCGGAATGGAATAGTTTCTATACAAAATCCAGGTAGTTTTATTCTGATCCTTTCTCACACACACACACACACACACACACACACATATATATATATAAAGATTTGCTATGGTGCTCACCTACCGTGAGCAACCACCGTGAGCACCATAAGCAAATCTCTCATTTTTTTGCTTCTTTTCGATTCCCAACACCGTCAATACCTCCGTGAGCTCTTTCACATCCATTGCTAACCTAAATTGTCCACTCTAACACGTTAATTTTTAAGAAAATCACCACCTCGGTATGTCGTCCGCATGTGAGTAAAAAATTTAAACTTTCTTAAAATTTAACGTGTTGGAGGGGGCAATTTAGGTTAGCAATGGAGGTGAAAGGGTTTACGAAGGTATTGACGGTGTTGGGAATCGAAAAGAAGCAAAAAAATGATAGATTTGCTTATGGTGCTCACGGTGGTTGCTCACGGTAGGTGTGCACCATAGCAAATCTCTATATATATATATCCATCGCACAACCAATATGTTACATATATTCATAAATGAACATGAAAAATAATGGAGGTAACGATAATAATAATAGTAATAATAATATTATAAAAATGTTGGCGAGGTACAATATCGAGGGGTTCAAAAGCGGCTTTGGGGAAAATACGCACGGAGATAAGAGACACTTCTTCGAGGAATGGAGTTAGGTTGGGAACTTTTAACACTGCTGAGGAAGCTGCAAGAGCTTGTGACAAGGCAGCTTATGCAACGAGAGGTCGCTTGGCTATCCTTAATTTCCCCGAAGAGTATGATCTGCCGAGCAGTTCATCACATTCCGCTTCTCCATCTGATGTGAAGGAAGTGTTTGAGTTCGAGTGCTTAGATGATAAGTTGTTCGAAGATCTTCTTGACGACGAAAGCGATAAAAAAAAGGGAAACGAATGAAAATTTGTCAAAATGCGATGGAATAGATATGTTGGAGAAGTTTGTCATTTTCTGAGTTATGATCAAATAAGATGAAAAATGAGAAGTATAATGGCCAAGGCCATTGTCCTCATACATATTTGTAGAATCTTAATCCTTGCAAATTTATCGGCGAATATTAAATCTTTCTCGTGAGGAACTCGAAAAGAAAAGTTTCAAAATCGTCATGACGTGAGAATTCGCCATGTGTCTTGGTTAATTAGCTCTACTCAAAACGTGGAAGCATTCCCTTCAATATAGGCATGAAATTAATCAAGAACGATAGACAACTTCCCAGCGGATGTGCCATTGATACGTTGTTGCCAATGATATTAGTAGAAAAATATGTTTCAATAGGACTATGACCAGGTTATTGCAATAACTATATAATGATGGATTGTTCGATAATAAAAGATTACTTGACGGTCCGTACAGGTGCCGTATTAAAGTTGGGGACTACTATTGAGAATAGAAGTAAAGATCAGTATTTGTCTATTTTGGTAGAAGGAAACCAATTTCTTATGCAAATCAAATATCCTTTTTATTGTGTCCTGAAGAAATGTGAAAGATCAAAGAAGATGAACTAAAGGAAGGATTCTGTCTTTTCATTCAATTGAGGGAAATTTAATTTTACATTGGTTTTACGCGCATAACCCTATTCCTCTACGGTGTTGTCTATTTATACAACACATATTGGGCTTACTAAAATAACACTGGCCCAAATAATAAATGCAGCCCAACCTACTTATTTAAAAGAAGGAAAATAACTATTGTATATAACAGAACAGATTGATAGCCTCAGATGAGATACTGCCGGGAAATCTTCATTTTGTAACTTCAATACTCCCCCTCAAGTGTGGTGGCCATGCAAATCCATGACACCATACTTGCTGAGAAGATACTCGAACTGGTCTTTTGGTAAGGGCTTTGTCAACAGATCCGCAGGTTGCTCTGGAGTTGGGATGTAAGCTGTTCTTAAGGTCCCATCTTCGATTTTATCTCAGATGAAGTGGCAATCCACTTCAATGTGCTTTCTTCTCTCATGGAAGACTGGATTTGCAGCTAGCTGAATGGCTGATTCGCTGTCTGACCATACCTGCACAGGACACAATCTGTCAATTGTAAGGTCTTTTAGTAATCCTAGTACCCATACTATCTCGGATGAAACTGCTGCTAGTGATTTGTATTCTGCTTCACAGAGCTTTTGGCCACAATGGTCTGCTTCTTCGACCTCCATGACAGAATAGAATCTCCAAGCTTTATCAAATAACCTGTAAAGACCTTCTGGTATTGGGAAAGCAGCCCAATCTGCACCACAAAACACATCAAGCTTCAACTGACTGTTAGCAGAAAGTAATAATCCAATGCCCGGTATTCCTTTAAGATACCTCAATATTCTATAAGCAGCCTCAAGGTGAATCTGCCTCGGACTATGCATAAATGGCTAAGAACATGAACAACATAGGTTATATCAGGTCTAGTAATACACAAGTATAATAACATCCCAACTAGCCTTTGAAAACCAGGAATGTTATCACGAATACAATCTTCTTCCCTGAACTTTTCTCCGATAACTCTGCTATTCTGTCCCATGGGTGTACTGACAGGTTTACAGCCGAGCATACCTGCTTCACTTAAAAGGTCAAGAACATACTTTATTTGATTTAAATAAATTCCATCCTTGGATCTTGCAATCTCAATTCCCAGAAAATATTTCATTTCCCCTAGATCCTTCATGAGGAAAGTGTAATTGAGATAGTTCTTACAATCATTTATCAGCAAGATATCGTTCCCTGTAATTAAAATGTCATCTAATATATACTAACAGAATCATGAATTTATTTCCATCCTAAAGAATAATCATGCTTGGATTGAACAAAACCAAACTTACTAATAACCTCAATGAACTTGTGATTCCATTGTCTTGAAGCTTGCTTCAATCCATACAATGTTTTCTCAAGCTTGCATACTTGATGATCCCTCTTTTCTCGAATGTTAAAAACCTGGGGGAATAGACATGTATACCTCTTCTTTGAGGTCTCCTTGAAGGAAAGCGTTACTAACATCCATTTTGAAAAATAGGCCAACTGAAAACTGAAGCAAGAGAAAGAACTGATCCTTATTGTGATATGCTTAACCACGGGTGAGAATGTCTCATTATAATCTATACTTCCTATACCCCTTAGCTACTAATCTAGCTTTATACCTTTCTATATCACCATTAGACCTATACTTTATTGCGTATACCCATTTGCAGCCAACTACAGTTTTACCTTGAGGAAGGTTAACCAGTCTCCATGTTTTATTTGCTTCTAGAGCCTTAAGCTCAGTTTCTATAGCCTCTACCCATCTTCTATCTGTTTTGGCCTCTTCATATGATCTAGGAATATGATCCTTTGAAATAGCTGCTAAATATGCCCTATACTCATCATTAATTCTGTCATATTGTATCACCTTTGATAATGGATACTTAATAGTATTAATCATGTTTGTATCAGCTATGTAAGGAGAGACAAAGTCATTATGCCAATAAGGTGGCATGGAAACTCTACCTGACCTTCTCACCTCAGGTTCAGGATGAAGTTCTGCTACTATTTCTGATCTGCCTTGCTCAGCTTCTATGACTTCAGCTTGTGTGTCCTATGTCTCTATACTTACGGTTCTCAGGTAGATCTGGATGGGGTGGATCTTCATTGCTGCCATTGTTCTGCTGCTGATATGGTATATAACCAGATCATCACAGAAGCTCTCCTCATCTTGGGATGGAAATCTCTCCCTTTCATGGTTAGTTGCATTGACAGCATATGGGAATATATTCTCAAAAAACTGAACATCCTTAGAGACTATAAAGTTCTCAGATTCAAGATCTAACAGCCTATATCCCTTTTGAGTAATAGAATATCCCATAAAGACACATGCTTTGGACTTATGATGGAATTTATCCTTTTGTGGAAGGACCTTAGCAAAACAGAGGCAACAAAAGACTTTGAAATGTGAGTAAGAGGGTCTTTTACCAAAAAGAACTTCAAATGGTGTCATACCACCCAACAATGGGGTAGGAGTTCTGTTTATGATATATATGGCTGTTTTCACACATTCTCCCAAAATCTAATAGGAGCATTTGAATGAAATTTCAAAGCTCGTGCAACATGAAGAATATGTCTATGCTTTCTCTCTACCACGCCATTTTGTTGTGGTTTGTATGCACAAGAACTTTGATGAATGATACCCTTTGAAGAAAAAATAGCATGGCATTCATGTGAAAAGAATTCAAACCCATTATCACTTCTAACAACCTTAATTCTGGTCCTAAACTAATTTTCAACATACTCAAGAAAGTCTTCTAGATGGCTAACAGTTTCAGATTTATTCTTCATCAAGAAAATCCAACTAGCTCTTGAAGTGTCATCTAATATGGTCAAGAAGCATCTTCCGTTGTTGTATGTCATTTCTTTGTAAGGACCCATATATCAATATGAATGAGGTCAAATATGGAGTTATTAGTAGCCTCTCTAACAGGAATTTTCGACCTAGCATGCTTGGCCAAAGGACAAATGGTGCAATACTTGACAGAATCATCTACCTTAAGATGCAAGTCAGACATGTATTTAAATCTTCCAAAATACATATGCCCCAGTCTATAATGCCACATTGTTACATTATCACTCTTATTTGGTATAAAAAAGGCACCTCTAATTGTATTATTACATAAACTATTCCTTATACTATAGCCATTTCTATTGGTATTATCACAGAAACTATTTCTTGCTGGCAGATTTCCAGGGTTTGGTTTGAGTATGTAGAAACCATTCTCTTCTCTACCAATCCCCTTTATCCTGCCAGTCATAAGCTCCTGTATAACACAATGATCATGATAAACATTAAATCTAACATTTTCATCCCGAGCAAGTTTAGAAACAGAGAGTAAGTTATGTGTAAAATCTGGTACACACAGAACATTTCTCAGTTTCAGGTTATCATCAACGATAATGGTACCACACAATGACACTGTTGTGGAAATGGCTACCTCTCGATAAGGATTCAATGTATTATCTATGTTTGCAAGTGTTTAAGATCGATCTCAGCTATTTGGAGCTCGATCGGATTAGAAAATTGCACCAAACACACACACTCTTGCAAACAGATTTACGTGGTTCGGCCCTCACTTTAGGCCTACTCCACGGATCAACCGAGCTTCCTTTCGTAATAATCCCAACACCAAAATTACAGACCTCCGTACCCTCTACAACTTTCGTGTTTGTGACTCACTCAGATTCTCACTCTACGGAAATACGAACGCTCAAAGATGGTAGTTCGAACTCGTAACACTGATATATATAACACTGAGGCATGAAACAAGAATGTTCATCGATTTATCTGAGCCGTTCATTCTATCTGATCCAACATCCCAGAAGCTGCCACGTCACACTTGCTATCGCGTGAGGTCACAGAAGTTGCATGCGATTCTATAAGTGATTTGGCGCTTTTGATCTGGACCATCCGATCTTCGATCCATCGGCTGTAAATCATCATTCGTGCCATCTCGTTATTTCTAATCTGAGCCGTCGATCATCTTCGCGCCTCATCTGAAGATCACCGTTTAATCTGCGGCCTTCAAACTTGATCCGTTCAATTTCGCGCGAAGGATCCGACGGCCCCTGTACAACGCGACTTATCTTCTTCAGCTATCCTTCTTCTTCAGACTTCAGTTCGAGCAGCTACCTTCTCCGGCGAGTTTCTGGCTCGCTAGATCCGACAAACTCCACCTCGAGACAGCAGACTCGCAATCCCAACTCCTGGATTCGTCATAGCAGCCCAAGCACGCCTGCAATCCTCGTCCAAACTTCACAAAAAAAAATCCAACATACCTCTGTTTTTTTTTTAAGTTCTGAGAATCATACTTCACGAGCTTGAAACCCCATCAAAGCTCCACCTCGATCAATACGCTCTTGCTCGGTTGATCAACCAGCTCCCCTAGGAGCTGCAAGCCTCAAGAGTGAACTTGCCGACCCCAAGTAGGATCGAAATTTGCCACTTGGAATCGACTCGAACTCTTGAGCTCACTTCTTCCATTCGACTCGAAGATCCCTCCATCCTAGCCTCTTGAGCCACCTCATGGACTCTTCCCCAGCTAGAAAACATCTTCTTCTTGCCCTTACACGCAGCCAAAACCTCAGTTGCATCAGAATCTGCAAAACAATTTACATTAGTCTCAGAAAAATTGTTTTGACAACCCGACTTTCCATCGATTTTCCGTCGTTTTCTTCCACAGAGCTTGAGCCGTTATCCACCTCAAATTCACTCCTACCATGTGGGCTTGCCATCATGCCTTGGCACAAATAGCTCCATCTCGTGCTCAGAAACATTGTCGCAAGTCACCATCTCGGCCAGCTTTTCTTCAGTAGCAGGTTTCAGCAAAACTGCTGCGAGCTTGCCTTTTGAGCCGATTGTTTCTACCTCTTCCTGAGTCTTCTAGGGCAATTCTCCCACACCATTCAAACCACCATACTTCCTAGTTTCGTGATGTGTCTTTTCCTTCATAGAACAGCCCTCGAGCACGTAGATACAGTGCCTTCTTCTGCCCGACAAATGCAGCTTATTCTGTTTTCTGACTTGAATTTTTCCACTTGCCACTTTGGTTTAAATCCTCTCCTATCCAAAGCACCTATGGATATAAGATTTCTCTTAAGTTCAGGGACATACCTGACCTCCTTGAGAATGCTCAATACCCCACTCGCAAGCCTCATTCTTACGGAACCATAGCCTCTAACCTCGAAGCTTTTCCCCTCACCTACCTTTACCGTTTTGCCTCTTAGCTCCTTGAACTCGTGCAACCACTCTCTCTTGCATGTTATATGGAAGCTAGACCCTGAGTCTAGGATCCATTCTTCCCTCCTCTCCTCCTCGGAAATGGCGAACACCCCGGCATACACAAAGCCATCATCAACATGGTTAGTTTGGTTGGAACTTCCCCGATTTTGCAACTTTGGGCAATTCCTCTTGAAGTGACCCACCTCATTGCAATGGAAACACCTTCTAGGCGCAGCAACCTCCTTCCCCTTACTCTTCTTCCACCTCGAATTGGCCTTATGTTGTATATTGAGCATTTCTGCCGAATTTGGCTCAACCTTTGGAATGATCCTTGTGTTGAGTTGCTTAGTGCTTAGGGCTGCCAATCATATCCTCCATGTAAGCTTCTCTTCCATAAAGAAGAGCCTCCTTGAAGTAATCGTGGCTCTTAGGCAATGAGCACAAAAGCCACAACGCTTGATCCTCATCCTTGATCTCCTCTCCAACATTTTGCAAATCCAAGATGAGCTTTTGAAAATGGTTAATCTGCTCCTCAATACCAGACTCTTCCCCCATTTGAAACCTATAAAGAGCTTGTTTGAGGTAGAACCGTCTTGCCAATGATTTGGTCATGTAAAGTGCTTCCAATTTCTTCCGTAGCTCCTCCGCCGAGGTCTCACTTGCCACCTTACGAAGAACATTATCCGAGAGGCAGAGGATCATGGCCGAGAACGCTTTCTTCTTTATCTTCTTATTTAGAGCCGCGGTTAAGGTCGATGGCTCCATTTCGGCATCCGGTTTCAAGGCTTCCTCCAAGACTTTCTCCACGAGGACGGCCTTCATTTTGAGCTTCCACAGCCCAAAATCGTTAGCCCCATCGAACACCTCCATTTTGAGCTTACTCATCGTGGCCATTTCCCGGGGATCCAAGGTCTCGTCCACGCTCACCGCACCACTTGTTGTGGAAATGGCTACCTCACAATGAGGATTCAATGTATTATCTATGTTTGCAAGTGTTTAAGATCGATCTGAGCTATTTGTAGCTCGATCGGATCAGAAAATTGCAACAAACACACACACTCTTGCAAACAGATTTACGTGGTTCGGCCCTCACTTTAGGCCTACTCCACGGATCAACCGAACTTTCTTTCGTATTAATCCCAACACCAAAGTTACAGACCTCCGTGCCCTCTACAACATTCATGTTTGTGACTAGATTCTCACTCTACAGAAAAATACGAACGCTCAAAGATGGTAGCTCGAACTCGTAACACTGATATATATAACACTGATGCATGAAATAAGCATGTTCATCGATTTATTTGAGTCGCTCATTCTATCTGATCCAGCGTCCCAGAAGCTGCCATGTTGCACTTGCATTATCGCGTGAGGTCATAGAAGTTGCATGCGATTCTATAAGTGATTTGGTTCTTTTGATCTGGACCATCCGATCTTCGATCCATCGGCTGTAAATCATCATCCGCGCCATCTCGTTATTTCTAATCTGAGCCGTGGATCATCTTCGCGCCTCACTGATCACCATTTAATCTGCGGCCTTCAAACTTGATCCGTCCGATGTCGCGCGAAGGATCCAACGGCCCCTGTACAACACGACTTATCTTCTTCAGCTATCCTTCTTCTTCAGACTTCAGTTTGAGCAGCTACCTTCTCCGACGGATTCCGACGATCTCCGGCGAGTTTCTGGCTCGCTAGCTCCGACAGACACTTTATAGCATGATCCATTAGGTAATCTGACACTGCTTATATTCCTCATGTCATGATCAATGTTATCAAACAGAGTGCTGTTATAGGTAATGTGATAGTTTGCACCTGTGTCTATTATCCATGACTTAGTCGGTTCTATATGCATGCTATTAGTGATGAAACATATACCTGATGTGTTGACAACCGCTGAAGTCCCACACACCTTGGCATCATCAGCCCCGATATTCTTTTCTAGCAGTTTCAGTATTTATGAGCATTGGTCCTGAGTGAAGCCTTGCTGAAAAATTGAGCTCTCCCCCTTTATCCTTTGACTGCTCATCTCAGGAACCATAGTGTTGCTTACTCTGCCTCTTCCACCTCCAATTCTGCCTTGTCCTCTTCTGCCTCCCCTTCTTCCTCGTATGAAATTAGATGAATAACCATGGATTTGAAACAGTTTTCTCTGGTATGTCCACTGAGGTTGCAGTGGTCACAAAATAGGGAAGGCTTTCCACCAAAAGTGTTATTTCCACCGTTGTAGTTAGAGGGAAAACTTGTAAGCAAGGCAATAGAGGAATCACTGTTGGTGGCTTGCAAATTTATCCCACGCTGTGTCTCTTCATTTATAACCATTGAGTAGACTTGGATATGTGATGGAAGTGGAACCATTAGGAGGATCTGAGATCTGATATTTTGATAGCAATTGTTTAATCCTACGAGAAATTGCATCATCTTCTGCCATCCACAATCCTTATACTCCTTTGACACCTCATTTGCAGGGGAAGGAATCATCGAGTCGTATTCATCCATAGAGGCTTGAGTCGGTTATAATACTCCGATACAGTGGATGCTCCTTGCATGCTGGAGTATATTTCCCGAAACAATCCGTACAGTCTCGCTCCACTAATCTTGTCGAATCCCTGTTTCAGATCATTCCAGATTTCAAATGCACTTTGATGATATACGATTCCTGAAATTAGTTCCTCTGAGATTGATCGATTGATCCAGGTTTTCACGAGTGCATCACATCGCTTCCACTGAGCTTGGAGCGCTGAATCTTGGTCCGGATACTTGCAAGATCCATCGATAAATCCAACTATGTTCTTTGCCTCAAGCGCGATCTTCATTCTGATGCTCCATATCTTGTAATTATCGGATCCTCTCAGAATTCCAGTTGTCAAATCCAGATTTGGTGTGTTCGATGGGTGTATATACATCAGACTGTTGAAATCAAGGCGAGCTGCATTATTGAAATCCAGCCGAGTTGTGTTACTAGTCGTGTTCTCTGTCATATTCTCTCCGTCCGCCATTACTGCGTTTTGAGAAGATCAGCACTGCTATTTAAAGCTCTGATACCATGAAGAAATGTGAATGATCGAAGAAGATGAAGTAAAGGAAGAATTATGTCTTTTCATTCAATTGAGGGAAATTTAATTTTACATTGATTTTACGCGCGTAACCCTATTCCTCTACAGTGTTGTCTATTTATACAACACTTATTGGGCTTACTAAAATAACACTGGCCCAAATAATAAATGCAGCCTTGCCTACTTATTTAAAAGAAGGAAAATAACGGCTATTGTATATATAATAGAACAGATTGATAGCCTCAGATAAGATACTGTCGGGAAATCTTCATTTTGTAACTTCAATATGTCCGACACCGATTATTGCGAGAGATACTATCTTATTTAATATATTTCCAACTTCCAACATGGTTATGTGCTATTTCAGGTAGTTCTCGGAAGATCAAACCTCCAAATAACTCTCTTTTATACGATCATTAACAAAATGCCCTTAGCCTTCTCAACTTACTAAGTAAATTATTATTACAAATTCGGATGATTGAGCGTCAGAAAAGTTGAAATATACTGAGTTAGAAAAGAAAAATGGAAGTCTTTCTTGTTTCAATTCAAGATATTTATTAGTATTATTTTTTTTTTGATTTTATCATCATCATTGATATGGGGCTCTCCCAATCAACGAGATTTATACGTGGGGTGCTGAAAATATATATAGCCAGAGAAATGGTATTACAAAGCTAAAAACATGCATAAGGTGCTTACGGGTAAGGAAACTATTTGGGACATTGAGGACGTGTTTGAGCTGTGTTAGGGTCGTGAAAGGGGACGTAACAGAAAATAGGGGATGTGGATATTTTGAGGTCAGCAGAGGTCCTCGAGCGGTGAGGACCCAGCTGTGCCTGTGATATGACGTAGACGGGGCATAATAAAAACGTAAAAGAGGGAGAGGAGATTACGTGGTTTGGATTCTGTAGAATCCTACATCCACGGGGCGCATTCAACATTTCATTTATCACTTTTGGAATTTACACACTCAAGTAACCTCACTTTTCGCTCATATATGTTAAAAGATAAAAGAGACTGCTTGAAATGTTAAGAGAGAAAATATGAAGTCTTCTTTGTATGTGGAATGATGATCGTTCCCTTGAAAAATGGCTAAGTCCTTCCTTTTATAGCAGTTCCCAGCAGCTCTCCCAAGTAGTACCCCAGGATATCGGGGGACGTGACTGATGTGTACGATGAACAGTGAGAAGGCTGCCACTGAGTGCCCTTTCTGCAACAGTCATAGTCTGAAACAGTGTGATGCCCTACCAAGAGTCGACACGTATCTCTGTCTATTTTAGAGGGGTCTTTTCTCATGAGGCGTATTGAGGAAGCCTCCTCTGCCTGAGGGTAGCACGCTATTCTAGTAGGCTCCGCAGCTTTATTATCTTTATCCAGTTATTTTCCTGTTTTGGGCCGATTGGGCCTTTTGCTTAATATTTCTTTTTGGCCCATCTGATTCTAGTCCGTACAATCATCATCATCATCATCATCATCTTGGACAAAACACATTTATTATAATAAGCTCGAGGACATGTAAATCTAAAGATCAAAATTCATGGCATCATCTTTTTCTTGACGTTGAGTTTCGAACGTTAGTCGATGGGTTCAATGCTACGAAAACTTAACCAAGTACATACTTCTATACGCAAGAAGGCTTATTCGAATATATCTCAAATACCGTATTACATAATAAAATACTCATATATAAACCCCCTCCATTACTAGCTAGCCTTATATCGCCTTTATTAATTATTTCACTCTCCTAAATTACTCTCTATCATCAATTTTCGGCCGGCGGTGATCTTGGCCTCTTCCTCGATGCCGCCGAAGGATTGCTAGGGATATTATTAGGTGGCGTCGGAGAACACGTCTTATGCCCAATTGGTTTCCGCATCCTATGGTGGTGGTGGAGCGGCGGTGGCACCACCGGCCCGTGGTGGTGCACCGGCGGTGGTGATTTTCTCCACCGCCAGGGAAGAGGGTGGTGGTGCTTATTTGGAGGTGCCTTTCCATGCTAGCCCGAGGACAGCGGTGGTGTAGCAAAGGTTGTCTTCTTTGCTTCTTCTTCGTAGGCGGTCGCAGTTGCTATTCCGATGGAAATTGCTAGAAATGTTAGGACTGAGATTGGAATTAGCTTAGTATCCATGGTTGTAATAAGGGTTTTTTAGTGCTATAACTCTGATGTGGAACAATAATTAGGCAGACTAATTAAGGAAATAATTAGCTTATGATAATTATTAAGAGAACTTAGTAAAAAATATGAGTTTCCTTGAAAAATACAAAGTTAGATTGTGAAGGGAGACTTTTAGGGACCTCCAACACACTTTAGGGACCTAACGCCCATAGTAGGGAACTATTGGGACCTATTGTGCTAAGCAGGTCCTGTAGTCCCGAGGAAGCGTCGTGAGGAAGCTTCACCAAACTATCAGAAGTCTGAAAGGACGTCTGAGTTGACAGTATATGAAAAGCTGACAGCCGCCTACTGTCCCTGACAGTGGAGATCTTGTCCCGTCTCCAACCGCCTGATGTCCCTGACAGCACAGAAAAGCTGCTGCCAGCTCCCTGCTCCTGACAGACAGCCCTGCACCTCACATTGTCCCAGAAGGTCTTGTCATCAGGGGTCCTAGGACCGATGGGAGGCTCCTATAAAAGCCAACACTTGGCCATTTTCACAACAACAACCATTCATAACATGAAAAACACTTCACATTTTCTCTCTCTCAACGTATTCGATATTTCCTTTCGACCTTTAATATTTGTGAGCAAAGGTAAGCTTAGTTGAGTGTGTAATTTATCAAAGTTTAGTGAAAGAGAGTTCCTGAGCGCCCGTAGACGTAGAATGCGCAAGGATTTAAACCACGTACATATTGTGTTCTTTCGTTTACATCCCAAACACGTCCCGACGTCCCAATACATCCTAAACACGTTCCGACGTCCAGTCATGTCCCAAACACGACCCGACATCCCGACACATCCCAATACGTACCAACGTCCCGATACGTTCCAACACGTCCCCACGTCCCAGCACGTCCCAACATGTCCCAAACACGTCCCTTTTAGTTTCCTTACCAACAAACACCTTACGCACGTCTTAAACTTTGTGATAACCGATTCTACCGCTATATAAATTTACCCACACGTATAAATCTCTTTGATTGGGATAGCCCCTGGCGTCGTCTGTGGGAAAATCAGAGTTGAAGACGTGAGTGATTTTGCCTATATTGTGCGAAGCGGTGCTTATCATTTTTTATTTCTTTTTTGTTCTCCTTATTTCTGCTGGGACGAGACGAAACACACAAAAACTGAGGGAAGAAGACCCTCTCTGCCAAAGAGTTTGGACCTATAATTGCAGGAGCTGTCGAAACGTAACTGAAGCTCCTGAGACGTATGCCATGTACACCACCTCGACCAAGAGGTGGAAAAGAAGAAGACCCGAAGCTCCACCTTCGGGACCTAAAAGCCTAGCCCTGCTGGTACGATCCACCTTCAGGACCTCCTAGCTCCGCGCTGGTATGAACCTAAAGCCCCACACTCATGACCTCCCAGCTTCGCGCTGAGAAGAAGAGTCGAAGAATCACATGCGGGACCTCCCAGCTCCACGCTGGAAAGAAAACCGGAAGCCCCACATTCGGGACCTTCCAGCCCTCGCTAGCATGCAAATGTCCGTGGGACCTAACGCTGACGTACGAAGATCCGCAAGAGATCAGAGTCCAGCTCCGCACGGGCATACGAAGGTCGGTGGACCTAGAAGTTAGCTCGGAGCTGACGCCTAAAAGATCTACGGAAGATACAAGCCAAGCTCCTCGTTAGCATGCGAAGGTCCGTGGAACCTAGAAGGAATCTCCAAGCTGACGCTCGAAGATCCGTAGGGGATACAAGCCGAGCTCCTCGCTGCACACGAAGGTCTGTAGACCTAGGAATCATCTCCGCGCCGACGCTTGAAGATCAGCAGGAGATAAAAGCCCAGTTCCATGAGGGCACATGAAATCCGCGGAAGGCATCCCCGTTGATAAGGCTCTTCGCCGAGACTTCAGGACCCTCTAGAATCTCATTCTCTATTATATGTTATTGTTACCGTAGTAAACATGTGCGCCACCCTAACAATTGTTATTGTTTGAAGGATGTGATCAAGAGGCTAGCATACGAAGGTTCGTGCCTCGGTCGCATACGAAGGTTTGCTTTTGAGGACCTCCAAACCAGCTCCGCCCGAGCACAGGAAGACCCATTGGATCTATTATAGGACCTCCACGCTGGTAGGAGAGATCCTAGATGCTAAAGACCGACGGGTCCTACCCTTTTCATCGACAAAGGAAGGACGAGGACCTCTGCGCATACATCAGCAGGTCCGATGTTGCGGCCCTCAGAGCATCCATTGCCATTTCCCACAACAAAGATTAGGCCAGGAGGACAGCTACCTTAGCACAGACAAAGTAAAGTCGCCAACGCCCATGAAGAAAAGCAAGCCACGGTAACTGAACAAGAAGTAGCAAGCAAGAGGCATGGCCAAAAAATCGATACTGCTTTAACCTCACAACAAAGAGATGCCGGGATCTCTTCTTAGGGTCTTGCAGAACTCCGTACCATTGCGCAACAACAAGGAGGAGGTCCTGATATCAGTCGGGAGACACTTCGTGTGAAATGGCTCTCAGCTGGAACTCCAGGGCCCTCTAACTCACATTCTCATTCATATTATCAATACCTTAATAAGTGCATGCATCATGCTAACAATTACTATCATGTGAAGGATGAATCGGAGGTCCCACCCTAATGGGACTTCTGAGGAAGTTCATTGATCAGGGCCTCGAACAAGGCTGAAGGTACCTCTTCCAGATATGGGCAAGATCCACCCAGAGCAGTCAAAGTCAGAAAATGACCGTAGGGAGGAGGACCTCCGAAAACTGCCAAACATGCTGAGGAACGGCCAGAACTTGAAACACAGGCCCGAGATGATGAAGATAAGCAAGACGATAAGTCATAAAGGGATCCCAGAACCCATGTGGACATCCACGAGTTTCGCTAGTCCAAAAAAACGAAGGGAGCTGGGAGCTCCAGAAGAAGGAAAAGAACTAAGCCACGCTCGGGAAAATCGGAAGACACTAGGGCCGAAAAGGAGATGGAATTCGAGACCAACTCACGGACCTCAAATGGAGGAAAGGCGAGTTGTCACACAAAGGAGGGCGCCTTGGGGACCTCTTTCGAAGGCCCCACAGAGGTTCATGCCACTACACGGTAATCCAGAAGAGATCCTGACCTTAGCACAGAGACATCCGGCGATGAGAAGGCCCGCGATCGGAACTTCAGGGCCTTCTAAACCTCATTCTAATTTATATTATCGTTATCATAATGAATATGGACACCATACTAACAATTGCTATCATTTGAAGGACGAAATAGAGGGGCTCATCCAGGAGTTGCCTTAAAGGAGTTTGTCAGAAGTCCCGTTCTGGGTCCCAGAGCAAAATCATAGGGTCTGCCCCAAACAAGGACAGACCATCTCCACCACCACTTAGGGCCCCTACTCTCACTATAGTGGGAAGTCCTAGTGGAGAAGATTCTGATCGAAGCCCGCCTGAAGCAATGCCCAACTCTGCGTTGGCGTACAAATATCGGCGGAAGGTCAAAAGCTAGTTTTGCGAAGACGCCTAAAGATCCACGGGAGACATCCCTCATTGATAAGGCTTTTAGCCGGAATTCCAGGGCCCTCTAAACCTTATTCTCATTTATATCATCGATACCATAATAAATACATGCATCATACTAACGACTGCCATTATTTGAAGAATGAAATTGAAGTGCCCTCCATAGTGGGACAACTGAGGAAGCTCCATGACCGTGGCATCAACCAAGGTCGGGAGGTAGCCAAGAAGGAGTCTGGGGGATTTGTGCCGATCAAAGGCGGACAACCCCCACTAGATAAGGGCCAGCTCCATTTAAGGCTCACATCCCTATCATAATACGAGCTCCAGGGCAGGGAATTTCAGTTTCCAACGGAGCCCGAAATTTTACACTTGAGCAGTTGAAGGTCCGAACCTCTGAAGATCTAGAGCCAGGGACCTTATCATTGACCGAGAAGAAAGGAGCTCCATTTTGCCATTACTTCAAATTTCATGCCTCCGACAATGAGCCCGGATACTAAGCGAGTTGGCGATATAACCACGCATTCAAGCGAGCTGACGCTATAACCACGCATTTAAGCGAGCGAACGTTATAACCACGCATTCAAGCGAGCTGGCGCTATAACCACGCATTTAAGCAATCGGACGCTATAACCACGCATTTAAGCGAGCGGGCGCTATAACCACGCATTCAAGCGAGCTGGCACTATAACCACGCATGTAAGTGAGCGGATGCTATAACCACGCATTTAAGCGAGCGGGCGCTATACCCACGCATTTAAGCGAAGCTGGCGCTATAATCAGGGTAAACTAATGATGTCTCTACGGAAATACCGCCTTGTCGGAATATAAATATTTTATAAACGGTGCACCGTATAATATAATCGATTGGAAAGGTCGACGGACCTGCGGTGTACAGGACGGCAAAGGTAATATATATGCGGTGTGATTTGATGCCAAAGGTCGACGTACTTGCGGTGTACAAGACGTCAAAGATAATCCATCTGCGATGTGAATGATGCCCATAAGGGTGTACAAGATGCCGCCGCTGACGGGCTGCGGTGTACATGACATAAAAGGCTCTCCATAAGCTTGCAACGTGAATGGTACCTAAAGCGAAGCTGGCGCTATAACCAGGGTAAATCGATGAGGGGATCCCCGGGGTTAAAATTTTATAGACCTAAGGGTCTACACAAACTGAATTCGCTAAGAACACACAGAGCGTAGCACAAATGACACCTGAGGACAATGACGACGGTCATTGCAACCGATGGCGTGAATTCATACTTGGCTTATGAGTTACTAAGCGATCTGGCGCTATAACCATGCAACCATGCTACGATAATGGTGTTCCCAGAAACACCCATTAGGTCCCGGAAGGATGCAAAGCACAAAAACATGAGAAAAGGGAACTCCGGTGAAATATGCAAACATGGGGAGTTAAGCTCCCCACACCAATATGTTCCCAAAGGAAAAAATGACAAAGTATTTTTTACAGGCGAAGCATACATAGAGCGGGGAGAAAACCTCCACAGAGACCCGTGAACATAGGGGAGTTAAGCACCCCTAAAACATTGCAGGTCCTACGATGTCCGAAAGGCCTTCTACCAAGTTCCCTAAGAAGTTGGAGACGACGTTCGAGATCAGCAGCAGGCCAGGACCTCTGCATGCATCTCTACAGCAGTGACCCAAAAATGAGGGTCCTCGGAGGACTGCAGCTCTCCCTGGAAGCATCCAAGAAAAGGAAGGTCCTGAAGAGCATACACGGCCCCAGTTTCCGAGGACTCAGCGCTGAAGCCGTCCATAAAATGAAGTTGTATCAGTGGCCCAAAATCCCTCAGAGAGAGAGCCCTTCAAATAGGCTTGGCGCCAGTCTTCAGCCAGGTCCTATAAGAATTTTTTCTCGGCCGCCGGGGACAGAAGGTAGTGATGGAAAAGGCGAATACCTGCAGCCTTTGCATCCACCAACTGGGCAGCCACATGCACCTCCGTCATACGCACGAAATCGGCATCCCGCCCTTCCTAGCAAAGGAGCTCCTGAACTCTTCCTCGCACTATTTCATAAGAGCTGCATTTTCGTCCTTATTTCTCCAAGGAGCTCTGCAGTTCCCTCTGCGCTGCTCCACTAACTTTGTCTGGTTAGTTATCTCCAGGTCTCGAATTAACGACTTTGCGGACAGTCCGAAAGCTACGTGCTCCACCATCTAAGAAGGAGTAAAACATGCAAAAAGAACACCAGCTTTGTGTCGCGACTACTCCGGATTCCGATCAATATAACCTCCGGGCGGCACAAAGTCAACTTTTTTCATAAAGGCAGGTAGTGACCTAACCTTTAGAATGGCCAGGTCTGTGGTCCTTTTTAGGTCTGCTCTAGGCCCCCCAAGTCTGTGTCAGGTCCGTGCTGTGCATGCCCCAATGTGTCATGCTGCCTCGGCTCAGTCGGCTCTCGTGTCCGATTAAACGGCGAAGATCATATCCCACGAACGTCCCGACTAGCCCGGCCTCGACTCACTGGTCGGTCATGATCTGGCCACCATTGACCCATGGTCAACTTCGATCGACGTTGTGATGGAGAAGGAGGCTCGCTCGTTGAAGTCCTCGAGGGTCCCATGCGAGAAACAAGGGCTACGAAGGGAGCTTTTTGAGCTCAATTAATAAAGGAAAGCGCCACAAGAGCATCCTCCTTCCTGACAAAAGGAGGGACCTCCCCACGAACATCCCTGGTCGAAGGGACTCGAGGGAGCAAGAGAGCTATAGGGGGCGTGCTTGCTTGAGGAGTCGGAGGAACTTGGGAACTATTCCCCGTCATAAAACGCATCTTTCCAGAAACAGAATAAGGGTTTTGGGTGAGTCCTGGTAAGACCTAACTTGCGATTTAATTATAGTCTGCCTTACGATTTTTTACTCTAGTTCACTTTGTTCCAAATGCAAATTAGAGTAGGAGAGTGGTTGATGTGGAACAATAATTAGGCAGACTAATTAAGGAAATAATTAGCTTATTATAATTATTAAGAGAACTTAGTAAACAATATGAGTTTCCTTGAAAATACAAAGTTAGATTGTGAATGGAGACTTTTAGGGACCTCCAACACACTTTAGGGACCTAACGCCCATACTAGGGAACTATTGGGACCTATTGTGCTATTGTGCTTCACCAAACGATCAGAAGTCTGAAAGGACGTCTGAGCGCCCGTGGACGTAGGATTCACAAGAATCCAAACCACGTAATCCTTGTGTTATTTCGTTTACGCCCCAAGACGTTCACACACGTCCCGACACATCCCAACCAGGTACCCAAATGCGTCCCAACATCCCAACACATCTCAAACATGTCCCGACACGTCCCAAACACGTTCCAAACACGTCCCTACACGTCCCAGACACGTCTCCAAACATAACCCAACGTCCCAAACACGTCCTAAACAAGCCCCAATGTCCCAAACACATCCCTTTCAGTTCCCTCACCAATAAGCACCTTGCGCACGCCCCAAAACTTCGTATTACCTAATCTACCGCTTTATAAATTTCCTCGAACCACATATAAATCTCTTTGATTGGGATAGCCCCATATCATCTACCATGACAAGAAGATTAGGCAAAGGCGAGTTTTAGGAAGGGGACCAAGTCTCCTATTTAATTCTTGACTTGGGCTTTTTCTCAGTAAACTTAGATCACGTTGGTCGGGACCATTCACTGTTACTCGTATTTTCCCTTACGGTACTGTCGAGATTTCAGGAATGGAACAGGGAACTTTCAAAGTGAACGACCACAGGTTGAAGCACTATCATGGAGGCGAGGGAGATATGAGCGAAAAAGAGGTGCTCTACCTGGACTTCCAGCCATCCTAAGCGAACGAAGGAACGTCCGGCTAAAGACGGTAAAGGAAGCACTTCTTGTGAGGTAACCCAGGTATTTTAATTTATGTTTTAGGCATTAAGTACTTTGCAGTGCTTTGTCACGGCCAGAGGATTAATCTTCATGGTCGTGACTCCTTAAACAACACATGCGTTAGGTACTATGCGTAGATAGCGATCCACCGCTCAGCGTGACCCGGCCTTGCGATCGCCGGTCGCCAACGGCGATGCCTGACCACGTCGTCACTCATAACTGCTATGCAGACATTCACTATTGATACGCAGACTGCACGGTACAACAGACTGCAGGAGATGCAGTTTATACTGACAAACCAAATCGACCACGACACGCTGGCGAAGCACCACATCGACCAGCCAGTCGCCCAGTACATGTCGCGCAGTGGATGGGACAACTTTTTCCACATAGATGTACCGGCGTACAAGGAGCACGGGAGTTCCTGTCCACCTTCGCCCTCGAAGAATACGGAGATAATGGCGTCACATTTCGCGCCTTTAATGTGGAGCACACGTGGATGTTGATGACTTCTGCCGGGCTCTTGGAGTGCTAGTACCAAATTTCGGGCGCGAAGGACCATTCCTAGACAAGCATTATAAGGACTACCTCCTGCTAGGCCGCATTACACGACCAGACGATCCAAAATTCAGCATGAAGACCTGGAGCCCAGGGCTACGCTACATCCACCGCCTCCTGAAGACGTCCTCACACCGAGGGGCAACTTGCACGGAGCCATCGGGCTCCGTGACCTTTTTTACTTAGCCAAGATGCAGCGAGGCGAAGAAGTCCATTTGCTAATGGCTTGGCCCATGCCTTCAGTACTCGAGCTGAAATCCGGAGCCGTGGGAAGATCGTCGTGGGGTCATTCGTCACCAGGCCATCTAGGGACTACACTTTTGACCAGCAAACCCACCTGAGAAAGAGGTAGTCGGCGGGCGCAACCCCCTTAGCGAGGAGATGCTCGTGAAGATGAAGACGCTCGTGAAGGTGCCCGCATGTACTCGCGCGAACAAGGTGTAATTCTGGCACGAGATGTATCGTGGCCAGATGGACCACGGCGACGTCCCGCCGAAAGCTATACATTAAGGGCCCCACCCTGTGGACACTGACACGACTGGAAGCCAATACTCATCCGGCTCGAGTCGTTCGGCGTCGCCCCATATGCGTCGATAGTGGAGCTCGACACACTGCACCAGGATATGATGCGCTTCAACAGCAAGGTGCTGCGATGCGACGAAGAGGCACGGCGATTTACCGAAGAGACTCAGCGCCTATAGGAAGAGTACGAGCGACGGAACGAGGAAGCCCACCACCGGTACCGTGAAGAGAAACAGCACTACGACCGGGCCCTTTGAGACATAGACTCTGCGATTAAGCTTACACAAAGTTCGCTGGTGCATCTTCGCTCGAGGACAGCCTCCCCGCCGCCAAGTGATGTTTTTTTTTCTTTCTTTAGAACTTCTTTTGATTAGTCGTTTGGGTCTATTTTTGTTTTGTTTATGACTATGATGCTTATAACTATGTCTATCATTATTATCTATGATTGTTCATTTTTTTACGTTTAATTTTCTTTTAGTTATGTTAGGATACGTATCACGAGTCACGATACTACGAAATTCATGCGTTCGGTCACGACCACATCATTTATTCGTCACGGGAGTTTCGTTCTTTTTAACCTTCTTTTCCCTTTCTTTTATTCAACTTTGAGAACAACGCATGTCTTAAGTGTGGTGACGGAAAATTAGATTGAGAATTTACGTGAAATTTTTTTATGATGTGTCCGTGAGCTATTAATTTCGTTGGAAAGGCATGAATTATTGAAATCAGGCATGATTGTTTGCGTTTATCTCGAGTGATTTGCATTTGTGAGCGATTAGGATATGCATGATTGATTGAATCATGTCTGCCTAAATAGACATAGCGCTACTTTGAGGGATTCGTACACATAACCCGTTTACATTGCGAAGTTTGAGCCTGACGAGCATATCTCATTTTTCTTGGTTGTGTGACGTGCCTAGTCTATATCTTTCTAGAACTTGTCTGTCTGATGCCTGTTGAAACTGGTTTTGGTGCGTTAGTGTGGAAATGACGAGGGCATTAGGAAATGAGTCCATGGCCAAATTCCCCAGCCACGACTGATCCCCATAGTTAGCCACTTTGAGCCTGAGCATATTCGTTTCTCACCTCGTAAATTATATAGTCGTTAATCCTAATAAGCCTCCAGAGATCATCTGAACCCGAGTTGATTAGTATAGAGCATATGTCGAACTTCAGGGTTACTGCTTTAATGTCTGATAGAATATCTTCTCTGTTATTCGGTGAAATGACTCGATCCTACTTGACCGTTTTCTGAAATGACCCGATCCCTTGCGTAAAGCCTGCTCATAAACCTTTTTCAAGTTATAGGTTTTGGTAATAAGTATCCCTAGGTACATGGCATTCGCTGTGACGATGTATTCTTTGCGACAAAAAGCCAACTCTTAATGTATAGGGAATAAGGGGAGAAAATAAATCAGATCGTAACTAAGGTGAAAGCTCAGAAAATGAAAGGAAACTGAGTTAAGAGGGTCGGGCAGAAAAGTATAGGATATCTGAGTGAGAATGTTGAGTCTTATGTTGTGGCAGATTGTCAGTTTGACCATGCTATATTCTTTGTGTTTCCGCTTATGTGTCCGGGCTTTAGAATTGCATGTGTTATTTAGGCATGTCACCTCATTATTATTTGGCCCCGTTTCGACCCAAAAAGACCCTCAGATTTACGCTTGCCACCTTAAGTAGAATATACGTGATTAACTTGCAAGCCTATGGTGGGGGTTGGATGATTTGGGTGATTCACTGATATAATAGCCTATACACTGAGTGATTTGTGCGAATCCTTGTAAGGTATGGGTCTCGATTGGTAGTGCTAAGGAAGTTCAGATTGATAGATGCCGATCATTAATGTACTATCCATGATTGTTTGCTTGATTCAGCTTTCTAGCTATGATGATAAGTTATGAACAATTATGTCGTCATCTTGATTTGACGCCTTCTCCAACTTCGAATTTACTTGAGGGGCAAATGCTTAAGTGTGGGGAGGTTTATCAAACGTACATTAATACGTTTATAGTAGCAGTTATTTGGAATATAATAGAGTAATCTTCATTGTTTCTTGGATTTATATGCTCTATTTACACTATTTGCACATTGTAGGAGCTGAGGACAGCTATCAGATAAAAAAGAGCGAAAACGATGCAAAAACGAGCAAGTTATGATGCTAACAGGGAGCAGTCACGGTCGTGAAGCTTGTGCTCCAGGCCGTGAAAATACACTGAGGCCACTATTCAAACAAGTCACGGCCGTGAACGTCGCGCATCAGGCCGTGACTAAGTGCTGAGATCAAACCCAAGCTAGTCACGGCCGTGAAGACACTTGCTTGTGGCCGTGGCAAATAGCCGAGAGCGACGAAATCCCATCTGAATGTTTTCACGCCGTGAATGATTGTGCATCAGGCCATGACCAGTGGCTGAGAACGACGCGAAGCAAATTAATGTCAGTCACGGCCGTGAAGGCCCATGTCCCAGGTCGTGAAGGTTACGAAGTTCAGTATAAAAACTCAATTTCGACTCAAAAAGAGGGGACACCTTTCAGAACTCAACCCAAAGCATAGAGAGGCGAGAAAGAGACGTCAAGAATGGAGAAATCCTCTCCAGAAGCGCAAGAGACGGAGCAACAATGATTTCACGCCGAATTGAACGATGAACGACGATTCATCCACGATTCCATCTCAGATCTTTCAGTACTCAAGATCATGAATCTTTCATCATCGTTCCTTATTTCTTTTGTTGCTTTTCCATCACTTATGAGTAGCTAATTCCCCTCTGTGTTTGGGAGTAGATGAACGCTAGGTCGATTCGTATTTAAGACATATATTTATCGTGACTCGTGTATCCTGGACATTTATCTATCTACGAAAGTATTTCTTCGCTTTAATATGTCTATGTGTTGAAGAGAATGTGTGGAAAATTGTTTAGGGCGACAGCTAAACAACGATTAGGCCGTTCATAGATGATAGGACTCGAGTATAGGGTGACAGTAAATACTCGATCTCGCCGTTAGTCATTGAATCTTAGATCCCCGCGAGCGTCTAGGGCAGTAAATTCGTGAGTGGGTAGGAAATTAATGCGATTTAGTCAAGAATCACGTAGGAGCGATATTTTATTGTCTTAGATGATAGTACCTAGCTGGATTCGAATCTCGAGCACAATATTCTTATCTGAAAACACTCATACCAGTTTTAGTCGTGTCCTCTTAATCTCTCATTGCTTTAGAATTGGTCTGTTAAGTTAATTCGTAGTATAAACAATCTGCGCACTTTATTTAGGCTAGATATCGATTCGATAGGTTATTAGTGGTAATCAAGTTTATTCCTCGTGTTCGGTACTCGTTTACTCACCGTACTACACTACAAATGATAGGTCAACTGCATATCGCACGTTGGTGATAGTAATTACGTATTCGTTTTATTTATCGATTGTCACACCTGCACTTTACATTAGTATACCGCGTGTCGATCAGTAGGGCCTGGAAGGTCCGAAGCGTGTTCCCTTCGGAGCGACGTTCCTCAAGCTGACTAAATTCGTGGGTTTGGTTCGTCAGAACTTATAACTAACCTTGAGTATTTTGCTTTTGACCCGAAAAATCCGGGGGTAACACCGCTTATAAAGAATCATTGTAGTGGAATATTCCATTCCCCACGAAGATCCAACAAATTAAGAGTTTTTGCGGCAAAAACTAAAAACAAAGAACTAGCTAAAACTATTAAAACCAACAATAAAGATAAAAAATGTCACGATAAAAAATGAATTATGGCAAACTACTATAAAGGAACATACGAATAAATCCTTCATGAGCTCGAGCTCGAACTAAAAATAAATTTCGAGTTTGACTTGTTGATAATCGGCCAATTTGTCTATTTTCCAATTAATAAGTTGGGGGGATCACCCTCTAGAAGACGATTTTCATAATTAGAATTACCGACAACCCACAACATATTATGATATTAGGATTAAAAGTTTAATAAATTTGAGATTTTATTTACATTAATGTAACTGTGCAACTATACTTTAGCCCCCAATCTCAATTCCTACACAAATTTTTTAAACCACCCTCTAATGCAGCCATATACAAGCTGAATATATACATAATTACATTCACATTCACTAATGTCCCTTTTCCTTATTAATGTAATAATGATTCTTGGTCCCAAATTCATTAATGCTACCCGTCACAAAGCCCTTCTACCTCTTGAGTCCTTTAACCTATAAATATCACCTCATTTTCACCATCTCCGTCAGAAACAAAGTCTTCTGTAGACCTTTTTGGTCCAAATGGCTATGAGAGTGTTGATTATTCCAAGTAATTATGTGAATTGGGGGGGTACAAATTAGAAAACTCGATATGCATATTATGTGATGTTTAACTATGTGAAAATGTTCGATTAAGCACTTGAATATGGTTTAACTGTTAAGAAAATCGAATTTGAGTGATCTTATGCTTAACTGGAATATTAATGTGCTCACCTGGTTATGAACGTCTTCGTATGAATGGAATCTCGTTGCGTGCTATATATGGAAAATATATCATGTTGAGTGATATGCAAACTGTCTGCGAGATTGAGTTATTTTAGGAAAGAATATCGATGTGATCACCCGGATATAAATGACTATGCTGTATATATGGAAAGAATATTCTGATTAAGTGCTTACATGTGATTGATCTATTTTAGGAAAGAATATCAATGTTATAACCGTTGAGTGCGAATTATGTGACTCTTAAATCAGTGAATCATGATCCTGTTTTCCTTGTGCGACTTAGGATTCATATTATGGAAAGTGATTAATTGATTGGGCTTATATGTGGTCAGATGCTGATTGAGTCTATTTATGGAAGGTGCTGAAATCGGATGAGATCACTATACATGGAAAATATACTTTGCATTATACTCACTAGATCAAATCTTTCTCTGTGCGAATTGGCTATCATATTTTGGGAAAGAAATCAGTTGATTGAGCTTACCGTTGATAATATGCTAAGTGAAATATATATGGAATATGTTGACAAATGGATGAGATTACGGAGGAATGAATGTTAATCTGTGGTATTTATGGTAAGTGATCATGCATGACCGTTGAGCTTAATTTGTTATTCTTGGCATGATTGTTTGAGTTAATGCATGTGATTATTGAGCTATCTCTTGCATATTTGTCGTGGGTAACTTTCCTTGTGAAGTGTAGAAGCGAGAATTGGTTCTATATAAAAGAGAACACTTCACGATTGAAGGGAAGACAACGAACACACGAGCTAGCGAATCCCTTAGAGTTCTTGAGCGAAATTTGCGATTCATTCGTAGTTTGTGTTGAGCTTTCATTTGCGAATTCCGTACCCTTTGAGCGTATCTTTAGAACACCCTACCTAAAAACCTTGTCATCGGACATGTTGTGTCTGCGGGCATGTTGAGCGCACAAAGGAGCACGAGTGGAGTCTTACGCACGTGAAGGGACGAATTTTGTGGATTCGGTGGCCCTTCGGTAGCAAGCTACATCCAGTCGGGGAATAGGTTTCCTGGGTAAACGACGTGGATCGAAACTTGGCGTGCGTCAGCCTAGAACGAGGTCTAGTGTCCATAGTGGTGCGGTTGTGTACGGGTCAATCATAGTGTAACCGGTAATACCTAGTGATTTATTGGAACTCTTGGGGAGATCACACCCGAAGGACGGGATTAAACCCCAGTTGGGGATATAACCTGTATAAAAATTCCGTCTCACTTTACTTTCTGCTATTTACTTTTCTCTGAGACAAACCCGGAACGTTGGCAAATAACTAGGTGATATCATTTAAACGATTTCTGAAACTAACGTGATATTCTGTGAAACAGGGTTAGGGAGATAACGTAGATACTCGTACTGGTTATCGGGAAATATCATACTCTGAAAATATCTTCGTAAAGAAAAGTATTTTTCAAAGAAGATCAAGCCAAATTTTTATAGCCTAATTTACCCCCCCTCTTAGGCATATTTTAAACTTCATCTACAAACGTCAATACAATTATATACCTTATTCTTACATAATCTCCCCACCATGTCTACTACCAAACATCTCTTCGTAATTACGCTTTTAGCTCTATCTTTGTCCCTTCCATCACTTGCCAGGCAAAACCCTCAAACTTTCGAAGAGGACGATTTTGGTCTGAACCAGGATTTGCATAAGCGAAAGCCCAAGCCCATTATTTCACCTTCACCTTCGTCAACCGTTGATGATGACATGGAAGAAATTTTGAAGCACAAGCCTAAGCCCAAGCCTGGCCGTGGACCATCGCCTTCGCCCACCGCTCATAAATAGATTTTCGACGATGAAGATGTGGATGAGTCTTTGAGGCGTAACCGTAAGCCGAAGATTTCGCCGGCGCCAAGTCCATATATTAATTAGTTGAAAGTTTGTAATGGATCATTATTGAGAATAAGTTATCATTCAATCGAAAAGAATAAAACTAAATTAAGGCTTACTGTTGTGTTCTATCTAACGTTCAGCTTGTTTGTTAAGAAAAAAATTCAATAATAAACTCAATAATGAGGAACATATAAACATCATTGATTTAATTAAGTGTGTTCAGGTAGATGGAATGTCATCTTATTATAACTCCGAGCCGACATTGAATAATTAAACTCAACAACGAGCAAAACATATAAACATCGCAGATTTATTTAACGGGTTGCTAATATATTGATTAAAATTTAATCATGCTAATGTTAAAAGTAGGCTAATGCAATTCTTGGTTACAAAGTTATCCAATTAAGTAATGCAGATTGTTGATTTACTTCCTGGATAACAGCCTTTTGGTTGTGTAGATGGGTTTGCATGATGACTCTTCAATTCTGATGGCTTGTGTTGATTTATCTCGATCATTGTAAGACTCGCTTGGTTGGGATTCTTTCAGTCCAGTGGTTAAGCCAGTGACAGTTCGGATTGTGCTCCCCTTGCCACGTTGCAGTCGCGATTCGAGCATTTCTTACAGCGGTAAGGTGAGTTGTGTTGATCAGACAACACTCACGATCGAGATATTGTGCACGAGACACAGACATGTGCCGCTGCAGTTAGGGTGAGCAAAAAACTCCGAAATCTGATTAGAAAAAGGAGATCTGATTTTAAAAGCCGAATCAGATAGGGATAGTAGTCGGTCTAAAATCCGGATATCAGGTTTTATATTTTAAAAAATGACAAAAAATAGAGAACTAGTCTTCAAAGAAAAATTAAGGTCCAAAAAGGAAAAAAAAATAAGCAGAATATTTGCATTTATATTATTTAATTATTGCAAAAACATAGTTAGGGAATTGAAAAAAGAAATAAAAAAAAAGAACCTAAAAACATTAAGATGCAAGTTAAAAAATTTTATGTGAATTTGTGGTACTGTTTATTATTTATTATGTAATTTTGAATCATACATTCAAATATTATGTGAATTACTCTGTGTAGAATATATCATATATATGAAAAATCAATTTTTTATGTGATAAGAAAGTAAAAAAAAAAAAAAAAGATTTTGATAAGAAAATGTGAAATATATAAGAAAAGTAAATTAAAAATCGGATGTGAATATCCGGTTTAAATATCAGAATAAAGCAGATATCCGATTTTCGGATATCCGATTAAACCGTATAGAATACGGATATCATTTTAGATTTTCGAAAATCCGAATATCCGATTTTGCTCACCCTAGCCGCAGCATCGCAATGTGCAAGGGCGACATTATTTTAATATTGCTGTTAATGTTGAGACATCAATGTTGACTGTTGACAATGTTGGACAACATTACAGTCAACATTGTTGTCTGAGAATGTGTCCAACTTCAGTTTTATCTTTCATGCCCAAAACGCTATAATCAGGTTACGTGGTTTTTCCTAGTATTGTGCAGATCTTGGATAAGGATGGGAATGGTTCAAACCGTGTGGAAACAGTGTGGAACAGCTAGCGCGAATTTGGGAAATGAGCTTACTAAAAATAGGAGTCTTTGAGCATAACTTGAAGACCAAGTCTTTTGGGGCCATCACATGAACTTCCAACGGCCATTTTATAGAAAGTGGACGTTGAGAATAAAGTGGACGTCGTGGAGTCTTTGAGAAGTCGAAGTATTTATACGAGTCTTCACTTTCCCGTCAAACTATCACAAAAGATATCAAGCGAAGCGTACAAGAGTTTGAGCTATTTTTCGAGTGTTCTTTTTAGCCTAGTGTGTTCTGTTTTGCAAGAGTCTTAGGACTTTCTAGTTTGGTGGATCGCTAGATTCCTTTCTTTTCTAGGCTTGAGATTTACTATCTTTTGATAGTTGTTTTTGTAATCAATCGTATTAGTGGAATTTCGCCATGAGGCACGCAGAAAGTTTTATAACTTGCTGCAAAATATAAAAGCTCATGTCGTTACTTTTTCATCGTTGAGTTTCTGATTATTCAGCTATGCGACAGCATTCACTGTTGAGAGTAGTGTTCAGTCAACATTAGGTTCAACATATCTGTCACCAGTTTACTACTTAGCGTTCACATCCATTTCGGGACCCGAACCACTTCAATTACTCTTCTTCAAATTTAATTTATTTATTAGTCGTGAGTTGTGTATTAGTAGTTTTTTGTTTTGTCGACTCTAGTTCGAACTTAGAATAGAACGAGTTTGAATCGTTGACATCTGGCTAATTGTCTATTTATCTAATTTTTATTTAATATGTTGGTAAGGGACCGTATCGCCCTCTAGTAACGATAGAAAGATTGTACGAAAGAATGTTTACTTAGTATATTGTCAGCAAGAACCCATACAAAACATAAGTCATTCACATATTATCAGAATAAATTGATCATAAATAATAAAACTCAAACCCAATATGATTATTAGCAACAACCCACAAACAAATTACGATTTTAGGTTTAAAAGTTTAACAATTTTGAGTATTTCTTTCTATCTATACTCTTTTATTAATGCTCAGGACCACTTAAAAACTGTCTGATTGGATCTAATTTGGTGTATCAATTACACCAAAATTTCAAGCCAATTGGGTAGTTACTTAAATCTAAAGAAACTGCTATATACTAAATAAACTGCTCATCCGATAGTGATACTAAAGAAACTGCTCTTCGAAGATAGTGGAGAAACTGTTCATCAGATAAAATTTTGTTGCACACACATTGAGTGTGCCCGCCCCCAATTACTAGTATTTTATTAAGTGGGAGAGGCTTAGAGTAACTACCATCTAATTAATTTGGTGTGTCAATAATAATTATAAATTTACCCACTGATAAATATACAATTATCCTCAAATCAATTTTCTTATACATAATAAAAGTAATAAAATTATAATTATAATTTAAATATTACAGTTTTAAATAGCACATGCATAGAATGTGCTTATGTACTAGTTTAATTAATGTATCAATGCAACTAAAATTTAGCCCCCCTATCTCAATTTCCAGACACAACGTACATCATGAATCCACCCCTCTAATGCAGCTATATACAAGCTGGAATGTACACGGTTATATTCACTATTGTCCCTTTTCCTTATTAACGTAATAATGATTCTTGGTACCAAATTTTTCATTAATTATACCCCTCACAAAATCCTCTACCTTCAATGACTACTTTGTCTCCGTGTAAAGACGTCCACGGTCCTAAAAATACCACTTCATTTTCACCATCAGAAACAAAATATACATACCTCAATATTTCGATACTTATTCTTACATAATCTCCCCGCATGTTGAGAATAACATAAATAGTGTTATTTTTAAAAGTCTTATTACAAAATTAGATAACTTTCTCACCATATTACAAAACTAATTAACTTTTTCAATTTACACTAATATTATTATTAGTAGTCATCTCAAATCTTTTTAATATTACCTTTTCCTCTATTATTATTTCAGATAAGTTAAAAAGTTGCTCTTCGTTATATTTTAACCCCAAAAAGTTTTCAACTCATTATTCCTTTTTTCATTTACAATCGGAAATCAATCATACATGATGTTCTTCATCTTGGCATATATATTAAGAAATATTATCTAAGCATTAACGAACAAAAAAACTCAAGAAAAGTTTTAATAATCCATAGAATATTCAAATAACTATTATTCAACAAAAAATCAACTTCTAAAAAATTTATCACAACTCATCATAGTTCTTCCTTGCGTTTTACTTGTGAGACCTTCGATCCATTTCACATGGATATCTTAGTGATTGCTTACACCTGACCTTTCTTTCTGGACGTAAATAAGAATTATGTACTAGATGTCAAGGAGCATTCCAACGTGACTCATCTAATGTACACTCAAACTGATAAGAATATATTGTCTCCAAATCTCTATTCTAAAATCATCCAGAACATATTCACACGGATCGACTTTAAATTGCTTGCAAACCTGAAAGAAAATATAGCAACAGGAATTAAACAACAATTACTACAATAATAATAGTAATTGTGAACAACAGGAATTATTATTATTTCCTTACTTGCATTGGATGTGAACATGGAATCTTATAAACTAACCAATTGCCACACGTACAAGAACTATCTTTGAGATTGACATTGTGAACACGAGGACGACGTGGCTTACCTGGAAGCCGCGGTCATAGTAATTGTGTTGTATTGACAAACGGAATGTTTTATAGCTTTTCCATCCCAACGACTATATAAAAGGTGGACTTTTTCAGGCCATAAGTGTCGTCCTTTTTTCAGGCGGTTATCTACTTTTCTGCCTATATCAAGTTATTACGATATAAAATGGATTATATTTCTTACAGATTTTGACTTATGTTTTATTTGGATCTTATTTTCTAATTAATATCTTCGATATTAAATCTTAGTATTGAATTACTATGATGATTTTATAGTTTATGGAAGTGTTAAGAAAGATTATGGTTAGAAAAATAATTATTGATAATTACGTTGAGAATTTGTGATGATTATGGTGTGACACGCTCAAATACTAGCAAGTGTACTAGGTCGTGCAAGTAGTAAAACGGACGAAGTCCGAGTATCGATCCACGAAGATAGCTTGATTAATTCTAAGATATTAAACCTAATTCTAATTTAAACTAAGAGAATTTTTTTTTAGTTTTATGATTCAATTAAACGAGATAAAAGAGCAAATAATAAAATAGACGCAAATAAAATAGATGAGATGAAGATTAATCAACGACGAGTGACCAAGGCACATGTTCAGCACAAATAATTCATACGTCTTCATAAAATCTATCCTATCTAACCATCATGAATCTCAGTCAAGATAAAATTTCCTAAGATAATCGCTACTCGTTTGTCCCGCAATAGCGATCCTATGCGATAGAGAACCAACCCGTATATGTCTATAGGTTTGTAGTTTCTACGCACGCATTAAATCTCTATGAAATTCCCCGAGCTTAAACGCTTTCGGCGCTTAAGGATTCGGAAACCACAGATACGAAACCGAATTCCATCTCTGGTCGGTTTTACGTAGTGATGTTCGATGTTTATCGTTCTAACCGGTCTAATCACTTTGTCCGTCTCATAAACCAATCAAATAAACATGCATATGTTGATCAGGCATACACAAGCATTAAGCGCAAACAAGGAACACGTGACTCGATTCACACGATCAAATAGGATAAGAAAAATATTAATACGTAGTCATTATTCGGCCTACCATGGCCCTAATCACAAAAGAATCTAAGCTATCATATTAATAAAATAGAAGCATAAAATATTCAATTCAGACATAATAGCGAAGTAATGTAAAAACTTCGCTTTTGCCGGTGGAAATAATCTCGTCTCGTCGCTTTTATTTCAGCCGTAGGGTTAGCTCTTTATTTCCGTCGTTCACTGTCTTCAAGAAAAATTCCTCTTCGCTGCCCTTTTTAATTTTAGCAATCGGTTCTTCCCTCTGATTAGCTGCTCTCCTCCCTTTTCATAGGATAAATCAGCCGACATATACATTGGAAATATTCCACCGACTTCTATGATTGGCCAAATCTTTTTGCCTTATATTTGCATCTTCACGTCATAGTCATATTTGACTTTTTATTCCTTATTTGAATAGTCTCCAGCGATATCCCTGGGCCAACTTATATATTATTCCCTTAACTTCGCTCCTCACGTGGCTTCAATTGTCAAATTGCAGATTTATCCCAAATACTTTTGAACAATGCAAAAAGGACCCGGGGTGCGAATAGGTCATTGGCGCGTTCGTATCTTTCACGTTTTTGATCTATTTGCTCGATATCTGTCAAAAAATAAATTTGAAAATAAATATATAATATCGAGGAAATTTTAGGTAAATAACGATCGGGAACACGCTTTTACGGGGTATAAAAATAATATAAATTCGTAACTTATCAACAACCCCCAAACTAGCTTCGATCGTCCTCGATCATAAAAGCGGAATTAAACCAAATCAAGTTAGGATTATAGAACATCAGTCAATGACATTCTCCTGCTTCATCTCACAAAACGTAAAAGCATATAAAGTCGGGATAATCATCAACTAATGAACGATTTAGTCAAAACACGAGGCATAAGGTAATATGTCGCAATCTTATCATAGCATGAAAGACATTTCTAGAATCGTACTACGCATCAATCCACAACTCTCACAAGGGTCGCTCAAATCGCTCGAAGTGTTTTTCAAAGGGATCTGTATAGAAACCCTCAATGCACGACATGAAAAGATATTACTCTATGCTTGCAAATATATCACATCATAGTCACATAGTAGAAGTCATGCACGAATCAAAGGGTCTTTCATCAAAGGTTGTAATGGGGCTCGGATTTTCAAAGGTGCGTCATATGGGAAAGTGAGCTAAAAATATCAAACGTGTCAATCATCGAATCGCTCTTCTAACTACTTATTTCGCTCTTCTAACGTCGTGCCTCCTTTCACTCGCCTCATCCTTTTCCATTTTCTACCTCTTCTCGCTCTTTTTTTTTTCGTTTTTTTCTCTTCTATTTCTTCTTTTTTTTTTCGAACCAGCCCCTCCTATCTCTTTATTTTCTTTTTTTTTGTACGTCTTATCGAAGGGAGAGGTTTCTAGTCCACTGCAATATTACGACGAGAGATCTATATCATAGGACGAGTTCATAACTAACATGCATCAACGATGAGCTCATTCTCAACCAACAAGTCACTATTCACGATATCGATAAATTAACACGTTGATGAGGGGTCGTATAGGCTAAATTTGAGGTAATTATTCTAAATATCTGGGCTCCAAATCAACAAATAAGTCAAATAAGGCTCAAAGGGGCTCACTAAGTGGTAAATGCGTAAAGTAGGAAAATATTTAGGCCAGTGACTCATTCCTAGTGCCCTTCTCATTTTCGCACACAAAAATCCACATAGTAACCATTGGCATGCATAACAGAGCAAGTTCATTCAGTCCATGCGTGTCACACAAGAATAAACACCGAGCATAATAAGTTGCTCTGAATTAATCTCTGAAGGCTCCTCACATATATAACTGGGTTTGTGCTTCATGATACGCAATACTCTCCTAAAGCAGTCAATATAGCCAAATAATCATGCTAATATCACGACAATGCAACATGTAAGACTATCTCACTCAGTTCATCGAATCATATCACGACACAGTAAAATTTTAAAATTTTTCATCATTGACAGGAGATTCCACATATGACGTTCAAATCGCAACCTTCATCAGTTATACCCACTAAATAGATCGAAACTCATCGATACCAGCATATTAAATCTAGCATGTGTCACATCCCACCCCCAAACTAAATTGCAGATTGTCCTCAATGTGTAAACTCAAAGTAAAGAGAGAGTAGAAGTGACACTGCCCAGAATTTTCCGTTGATCGATGTCGAAGACTTTGTTGATTCGCAGTAAGCAAGCAACCATCGCGAACGAGCAACCCCCAAACTAGTTATGAGCCTGCGAGAAAACATGACTAGGGCACCGTGAAAGCGAGTTTTATTAGATGAAAAGAATACCCAAAATAATAGGACTAAATATAAATATATGCATCGATAATACTTGGGTTGCCTCCCAAGAAGCGCTGTTTTTAAAGTCGTTAGCTCGACTCTCGAGACGATCAGTGTGACTTGGTGTCTAGGCTTGCTTGGTGTTCTGGAGGTCCTTCAGCTCGCTGGTATTCTCTCCAGACGAGGTGTCCCTGAAAGGCACAGAACAACGTAAAGCAGGAATATTAGTAGCACTAGGTCCTTCAAGGAATACCAAGTTCGCTTTGCCCATTTCCCCATCGTCGTAGAGTTTCAAGCGTTGCCCATTAACTGTGCGCTCGTCCTTCCCATTGATAAGGATTTGTACGGCCCCGGATGGAAATACTTTCTGCACTATATAGGGGCCAACCCACTTACTCTTTAACTTCCCTGGAAAGAGACGTAGCCTCGAGTTGAATAGCAAGACGCGATCGCCGACTTTGAACTCCCTTTTTATGATCTTGTCATGCCACTTCTTTGTTCGCTCCTTATATAACTTGGCATTCTCGTACAATTGTTGACGAAACTCGTCCATCTCGTTCAGCTGGAGCAACCTATTTTTACCTGCTTCAGACAAATCAAAATTTAGCTTTTTAATAGCCCAATATGCACGGTGTTCTAATTCTACAGGTAAATGGCATGCTTTTCCAAAAACAAGAAGAAACGGCGAAGTCCTTATCGGAGTTTTATACACGGTGCGGTACGCCCATAGCGCGTCATCTAACTTGAGCGACCAATCTTTCCTTGAGGCGTTCACCGTCTTTTCCAAGATCTGCTTCAGCTCCCTATTCGAAACCTCTACCTGTCCACTAGTCTGATGATGGTATGGGGTAGACACTTTATGCTTCACACCATACTTAGACAACAAAGTAGCAAATAACTTATTGCAGAAGTGAGTACCGCCATCGCTAATTATTGCCCTAGGTGTACCAAAACGAGTAAAAACATGCTTCTTAAGAAATCGAATGACTACGCGTACATCATTGGTCCTACATGCAAGCCTCTACCCATTTAGACACATAATCTACTGCTACCAATATATACTTATTTGAACATGAACTAGGAAAAGGCCTTATAAAATCAATGCCCCAAACATCAAACAACTCAATTTCTAACATGATATTCAATGACATTTCATGCTTTCGAGACATAGCACACGCTGACAACGATCACATGAGGCAACATAAGCATGTGCATCCTTAAACAAAGTAGGCCAAAACAAACCCGATTGTAATACTTTAATTGCAGTCCTAGTGGGTCCATGGTGTCCACCCGTCAAACCCGCATGGCAATGAGATAAAACAGAGCTCACCTTTTCGGCGGGTATACATCGCCGGATTACCTGATCAGAGCAAATCTTGTATAGGAATGGATCGTCCCACAGGTAGTGTATCGCATCAGAGAGAAATTTCTTCTTCTGATGAAAACTCAAGCCTGAGGGAATCTCACCTGTAGCAGCATAATTCGCAAAATCCGCGTACCAAGGTAATGATGTATCGATTAAAGTATATAATTGTTCATCAGGAAAACATTCGTCAATAGGTAGCTCTTTATCATGCTCGTGTGAATTATCTAACCTAGATAAATGATCAGCTATCACATTCTCAACACCTTTTTTATCACGAATCTCTAAGTCATACTCTTGAAGTAGTAAAATCCAGCGAATCAACCTAGGCTTAGCATCTTTCTTAGCAAATAAGTATCTAAGTGCAGCATGATCAGTGTAGATGATTACCTTATTCAACACTAGGTAAGAATGAAATTTATCTACTGCAAATACCACGGCTAGTAACTCTTTCTCAGTAGTAGCATAATTCCTCCGGGCATCGTCCAGAGTTTTACTAGCGTAGTAAATGACCTGAAATACCTTATCTTTGCGTTGTCCTAGAACCGCACCTACCGCACCATCGCTAGCATCGCACATCAATATAAATAGGAGTGTCCAGTCTGGTGCGACCATCACTGGGGATGTGGTGAGTTTCTCCTTTAAAGTTCGAAAAACCTGCGAACAATCATCAGTGAAGTTAAAAATAGCATCTTTAACAAGTAAATTAGATAAAGGCTTAGCTATTTTTGAAAAATCCTTTATGAAGCATCGGTAGAATCCTGCGTGTCCCAAGAAGCTTCGGACCCCCTTCACTGATGTAGGTGGTGGCAACTGCTCAATCGCGTCAACCTTGGCTCGATCCACCTCAATTCCTTTGTGCGATACCTTGTGCCCGAGAACTATACCTTCCTGTACCATAAAATGACATTTCTCCCAATTTAAGACAAGGTTAGTCTCTTCGCATCGTGATAGAACGGATGCTAAATTATCAAGACATGTATCAAATGTAGACCCAAATACAGAAAAACCATCCATAAATATTTCCATAAATTTCCCAACTATGTCATGAAAAATAGCGAGCATGCATCTCTGAAAAGTAGTTGGAGCATTACATAATCCAAATGGCATGCGTCTATATGCAAAAGTACCGTAAGGACAAGTAAAAGTCGTCTTTTCCTGATCCTCAGGCGCTATAGAAATCTGATTATAACCTGAGTAGCCATCTAAAAAGCAGTAAAACTCATGTCCAGCTAGTCTTTCTAACATTTGATCAATAAAGGGGAGGGGAAATGATCCTTACGGGTGGCATCATTCAATTTTCTATAATCTATGCATACACGCCACCCCGTAACAGTTCTCGTGGGAATCAACTCATTAGAGGCATTCTTTATGACGGTCATACCTCCCTTTTTAGGAACAACCTCCCTTTTTAGGAACAACCTGGGTCGGACTAACCCACGCGCTATCAGAGATAGGGTAGATAATACCTGCGTCCAAAAAATTACCTCCTTTTTCACTACTTCTTGCATCGCTGGGTTTAGGCGTCTCTGTGGTTGTGCGACCGGCTTGTAAGAATATTCCATCAGAATCTTGTGCATGCAAACGGTCGGGCTTATCCCCTTGATGTCAGCAACCTTCAACGCGAATGCTCGTTTGTGTTCTCTTAGCACCCTCACTAGTTTTTCTTTCATTAGATCTGTCAAAGTGGAAGAAATAATCACTGGTAAAGTATCAAGGGCACCAAGGTAAACATTTTTAAGATGACTAGGTAAAGGTTTAAGTTCTAGAATCGGAGGGTCCTCGATTGATGGTCGAGGTTGCGTGGCTGATGACTGATCGAGACACTCTACTTTGGGCTTGGCCGACCTCCGATGAGGTGGGTTCGCTTCTAAGCTTGCTACAATATCGGCAATTTCCTCGGACTCGTCTCCGACTAGGCATGCTTCCAATTTTTCCTTATTCCTGAAAATTTTAAAATACTCCAGAGCACATGTGTCAATACTATCAATAAAGGAACAAGAATCATCATCAGAAGGGTGCTTCATTGCTTTATAAACATCAAATATAACTTTCTCATCCCCAACCTGTAGGATGAGCTTACCATTACCAACATCAATAAGGGCTCTTGCCGTATTTAGAAACGGTCTTCCGAAAATAAGGGGCATGTCGGTGTCCTCTTCCATGTCTAGTACCACGAATCGGCTGGGAAGTAGTGCTCTCCAACCTTCACTAGCACATCCTCCAATACTCCTCGTGGGTATGTGATCGATCTATCTGCTAGTTGGAGGATTGTAGATGTTGGCTTTGGCTCACCAATCCCTAGCTTTTTCACAAGTGAAAAAGGTAACAAGTTAATACTCGCTCCTAAATCACAAAGAACATTAGTAAATGATAATGAGCCTATAGAGCAAGGAATAGAAAAACTCCCCCTATCTTTGAGCTTTGGTGGTAGCTTCCTTTGCAGCACTGCAGAGCATTCTTCGTTAAGGGCTATCGTGCCATATTGCTCTAGCTTGTTCCGGTTTGATAGCAACTCCTTGAAAAATTTGGCGTACTTCGGAATCTGCAAAAGAGCTTCACAAAAAAGAATGTTGATTTCTAACTTCCTAAAAATATTAATAAAGCGCTCGAAGTGCTTATCCGGTTTTCCACTTCGTAATGCAGCGGGATATGGAGGTCGAATCTTGACTGGTGGGAGTGGGTCGACCTTCTTTTCCACCGCGAGAGGATCCGGCTCGTCCTCGACTTCTTCGGCTAGCTGATCTTTCCTTTGGCCGTGATGAGGTGTGTCAGTGACCGTGATGTTGCTCCCATCATCGTTTCCCGTCTCTTTTGCTTCCTCCACTTCCTCAGCCTCCTGAGTTGATTCTAGCATCTTCCCACTCCTCAGCTTAATGGCCTTGACGTACTCTCGAGGGTTCTTTTCGTTGTCGCTTGGGAGTGTGCCTGGTTTGCGATCTGACACTGTATGTGAGAGCTGTCCCATTTGCATTGTTAAGTCCTTTATTGCAGCCCGCATATCATGGAAGCCTTCCTGAACTCTCCTTTCTAGACCCTGGAGTCTCTCCTCCGTCTTGCGATTTTGATCGCCTTGAACCGCCGCCATTTTTTCCAAGGCTATCTCCCAGTCGGCCTTTTGCTTTGTTAGTGGCTCAATTGTTGATTCTGAACTCCTGGAGGCTTCAAGTAGTGCGAGTTGCCATACGACAAATTAGGATGGTTTCTCCAGTTCGGATCGTATGTGTTGGAGTATGCATTCCTCTGTCTATTGTGGATGTGATTGACCATCTCAGGGTCCTGGGAGTGTATCTGGTCTAGCCTTTTATGTATGGCTTCGAGCTGTGCCTCCAACGAGCTACTTATCTCATGTACTCCAGCCGTCCGTCGGTCCAGATCATGCTCAGTATATCTTGCTGGGTAGGCTGCGATTCGCTCGATGGCTTGGAGTCCTTCCTCGTCACCTAACTCCATAAAATTTTGTGTGCACCCGCCATCGACTATTCTTTTATTTGGCGTGCTCAGCCCTAAAAAGAATGACTGCATCTGAACGCTCAGGGGTATGCTGTGGTTCGGGCATTGTCTCAGAAGGCTCTTGTATCTGCTCCATGCATCGCTCAGAGATTCGCCACCTTCTTGTTTGAAGTGTACTAGCTGGCTCCTAATTTCGCTGGTCCGTGACAGTGGGTAATATTTGCCCAAAAAGCACTCCACTAGTTGCTCCCAACTAGTGATAGATGCATGTGGCAATGATGAGAACCATTCAGACGCCTTACCTGTCAAAGAAAAGGGAAAAATGTCAGTTTTATCACTTCCATAGAGACGCCTGGATACTTAATAGTTCTGCAGATTTGGGTAAATTTCAAAATATGTGAATTTGCGTCCTCGTTTGTAAGCCCGTGAAACTGTGCTGAACCCGTCACCATCTGTATAGTAACGGGTTTAATCTCAAAATGATTATTTGGTCCTGGCGGGATGGCAATCGGGTCGCTGTCATCGAAAATTCCTGAAGCGCTCGACTTAGTAAAGTGGGTCGTGGCGGAACCATCTGTTCTTCCTCGTGTTCTTGATTGTCCATTCACAGTCTACGATTTCGATTGTTTTGCCGACACGTCGCTTCAATTTCTGCGTCAAATAGCAATGACGTTCCTCGAGGTTCGTGTCATGCACTAATAGGAATTATCTGCAAAAGATGAAAAATCAGCATAAGCGGATTGGCAAAAATAGTAAAAATAATAATAATAGTAATAAAATAATAATAATAATAATAATAATAATAATAATAATTATAATAATAATAAACGAGAAATAAAACGTCTAAACTAAAACTCAGAATAAAACCTAAAATTAATAATATAGCTATCCCCGGCAACGGTGCCAAAAACTTGACACGCTCAAATACTAGCAAGTGTACTAGGTCGTGCAAGTAGTAAAACGGACGAAGTCCGAGTATCGATCTACGAAGATAGCTTGATTAATTCTAAGATATTAAACCTAATTCTAATTTAGACTAACAGAATTTTTTTTAGTTTTTTGATTTAATTAAACGAGATAAAAGCGCAAATAATAAAATAGACACAAATAAAATAGATGAGATGAAGATTAATCAACGACGAGTGACCAAGGCACATGTTCAGCACAAATAATTCATACGTCTTCATAAAATCTATCCTATCTAACCATCATGAATCTCAGTCAAAGTAAAATTTCCTAAGACAATCGCTACTCGTTTGTCCCGCAATAGCGATCCTATGCGATAGAGAACCAACCCGTATATGTCTATAGGTTTGTAGTTTCTACGCACGCATTAAATCTCTATGAAATTCCCAGAGCTTAAACGCTTTCGGCGCTTAAGGATTCGAAACCACACATATGAAACTGAATTCCATCTCTGGTCGGTTTTACGTAGTGACGTTCGATGTTTATCGTTCTAACCGATCTAATCACTTTGTCCGTCTCATAAACCATTCAAATAAACATGCATATGTTGATCAGGTATACACAAGCATTAAGCGCAAACAAGGAGCACGTGACTCGATTGACACGATCAAATAGGATAAGAAAAATATTAATACGTAGTCATTATTCGGCCTACCATGGCCCTAATCACAAAGAATCTAAGCTATCATATTAATAAAATAGAAGCATAAAATATTCAGTTCAGACATAATAGAGAAGTAATGTAAAAACTTCGCTTTTGCCGGATGAAATAATCTCGTCTCGTCGCTTTTATTCAGCCGTAGGGTTAGCTCTTTATTTCCGTCGTTCACCGTCTTCAAGAAAAATTCCTCTTGACTGCCCTTTTTAATTTCAGCAATCGGTTCTTCCCTCTGATTAGCTGCTCTCCTCCCTTTTTATAGAATAAATCAGCCGACATATACATTGGAAATATTCCACCGACTTCTATGATTGGCCAAATCTTTTTGCCTTATATTTGCATGTTCACGTCATAGTCATATTTGACTTTTTATTCCTTATTTGAATAGTCTCCAGCGATATCCTTGGGCCAATTTATATATTATTCCCTTAACTTGCTCCTCATGTGGCTTCAATAGTGAAATTCTTGTCAAATTGCAGATTTATCCCGAATACTTTTGAACAATGCAAAAAGGACCCGGGGTGCGAGTAGGTCATTGGCGCGTTCGTATCTTTCACGTTTTTGATCTATTTGCTCGATATCTGTCAAAAAATAAATTTGAAAATAAATATAGGATATCGAGGAAATTTTAGGTAAATAACGATCGAGAACACGCTTTTACGTGGTATAAAAATAATATAAATTCCTAACTTATTATGGTGAAAAAAATAATATTAAGAAGATGTGGTGAAAACTGGAAATACTAATAATTAAATTGAAAAGGATGATTAATTTTGTAATATGGGAAGAAAGTTATCTAGTTTTGTAATACCACTATTAAAAATAACACTATTTGTGTTATTCTCTCCCCACGATGTCTTTGTTACACCCTTGAGTGCCACGTCATCAGCTCGTTCATGGCCGAGCTATAGACGTAGCGATGATGTGCAGGTCCAAGGTGTATTAGTTGGCGGAGAGCAACACTTGGACGATTTCTACCCAAAGACGCATGGAAGGATCGGATGAGGTAACGAGGGACTCTGCCGGAGCCGGCGAGGTCGGCACGGTGGCCGACCAGGCAGGTGGCCTTGCCGGGCCGCGTGCTCACACTGGGCGCAGGGCTGTGCGCGGGGCGCGCGCACACAGGCGCAGGGCTGTTGGGGCAGCGCGCGCGCATCGTGGGCGCATTGGGCTAAGGGCGTGCGGGAGTTCTCGGCAGGGTGTGCGAGAGCTGGCGCGCATGGGACTTAGGCGATGTGCGAGACTTCTCGGCAGGGCCTGTGCGAGGCTTGGTGCGCGAGGCGGGGGCAGCGTGCGCACATGTGTGGCTCGCGGTGCGGCACCAAGGCAGGCCAGCGCGCGCAGGAGGCGCGCGCGCAGGAGGGCTGGCGCGGACGCTGAGGTCCAGCGACGGCAGCAACGGCGGACGGCGGTCCGACGGGCGAAGGCGTGCGAGTCTAAGGCACGGAGTTGATGTTTCAACACTTAGACGAGGTTCGATGTTCAGGAGGCCGCTTAGGACGCTGAGGTTCCAGACGTGATCATCGGAACGGCGAGGCCGAGTCGGGCACGGCGCGGCCGACTTGGGCGCCAAATGGGTCGGACCATGGGTCGGGTCGGGCCGGGTCACAATGGAGCGGGTCGGATGACGGAGCGGGTCGGATCGGGTCGGGTAAGACCATGTTGGCCGTGGCCGGACCGCAACCAGGCCGGCGCGGCGGAGTGCGCGCGCGGCTAGCTTCTGACCCAAGCCGAGACCAGCCGACGGGATGATCCATGGCGGGGCTTGGCCGCAAGGGCCAGGCCAAGTACACGCGCGGCGCAAGGCGTGCGCGGGTTAGGCCAGGCATGGCGCGCGCGGGCGCGCGGCGGCGAGCTGCGGGACGACGCGGGCCAAGGCACGCCAAGTCCAAAGGTTTGCTAAATCCATGGGAAGCTTCCAAGGAGGTTTTGACTAGGGTTAAAGGTTTGAGATCTTTGAGGAGAGTCTTGTTTGAATATTTACTATATTTAGGAGATATGAAAACAAGATTGGGAGATCTTTTGAGGAGATCTTCTACCAAGTCAAAAGGGAGCTTGGGGCCTATAAATATGCCATTTTCGAGCAGCACAAGGGGGAGGACGAAAATTGAGAGTTCAAGCCTCTGAGAGCACTTCATAGCGTCGAGTTTGGGGCGAATTCGGCAAAGGGGGTCGCGAGAGGTTTTCACGAGCGCGTAGGTTTGTGATTAAGATCCCACAAAGAAGGGACACTAGGAAACGTGAGGCGGGTAGTTTAGGCTTGTGTTTGATCAAGTTTAGACGCGAGGCCGAGGTTTGTTCGGTACCGTGTTTCCTTGTGTAATTCTTTGTTCGTGATAAAGAACGGCCAATCGGGGAGGCTTATTCCCGTTGGTCCCCTTCAACTAAGTCTTGTCTTGTTTACGTTTCCGTGTGCAAAGCAGGGCGAGGCGTGGAGGCGTGTTCCAATTTGAGCGAGCATCGTAGGGGCGACGCGCGTTCAAAGGGGAAGCCGGTCACGGGCGCGTTTGGGGTTGGGAAGTTTCGGAAAAAAAAAATTTCTAAGTCCTTTACGGCGTGACATCTACCACCAAACATCTCTTTGTAATTACGCTTTTAGCCCTATCTTTGTCCCTCGCTTGCTAGAAAAGAATCTCAAGCATTCGAAGATGACGACTTTTGGTTTGAACCAAGATTTGCACAGACGAAACCCCAAGCCCATTATTTCACCATCAACTTCGTCAACCATTGATGATGAAGTGGAAGAAATTTTGAAGCACAAGCCTAAGCCCAAGCCTGGCCATGGACCGTAATGGATCATTATTGAGTAAAAATTGTCATCTAATGAGAAAAAAATATTTTAAGGCTTTTACTCTCGTGTTCTATTTAGGGTTCAAGTTTTTAATTTAAAAAATGGTTGAATAATGAAGCTCATTGTAGTAAATCGACTAAAAGTTAAACATTAAAAAAAAAAAAAAAAAAATTTAAGTTGCCTAGTCGAATTCTCGGGTTGATTGATTTCTTTTCAAAGTGACCTAATAATACAAACAATACTTTGTTCGACTCTATAACTCGTTTAAGGCTCAATTACCGATCCGTTGTCATTTGGACACTAACCTTTGTTTGTTTGGATGGTCCAATAATTATCGTATCGTGAATAGTTAGTTATGCTGGTACTTTAAGTGCTTGTTTGGAATGGGGTTAATGATTTTAATCGTGGGTTTAAGACATGTTAGTGTGTTTGGTTCGTAGTTATCTAAATCATGTTTAAATAAAATCATTGGTTCGTAGGTTTATCTGAACCATGGCTTACATAAAACCACTTTAAACTCATATAAACGGGTTTAAATAACGCATCCCCTCACATGTGTTTAAACCAACTAACCAAACAACATTTTATTTAGACCCATTAATTTGCTTTATATAAATCTTTATTTAATTAACCCTTCTAAATATAAACTATCAACCAAACGAGCACTATTAGCTAGTTATATTAATTACTTTTATGACCACTTGCGAGATTTCTTGATTTCTTTATTTGAGTGTAATTTATGAAACAGCGAATTTGACTTTCTATTCTCTTACATAAAATTAAGTGCAACTATCTATAAACCCCTTATCAATATCATAATTGTTTAACAAAGCTCAGTTTAGGTATCAGATAGTACTTTTGCTTCATCATGGAGTGAAAAATTAAAACTCAATCATAGATAATGTCGATATCTACATGTTCTACGCTGTATATGACCCTAAGACCATATCATGTAACCTAATGCTAATGCAACTATTGACGTCGTGCTATTTAATGAATTATATATTAAAAATAGAATATAGTGGTTATTATGAGTTTTAAAGCCACGTGGTTTTATAAATTTTTTTTTAATAATTGATATACTAAAAATAGAATGAGGTGGTTGTTACGATTTAACATGTTTTCTTTAATAGTAATTAAAGTAGAAAAAATTTGATTGGTCAATTTTGACAGACCAATTTATAGTTTTATCCTCCCTAGTAGACCCGGGTAATGTTCCGGGTGGGCTGGTTCCAGTTCCGGTTCTGGGACCATTTTCCCGGGATGGAACCGGAACCGCGGAGCTGAACAACGGGCCGTAATGGTTCCGGTTCGGCCCATTTAATTATTTTCTTAGAAACAATTTCCTAAAATTGTAAATAATTATATATGACTTCAAAAAGAATTCCGAAAATTTTATTCCAAGAAAAACGGAAATAACAAAAAAAGAAAAATTTGCCTCGTTGAATACTTCAAGTAGCGACACAACCAAACCGGCGATATCCCAATCGACATCTCGTAACTCATACCTGGAGTTGCTGCCGACTGCGAACTGGTTCCAAAACAGTGTCACCAAGTCCTTGTAACGCATGAAAGTGCTGAGGAGGTGGTATAACGAGTTCCACCTATTCGGAACTGGTAAAGGGAACTTCTTGTATGAAAGTTCGGATGGTTTGCGTCCACGACATTCTGTATCGGAGTTCACGTAGTAACTTTCCTATCACCTTAAATTTATCGATGATATCTCCCAAGATTTCATCGAAAGCTCATTGCACACACAAGTTAATTATGTGGCAAGCGCAACTAACATGAAGTAGTCGGCCGTCTAAGGGTATTAAGACATGCATTATATAAAGTGATAGACATAAGCTTATCTTGGATTTGATATTTGTTAACGACGTTCATGACATAGTTTGAAATCATGGTTCATGTATGTTGCGAAACTAGGGGACACTAGTAGAAAATGATATATAGGCTATGGCACTATGGGCGACGGTTTCTCAAAAATAGTCGCCTATAACAGACACGGTGGCATTAAGGTAATTAAATTTAAGTTCAGGCGATCTTGGGCGACGGTTTCGTCGCAGAAGACATCGCCTAAGATGTTAGCTTCTTTTGGGCGACGGCTTCTACCGAAACAACCATCCCCATGATGGAGGTTTTTTTTAAAAATTTATTTTTTTCGGTTATGGGGGACGGTTGTTTGCTATTTCGAAAATCCGTCGCCCATAACTCTATTTTTAAAAAAAAAATAGTTTTTTTTTTGCTTCAGGCGACGGTTTCTTCGTTGGAAACCGCCGCCCATGTGTTTTACTTATCGGCGACGGTTACGTGCCACCGACCGTCGCCCATGAGCTTATATAACCCATCTCCTTCCTCGCCCATTTCACTTAGACGCGACGAAGCTCAAGCAAGGCGATTTTTGCGGCGAATTTCCGGCGACATTGCTCACTTTCAGACGTCTTCGAGCTACAAAAACACTGTAAAACACCTCATGACCCATTCCTTCTTCTATGCTCTCGAATTTAATGCTCTAACATTTCGAAAATTTGAGATTTTGAAATTGGGGTTTTCGAATTTTTAGCGATTGGGCTTAGTTAATTCGATTTGAGGATAGGTTTAGGATTGTGCTTGTGCTATATTCGATTTGTGGTTGATTTGGAGCTTGATTAATTCGAGTTTGTGGCGAATTTGGGGCTTATTTTGAGTTCGAAAATTTGGGGCTTATTTTGATTTCGAATTTGTAGATGTTTTGTGCGATTTAACGGCTTAATTTCTGCTATTTGAGAATTAGGGTTATATTATATTCGATTTGGGGTTGATTTGGAGCTTGGTTTGTGCGAAAAAAGTGCCGCAATTTTGGTTTTTAGGGCTTAGTTGAGCTCGAATTTTTCGTGTTTGGAGTTGTTTTGTGCGATTTCATGGCTTAATTCATGCAATTTGAGGCTTAGACTTGTGTTATATTCGATTTGTGGTTGTTTTTATGATTTGAGGCTTAGGTTTAATTTATGATTTGTTGGGTGATTTTCGAAATCCAAAAATTGATTTTAATAACAACTTTTATTTTGAACGAAATTAGGGCTTTGGGCTTGACGTGCTAGGACTCTATTATCGTGCTTCTTGACAAGTTCACGGACGATTACGTAATTTTTCAAATCCGTATTTGATTTATATGCCTTCGTCTTTGTGAATTTAAGTTTTTATTTAACCTTAGATACCCATTCAAGGTTTTCTCATTAGGAGAAAACCTTGGATGGTCCCCGATTGGGACCGTTCTTAAACGTTCACTGTCGCTTTAGGATGTAAATGTGTGTTTGAGCGTGGATGTTGATGAAAATTTTGGTTTGCGTTTCCCTTAAATGTTCTCCGGGTAGACATATGGATTGGATGTATATCCTTTTCATATTTGCAAAGACGCGTTGTCGAGAGCTCACGGAAACCCGATCATAGCGGGCAGCCTAGAGTGTGGCGACCCTACTTTTTCTAATTAGGATTAGTGGCGGATTTCCGCAACGTAAGCCGCGGAAGGCCCGTCTAATTAAAACTTTTTCCTAAAATAATATACACTGATATAAAAATCCATCTACATCGTTATCTCTGTACACGGGCCGAAGCCCCAAAAATATCAAAAGAACCAAAAGTCCTAAAGCCGCTCCACAGGTCTTCATCCATGTACCGCCCCGCCCTCAAAAGTTCGTGGAGCACCGCCACCAGCCGCCTCAGTCACGACGCGTATCAGCGTCGGACCCAGTACCTACAACACGTAAACACTGAGCAATTTGCCCAGTAGGTGAATAAGATGCATGTATGCAAGTGTGCACTCAACCCCAATCCCAACATCTCACAACATAATATAATGCACACTCTTTCTTTTCCCACATTCCTATTTCACACAACACAGGGCCCTAGGTTAGGCTCGACACCTCCGCGCGCAATAGACTACTGGGAGGCCACCCCCAAGTCTCGCGGCGAGCTACGCCGGTAGTGCACTGATCGATCACGTCAATGTCCTCCTACCAGGTCGTATACCTCCCGCACTAATCACAAAGAAAATCCCATCCGGCGGTATGCACCCCGAATCGATCACGTCCGGGTAGACAGATCGATCACGTCTGTCTCCGCCAGGTGTCCAGTGAGCCCAACCTCGACTCCTCTAAGAGTCACCAATTACAAGCATCTCTTTCTACCCCGTACGTCAATATCTCATATTATTACCGTCACACTACGGTACAAACATCTCTCGCCCTAACGTGATATGCACGTGCCATTCATGTAGAAATATCATAAAACATGATTTATATAAAACGTACGTAAAACATATAAGTCACATAAGTCACGTAAATCACATAGTCACATGAAACACATAATTGTGTTTACGTATTGTAGATGGATAATCCACCTACCTGTCCTCCCGCTATAATCAACTACGAAGTCCCGTGACGTCTCTATCGATCGGTCGTCTGAATATATTAATATTATCAGTATATGTGCTAGTTCTCGAAAACCCTAAAATTGTAGAAACCTAAAAATAATAATATTCCTAAAAAAATAAATAAATTATAAAATATTGAAAACCCTAGAATATAACAAAACCCTAAAATACCGAAAATGTATTAACTAATATACAATGTCGAAACCTTGAAAATGTCGAGACTTGGCTAGTTAAAATAACATGGAAAATGTCGAATTGAGGTAAAAGATGTCGAGACCTAATTAAATGTCGATACTTAACTTTTGTCGAATTAACTTATGCATGGCAAATGTCGAATTGATAGTAGATGTCGAGACCCTCTAACTGTAAATGTCTAGATATATATAAAGATGTCGAATTATACAAATGTCGAGATCTACAAGCTTGCCGAGATCTTTGGTTAAAAATGAAAATGTCGAGTTCCTTGTACAAATAAATATCGAGACTTGAAATGTCGAAATCCTTAAAAATGTCGAGACCTTAAACACTATAAATGTCGAGACCCATAAATATCGAGTCCTTTAAATATCAAAGTCTTATAAAATGTCGAGATCTTTAATTGAAAGAATTGTCGACATTTTGTGTTGGAGCAAATAAAGTCGAAGTCATCATATCGACATTTTATAAATGTCGAGTCCCTTCATGTGTTTATCGAGTTTTTTGACAGATAATATCGAGATCTTCTAGGAGCAAATGTCGAGACATAACATATCGACATTTGACATCATGATATCGAAATCCTTCTACAGCAAATATCGACATCTTTGAGACATAATACCATGTCGATACTTTTAATGATGTCGAAACCTCATGAATATGCATACTAAATCTAGATAAGTATATCAACGTTCATATCAGTTCTTAGATATTGAAATTAACTATCGTATATTAAGCTTCAAAAATTAGGGTTTTCTACCTACATCATCCTAAATCACCGAATTTTTATTAATCATCTATACAAATGAACAACATAAATCACATAAGTAATTTCGAATCTGAAGTATCTAGGTATTTTCTAAGCTATGCTAACTATCGAACCCCCTTTAAGGTTAGTACAAAATTATATACGGACCTACCTAATGAAAACATATAGACATACTGAAAAGTTACTTGAGCTGAAGAATTATTTGCATACCTTTCTTGGAAATACGTTGTTCGAGTTTAATATTGCTTCGACAAAGCTTTGTTCTCACTTTCGTATTTCAGCTTGTAATTTTGATCGTTTCTTTAGCTCTCAATCCTTATAGTTTTCCTCACTTATTTGATATACATGAAGTCTTTGATTCTTGTGCATGAGTAATCATTTGAAGTGACGGGTTTTTCCTTTAGACTTAAGCAACATATGTATAAGGTTTATCTTGTAAGAAATTGGGCCAAATTAATATGTTAAGCATAGCCCAAATCTCTTAATTCTGTATTATTACTTTACTAAACATGACCTAATATTATTATTATTATTCCTAATTAATTCTTTGGTCATGTCTTCGGAATATTTCCAGACTAATTAAAACTTATGTTATTACTTCGAAGCTCAATTTCTTACGAGACCTCTTAATTCGCAATCATTATTTATCCAATTACCTCTAAATCCCGTTTTGAAATTTACGGGTATTACATCCTCCCCCCCTTAAAAGAATTTCGTCCCCGAAATTACACCGACTGGAATAATTCGGGATAACGAACTCTCATATCATCCTCACGCTCCCAAGTGGCTTCCTCAACTGATTGATTCCGCCACAAAACCTTAACTAACGGAATATTCTTATTCCGTAGTCGTTTCGACTCGTACATTAAAATCTCTACAGGCCTCTCTTCGTAACTCAAGTCGGGCTTGAGCTGTTGATAAATAAGCTCATTCTGAATAACGTGGCTCGGGTCCGCGACGTACTTTCGTAATGTCGATACGTGAAATACGTCGTGAACTTGCGATAGGGACGATGGCAACTCTAATTGATACGCGACTTCGCCCACTCGTTTAACTATCTTGAAGGGGCCTATGTATCTGGGACTTAGCTTGCCTTTTTTTCCAAAACGCTTTACTCCTTTCATCGGGGAGATCTTTAGAAATACTTGATCCCCTTCTGCGAACTCCAAGGGTCGTCGGTGATGATCTGCATAACTCTTTTGTCGACTCTGAGCCGTTCGCATTTTTTCTCGGATTTTGGTTACTGCTTCGGTTGTTTCTCGAATCATATCGGGTCCTAATACAGCTCGTTCGCCGATTTCGTCCCAATGAACAGGTGATCGACACTTGCGCCCGTACAATGCCTCGTACGGTGCCATCCCGATCGTAGCATGGAAGCTATTGTTGTAGGAGAATTCGATCAACGGCAAATATTTGCTCCAATTCCCCTTGAAGTCTAGCACACAGGCTCGTAACATGTCCTCAAGGGTTTGGATCGTTCGCTCAGACTGCCCATCGGTCTGGGGATGATATGCAGTACTGAACGAGAGCTTAGTACCCATCGCTTGCTGTAAGCTTTGCCAGAAATTGGATAGAAATCTCGAATCTCGATCCGAGACGATAGAAATTGGGATCCCATGGAGTCGAATAATTTCCTGAATATACAATTCAGCGTAGCGTTCCATGGAGTAAGTAGAGTTGATAGGAAGGAAATGAGCTGATTTCGTCAGGCGGTCTACCACCACCCAGATAGCGTCATGGCCTTTCGTCGTCTTGGGTAAACCAACGACGAAGTCCATTGTGATGTGATCCCATTTCCATTCAGGAATCGGTAAAGGCTGGAGAGTTCCAGCTGGTCGCTGGTGTTCCGCTTTGATCAATTGGCACGTCATACACCTACTCACGAACGTGGCGATATCCTTCTTCATTCCCGGCCACCAATATATCATCCGCAAATCTTGGTACATCTTTGTCGCGCCCGGGTGTACTGAGTACGTTGTTGCGTGCGCCTCTGTCATTATTATTCGTCGTAACTCCTCGTCATTGGGCACGTATAGCCGATTCTTGTATAACAGGGTTCCGTCTGCTCGGAATTCGGAGTCTTCGGGTAGTGTATCCTTCGCCTTTAGGTAGAATTCATCCTCTTCTTGTGCTTTTTGAATTCGTTCTAGCAACGTCGGCTGAAGAGTTAGCGTTGCTAGTCTCGTTTCGAGTTCGCCTAAATTGACTATTTCCACTTCAAGTCTGTGCAATTCCGTACTCATCGCCTTTCGACTGAGCGCGTCTGCGACTACGTTCGCTTTGCCCGGATGATAATTAATAACGCAGTCGTAGTCCTTTACAAGTTCCAGCCATCGTCGTTGTCTCATATTCAGTTCCTTCTGAGTGAAGAAATACTTCAAACTCTTATGGTCTGTGAAGATCTCACATTTCTCTCCGTAGAGATAATGTCTCCAAATCTTCAGAGCGAAGACCACCGCTGCTAATTCGAGGTCATGGGTTGGGTAGTTCTTCTCGTATTCCTTTAGTTGTCGCGAAGCATAGGCAATTACCTTTCCGTTCTGCATTAGCACACATCCCAAGCCATTCTTCGAAGCATCGCTGTATACTGCAAATCCTCCGGTCCCTGATGGTATTGTCAATATTGGGGCAGAGGTAAGACGTTTCTTTAATTCCTGGAAGCTCTGTTCGCATGCTTCGGTCCATTTGAACGGAACGTTCTTCCTCGTCAAATTGGTTAATGTAGAGGCAATACTAGAGAAGTCCGCTATAAACTTACGGTAGTATCCCGCAAGTCCCAGAAAACTTCGGACTTCGGTCGGAGTAGTCGGTCGTGGCCAATTGTTCACGGCCTCAATCTTACTCGGGTCCACGGAGATTCCACTCCCGGAAATCACGTGTCCCAAGAAGGCTACTTGTTCAAGCCAAAATTCACATTTCTTGAATTTGGCGTAAAGCTGTTTCTCTCGCAGGATTCCTAAGACGATTCGTAAATGATTCTCGTGTTCCTCTCTCGTCTTAGAATAAATCAGGATATCGTCAATAAAGACGATTACGAAACGATCAAGATAGTCCTTAAAGACTCGGTTCATAAGATCCATAAAAGCAGCAGGGGCATTGGTCAGTCCGAAGGGCATGACCAAAAACTCGTAATGGCCGTACCTCGTACTGAACGCCGTTTTAGGAACATCTGTCTCCCTGATCTTTAACTGATGGTATCCCGAACGGAGATCGATTTTCGAGAATACCGTAGCACCCTGTAGTTGGTCGAATAGATCATCGATCCTCGGTAACGGATATTTATTCTTGATCGTGATCTTATTCAGTTCCCTATAGTCGATGCATAGTCGCATCGACCCGTCTTTCTTTCGCACGAATAAAACCGGCGCTCCCCATGGTGAAAAACTGGGTTGAATAAACCCTTTCTGCAGTAAATCATCCAGTTGTTCCTTCAACTCCTTCAATTCATTAGGTGCTAGACGATATGGAGCTTTAGAGATTGGGGCAGACCCCGGCATCAAATCAATCGTGAACTGTATTTCTCGATCAGGGGGTAACCCCGGGAGATCATCGGGAAATACATCGGCATATTCGTTAACTATCGGTACGTCTTTCAGTTCAGGCTGAGGTAACTCCTCTGCCTTCACCGCATACACGAGATAGGACTCACAACCTGACCTCAAGAGTCGTTGAGCCTTTAGAGCTGATATTCGTGGAACACTATTCTTATTCGCTTTACCCGAAAAAGTGAATGCTTCTTCTTCAGGCAGCTGGAATTTAACGACCTTTTTGTTACAATCTATGATGGCTCCATATCTTGAAAGCCAATCCATTCCGAAGATGACGTCATAGTCGTTCATCGGAATTACAATCAGGTCGGCACTCAAGTTCCTACCCTCAATAACTACGACGCATCCTTTTAGTACTTGGTTGGTATGCGTCGGATCCCCGTGTGGTAGAGTAACCACATAGTTGCATTCAGATGAGGTAGGAGATATTCCTACCTTCGCCACGTACTTAGCCGACACAAATGAATGTGTGGCTCCAGAATCAATAAGCACAGAAGTGGGCACGTTATAGATTGTCAACGTACCCGTGACTACGGAGGGATTCGCTTCGGCCTCCTCGTTGGTCAAAGTAAAAACTCGCGCTGGTACCGGCGGAGGTCGGATTAAAGGTTGGTTTGGAACTTGCGGTATTTTCTCATTGCAGACTCTGGCGTAGTGGCCAATCTTTCCACACCGAAAACACTGGGGAGTTGGGTTAGGTCTTGGCCCATGGCATATCCCGTAGTGGTAGCGCCCACACTGCCGACACTGAGGTACAGTGTTTGGGGGTCGGGTTGGAACGTTAGCTGGTCCTTGATTTGGCCTTGGTCTCCAGTTCTGCTGGCCTGGTTGATTTCCACGATTGTTCAGATTCTTGCCAAAGAACAGGCGTTTCTGATTCCCTCCTCCTTGTTGCACTTCTGTCCGTCGCTTTGCATCTTGAGCCTTGGTAACTCTATTCTCTGCTTGCTCTGCTATTATTGCTCGTTCAGCGATACGAGCGTAAGTCTTTCCCTCGGTATCGTACATGCTTACGCTTCGGAAGATCTCGGGTTTGAGACCTTCCAGAAAACGCTCGATCTTCAGCTCATCTGTAGCCACTATATGTGGTGCAAACCTCGAGAGCTGCTCGAACTTGCGGATGTAATCCGCCACTGACATTCCTCCTTGTTTCAGATTGATGAACTCGTTCAGTTTCTGCGCTCGATCTGGCGCCGTGAAATACTTTCCTCGGAAGAGAGTCTTAAATCTCTCCCAGGTCATCATAGTGGGATCCTCGAGCACCTGGATGGTGTCCCACCAGTAGCCCGCGTTCCCACGTAACATAAAGGTGGCACACGTCACCTTTTCAGTATCAGGCAGGTGGCTAACTCGGAACATATTTTCTATTGTTCTGAGCCAATCCTCCGCAAAGGTAGGATCGACTGCCTCCTCGAACGAAGGGGGGTTTAACCGTCGGAACCTTTCCCCGGCAGCCTCTACACGTTCTAGGCCAGGGGATGAGTGACGTTCCGAGGAATTTTGGCGATGAATGAGATCATTAATCTGATCGGACTGCCGCCGAATCAGATCAGTTAACTGATGAATGGTAGAGCGGTCCTCATTCGGTGGGGATTCGGAACCCGCCCTACGACTAGTTTCACCCGCTTCTCTACGTGTCCTTGGCATTTTCAACTAGTTCTACAATCCATCACATAAAGCACATATATCAAATAACACGTAATCACGTACTCAAGAAGTAAACTTACAGGCCAGGCTGGTTCTCCAGACTTTTGAGCGGCAGTACATGGACAGTCTTCAGAATCTAAAGCCTACGCTCTGATACCACCTGTGGCGACCCTACTTTTTCTAATTAGGATTAGTGGCGGATTTCCGCAACGTAAGCCGCGGAAGGCCCGTCTAATTAAAACTTTTTCCTAAAATAATATACACTGATATAAAAATCCATCTACATCGTTATCTCTGTACACGGGCCGAAGCCCCAAAAATATCAAAAGAACCAAAAGTCCTAAAGCCGCTCCACAGGTCTTCATCCATGTACCGCCCCGCCCTCAAAAGTTCGTGGAGCACCGCCACCAGCCGCCTCAGTCACGACGCGTATCAGCGTCGGACCCAGTACCTACAACACGTAAACACTGAGCAATTTGCCCAGTAGGTGAATAAGATGCATGTATGCAAGTGTGCACTCAACCCCAATCCCAATATCTCACAACATAATATAATGCACACTCTTTCTTTTCCCACATTCCTATTTCACACAACACAGGGCCCTAGGTTAGGCTCGACACCTCCGCGCGCAATAGACTACTGGGAGGCCACCCCCAAGTCTCGCGGCGAGCTACGCCGGTAGTGCACTGATCGATCACGTCAATGTCCTCCTACCAGGTCGTATACCTCCCGCACTAATCACAAAGAAAATCCCATCCGGCGGTATGCACCCCGAATCGATCACGTCCGGGTAGACAGATCGATCACGTCTGTCTCCGCCAGGTGTCCAGTGAGCCCAACCTCGACTCCTCTAAGAGTCACCAATTACAAGCATCTCTTTCTACCCCGTACGTCAATATCTCATATTATTACCGTCACACTACGGTACAAACATCTCTCGCCCTAACGTGATATGCACGTGCCATTCATGTAGAAATATCATAAAACATGATTTATATAAAACGTACGTAAAACATATAAGTCACATAAGTCACGTAAATCACATAGTCACATGAAACACATAATTGTGTTTACGTATTGTAGATGGATAATCCACCTACCTGTCCTCCCGCTATAATCAACTACGAAGTCCCGTGACGTCTCTATCGATCGGTCGTCTGAATATATTAATATTATCAGTATATGTGCTAGTTCTCGAAAACCCTAAAATTGTAGAAACCTAAAAATAATAATATTCCTAAAAAAATAAATAAATTATAAAATATTGAAAACCCTAGAATATAACAAAACCCTAAAATACCGAAAATGTATTAACTAATATACAATGTCGAAACCTTGAAAATGTCGAGACTTGGCTAGTTAAAATAACATGGAAAATGTCGAATTGAGGTAAAAGATGTCGAGACCTAATTAAATGTCGATACTTAACTTTTGTCGAATTAACTTATGCATGGCAAATGTCGAATTGATAGTAGATGTCGAGACCCTCTAACTGTAAATGTCTAGATATATATAAAGATGTCGAATTATACAAATGTCGAGATCTACAAGCTTGCCGAGATCTTTGGTTAAAAATGAAAATGTCGAGTTCCTTGTACAAATAAATATCGAGACTTGAAATGTCGAAATCCTTAAAAATGTCGAGACCTTAAACACTATAAATGTCGAGACCCATAAATATCGAGTCCTTTAAATATCAAAGTCTTATAAAATGTCGAGATCTTTAATTGAAAGAATTGTCGACATTTTGTGTTGGAGCAAATAAAGTCGAAGTCATCATATCGACATTTTATAAATGTCGAGTCCCTTCATGTGTTTATCGAGTTTTTTGACAGATAATATCGAGATCTTCTAGGAGCAAATGTCGAGACATAACATATCGACATTTGACATCATGATATCGAAATCCTTCTACAGCAAATATCGACATCTTTGAGACATAATACCATGTCGATACTTTTAATGATGTCGAAACCTCATGAATATGCATACTAAATCTAGATAAGTATATCAACGTTCATATCAGTTCTTAGATATTGAAATTAACTATCGTATATTAAGCTTCAAAAATTAGGGTTTTCTACCTACATCATCCTAAATCACCGAATTTTTATTAATCATCTATACAAATGAACAACATAAATCACATAAGTAATTTCGAATCTGAAGTATCTAGGTATTTTCTAAGCTATGCTAACTATCGAACCCCCTTTAAGGTTAGTACAAAATTATATACGGACCTACCTAATGAAAACATATAGACATACTGAAAAGTTACTTGAGCTGAAGAATTATTTGCATACCTTTCTTGGAAATACGTTGTTCGAGTTTAATATTGCTTCGACAAAGCTTTGTTCTCACTTTCGTATTTCAGCTTGTAATTTTGATCGTTTCTTTAGCTCTCAATCCTTATAGTTTTCCTCACTTATTTGATATACATGAAGTCTTTGATTCTTGTGCATGAGTAATCATTTGAAGTGACGGGTTTTTCCTTTAGACTTAAGCAACATATGTATAAGGTTTATCTTGTAAGAAATTGGGCCAAATTAATATGTTAAGCATAGCCCAAATCTCTTAATTCTGTATTATTACTTTACTAAACATGACCTAATATTATTATTATTATTCCTAATTAATTCTTTGGTCATGTCTTCGGAATATTTCCAGACTAATTAAAACTTATGTTATTACTTCGAAGCTCAATTTCTTACGAGACCTCTTAATTCGCAATCATTATTTATCCAATTACCTCTAAATCCCGTTTTGAAATTTACGGGTATTACATAGAGGATGTGGGAAGGATGAGACGATAAGGAGCGTATACGGCAACCCATCCGAGCGATCGAGGCCCTCTTCGAGCCCGATTTCCATGGAATAAATGAGGGCCGACTTGAGGGAGCAGTTGAGGGCCGAGATACGGGAGGAGATGAGGGCCGAGTTTAAGCACGAGATGCGAGAGAAAATGAGGTTTGAGATGAGGGCTATGCTCGCTCGAATGGGCATTCCGGTGCTCAACAGGGAAGAAGAAGTAGTGGCCCGCGGCAATGTTGGATTTGACCCTTCCAACCAGATACCGAGTTCTCGCAGTTCAGGAGGCGAAACCTCAGGTCCATTTCCGTTGTCGATGAATGTGACGGTAGGCATTTATTCTTAATTATTGTTTAATGTGCAACGACGAAATGTCTTAGTAACATTAACAATTTGTTCTTTCAATATCGTATAGTATCCTAGGGTTCGTTTGATGTTAGACCTCAACGGGGCGTTAGAGGTTGTTGGTCTAGGCACCGTCTCTGAGGGCCGTTTCCAAATTCATGGGACATTGGTTACGGCAGACAACCTTGTTGTCTCCGTTGATACCGTCGTTCTCGGCGAGGTCGAACTGCCTGTACCAACTATGCATCTGACAACTCTTGGAGATGCACTAGGCAGCAACATTCAGTGGCCAATAGAGTTAATACGTTCGAATAATGCAGTAATAAAGTCCTATTTACTGATTTTCAAATAATAATGTTTAAATAATGTGTTCTACTTGTTAACACAGAAAGGGAAATCGCCAGCAAAAGGGAAGTCGCCAGCGAAAGAAGTCGCCAGTGAAAGCGCCAAATGTTTCCATTCGTGAAGATAACGACATCGCACGCCTCGGTCAGATGGTCGTGCGTAGTTTGGAACCGCAATGTCGCCAGTTGTTCGATTACCTTGCGTCACGCGACGATCGTCGAATGTCAGCTTTCCTCTCATTCTGTATGAGAGATGTCTACTACAATCCAAATAATGAAGACCACTCAGTGTACATTGACAACAATGACTCCGTCGATATGTTCAAGTTCATGAGTGTGGATTCTTCAGTTATTCAACTTTTTTAGGTATTATTTAGTATTTCGTCGAAACAATAAGTCATTATAAGTTTTGTTTTTCGCTTTTATACCTTTTATTGAGTAATCATATTCTCAGGTATCTTAGTAAGGAGTCTGAGAATTTCAAGTGTTGCAACCCGAACCAATTGGCAGCTATGGAACATGAGGATGCATCAATAAGTGAAGTTGATTTCCTGGCTGCTATTATCAAAGATGCGCATGTGACCGGCACTTACTTATTTGCTCCTTTTTGTGACAAGTAAGAAAATAAGATATTTTTTTGATTTATAGCTTATGTTATAAATAATCATTTCTTTCCGTTTGTTTTAGTGACCATTGGATTCTATTGATCATCGATTTTCCCTCAAACGCTGTATATGAGTTCGATTCGCTCCCATTGAACGTCGGTGTAAGGAAGATAAGAGCTCGTCCTCGAATAGATGCATAAGTTTTTTTTATACAACAAAGTTCATATATTAGTAACTCTATATCAAAACATTAATTTATTTTATCTAATTTCGAGTTTCAGGGCAATTCTCAAGGCGTCGCTGACGGGTGCAGTCCAAAATCGGAATAGGAAATCGACGGTTACTTGGAAGAGGTGCAAGGTTCACATTTGACATATGAATTTTCAGTGTTATTTGTGTTAAATTATCACATGAAAATCTTTCTAAATTAGTGCCCACGACAACCAAACGGGAGCGAGTTATGTGGATTTTACGTCATGAGATACATGTACGATATTATTTGCAATAATATCGGCAGAGATGATACATCCAACTTGCCAAAGGTATTGAACTTTAAAACCATCAGCTTCTTTAAGTTTCAAGTTTAATATGTTTATTAGTATGTTTTAACATTATCCTGTTTTATAGATACTAGAGCACTCCTCTTACGGCGACGAAGAGCTCAATGAAGTACGTGAATTATGGGCGGAGCATTTTATATGCAATCTTTCATGTAGGTTAGACGACTTTTACGTTCTGTTTGTGTTTATGTAACGAGGATTTGTTGGACTATGATGCAGAAGTTGATTTTAATTACGATTATTAGTAATTTAATGACTGTTGGTGCTATTTGGGTTGCATTATTGATTTTGAAATTGATTTGTTGGGGCATAAAAAAACAGAAAAAATATTAAAAAAAAAATAGAAGCATGGGCGACGGCTTCTAGTGAAGCATCCGTCGCCCATGCTTAAAAAGGAAAAAATAATTAAAAAAAAATAGAACCATGGGCAACGGCTTCTAAAGAAGAAACCGTCGCCTGTGGTTTAAAGAAGGACATGGGCGACGGCTTTTAGCGAAGAAGCCGTCGCCCATGAGTTTACCAAAAGCAACCCACGTACCATCTTGGGCGACGGTTTATTTGGAAACCGTCGCCCATAAGTCATTTCCGGCGATGCTTGTACATCCGTCGCCTATAATTATGCGCATGGACGACCGTGCTCTTGGCGACGCATCGAAATCGTCGCCTATGAGCCGCAACAACCGTCGCCCGTGAGCTTTTCTGTACTAGTGGGATCTAGGGAAAGAATACGTTTTTGCATAGTCCATGTTTCATCTATCCAATGGGCGGTCACCACTAAATAAGATTGCGACGTTACGTTTGTACAAATATGGGTAGTCAAACTAATCCTACATGATAGGTTGGCCAAATGACTAATTAAGTTATATTGATATTCTTTAAAACATTCTAACACGTATTTCATAAGGGTTTATCTTTCCTCATTTCTAAGTCTAAAAAGTTCCTTACCTTAGACCGCCGACCACACGGTTGTTGCTTCCATCTTGTAGTCTCTGTAGAAGCTTGGCTCGGTCCCTCGTCCGTCGCCGCCGTCACCGCCGGTTCCGGTATCTCGGTCTCCTCGTCGGTGTCGTTGGTTCCCCGAAACGTATCGGCGTGACCTAAAACCATATAAACTTCGTCGCTCGGGTTAGGATTTCTCGATGACGACACCATTAATATTTTTTATAATATAGAAAATAATAATTATAATTTTTTGTAATAATAAGTGAGTGTGTGTAAATAAAATAATTATTATCGCTAATAATATTAATAATAATAATGATGATGATGATTTTAAAGAGTCTTTTAGAGAGAGGGAGAGATTTAGATGTAATTGTGTGGAAAATGGTTAAAATGAAGTGGTAAAATTGTCATTTTCAAAGTATTTTTCGGAATAAAAAAAAAAATTGTAGCTGTTGCCGGTTCCTGTAACTGGTCCCGCCCATTTTAAATGGGCCGGTTAATGGGCCTGGAACCGGTTTTACCGATTCCGGTTCTGGACCGGTTAAATGGACGGTTTGGACCGGGTCCCGGGTGACCCGGCCCATTACCCACGTCTGTTCTAGGCTCTTTGTATTAGAGTATAGATAGATAAATATTATATATACATATTTGATGTTTTCTATCTGTTCGCTGAGGTGAAAATTTTTTGTATGGTAGTAATTTAATTTTTGAAGAAGGAACCAAATGAAATGTTTGTCTGAAAAGGGATTGTATTCTGAATAGTATCCCACACTGGGCTTAACGTTTCTCTGGTCTCTTGAGCATATTTAATTTTCGCAACATGAGTAATAGAAATGCAGACAATGTATAAATCATGAACTTTTTTTTTGGTATAAAAAGATTTTCATTAACCACAAGTCAAGATTACATCAAAACCATCCTCCTAACAAATCAAATCCTGTATAAACTCCCGCTCCTTAGTCGACAATTTCTTAAATCTCAAGCCTTGTAAATACACTCTGAAGCTGCGCTTAAATATCTCAAAAAGCACACCAGCTGGATGACCCCCGGCGCCGTGGACTCGCTCATTTCGTTCCTTCCACACCACATAGACCATCGCATAAAATGCCGCAACTTGCAATTTGGCGATCCTGTTTTTGGCTCTCCCCAGTTTGAGCAGCAGGTTCCTCCAACCACGCTCTTGCACAGGAAAGGAGACTCCTACCCAGCCACTCACAAGCTCAAGCACCTGCTGGCTATAAGGACATCCAAAGAACAAGTGCTCTTGAGACTCCACACCCACCGAGCACAGCTCACACTTCCCCATCCAAGTCCATGCCCCATTGCAGCATTCTATCCCTAGTTAAAAGCTTCCCTTGCACCATTAGCCACATAATAAAAGAGTGTTTAGGGGCATTCCATCGATTCCACACAACTGAAGCCATTACAAACTTAGGTTTTTCCCCAAGCAACCACCTATACCCCGAGGCAATAGAATAACAGCCCATTGAATCACTTTTCCACTTGCCCTGTTCATACCCCTCTCTGAACAAGTCACGGGCTTTGAGCAGCTGACTCCATTGCCAGCTGCATTCTTCTCTTCGAATATATTCCCAGAAATCCTGCCCCTTTAGATAAATGCTATGGAGCCACTTGATCCACATATTATCTTTTTTGCTAGAAATGTCCCAAACCAGCTTCCCAATGCTCGCAGCATTCCACCTCCCACAATTCTTTATATTAAGACCCCCCCCCCCCCCACTTCTTCTCACGGCACACAATGTCCCATACCACCAAGGCCCTAGTTTTACCACCTATTCCCTTTCCCCATAGGAATTCTCGGCACACCTGATCAATTCTGTGCACAATGCTCCGAGGCAGGACAAACATGGCACCCCAATAGCTATGTAGAGAGATGAGAATAGAGTTTATTAAGCAACATCTACCGGCATAGGATAAATTCCGGGATGTCCAACAAGTGATCCTTTTAACAATCTTATCAACCAAGAAATCACAGTCACTCCTACTCCATTTAGTAGGGGAAATAGGCACGGCCAAATATTTCATCGGGAAAGTCCCCTCCAGGAAACCAGTTTTAGACAAAATGTCACCTTTAAGAACAGAGGAAATACCAGCAATGTAAATCCTAGATTTCTGTGGGTTAGCACTCAGTCCTGAGGTTGATTGAAAGGCCTCCAGACACTTATGTATCACCTCAATAGAATGAGTCTGAGCCTTGCACATTATCAAAAGATCATCCGCAAAACACATACTCACCAACTAAATCATGAACTTATCTTGTATTTAACGAACGAATTTGGCAACATGCATGTCAAAAGATCACTGCATCAGCTAATAAATCATATACTAAGATCTCAATGGTCCCTTTCTCTAGACCCTAACACAACTATTAAACCTAATTTTCAATCAAGAGGTATCGGAGTATAATTTTTGGCCAAGTATCGATTTAGTAAACAGGTTATTACGATTAACTTATAATGCCCAAATATCATTTTCCTTTTGTTCGAATCTGACATCGTTCACAAGATGTAACGTTAGTAGGCTTATATTTAGGAGGGTTTAAATTAGTTTAGGTTTATATAAAACTAATTAATGGGTATAAAATAAACACATCAGAGGGGGTGTGTTTATTTAAACCCATAAGTATGGGTTTAGAGCTGAATTATATAAACCCATTGTTTAAATGTAACTACGAACCAAACACTTGAGTATATCTTAAACCCAAGTTTAAAATACCTAAACCCATCAACCAAACATGGGAGTTAACCAAGGGATGTGAATGCGAAGTATATGCTGCTAAACGCTGACTTTCATTTTAAATTGATTAATTCTATGTATAGTATACAAGGAGAAAATGATTAATCAAAGTATAATATGCATACTGCTAATTGGGGCACACCCTATGTGTGCGCAATGAAATTTGGTTATAATTACAAATAAACAAAATATCAATAATATGAATTATGAAATATTGGAGTGGATGTATGTGGTTAAGTTAGAATGGGATAGATGAGATTATGAATTAGTTGTGATTATTTTATGAGAATGTATTATTTTATTTTGTGGTTGTACTTTGAGAAATTTGCCTATAAATAGGCACCTTGAGTTGTATTGTAAAAACACACCATTGAAATTATTCATACTACATCTCTCTAAATATTCTCTCTATAATTATATTATCATAATATAAATATTAATCGCAATAATATTTTTATAACACGTTATCAGCACGAGCGCTCTCCGGCAACGATCAACCTCCGTCGAGATTATTTCAGGAGTGAGCAGAAGCGGTCTCCGGCAATGGCGTACCAATTTCACGAGTGAGATATTTATTTTTATGTACGGTAATTTTGTTTATATTAATCGTACACATTATAGATATTTAAAAAAAAAAGTAAAATATACAACAAAACGCCTCTAGCCAAGTGGTATCGCGGAATATCGTCATTTGTGGTGAGAGGTCCAGATTTCGATTCCTCTTGGTGGCGTGTGGATTTTTTTTAAGAATAAAAAAAAATAAAACAATATTTGTTTAAATTATTAAACAACTTTAAATTAATTACCGAATGGACGGACTATGAACTGGACGATGGACATGTATTTTGGACTATGGACCCGGATTTCGGACATGAATACGGACTTTGGACAATTGGCACGGATTTATTATACCATAATTACCTTATCGGACCTTACATAAATTAAACAAACGAATAATAAAAGATTTATTTTATTTGTTTATGTTATTGTTGTTACATATATTTTTGGATCTTATGATTTTTATTATTTATCTTATATGATTTAATTGTTATCATGTTTTTGATCTTATGATAGTATAATGTCGAACTTGGCAAGCTTAGAATTTGTTGTTTTCAATATTGTGATATGTTGGCTTGAAATCTGAATCGTGAAATAAAAAGGTCAATTATGGTTGATATTTTGATTGAATGCTTACGATATTTCCCGAAGTGAATGTACGATATTCCCAGAAGTGAATATATGGCTGTGTATGTTTATCGTTGTGAATATTCAAAAGATTTTCCCCGAAGAGGAAAAAGTGACAAATAAACGAGAATGAAATGTTGAGTTAAGACCGCTGTCAAGAATAATATTATCGTCGCGATTATTGAATCCTTATTCGCACCAAAAGATCCCGTAGATCTTTATAATTCAAGGTGAATAAAGTTCGAAACAAGACATTGCTCAAAATTGTGGTATTCAAGAAAATCGGAATCACGCCTAATATTTATCAAACATTCATTCGAATATTATGGAAGAAATTATCATTAGGGATGAAATTTTATGTTTGCAAATAGTCTATATATTATATGCCTTGCTACTCATACATGCATTTTCTTGCGTTATTTTTTTCATTAATGATATAACATTTTATGTTTGATAAGTATTTCTTGTTAAAGGTGAATGGTAAGGTGTTGATAATGACAATTATGCCCATACTGCAACATGCCATTATTCTGGAAGGCCCATTAACTGAATGAACCTAATAATAAATGAAACGAGTTTTTCATTTTATTTAGACATTTACGTAACATTACTTGAATATGGTATTTTATATAAATTTATATTATGTATCTCAACAACGCAATCAATTCCGCCACGGTGGTGGCGGTGCTCATCGGTGGCACGAGAATCTTCACGGTCCTAAAATGAGAATATGATTTATGAGGAGGTATGTTTACAATAATATGTATTTTTATATATTTATTGATGCTCCGGAAGGGCTAATGTTTTTATTGCCCAGAGGAACAAGGTTATATTGAAAATGGCTTATAATCTCCTATTTCTCAAATAAATTTATTAAGCTTTAAAGATATGCGAACGGAAATCATGTCGAGCCTGCTGAGAATGAAAGATGTTTATATTTACATATTATGAAGGCAATTTCGAATGATAAAAATAATTGTGAAAAGGCTTACATTCATTTGACTCTGGGTTATGTTATATTTGAGCATTGAATCATATGCTACCGTAAACCAGAAGTTTACTAATGACAGTATATTTATTGTTGGCATGACTAGTTGGACCATTCCGGTGCAATATTATGATGCAGAAATAATTAAAATTTACATGCGCAGTTATTGAAAAACCAGAAGATTTTTCCAAGAATTATCATGGGCTGCTTGCTCTAAAAAAAATTCATTATTCGCCCATCACCAAGGAAAATGAAATCGCATTCTTGGAAGCGTATACATATATGATTATATGCGAATTGATACATTCATCATGTTGGCCATCTGGGTATTGTACGATGCATCGATTAGATGGTCCCGTGTATGTTTGTTATCAACGCGGAACAAGGAGTTTGCGAGATTGCTTGCTCAATTGATTCAATGCACATTTCAGATCCGATAAAGAAAATACGCATTGATAATGCTGGCAAATTTACTTCCAGGGCATTTCATGATTATTGTATGTCTATATTGATGCTGAGCATCATGTGCCACATGTTCATACGCAAAACGGTCTTGTAGAATCGTTGATTAAATGCCTACAATTAATTACAAGCCCATTATTGATGAAGTCAAAGCTTCCCTCGTCTTGTTGGGGACATGCTATATTACATGCAGCGATGTTAATTCGCATCAGGCCAACAAGTTATCATGATATCCCCCCATTGCAAATGGTTTGGGCAGGAACCAGCTATTTTCCATCTTCGAATGTGCGGTATATGTTCCAATTGCGCCACCACAACACACAAAGACGGGACCTCAAAGAAGGTTGGGAATATAATATTTAGAACCTTTAACGGGGAATTTATTTACGGCTAGGTTTGCCGATTGTCATTTTGATGAATCAAATTTTCCGACATTAGGGGGAGAAAAGAAGCAGCTGGAAAAGAATATTAGTTGGAATGGATTATCGTTAAATCATTATGATCCTCGAACGAAGGAATGTGAACTAGAAGTTCAAAAGATAATTCATTTACAAAATTTAGCTAATCAACTGCCAGATAGCTTTACTGACCTTAAAAGGGTGACTAAGTCATATACCAGCTGCCAATGCTCCTGCAAAAATTGATGTTTCTATAGAACATACAAAGAATGATATTGGGCCTAAGCCACAACTAACGTGTGGTAGGTCATCGGGTTCCAAAGATAAAAGATCCTCGAAAAAGAAAAGGAGCAAACAATAAGAATGGTCCAATCGAGGATTTATCGACTAAAGAATAGTCGACGGGCATAAATGTTGATGAAAATAAAACTCAGGTACCTGAAAATTCAGAAAATTTTGAAAATAATGATAATGATGAGATCTCGATAAACTATGCCCATAATGGAATAAAATGGAACCGAGACGAAGTCAACGTTGATGATCTATTCTCATTTAACGTAGCACGACATGAATGAGATTACTGAGAATGAGGATCATGAACCAAGGTCTTTAAACGAATGTAGACAAAGAAAAATTGGGCAATGAAAAGATGCAATCGAGGCAGAATTTAAATGAGTCGGCAACGAAATGTTTCCGGACCTGTAGTCCGCATTCTAGAACTGTAAAGCTGATTTGATATATAAATGAGCATTAATCCGAAAGAGAAACGAAAAAGGCAAAATTGTGAATATGATGACGCACACCTTGTTGCACAAAGTCTTCTGGTATTAATTTGAGGAGACGTATTCTTCTTTGGTGGGCGCAATAACTTTTCGTTATAAAATTAGTCTGGCAATACATGAATGCTTGATATGCATCTTATTGACGTTATCATTATTTATTTATATGAAGCTCCCGGAAGGATTTTAGTTGCCCGGGAATTCAAGACTCCGGTATGAGTACTCAAGTAAACAGTATAAATTGCTTTGTGATTAAAACAATATGGGCATATGTAGTATAATCGCTTAAGAGAATTTTTAGTAAAGAAGTAAAAATGATCTACCTTGCCCTTTTATATTCATGAAAAGATCTACAAATGAGTTTGCCATTTAAGCAAACTATGCTGATGATATTTACATAACTGGAACTCCCGAAGAGTTATCAATATTTGTTAATTATTTGAAGGAGAGTTATAAAAATGATCAAATTTGCCCATGTATATTTATGACGATGTGAAAATGAGTTTGTTATCATTGCAGTATATGTTGATGCTATCAATATAATCAAAACTCCTGAAGAGTTATCGAAAGCTGTTGATTGTTTGAAAAAGGAGTTCGAAATGAAAGATCTCGGAAAAATGAAATTTTTTCTCGGACTGCAAATTGAATATTTAAAGAATGGAACATTTGTACATCAAGAAATACGAAAAAGGTATTGAAATGGTTTTACATGGACAAAGCTCATCCATTGGATACTCCGATGATTATCCGGTAGTTAGACGTAAATAAAGATCCGATCAGATCACGTGAAAATGAAGAAGAGCTACTTAGTCCTAAAGTACCATATCTTAGTACCATTGAAGCGATAATATATCTTACGAGTCATACAAGATCTGATATAGCATTGCTGTAAATTTATTGGCAAGATACCATTCTCCGCCGACTCGTTGACATTGGAACGAAGTTAAACGAATATTCTGATACCTCCAAGGAACAACTGATATGTTATTGTTCTAGTCTAATGAGATGAAAGCAGATTTAGTTGGGTATGCGGATGCTGGACTCTTATCAGATCCACATAATGGTCGATCGCAAAGTGATTATTTATTTACGTATGGAGGAACTGTCATTTCATGGCGATCAGTTAAACTAATTTTAACGGCTACTTCATCTAGTCGCGCTGAAATATTAGCAATTCATAAAGTGCCGAGAATGAATTTGGTTGCGATCGATATTATGCATATTCAACAAATGTGTAGGCTATTATCTGAAAAATTACTTCCGACGATATTATATGAAGATAATGCGGCATGTATTGCACAATTAAAGGAAGGATATATTAAAGGTGATAGAACAAAAGCATATTTCTCCAAAATTTTTCTTTACACACGAGTTGGAGAAAAATGGCGATATTGATGTACAACAAGTGCAATCTAGGGAAAATCTTGCAGATTTGTTTACGAAAGCACTTCCCCCAATAATTTTTAGAAAAATGATATATTCAATTGGCATTCAAAGACTTCGAGATTTGAAATGATAATATCATCAGGGGGAGCAAATACGCGTTGGACTCTTTTTCCCTTCGCTGTGATTTTTCCCATGTGGTTTTCCCAGTAAAGGTTTTCAAAGAGGCAACATATGAAAGCATAATAAAGGATTATGTACTCTTTTTCCTTCACTAGATTTTTATCCCACTGGGTTTTTTCTATAAGGTTTTAACGAGGCATATTCCTGAATATACAAGAGGAGTATTGTGAAATATTGGAGTGGATGTATATGGAGTGGTTAAATTAGAATGGGATAGATGAGATTATGAATTAGTTGTGTTTATTTCATGAGAGTGTATTATTTTATTTTGTGGTTGTAATTTGAGAAATTTGGCACCTTGAGTTGTATTGTAAAAACACACAAAGTATTGAAATTATTCATACTTCCTCTCTCTAAATATTCTCTCTATAATTATATTATCATAATATAAATATTAATCACAATAATATTTTTATAACAAATTTAAATTTATACGCAAAAGTAAAAAGAAATTCTTTTGTCATGATATATTATATCTAACAAATAAAAATCACTCATCATAGTAATATTCTTCCATATTATAAAGAGCATAAGAACCAAACCTAGAATAATAGTCTAATGAGTAATGGGTAGTTATCTTAAATCAGATTAATTTTTTAGTAGCAATGACATACTAATTTAATTTAATAGGATAGTTAACGTAAGTTATGATAAAAATTAGTGGGTGCTTATGTTTGATTTAGTAATATTCTTCCTTAGATATTTACACAGATCAAATTCCAGACCAAATTTGAGCCAGTTTATACGAAGCCCTGAGGTTAATAAAATAAAAGAGATGCATACACAATACATGTTTACCACTACACATAAGGCTGCCAGCAGACACACTGAATTTGGAATAATAAGCCAACTGCAGACATATTTTATACCTAATTAACTCAAATAATTGTCAAACTTACTCAAATTACAGACGCGAAGCAACTTGAATATATTAAATCTTCTGAAAGAGTTGACATTCCAAGGTATATGCTCATTAGATTCCTCTGCAGATATATTTCTAGTCAACTCACTCTCATATATATAATCACCATCATCCATTGTTAGCATTGCACCATCAATGTGCAATTAGCCCATCTTATAATCAAAGGTAGCACAGATCTTTCTCGGGCCATCAAAAGGTACGAAGACGAAGCTCTATAGATCTATTTATTAAAGCAATTTCTCGCATTTCTCTCATGTCTGTGTTTCATATCTTTAAAGAAAACTTTGATTCAGGTTTCAATGTTCTTGGGTTGGGATTACCGTTTGACTGCTGTAGAAGCTACCTATTTTTGACCTAAGTTGATATCTATCATACATGTCAACTTAACTTCGTGCCAACATACGTAGAAAGAGATTAAAAAAAAACCTACATGGCTTGAACTTTGGTTTTTCTTTCATCACCATCTTAAAAAATAATGTCATGTCCAATAATCAGTAGCCCTAGTTGACCAATTTCACTAAACTAATCTCAAGCAGATGCGATCTACTACAAAAAAAAACCCTTCACTCAGACACCATCATCATAATCATCATCCATTTTTTTCAACAGAAAATTCCAAAAAGAAAAAAGAAAAAAAAAAATGGCCCGCGAGCAGCTCCAAGTGCTCAACGCCCTCGACGTCGCAAAAACCCAACTCTACCACTTCACGGCCATAATCATCGCGGGCATGGGCTTCTTCACCGACGCCTACGATCTCTTCGCAATCTCCATCGTCTCGAAGCTATTGGGCCGCATTTACTACACAAAGCCCGGCACCCCAAAGCCCGGTACTCTCCCCCCGAGCATCTCCTCCTCGGTCACGGGCGTCGCCCTCGTCGGAACCCTAGTGGGCCAACTCTTCTTCGGTTGGCTCGGGGACAAAATGGGCAGAAAAAAGGTCTACGGAGCAACCCTACTCATAATGATTGTGTGCTCCGTAGCCTCGGGCCTCTCCTTCGGAAGCTCGCCCAAGGGCGTTTTGGTAACCCTGTGCTTCTTCAGGTTCTGGCTAGGGTTCGGGATAGGAGGAGACTATCCCTTGTCGGCTACGATCATGTCCGAATACGCGAACAAGAAAACCCGAGGCTCCTTCATAGCCGCGGTCTTCGCCATGCAGGGCTTCGGGATTTTGTTTAGCGGGATTATTTCCTTGATCGTCTCAGCGGCGTTCAAGAACAAGTACAAGGCGCCTTCATACGAAGCGAACGCCGCGTTGTCTTTGGTTCCCCAGGCGGACTACGTCTGGAGGATTATTTTGATGTTCGGCGCGTTTCCCGCGGCGTTGACGTACTACTGGCGGATGAAGATGCCCGAGACGGCTCGGTACACGGCGCTGGTGGCGAAGAACGCCAAGCAGGCGGCTCAGGACATGGGAAAGGTGCTCAACATGGAGTTCGAGGATGAGGGGGAGAAGATCGAGAGGCTCGCGAGGAAGAACGCGAATAGCTTCGGGCTCTTCTCGAGGGAGTTTGTTAGGAGGCACGGACTTCACTTGTTCGGTACCATGTCGACTTGGTTCCTCTTGGACATTGCGTTCTACAGTCAGAACCTCTTCCAGAAGGACGTGCTTTCTAACATCGGGTGGATCCCTCCTGCCAAGACGATGAGCGCCATTGAGGAGGTTTACACGATTGCGAAGGCTCAGTCTCTGATCGCGCTGTGCAGTACCGTCCCGGGGTATTGGTTCACCGTCGCCTTCATCGATATTCTGGGAAGGTATGTTGCGGGCTGTGATATTCGTTAAATCAGTGCTCTTTTTCGCTCACTATGCTTTCGTCTAGGCTTGATTATTTCGTTTAGGCCTATATATTAGGGGGTGACATTTTGAGGACGCATAGACAATTTTAGGACGATAAGTTTCGAAATTCATGCAGTTTGAGAACACTGAACGTAAATGTTGCGATTTCGGGATTCGAAGCCATTTGAAAACTGCAAGTTTCAAAATCGAATCACTTTGAGAACTACCGTTGATTGTCCTTTACAATTTCGAAACATCCTAAAATTGCACCATTTGATTTAGAAGTGTCATAATTTGTACGCTTCTAAACCTATTGTCCTAAAATCGAAATATTGCACTGTCCTCAAATGGCTACAACTTTGAAACTTATTGTCCTACAATTGTTACCGCTGTTCTACGCGTCCTCAGATCGACGCTTTTCCATTATGCAGGACAAAAAAATTCGTCTGTAACAACGTATACGTCTTTTTCACGACAGGTTCATCATACAGCTGATGGGATTCTTCTTCATGACTGTGTTCATGTTCGCGATAGCCATACCGCACGACCACTGGCTCCAAAAGTCCAACCGCATAGGATTCGTGGTAATGTACGCACTCACATTCTTCTTCGCAAACTTCGGCCCCAACGCCACCACCTTTGTCATCCCGGCGGAGATCTTTCCGGCGAGGCTGAGGTCAACCTGCCACGGCATCTCCGCCGCCGCCGGAAAAGCCGGCGCCATCGTAGGAGCCTACGGTTTCCTTTATGCCGCTCAGAGCACTCACAAGGATAAGGTCGACGCTGGCTACCCCACTGGCATCGGGGTGAAGAATTCCCTCATCATATTGGGCGGAATCAACGCCCTCGGAATGATTTGCACCTTCGCCGTCCCCGAGGCTAAGGGGAAGTCCCTTGAGGAGGCTTCTCAGGAAGTTATTGATAATGGTGATGAGTTTGAGGGGGCTTGAGTATTTCTTTCACTATGCATACTATTCAACATTGTGATTTGGGTTTTACTATGTATAATTATTGCTTTTTAAATTTGTGGCATTGGTTGACTTCTGTGACGTTGATTTTGATCTTTCTTTCCATATGTTCGTGTATGCTTGTTATAAGTGTTTTTGTTGCTTTGAAGTGCGGAGTTTTCATCAATTCCATCACCTAATTAATTGAAGGTTTATATATATATGTATTATATGTTTGCTAAACCGTTCAGGTAGATCCTAATTCTCTGTAGCTCTAGCCAAATCTGCATCCGGTGGGGGAAGAACTAGCCCCAACAATGGCTTCTTTTTAGTTATTTTTGGATTATTAGTAATAAAACATCCACGTAAACAAAAAAGGCAACAAATTACTAGAAAAAAAGAAAAAAAAAAAAAAAAAAACTCTTTGCATACAAGAAAACATAGGTGTGCTACGTCATCTTACGTAATCAACCGATCTTGCTCGAGGTGGAGCAATCGTGGGTCCGAAACGGCTCATCCATCGATGAGGACACACAATTCTCGGGCATGGAAATGTCGGACGACGTCCGCATCTTTTTCTTCTTCTTCGTAGAAGAGTCAGCAGTCGAGCACAAATCCTCCCCGTCCCCCCTCGACGCCTCCTCCGTTATTCCTTTATTACAGCTACCCTCTCCATCGCCGTCGTCGAATCTCCTCATCCTCCGTTCGTCGAAATCGTCTTCCTCGGCCATCGGCGTCCTTTTTCGATCCTTGTCCGGCGGTAGGATCTCATTTCCTCTCGAAATTCCCATAGACGGGACCCGCTGATCGTAGGAAGAAGCAACGGTTTCTTCTCTTACATCCACCGCCCCCAAAAGGGGGCGCGGACTTACGAAGGCGTTGTCGGAGACGACCTCGTGCGTTCCGCAGTCGGAAGCTTCTCTTCCGCGCATTACGGTGATGGCCCTCGTCAGGCGATCCCTCGCAGCGTCGGGGTCGACGATTGGCTTGGGATAGTTCGTACCCAAGTCGACACCTGCCGATCTGAGCACTGTCGGGGGAGCGTCGTAGGGATGATGGATCCACTCGTTGGGCATTCGAGCAAGCTCAGGCAACCATTGCCTCACGTATTCTCCTTCCAAGTCGAACCAAAATCCTTGAATCTGCGTATTGCGAGGAAAAAAAAGAAAGAATTAGTATAACTCAACGCCCCGCACAATACCACTTTTCTGTTCCGCAATGTGTCTGGGATACGGGCGTGTTTCTGGTCTGCCAATGTTACCGCTTTTGTATCATTTTGTTTTGTCTTAACAGAATTTACGGGCCGGTCGTTTCAATCTTACATTCTTCGTCCTGCAAAAATTCGGACTAGCCCAGGGCGCAAAAGCCGTCTATACCGACGGTAAGTTAATCGTCGGACTAAAACGGCACAAAATCGATAACATTTGAGGACTAAAAGTGGCATCTCGGAACGTGGGGGGATAAAAAGCACGCTTATATCCCAAACACTGCTACAAAGAAACGAGACCATGTATGATCCTACCAAGCAATAACAAAAAGAGCAGACGTATTGCATCCTCGTACCTGCGGTGCATCCATACGCTCCAGCTCGTGTCCGTCGGGCAAACCGCCCGATATGTATTGCCATCCGAGTATATCGGATTCCAAGTCGGCATCCAAAAGGGTATCCCAGAAGTACTTCACGCCCCATTGCCACGGCAAGAGCAAGAACTTGACGAAGAAACTCGATACGATCACTCGAATCCTATTATGGATCCAACCCGTGGCCCATAGCTCCCTCATGCCCGCGTCGACCAACGGGTAGCCCGTCCTGCCCTGCCTCCAGGCTTTGAAATTAGCCTCGTTCGCATCCCACGGGAAATACCTTAAATTCCCGAGCAAAGACCTCTCGTGGGAATGCGGGAAGTTGAAGCATATGTATCGAGAGTATTCTCTGAGCCCGATGGCTTTGAGGAAGTGGGTTGCGCTCTCGTCGGCGGAGGAGTTCTCTTCGTTCTTGTAGACTATCTGCTTCATGCAGACGGTTTGGAAGATTTTCCTCACGCTGATCTCGCCAAAGTGTAAATAGGGCGATAAGAGGGACGTCGAATTTCCCGCCACGCGAAGCCTGTCTTTCGAGTAGTTCGCCAGGTGGCGCTCGACGAATTCGGCGAATACCTTGTCTGCATTGCTCCATCCCGGCGACCATCCCCGTCCCAGTAGGGCGTTGCTGGGCTTTTCGGATTCGTTTTCGAGCGCTAATGCTTCTATTGAGCTATTCTCGATCTTCCCTGCAAAAAGAAAAAAAAAAAAAGAGAAGAAAATGCTACTTTCTAAGTGCGACAAAACACTGCAATCACCACAAAATGGACGACATTTTCAGTCATCAATGTCCGGACGAAGTATGGGCGTTTCTGATCCCCATATTTCTAGATGCCACTTTTAGTCCACAAAGTTTATCAATTTCGACCATTTTTTGTCCACGGCTTAATTTAATAGTTAATTTAGACGTAATTTAAACGTGGGAACAAATGTTAAATTCCGCTTAACTAACGATTAAATTAATTGGTAGATCAAAACAATCCAAAATCGATAATATTGAGGGACTGAAAGTGGCATTTAGAGATATAGTTAACCAGAAACGTCCTAAACATTGGGAAGTAAAAACGTCGTTCGCCCCACCCCAAAAGCACAATTATTTGTTACCTTGCGCTTGCACCAAACACCTCGGAGGAAGATGTGAGACGGGCTCGTTCGGCATGTTTACACATTTATCCCAATAGGCTTCGAAGGTCGTAAGGGCTCGTTCCCTCTCGTCATAAACCTCCCACGGCTCGTACAACAAATCGCCATTGTAACTCCTTACAGCGATGCCAAGCTCGACGAGCTTCTGCTTTATAGTATGGTCGCGAACGAGCGAAATTGGATCTGCAAAGAATAGGCAAAATAGCTGCCTTTGCTTTTTACGAAAGATCGAAGATTTAATCAGCGAGGGGAAAATAAAAAAGCGTATGTTATACCGTAGAGATGGTTGAAGACGACCTTTGTAGCCTTAACTGCTGCGATGCAATCTAAGAGTGCTGTAAGCGTGCTCTGTGCTTTGATTAAGATCAATTCTGCGCCGAGGGACTTTAGAGAATGCTGCAAATGGACGAGCGATTGCTTTAGCCACCACCGAGAAACTCGCCCGGGATGGTACTGACCTTCTTCGTTAGAACACCATATGAAGATTGGTAATACGCTTCCATCTTTTGCAGCAGCGGATAAAGCTGGGTTGTCTTCGATCCTTAGATCTCTCCTAAACCACACTATGGTTGTTGTCTTGCAATCGTTCGCCATTGATTTTCTTTTCTTTTTTCGAGATTCTTTTCCGTGCCGTCTCTAATCTAAAGATGGTTTAGCTCGTAAAGTAATACTTGTGTAGCATCGCACTCATCCACCTCAGCTGCCAAAGATCCAATCTTTTCACTGGGGAAATAAAACAAACGGGTTATATGCAACAACTCAACAATAGTTCTGTAGCACGAGGATCGCACTCATTCATCTCAGCAGATAAACATCCACTCTTTTCCCTGGGAGAATAAAACAGATTATATGCAACGATGCAACTCAACTCAAGTCAATCTCATCGAAATCATGGTATAAGAGACAACAAACCGTGATTCATACATAATTCGGAAAAAGAAAACCACAAGGGAGAGGATAATTAACGAACAACTGAACTACCTAGAGAGCGCGGTTCTTGGTAATAATGGAAGGAAAAAAAGAAAGGAAAAGATGTTCGAAGATCTGCAGAGAATAATGGAGTTTCTTCCTCTGACCAGCTTAGCTTGCTTGTTCCCAAAGTTCACTACACAGCTATTGCAATTTTTTAGGTAAGCGATAAAAGAAGGAAAAAAATTCATTAAACAATGTTATCCACAGACAACAGAGGGAAGAAGACCATTCACAGCCACACAAACGGTGAGGTGACGACAAAAAATAATGGGACAAGGACAAGTTTGCAAGTGTGCTATAAACCCAGATAAACATTGCGCATCTAGTCTATCTATATCTAGATTTTTATTTACTGAGCTGAGTCGGTATTGCAATGGAAATTAATGATTCTTGAGTCCCATAAATTGATGCTTCTTTTTTTAGAGAATTACATTTGTTTTGATAATGGAATTATAAAATTAATTGAGTTTTTAAATATATTATAAAACTAATCAATTTTTTTAATTCTAATTAGTTTTCTTTTCATTATAACCACGAAAATACTTAACATTACAATTTTACTTATTTTAACTCAAACATATTAAAAATATATTAATTAAAGAAATAATCAAAAGAAAAATAAAATTACTTGGCGTTACCATGACCTACTCTTCCCACGTGAGTTAAATATCTAGAGCTATCAACTGACCAGCAGAGCGGGCCAGCCCGTAGCTCGCCAAAGCGCGCCATGCGGGGTGGACGAGGGTAAGCCCGCCGTTTGGCACTGGAAATTGAAGGCCTGCACGCCCAAATTAAAAAAATGAAAATTAAAAAAATAAAGGAAAAACAATAAACATGGAACATTTAAGCTCGGAATTAATTATAATTAAAGTTAATCTCGTAATAATAGTTCATTTATATTATTAAACTTGAGTAAATTAAAAATTGAAGCTAAAAAATACAAACATACCTATATAATTTATTTATGTATTAATATTAAATAAAGAATATCATATTATAATTCCTGGTGGCCTCAATATGATATTGTTTTATTAAATATTGATGTATAAATTATATAGGTATATTTTTTAGCTCTGATTTTTAATTTACTCAAGTTTAATAATATAAATAAATTATTATTGCAAAATTAGATTTAATTAGAATAAATTTTGAGCTTAAATATTTATTTTTTTATTGTTTTTTTGAATTTTTCCTTTTTTCCTGATTTTTTTTTTATTTGGGCGGGGAGGACTTTCAATTTCTAAGCCTGCCAAACGGGGGCCTACGCAAGGTGGGCTTGGCGGGCTAAAGCCCGGACCGGCGGCCCATTTTGATAGCTCTAGATATTGAACTCACATGGGAGGAGTAGGTCATGGCCACGCCAAGTAATTTTATTTTTATTTTAATTATTTCTTATATTTGAGTTAAAAGTTGGGGTAAAATTTTAATTATTAACAAGTGATGTGCTATTTGAAGGTAACAATAGTAAAAAAATTATAATTTTAAGTATTTTCGTGGTTAAATGAAAATAAAATAGTTAGAGTTAAAAAAGTTGATTAGTTTTGTTATAAGTTTAAAAACTCTCAGCTTCTTTTTCCCTGATTCTATCTAGGGTCCTACTATTCACACCCCCCTTGGGATGAAAAATGCTATCCACACCCCCTAGTAATTTAATACTTTCCATTTTAATTCTTTAAAATAACATGAAATTTGTTAAAGTTATTTTCTCTAATTACTTTCCCTCTTGAATTCAACAATAATAATAGTATTAATTTAATTATTATAACATTTTGCATTTTAATAATAATATATGTAAGTACTCGCTAGTTTTACATTCTATTATAAAAAGTGCTCATTTTTTAAATTTATACACACTAATAATTAACTTAATAAACTAATCATATAACACAATATATCTTATTAACTTAAACAAATACTATTGAAAAAAAATTTATATTTGATTTAGTGAGACACACAGTCACATATATTTTCTTGCAGAATAAATTATATATAAATAAAATAAAAATGCTAAATATAGATATTCTAAATATAAATAATTTGACATACAAATATTATTATATATATTTTTTTCGAGGAATTAAGATATAAATCTGAACATGTAATTGTGTTAAAATCGTTACAAAATAAAAGCTAGTACATAATGTTAAATTTCCTTTTTTAGTTTGTATGTAACTAATATGTGAGATAATATAACTAATAAAGAACTAGTTAAACTTGGAAAAATGCATTATTTAATATTTAGTAATTAATATGGGGGTGTATTTAGTAATTAGGGGGGTGTGAATAGAATTACCCTTCTATCTATCCTTAACATTCCATAAAATGGCTAAAACTTCAAACTTTGATGCTGCAAATTATTCAAAATGAGGAAATTCAAATAACAGTTCTGATTGAACTCGTAACAGACGAAGTGAAATTTCAGCACCAAAAACAAATTTCGGTACATTTTGGAGCGGATAACGAGTGAAATTGCTACTCTATTTTAAGAATAACCCAATATAGGACTGCAAGCCATCTTATCAAAGAATATCCAAGAATAGAGTGAGGCAGTAGAAGTAATAAAGATGAAGGCTTCAAATTGAACCCCAAATTGCAGAATCACCACAAATTAAGTTAAAAGGCGATGGTAAGGTGTCAAACGCCAACCATTACAACCTTATTGAATGACTGAAATATTTCAATATAAATCATCATCACTGCAACAACACAAAGGACAAAGAGAGGTTTTGTTTAAGAAAGACAAGAGTACGCTAGAGCTTTCTCTTCGGACAACTCTGCAGCTGTCAAATCCAATTTCTTACGCGAGAACTCGTCAATGGATAGCCCTGTAATATAAAAAACCCGAACAAGAAATCAAATTTAACATCATCAGACTGAAAAGAGGAACAAAAAATGGTGGGGGCATCTTTTGGATTCAATTTCAAACCTTGAACAATAGACCATTCGCCGTTCTTGCATGTTACTGGGAAAGAGTAGATGAGCCCGAGAGAATGACAAAAATAGTGTTATTTTTAATAGTACTATTACAAAACCATATAACTTCCTCACCATAATACAAAACTAATCAACTTTTTTGATTTAGACTAATATTATTTTCAGTTTTCCCCCACAAATCTTTTTAATATTACGTTTTTCTCTATTACTATTTCAAATAAGCAACACAGTTGCTCTTTATTATATTTTAACCCTAAAATGTTTTTTACTCATTATTTCTGTTTTCATTCTCGGCATTTACCATCGAAATCAGTTCTACGTGGCATTCTTCATCTTGGGATATATATTAAGAAATATTCTCTAATTCATTGACAAACAAAAAACTCAAGAAAATTTGTAATAATCCGTAGAATATTCAAATAAGTATTATTAAACAAAAATAAACATCTAAAATAATTATCACAATTCACATAATTTTTCCTTGCGTTTTTCTTGTGAGACCTTCTATCCATTTCACATTATCGAAATTTGAAAACGAAACTTGAAAATCTATTGCAATATACAACAAATATTAAATTACTAATTTGTTCAAAATTTAATATAACAACTGATGTGCACAAAAGAAAAAAAAAATAAAGGCAAACAAAAACAAAATGGTTAGCCGTCATTGTCAACACACATGTACAACACACGATAGAAATTGAGACCTTGTTTTGGATTAGTGTGAGAAGCTCTACCTTTGAGATGATTAGTTAGTCAATACCTTTGAGATGATTAGATATACGTTCTTTGCCCATATTATGGTATAAATGGATTATTTTTCTTACTGATTTAACTAGTTTTTTGTTTGGAGCTTATTTCTTTATTAATATCTTCGATATTAAATCAGTAGTATTCAACTATTAAGATCGAAATATGAGATTTTATAGTTTATCGAGGTGTTAAAAAAGATTATGGTTAAAATATAATTGTTGATAATTATGTTGAGAATTTGTGATAATGATGGTGAAAAAAAAGTAATATTAAAAAGATTTGTGGTGAAAACCGAAAATACTAATAATTAATTTGAAAAAGTTGATTAGTTTTGTAATAGTGGAGAAAGTTATTTAGTTTTGTAATAGCACTATTAAAAATAATACTATTTGTGTTATTCTCTCAGATGAGCCCAGCTGGGACGTTGTAAGACCCATCAGAGTACACACCCATTGAAACCCAAGAACCCTTAAAAAAAATTTCCATGCAATTATTTCGACTGTCTTTTGATATGGTGATAGTCCATTCGAAGTTTTATGTAAGAAAGACTTTATTCTTACCTCGGGCGTTCCAAGGACCCAATCGCGAATGTGGTCACAAGCAGAACTAGCAGCAGAAAGAGCGCTCGACAGCTTTCTTGCCTTGATGATTGCAGCTCCACGCTGCTGAACAGTAGTTATGAACTCTGCGTTCAACTCAACCTGTGCCAAGAATGAGAAAGCAAAGATAGTCAAAGGGAAAAATATGCTCTGGGATGATATTGATTACTATCTATATATTGTTTTGCTATGGAAGATCAAATGAATCGAGCTTCTTTTTTGTACCATTCATCGTCAGCAATGAGCTCACGAACAGGTTTATCGCCAGACGGGGTGTTCACAGTAGCATGATTCACGTCGGGGTACTGAGTCGAGGAGTGGTTCCCCCATATGACGACGTTCTTAACATCAGAAACTTGAACGTTCAGCCTCTCTGAGATTTGACCGAGTGCTCTGTTATGGTCCAACCTTGTCAAGCAAGTGATGTTCTTCTCAGGGATGGACGGTGCAAACTCTTTCAGAATCAAGGCGTTGGTGTTTGCTGGATTAGCAACGACCAAAACCTGCAAACGGATATATATTTGAGAAATTGTGTTTCTAGCAAACCCTCGACCAAAACCAGAAAATATGATCGTGAAAACACTACCTTGCAGTTCGGAGCAGCGTGTTTCTCGAGGGCAGAAGCTTGGGACTTGTAGATGGAGACATTCTTACTCATTACATCTTTGCGTTCCATGCCTTCTTTCCTTGGGAACCCGCCGACCATAACAGCAACGTTGACCCCAGTGCAAGCTTCAACAGCATCAGTGGTGGCCACAACACCTAATTGATCCAACACGGTAAGTAAAGTAAAGCTTTTCATCGCTTGATTATCAACTTTTAGAAAGGTTAGTGGGTGAGTTATAAACCTTTGAGAAGGGGAAATGCAGCGTCAATCAACTCCATTTTAACTCCATTGAGCGCTTCAGCGGCAGGTGGAATATCAAGCATGTGGAGGATTACGGGCTGCTCGGGGCCCAACATTGCACCACGGGCGATCATGGGTACAAGAGCATACCCGATTTGTCCTGTAAGACGAACACACATTTTATAAATTACCCAATTTGAACAGCAAAGAAGATTAAGTTCAAAGTTTTGGTTCAATAATCAGAAAAGGCCTGCCATTATGTAAGGATTTTCAAAAACATATGCAGATATCAGAGTTCAAAATATCGTCATCTCATTTGCCTCAAATAAAACCAGAATTGGCTCAAGTTCAAAGCCAAAGAATCCTATATCTCTAGATAAAAACCACAGATCATCTCATATTCGCCAGTGTGGTGATCTTAAAAAATTAACACCCCACTTAAGAATCTCAACGCCTATATTCCACATATACATCGATCCCAATTACTTCCACAAATCAAGGGAAGTGGAAACGGACAAAAAATCAACAGAAAAAGCCGATGCCTCAACATACGAACGGATTAAACAGCAAATAGCTGTATAAAAAAATCAAAAGCACAGATCTTTGATATCAACTAGTACCTGCAGCACCAGTGACGAGAACACGAGCTGGTTCTTTAGCCATTGCTTCGCTCTTTCTTCTTAGATGTGAGTATCGACGATATCGATGAGTGCTAAGTAAATGAGTGCTAAGTAAATAGCCTTGGTCATCTTTTAAAATAGCATCCAATTTTACTTTTGTACCATTACTAACTCTGTGCTAAAGACTATTTTACCCTTATTTATGTCAATCAACAACTCAACAACACTTAACGAAAAAATTAATTAAAGGGTTTACATGTTACACTGTAGCGAATCTGAAATATCAGACCCGTAATAGAAGAACGGAAGGGTAAAAGTAAAAAAAAAAAAGAAAAAAGCAACCACTTTCAACTTTCACTTCACTTTTAGTAAAAAAAGCAAGCGTTCTCTCCCGCCCTTATCCTGCAAATCGTTTTGTCTGCAACTCAAACTAAAATCCGAACCTCAATCTACTCAATTGACAATGGCATTCAACGCCAACACCCAAAGAGTGGAGGTATGTGTACTCTTCGTCTTCTTCAATTTAACGCGAGAAGTGGTCTGAGAATGACCCATCGAACCCTAATTTGGTGGGGACCCGTGCTTGCAAGCACAGTCTGTGCTTGCAAGCGTACGTCGGTTTTTAATTCATGGGTCCCGTGCTTGCAAGCACCCGCTTCTGAGCAGGGGACCTGTGCGTATTTCATGGGACCGCCCATAAGATGATGGTCGCCAGCACGGGTCCCCTGCGTTTTAGCGCGGGTTCCCTGCTTAAACGCTCGGGTCCCCTACTTATAACGCGCGCAATGACACGGGACCCGCCCGTTAAGGGGCGGGTCCCGTGTCATTGCGCGCGTTATAAGTAGGGGACCCGAGCGTTTAAGCAGGGAACCCGCGCTAAAACGCAGGGGACCCGTGCTGGGACCGCGCCGATGCGCTGGGGTCTCATGCGCATCCGTGCTTGAATCTCAGCATATGCGATGCGGTCCCCTGCGCATCTGCTCATAAGGGTATTCTATTTTTCAATCTTTATACCACGTAATTAGCTCAGTGTTTTACAGGTTGTGATGAACAAGCAGTGGGGCACAGAGGACGAAGTTCCTTATTGCCGTGTAAAGCTGAACTCGTTATACGGCGAGGCCAGCCAGCTGATAAGACAATGTCTGAACCACCACGAGTGGGAGATTTTAGGAACGAGAGTCCGTTCGGACGCCTTGTTAATGCGGAGCCCGCAACCCCTCGGGCCAGTTGCTGTGTTACCTCATCCAGAGGCAGACGAGTCTGCACAACCGCGATGAGCTGTGGATGATTGTGGGCGACAGGCCACTCCGATTTTCAAAATTGTAGTATTGCCTAATCACCGGGCGAAGTTCGCAGCCGAGATACCGCCGGTAAACGGCGACTCACAATTCACCGTAAGATATTTTGGCAACAGGAATGTCCGCATGTCGCACGTCAAGCATGCGTTGGAGGCGTTATCTGGCGACGAGGAAGATGCAAACTTCGAGAAGTTGAAGTTGGCGGACGTCTACTTCGCCACCGCCGTGTTGATGAGTCGACCGTCGAAGAAGGACACCGTCGTGGATCAGTGTGTCCTTAGCCTCGTTGAAGATCAGTTTGCATTCTCCCAATATCCTTGGAGAAGCGTGGCGTTCGATGAGGTCATACGCACTTTAAAGATACCGGAGAGGAAACGAGAGTGGCTGATCAGTGGGTTCGTACAACCACTGCAGGTGATTCATAATTAAGCTTCTTTGCATACCTTTTTGTGACATATAAATAATTGCTAATATTTGTTGCGTTATTTGTATTCAGATACTCGCTTACGAGTGCATACCGGGCGTTCAAGACGCCTTTGCGGTGCGCAGGGGTGAAGATTTGACGCCACACATGCTAAGGTGGGTGAACAACAATTGGGATCGCAAGAATTGCCCGACTTTGAGGAGCGTCGCAGATGCCGCTGACGGGTCCCATGTACGAGGGTTGTTAGTGCCGTCAGCGGCCGAGCAGGAGGCGGCGTACTATAGGGACAGCGTCTTTGACGTTGGGCCGGCACACGAGTTATTCGATCGTGTGACCTTTCTACTATCACACGGAGTGGAAGCTAGGTGTTCCAGCGGACACGGCGATGGCGGCGAGGGCCCTAGCCGGCAGAATGTCGAAGCTGAGGTAGTCCTCCAGATCGAGAGCAGTGGCTTTCTCGACGAGGATGATTTAGCGATTGTACCTGTTCAAGAGTTCCCCACACCTGTGGCGGTGTTTGAGGCTGGAGATTTTGGTGCTTCGTCGAGGACCCGAGGATTTCGAAGAAGAGGCAAATCGACCGTAGAAGTTGTTGATCTAAGTGATGAGGATTCAGAAGAAGATATAAACGAGCAGTGGAGCAAGAAGTACCTCGGGCGACTTGACTTCTCCGGGCGTCAATTGATAAACTCATTTATCGTACATAAACACGTAATAATTTTTTTGGCAGTGATAAGGTTTGGGAAAGTGACATGTTCGACGTGGATGCCCAAGGCTTCTACATGTTGCTCTTCGATGATATGCTCAAGTCCAATCGTCTTGACGCATACCCAGATTGCTTGAGGCGAATCTATGCGAACTCCGACCATTATCCTCGCGTGTTCGTCTTTCCAAGTTACGTGCAAGACGAGCACTTTAGAAAGGCGCAAAAATTGAATAGGAAGGCGAAAGTGACGGTGGATGATATGGATAAATTCCTTAGTGGATTGTCGAGAAGCAGTCGGATATGGTTGGAGCGTCTCACGGAGGATGAGTTGGTGCGATGCAAGTACATCAACTCTCCTGTTTTCGCAAAAAGTCATTGGGCAGTGCTTATCTTTGATGCGTCAATGCAAACCTTCGTCCTTAACGATTTGTTGGGCGTGCATCAAGTTTCATTCGCCGCGAGAGTGTTCGTAAGTAGCTGAATCCGTCTGTCTATCATTTTAATTTATTTAGTAACATGTTCGTAACATTTGCTATATTTTGCAGGCGGAGTTTCTTTCTGCATATTGGCGTTTCAAGTTCAATATTGTGACAAAGGTGAACTTGAATAATAGAAAGAATCTGAACCAGAAGGCTGGCAGCTTGGATTGCGGGGTTCATGCGGCGTTGACGGTGGAGACGATTATGGTTGATACGCCAGAATTTAATGAATATTAAATGCAGTTAGATATTTTAGCATATCGCTCCACTATGGCTGCACGGATATTGCGTGACCAGCATAGCTGTATGCTCCATTTGCTGGTGCCTAGGTGGTTTTGAACATTTTTGTATATTTTGAACATGTTGAAGTCTTGGATGTTAGTTTGTAGGGTTAGTAGAATAAAATTTCTTTCATTGTTGAATAATTGATTGTGTATGAAACGCAACGTGATGGGTGATTTGACAGGTGACTGAGAAAATAGTTTTGACCCAATGCTCAATAATTGTTCAATTATTATTGGTACGACTCAATAATGAAAGGTGACCAACCCTAGATTGGCAGGCGACCCGCTCATCCGCGCTTGGGACCCGATTGTCAGCGCCAATGCAATATGCGCGGGCCCCCCGATTTTACACGTTATCACGTGCGGGTCCCCTATTACACGTTATGGTCCCCAGATCCAAAAGCGCCGGTTCCATGTATGTATGCGCACACGGACCTTACCTTACATCATGTGCGGGTCCCCTGTTATCACGTTATGGTCCCCAGATCAAAAAGCGCCGGTCCCATGTACGTATGCGCGCACAGACCTTACCTTACCTCATGTGCGGGTCCCCTATTGTCACGTTATGGTCCCCAGATCAAAAAGCGCCGGTCCCTTGTGTATATGCGCAGGGACCTTACCTTACCTTACGGTCGGGTCCCGTGTTTAAGCAGCTTTGGTCCCCAGATCCAAAAGTGCCAGTACCTTGTTTATCGCACGGACCCTACCTTACCTTACGTGCGTCACCCTTGATTTTAATAAAACAGAAATAGTATAACAAATTAATTAAAAGCAACGCGTGAATGTATTAAAAGCTGCGCGAGGATTTTGCAACTCCGAGCACTCATTCGACCAAGCAAGCTCACCAAATTATTCTTCTTCTACAGGTGATAATCATGACGATCACGGGCATTTTTTTCCAAGTCGATGGTCAGTGGATAATTCGCGAGGACAGTACGTCGAACTGGGTTCCTGATCCAAGTTGCCGGTGGCAATCAATCTTGGTAGACGATGATTCATGCACGTTAGTGGATCTCACTAATGAGATATTGAAAGCCTTGTCGTTACGCAACGACAATACCAAAGTTAGGATAAGCTACATGCCTTGCATAAACTACAATTATGTACGCCCCATCTACATCGAGAACGATTACGGCGTACGTGCGTACCTTGGTTATGCTTGTCCACGATCAAGACCACCTCTTCACGTAACTTGAGTTATCCGTCATTGCTGCACCGCCACCTCAACCTCATGATAATGATTTGTCGGGTTTCGACATCGGCCTTATAGCGCAGTGTGATACAAATGCAGAAATCCAACCATTTGAGGATTTTCCCAGCACATCTTACAACCCTCCTTACCAAAGTAATGAAAGCAGTGGCTATTTAGGCGATTACTCCGGAATGGGCGGCCAAGAGTATGATAATGAGAACGAGCAAGTCGGACGGGAAACTGAAAATGAAAACGAGCAAGGTGCTACATATGATGATGATGATGATGATGACGATGATGGTGGTGATGATGACGAGTTTGATGTCGATGAGTACGAAGACGCTATAGATGTGGCCGAAGATGGTACCTATTCGTTTACGGATGGTTCGACCCTATACGTTGGACAAGAATTTCGTAGCAAGCAAGAATTCAAGGACGAAATCACTAAAATCGCAGTCGCCGCATGCTTCGACCTCCAAGTGGATAGGTCAAACAAAACCCTGTACGTAGTCAAATGTGCGATCGAGAACTGTGAATGGCGAGTACGAGCTGCACAGGACAAGAACTCCCACTGTTTCTCGATCCGAAAGTACAACAACACGCACACGTGTGGCGTGCCTCATCGATGCCGGAGAAATTGCCAGGGAAGTTTGTCGCTCGTATCGAGCACGTTGTTGGAAAATTTCAGGTCTCCTAAAGACATCCCGACACCCAGTTCCATACAGTCGATGATGCAGAGCAGGGGAATTCCCGTTTTATACTACAAGGCTTGGAGAGGGAAACAAATTGCGATCGATGAACTAGTTGGTAACAGGGAGTCTTGCTATGGTTTACTGCCGGCGTTTTACTCAGGGAACGGAGTCATGGACGTGGTTTCTCTTGAGATTGCGACGTTTTGTCGCGGATAGCGACATCTTGTAATAATTTCTGATCGGAACAATGGAATCAAGAATGCAGTCCCGATAGTTTTCCCGAACGCGTTTCATGGTTTCTATGCGTGGCACCTTCAACAAAACGTGAAGACGAAAATGAAGAAGAAAGGTGCTTGCCTGATTTTTTGGCGTGTCGCGACTGCCTACACAAAGAGCGAGTCCGACAGTGCTTTTAAGCAGCTTGAAGCAAAGTACAAGGACGTGGCAAAGTATCTTGATGAAGTTCCGAAGGAAACGTGGAGGCGAGCATATTGCCCTAGATCAAGATACAACATAATGACGACCAATGGATCGGAGTCTATAAATGCGGCTCTACGTAAGGACAGAGAGCTTCCAATTATTGGACTGTTGGACTCGATTCATCGACTAAGGTCATCATGGTTCAGCAAGCATCGGCGATCTGCGGAGGCTTCAATCTCCGCGGACATGACTAGGTTTACGCCGAAGGTGGGGTCGATCATACGAGAGCGTTTCGCCGAGTCGCAAAAATTTCATGCGTCGGAAGTCGGGCATCTAACATAGAACGTGTTCGGGCAGCATGTGAACGAGGTGGTCGGTTTGGGGCTGCACAAATGCACGTGCATGATGTTTGACATCGATCCTATCCCATGTCCACATGCGATTGCAGCTTGTGGTTGCGCCCAAGTTTCAGTGTATTCATTAGTGCACGATTATTATACCTTGGAGATCTGGAGGTTGGCATACGAAGGTACTATACGGCCGGTCACAGATTGCATTGAAAGTAGTATGGACATGTTGCCGCCTCTTGTTGGTTCACAACGTGGACGACCTCAGAAAAATAGGTTTCCTTCGGTTGGTGAATTTGGTAGGAGATAAGGTTGTAGTGTTTGCGCATATTTGTATTACGTACGTTTATACGTTGCAATTTGTGCTCTGTTCTGTTAGGTTTTGATACGTGTGCGTCTGCTTTCTGTGTTGCGTTGCCATGTTATACTTCGTTTACGTAACACATTTTAGAAAAAGGGTAATTCTATTCACACCCCCTATTACTAAATACAGCCCCCCCCCCCCCCCCCCCACTAAAATAAATACTACTAAATATAGTATGTGTTCAAGTTTAATTAATTCTTTTTTTTCTTTCATATTATTGCATTCAATTCATAGAGAAATTTTAACGTAACCAATTACTACTTTTTTTCAACCAATAATATTATAACTTCTAATAATCATATAATTTTATATTAGAATTCAGCAAAATATATAAGTATGGGTTATAATTTTTTTATATGAATTATATTTATACTATTTGTAATATTAAAATATTATATTATTTATCTATAAGATTATTCTTCTTCAAATAGGTTAACTATTAGTATTACTGAAATTTAAATAATACTTTTTAAAACAGTAAAAGTGTAAATTAATATAAAAATAAAATATTATTAAATAAGATGTGTTAATGAAAAATAAGTTAACTAACACAATTATAATTGGGTATTGTTGAATAATTATTGCACTATATGGTTATAGAATTCGTTCTCCTTGTATGTGAAGTATTTAATGTGCTATTGTCATGTTGCACTATATATGTAAAGTATTTAATGTAACGCAAGGTGTAAATAGCATTTTTTTTATTCAAGAGGGGGTGTGAATAGTAGCACTCTTTAGAAAATTACGGTACGAATATGGAAATAGAAAACCCTTATGCACAGATGCGCAGGGGTCCGCATCGCATATGCAGCGAAGCCCGCACGGATGCCCATGAGACCCCTGCGCATCTTTGTGGTTCCCCCCGGGTCCCCTGCCCATAACGTGAAGGTCCCCTGAGATTAAGGTTTGGGTACCATGATAGTAACGCGGGGGTCCCATGAGTCTTGCGCGCAGGGAGTGCGCGTTACGAGCATGGGACCCAGAAAGGCATGGAACCTACCGATTGCCACACGGTACCCGCACATTAGGGTTGGTCATGTTCGCTTATTGAGTGTGACCAATAATTGCTCAATTATTGGTCAAAGTGACATGTCAGAGCTGTGTCTCTATTTATTGGTCAAAAGTGACATGTCAGAGCAGTGTCACTATACAGTATGTACAGGACAGATGACTTGACATTTTATTTCCGATTTGCTTAAAATGTTGTGAAAATCTAATATTATTAAATTCCTTAATAAGATAATAATTAATAAAAAATTAAGTGTGCGTTAAAAAAATAAAATAAAATAACCACTCGATTAACAATATCTAACTCCAAGTTTAAAACAAAGAAAATATATTTTACAATATGTATTTCAAGTCGTACGATCACTGACGTGAATCTAGTAAGAGAGCACACCGAGAAAACATACTCATTGTTTGTGATTTATGTAGGCTGTAACAATATTATAAACTGAACGTAATTCTTGTGATTTAATCCAATTTTTGTTATGTGCTATTTTATGATGACTTTATATTGTAGTCTACGATAAACAAAGTATAAATACGCTCAATTAATTGCTTACTTCCATGAATTAACATTGCAAAAATCGCACATGAACATAGGGGACCCACATTTTTTGGACAGCGGACCCACTCTTCAAAACAGGGGATCCACGCATATTGCATAGTCCCCACACTGAGATGTCCGGGTCGGACGTGGTCCCGTCAAAATTGTCCGCATGTCATTTCCGGGTCCCGACCGGTCCCTTCGAAATGTCGCTTGATTTAAGCAGAAGACCCGCGCGTAAAGGGCAGGAGACCTGTGCGTTATAAGCATGGGTCCAGCGCTTGTATTCAGGGGACCCGCACAGGGAGCGTTCGTAGATAACACGGAAAAGTTAATATAAAAAAAGTTAAGTTATGTCAAATCACTGCCAATCGCGTTATTTTTATGTCAACTAACACATCACTCTCAGACTGACAAAAAGTTGGAAAACAATGACAAAATCACCTCTCACAATTTCTAAACCCTAAATTGATATCAAACACACGTAAAGTTAATATCCAACATGACACTTATTTTTAAACATTGACGACCAATAAATAAAACGCAACATTCATGAAAACTTACTCATTTTGTCTTCTGAACTCGCGACACCAACCAGCTGGCCAGCTCTTGCCCTTGTTAGGCATGCGTTTTATCAGTCCCAGCTCCTTGAAAATAGCCGGGATTACGACCCGAAGTTTGTTGACGTCGTCGGCGATATAGCGCCACTCGAAGCCAGCAGGCGCATCGGAGTCGTAAATCGTGAACTCCTTTTCTTATACATCAACAACGAACAACGCCCATCGGCCTCGCGTACGCATGGGGATGGCAACTTGGGTCGCTAGATCCCACTACCTGCTCTTCCAATCTTCCTCTTCTCCTTGCGCGAACGGGAGCAATCTCTTGAAGCCTTTCCCACATGGCTTCCCGACTAGGTTTAGCACCCCTCGCTCATCGACGAGCGTCTTAAACCTAGTGGGCATGTACGCGACTGAACTCGCAACCGATTTGCTAACTTTCTGCAAGTTGACGATCCCAGCAAGGCATTCATCGACGTGCTGCAATAAAACATAGACCGTTTTCAACACATTTTGAGTAAAGGTGACGAAAGGTATTTGCTAATTCATACGTACCATCTCATCGAGTGGAATACGCTCAGTCGCAAGGTCCAGGAGCCATCCAGGGTCGTCTCGTAGTAGCTTTCTGTCGTTTTGGCGCCGGTAATCTTCATGAGCGTCAAAAAGAGTACTCTCGACTTGTGGCCAGAGTTTGGTTGCCTTGTACTGGATATGCCGCTCGAACGCCGAAAGCTTTGGAGCTTTGACTGTATTCGTCGAGGGAAAAACGGTGAACGGCGTCATGTGGTACCAAGATGGCTTCTTCGTCCGCTCAGGGGTCTTCTCTCTCACGACGCCTTTTTCTTTGTCGGGCGCTTGGCCAGAAGCCGAAGCCTCGGCGTGCGTCTCCAACTGAGCGTCGTCCTCTGGAGGCTCGGCGTGCGTCTCCCTGAGCGTTGTCCTCCTGAACATCGGTGTGCGACTCGACCTCCCAATGCGCGACCTCGTGAACCCCGAGATCATAAGCGCCTATCCACGATGATGGGACCACCTCTTCTCTTCTCTCTGCCTCTTCGCTGGTCCATTCCGGTTGGGCATAGTCTCTGTAATGGGAATGCGCCCATTCCGAGGGACTGTGACCATCCCATGCCTCCTGGCTCGGACAACCATCCGGTCTTATGTACGATGTGTTCGATCTCTTATCGTAATCTATACAAGAAAATCCAAAAATAACTAGATATTATTTTCCACGTCCTTGAGTATAAAAACTTACCGTAACCCCGTTCGGCGTGTGTATCGTGCGATCCACCTCCAAACTCGCTTGTTTCGACATCTACATCGTAAATAGTAACTTTTCAGTACTCTACACAACTAATTAAAAAATTAATTATAGAAAACTTACTATAATGAGGTTCGGTAGGCGGAGTGCGCGATCCAAACCCAAATCTGCTCGCCAAGGACTGAACCGAGTTCCCCAACTCCCTGAGGCTGTCGCCCCACGATCGCATTTGGCTCCAATGTTCATCTTACGCATCCCACCTTCTCTCGTTCGTCGACCAACGTCGACCCTCATCCTCTCGTAACTGTTGGAATTGCGTGTCAAGTGCGTCGAATCGCCCAAACATGTTGGTGAAGTTTTGATCCACACGACTCGACCAGTCCTCGAAGCGTGCTTCCGAGGCGAAACCGTGTCCACTCAATGGACCCGCCCCTGGAGTTGCATGAAAGCCGTGCCCGTGCGGCTGTTCGTAGATGTCGTTGTCGCGACGGCTGTGCTCGATCTGGTGGACTACCTCAGCTTCGACATTCTGCCGGCTATGACCCTCGCCGCGATGGCGGTGTCCCCGGGAGCACCTAACCTCTCCTGCAGGAGTAGAAAGGTCACACGATCGAATGGCTCGTGTGCCGGCCCAACGTCCAAGACGTTGTCCATATAGTACGCCGCCTCTAGCTCGTCCGGACGGTACTATCAACCCTAGTACATGGTGAGACTTGTCAGCGGCATCTGCGACGCTCTTCAAAGTCGGGCAATTCTTGCGACCCCACTCCTTCGTCCGCCACCTGAGCATGCGTGGCGTGAAATCTTCTTCTTTACGCACCGCATAGGCGTCTGCAACGTCCGGGATGCACTCATAAGCTAGTATCTGAATACAAATAACACAAAAAATATTAGCAATTTACTTATATTTAAAAACAAGGTATGCAAAGAAGCTTAAAAATAATTAAATCACCTGAAGTGGCTGTACGAACCCACTTATCAGCCACTCCCGTGGGTTCTCCCGTAGATTTTTCTTAACAGCGCGTATGACCTCCTTGAAAGCCTCGCTGCCCCAAGGATACTGCGAGAAAGCAAACCGGTCTTCAGCGAGGTGAAGGACCCAGGAACTGACGACGGTGTCCTTCTTGGACCTTCGAGGCAGCAACACCGCGGTGGCGAAGTAGACGTCCGCCACTTGAGCTTCTCGAAGTCCACACGTTCCTCGTCGCCAGCCAACTCCTCCAACGCCTGCTTGACGTTCGACAGGCGAATTGTTGATCTAGCGCCAAAATGCTTCCTCGTGAATGCTTCATCGCGTTCACCGCCGGTATCGCGGCTGCGAACTTGAGCCCGGTGATTAGGCAATACTCCTGATTTTGAAAATCGAAGTGGTTTTTTGCCAACAACCATCCACAGCTCTTCGCGGGTGTGCAGCGCCGTCTACCTCTGGATGAGGTACCACCGCAACTGAATCGAGAGGCGGAAGTCCGACTCGGCCATGACAAGGCGACCGAACGGACTCTGGGCACACAAACGTGCAACTCCTCATCGTTAAGGCACTGTCTTATCAGCTGGCTGGCCTCGCCGTATAGCGAGGTCACCGTAGGACGACAATCCGGAACTTCGGCACTTGTGCCCAACTGCTTCTTCATCATAACCTAATTTATACGTAAAACACAGTTTAGCGATTTACTTGGTATGAATATTGAAAATCGAAAACCCTTATGCACATATGGGCAGGGGACCGCATTGCATATGCTGACAGTCAGCACAGATGCGAATGAGACCCCTGCGCATGAGCAGGGGACTTGTGCTTATTTTCACGGGACCTGTGTCTAGCTTCACGGGACCTGTGTTCACGGGACCCGTCTATAAGATGATGGACTAGGCACGGGTCCCCTGGCTATAAGAGCGGGTCCCTTGATTTTACGTGCAGGTCCCCTGATCGTAGCACGTGGGTCCTGTGTTGTTCTTCACAGGCACAAGGTCACGAGACCCACGCGCTACGACCAGGGAACCCGCTCGTTATAACCAGGTTACCACGCTTATACACAGTGGACCCGTGTTGGGACCATCATTTTATCGGCGGGTCCCGTGAAAACGGGCCTGTTCAGTTCAATTTTAACCACGGTCCTATGCTTATCAGCATGGGTCCGCACCGAATTAGGCTTGCTGCGTTAAATTGGAGAAGACGCAGAGTAGAAAAAAATACCTTCTGGGTGTTCGCGCTGATTGCCATTGTCGATTTACGCTCTAGGACTGGGTTTTACTTGCAGAGAATAGTTGGACTTGCAGAGAAACGATTTGCAGGGCGTTTTGTGTGCAGGAGAAAAATGATTGAATTGAATTGAAAGTTAAAGTGGTGATTTTAAAATGCTTTCTTACTTTTACTGTTCCATCACGGGTCAGTTACTTGCAGTTAAACCTGAAAACCCTTTAATGTAATACCCCTTCATGTTGATTACGTAACTAACCTAATTAAATTAAATTAAATACCACGTACATCAATAATAGCATATCTTGATAAAATTATTAAATAATTTATTCTACCCTTCTCGCCCTTCTCCACCAACCGGAGCTTGGTCGACATCCTTTTGCACGGCGTCGTTTTGAACAATCTCGATCCAACCTGGGCCTTGGAACACTTCGCTCTCAGCCTCGTCGTCGTCGTTTCGGACAGCCTCGGGTGCTTGTCCTTCGATCACTTCGCTCATACCATCGTCGTCGTCGACCTCGAGAGCATCGTCGTCACCGTTTAGGAATCTGTCGATCTCGGCCACGATCCACACCCTCCTTTGGGAGAGGTCGACACCGAGGTTGGCCTCTAGACGGCGGCGGCCGTGGTAGTCCAGGGGTCCGAGTGACGGACTATTTCGTGGAGGCGGGCGATTATTTGGGCGTCCGTCAGCATTCTTCCTGTTTTGTTTCTGGGATTACTTAAAAATATTAGATGATGTGTGTTTGATAAATCCAAGCCTTATATAGCTTGCAAAACGCCGTAAGAGCTTCCCAAAACCCTAACATATAGCGCGGGACCAAGCTATAGTACACGGGACCCAAGCTCTAGTGCGCGGGACCAAAGCTATTGTGCACGGGACTCAAGCTCCTGTGCGCGGGACCCAAGCTCTTATGCGCGGGTCCCATGATCTAATGGGCCGGCACTAATGTGCGGGGACCATACACTGATGCGCGGGTCCCGTGAATTTAAGTGCGGGTCCCGTGAATTTATTCGCCGCAGTAATGTGGGGTCCCATGATGTAACGCGCGGGTTGCCTGCTTTCAAGCAGGGTCCCCGGATCAACTGGAAGTAAAAACAATGAACGGCCTTCCAAACCGGAATTTTGAAGCTTTGAGAACCCATTGGAAGGGTTTAGGACTGAGAGTTACAAATTTAGATGGTTATATTCAAAATACGACCCGGAAAAATACTTACACTGAAGCGTGAGGTTCGAATCTTTCGTTCGCCGAGGACTTTCCAGTGTTCCTTCGCCTGTGAAGAAGCTGATACGAGGTCGGGGAAGTTTTCTTAAGGACGATGATGAAGAAGAAGAATAATTAGGTGAGGTGGAATGAAGGCTTTCTGCCGCAAAATGGACGTGCAGCTTTTAATTCATTTTACGCGTTGTTGTATTATATTTTTGTTTTCTTATTTTTTTATTAATATTAAGGGATTAGAAGAAGATGATTAAGTGTTAATTAAAAAGAGTGCTATTGACCAAAAAAATAAGTCAAGAGTGTTATTTTTTTAAACTTGACCACGTCAAAGGCTATTTTTTTTAAAACGTGCGAAAACTGTGTGACCTGCTTAGAGGTTGGGTTATTTTATCAGAAGGAGAACGCCCGCTTTTTATTAAACAAAAGGACGCGGATCGAAAGTTACCGAAATACCCCACCTTAAATAGCATTTATTCGAGTAAATAAAAAATTCGAATTAATTCGAATAAATATTTTTTAATTCGAATTTATTCGAATATATCAATCGAGTAAAAAAAACTCGAATTAAAAATATTTATTCGAAGTTTTAATTCGATTTTTTTACTCAAATAAGTGCTATTTTTCTATTAGAATGTTATACGAATCACTCGAATAGTTCGAATAAAATATTCGAATAAATCGTTTTCTGTTCGAAAATGTCGATTTCAGGTTCAAAAACACCAAAATTCACCCAGATTTGGGGTTAACACATGTAAGAATCACGAACCCATCGATTAACATCTCATTTCGACATGAAATTTCAGTCGAGCGGATCAAAATGATAATCAAACACTTCGATTTTTTTTAACACCCAATCCCTTTTTTTCTAATTAGAAAACCTAGAATCCCTTTTTCTTTTTAATTTCACACAAAACTAATCCTATTTAACAAAAAACTCCTGCTTAGAGAAAGGGAAATTTTGAGAAAAGCGAACCAAAAAGAATTAAATAAAGGGGATTCAACATTAAATAAATACCTAGATGAATTAAAAAAACGAATCAGTCCCTTGTCAATTTTTATAACCTAGGTACCCCCTTGAATTTTATTTTACTGATAGGTACCTAACTGACGGATTTACCCCTGCTAAAACTGCTTTATAACCTTACATGGGATTTCATTTCAACGTAGGTTCGCTCATAAAAAAATTCATACACCATCCCAAACCCAAATTGCGCGACCTTCTTCCCGAAATCGACCCGTGGTTGTTTTGCTTCAGATTCATCGTCGTGGGCTCTCGCTTCCTCGTGGTATTCCCCTTCTGAAATCGATAGGTAAGTCCTTCACATCATGTTCGTAACATAGCTGCGTGTTTTTCGAATGACATTGATTTGTTGTTCGATTAGGGTTGTTTTGGAATGGTTCAATTTACTGCGGTGGCTTTGTGCGTATATTTTTGAACGGGTAGGTTGATTGTTGTCGAGTTGGGGGGTTTTGGGATGGGTCGATTTGGGGTTTTTCGAGTGGGGTCAATTTGTTTTGGTACTACATTATCACTGTATTTGGTACCATCTGTTTGGACAAATTGGTACGCCGTGTGTGAATAAAATGGTACTGCTTGTTAGCAGTGGATTTTTTGCAGAAATGCCTCCGCGGGACAGATCTGAGATGTCTTCCAGGTGCCATCTTACACTCTTTCGATCTACCATAAGCAATTTGCAGGGTAGCATGACCCCTGGTAAAAAGAAGCTATAAGAAGGTCCCCTTTCATTAGTAGAATTTGTTTTGTTTCTAACTGTTGCATGAATTATGTGTGGTTAAGGTTGATGGAGGAGTTTGCGGATCTCATTTAGAGTGCAGTGCACGTGTGGAGAGGTTGGAAGCCGAGTTGATACAAGGTTATAAGAGATCTAAGGTCAAATGTTCGGACGTGGAAGAATGATGTGGCCAAGGAGGATGCGATGGAAGAGGAAGAGGCTAAGGCTAATGAAGTCAACATGGATGTGTATCGTGCTTCTATGACTGCTCGCATTTTACGTGACGAGCACAGTTGTATGCTAGATCTGTTTTGTTAAGTTATTTGACTTGGGGATGAGACTGTTTGGAAACTTTGTTGTTTATGTTCCTTAAGTTGTTCTTTGACTTGGGGATGAGACTGTTTGGAGACTCAGTGATGTCGTTTGTTGTGTAGTTCTATGAGAATGTCCGTATTTTATGCAGTACAATATATTTTTATATTAAGGTACTTTATCTTTTACATACAGAGTACTATAATATGCAGGTTTACCGTACCATTATGTAAATACACAGCGTACCATAAACAGAAGGTAGGAAGTACCTTGTCTTTTACATTAGTGTACCTTATCTTTTACATAAACAGTAACATAATATGCAGGTTAACCGTACCATTATGTATATATAGCGTACCATAACCAGAATATATGACATACCTAATCTTTTACATTAACGTACCTTATCTTTTACATACAGAGTACCATAATCTGGAAGCTTACCGTACCGTTATGTATAAGTATAGCGTACCATAAACATTACCTTATCTTTTACATATATCTTGTATAGTACCTTTTCTTTTACATATATAGTACCATAATCCGCATGTTTATCGTATCATTATCTATACATACACAGTACCCTAATCTGCAACTATACCTTACCATTTGTTATACCATCGAAAATACAATCGAATATAAATAGTTTCCTAAGCAAATCACGTTGTTCTGCATGATTTTGACCAGACCTAACAATAATAAAATAACTAGAAAAGAAAAAACAATTCGCACATTTAGGAGTCACCAGATTTTTCAAAATATGTTATAAGATGTTCTTGCTGCTATCCTTATATTTTAATGAATCTTGGAGTTCTAATGTTTAATTCATGCGTGTAAGGCCTAATGTCTATAATTTGATACGAAACGTAACTAATACCTTATTAGTGTTTTTTAGGGTGGTTTCAGATGGAAAACTAATTCGTACGACCTCGAAAAATACTAACCCTAGTATGATGTATCACATATTTAAGGGACGTTGTACCTTACCTAGCTTTGTAGGGGTATCTGTTGTTTTGTTTTAGGCATACCGTCTCAAACACGGTTGTAGTACCCAAAATTACATATGAAATCAAACATTTTATCAAGCCAACGACATGTCAGATGAGCTGTCGTTTTTTATTTAATACCTCGTATGTCAGAAATATGTCTACTCATGACAGAAAAAGTCATAAATATGTCCAGCCATGACAGAAAAACGTCAGAAATTATCTCTTTCTTTATCACATCAAACATCTTCTGAAAGGCTTCGTTTGTGACGAAAGATCCCAAAGTCTTAAATTCGAAATCTTACTTTAATTCATACGGTACCTATTTCTGAAACGATACAGTACCCTCCATGGTATGTCTAGTGTACCTTATTTTCCTATATTACAGTACCATGTTGACATATGTTACAGTACCTTGTTGGCTTAATTTACAGTACTTTGTTGGCATTATGCCCCAGTCTCTTTGTTCTCATATATTACAGTATCATGCTGGCATAAATTACGGTACCAAACTTGCATAAATTACGGTACCAAGCCCGCATATATTACAATACCTAATTTGCATATATTACAGTACCATGTTGGCATAAATTACGATACCAAATTTGCATATATTACAGTATCAAATTGGCATATATTGCAGTACCATGCTGACATAAATTCCGGTACCAATCTGGCATAAATTACGGTACCAAACTGACATATATTATAGTACCAAATAGGCATATATTCAGTACCATGTTGGCAAAAATTACGGTACCAAATTGGCATAAATTACGGTACCAAATTTGCATGTATTATAGTACCAAACTGGCATATATTACAGTACCAAGTACCAAATTGGCATATATTACCATACTATGTTGGCATAAATTACAGTACCAAACTGGCAAATATTACAGTACAAAATCTCCACATATACAGAATTTGCCATTACCTATAGCATCATTTGGATAAAAAGAATGTGCCATTACCATACAAAAGAGCAAAAAAAAAGGTTGTTGGGACAAAAGCAATAACAAAATACATGGCAAATATGGACCCTATGTCGATACGGCTTCTCACAAGTACGACGATTATTCCCGTATTTCTCACATATTTTGCACTTGTTGGATCTTCTGTCTACCTGAGAAGGAATCCTCCGCGTCTTTCGGAGATCGGAAGAACACGAATGTCCGGGTCACGAATAAAATCCCTGTCATCGGTTTGGGATTCATCTCATATGTCGCTTCATTGATCGTTACTAAGGATGACTCCCTTTTTATACTCACACAATGCAAATAACGTCCCGCCACTAACCGATAAATGGTACGTCTGTATAGTTTACAATGGTACTGCGTACGTGGACATCTTGATACCGCATGAAAACATACAATGGTACGTAATAAACATAGCAAATGGTACGTAATATACATAACAAATGGTACGTCGTAACAGTTATATAAAAAATCCGAAATCTCGATGGATTAGCCTCAATAACTATCAAATCCTAACATTTCACCCTTATATCGAGCTCTTGGATCGCATTCAGCTCCAGATTAGGGCACCTTGAACAAACGAGTGCAACCGATTAATCAAACTAAAGCAAAGCAAAAGCTTACCGGACAAAATCAAGACCCAAAATCGAGAACCCAACGTTCAAGAGGCCCTGGCGCCGGCACGAGCGGAAGAAGGTGGTCGGCAAGAAGAAACTTCGTCGACGTCGGATGGAGCTCTATAATTGCGGAGAAAAAAATACTGAAATGAAATATCAATTAACAAGGGTATTTTGGTAATCTTAGGTGATTAGGTACCTAAATGTAAAATTTTTATTCAAATGGGTACCTAGATTAAAAACATATCTGACAAGGGATTGAAGTGGCTTTTTAGTTTTCTCTTAGGTATTTAAGTGTTGATTCCCGTTAAATAAAAGGGAATGGGGGACAAAATGACTAGAATACCTTACTAAAAAATGTTTAAGAAGATTAAATATCAAAGGTCAGTGTTTTAAAAAACGGCGGATCGCGCGCTTCGATGCGCGAAATAGCGTCTTTTTTAGTGAAATGCTCCAAAGCGTAATAGAAAAAGCGTAACGTTTTTTTTCTTTTTTCTTTTATTTTTTAATTGTTTCAAAAGACTTGATGTGATGTGATATGATAGCGATTTTCGAGACAAACTAAGAAAGAAGTAAATGGCCAGCTGTCATTCATCAAACTTTCTTTTTATTTTTTGTTTAGTTTTAAATTTTATTACATATTCCCCTCAAACTAAACCATGTTTTACTTTTAAGTGAGTTATAGATAATAATAAATAGTCACATCTAATTTATTTATATATCATATATATTTTGATATTTAAATTATTTTTATTAGTAACGGAAGATGCCACTATATAAATAGTATATGTAAAGATATGTGTGTTAATTTTATAAATATATAATATAAATTGTGAATATGACACCATAAATAGTATAGATGTTAACTTTTTTTTATTGAAATCGGCTTGCTCGAAATACTCACGCAATACGCTACGCTATTTACGCTACGCGCTGTTGGAACAAAAACGTGATGCAGTGCGCAACGCGCGTTTTAAAACAATGGTTACGGTTTAACCAATTTAATAAGTTATTCGAGTAATATATCCAACCGAAGTACTCGAGTAACTTATTCGAATAACTTATACGACTTGAATATATTACTAGACTCGAATAAATACATCCGCTCTGATATAAATATTTACTCGAGTAACATACACGAAAAGGAAACTCAAATACGACACTTGAATAATGTGTGCAGTAAAAAAAACATCAATAAATAAGAATGCGAACGGTCAGACCAAAAACATTTTCGAACCCCTAGTATTCCACTTTTCTTCTCTTCTCTTCGACCGTTTCCTGCACTCGAGTTATTCAGTCGAAATCGTTCCACAAATCTGAGACCGAATACAATGACGAAGACGAAAAGAACTACGCCGGCTGCGCTTCGAAGGGACCGTGTCGATGAGATTGTCGACGACGATAGAGTCACGGTGAGTTAAAGTTAATGGGTTGTCGGTATTTTCTGTCATTTAGTTTAATTGACCTATTTTCATGTGAAATCGATGATGGGTAAACGTCGAATCCAAATCGAACAAGTTTAGGTGAATTTTGGTAAAAAAATTTGAATTGCGGTTATTCGAGTTTTTTATCCGAATAATCTATTCGAGTAACTTATTCATTTTTCGAGTGTCTGATATTCGAATAATATACTCGAATAACAGTGGCTTTTTCAAATAACATTGGTTTTTTTGCAATTTTTCAGATCTACTTTCCGACAAAGATGCTGGCAGATAACTTCTACCACGCCACCCTTACATTGACCTCACAGTACATGATAATTTGCGAACGCATTCGTACGCTTTTGAACGAAAGGAAAATGGCGGAGATGGTCGCTACGACCCAGTTCGGGAACCTAATAAACGTGGCCTGAGACCACTACAACTCCAACATGCTGCTATGGTTTCTGATAAGCCGACAGGTCGAGTATGTGCCTGACTCGTAGGAGCTGTGGATGGTCGTTCGCGAGCGACCGTTAAGATTTTCGTTGGTCGAGTATTGCTTACTCACCGGCCTGCATTGTCACGCTGTCGATGATCAAGTGATGCCGTCATCGAACGAGTTTGCAATGAGGCATTGGCCTGGTATGATTCTCCTGTTTTTTTTTTTTTTTTTTTTTTATCATTTTGAATCTTTTTTTACTTCAATTTTAAAAACCAGCGTTTGTTTTATGGCTCGTAGGAAAGAGGGTTATATACTTAGATGATCTGGAGCAGAAGATTAACGATATGATGCGCGATTCTACCCCTGATGGTGGCACGAGCGTGAATATCGAGAAATTGAAGATCCAGGCCCTACATTTTGCCTTCGGGGTACTAGGGTCGCGGAGAGTGAAAATGGACTTGAAGGTTAAGAGCCAGTGGCTCCATCTGATGTAGGATCAACAAATATCCTACGGGATGATTGCGTCCGACGAGGTTCTATATGTTCTGAACAAAGACCTGGTAGAAAAGCGACAGATCATGACTTCCAAGGGAAAGCACCAGACGACCTTCAATATTAGTGGCTTCGTCCAACCGCTTCAGGTAAGTAAAAATTTATTTTTTTAAGTTATATTACATTTTTTAACTTAATATACTCTCTTTTATCAGGTTCTTGCATACGAATGCTGGCTGACTGTCGGGATTTTACAAGGAGGAAAAGCAATCAACGACTTCCGTTACCCCGTATGTACCATTGAAAGACCAAATTATTCGCCAGGAGTTCTGCTCCAACATGGGAAGCAGTGGAGCATGTCTTCAATGATGCGGATATCAACGTAAGTATATATATTTATTTATAATATGGATTTTTAGAGTTGCATATCCCAAATTGGATTGAGTTTTTTAACTTGTACAAATACACAGACCGTGCGGTGTTGGCTTACACCATCCGATGCTAAAGTTGATTCGGATCACGGCCACACGATCGCCGACTTTTGTGGCAGCAGGGAGGATAGTGGCGTATCTTCTAAATGGGATGTCGGTCTACTGCGCTAACCATCGACTTGGTCCATCTCCTCCAGCGTCTCCTCGTCCGCAACGTGAGGCATCCACTCCTCTATCTGTTTCTTCTTCTTCAATAGGCGCTCATATTGATAGAAGAATGGACAATATGGAGGCCGATGTTAGGGATATGCGGGAAGAACAGATTCGTCTCGCTAATAAAGTGGAGGCCGAGATGGGGTCGTTGAGGGCCGAGATTAGAGAGTTACGCACGATAGTGCTCGAGGGTATGCATTACTTTATGTTTACTTTATATAAAATTATATTGGTTTATATTACTTAAGTTCAACGTATTACTCCCATTTTAGGTGTTGAGACGTTGAGGTCGACAAGGGAACGGGATAGGAGTTATGATACGCCAGAGGCAAATTGCGGTATGTTTGCGTTTTACGTAATTGCTGCTTTAATTAGTTTCTCTTTTGGTAACCTCGGTCTCAATGTTCGCGTATTACTCCCATTTTTAGGTTTTGAGAGGACGGTGACGGAGGTTGAGATGCCAGTGTTCGGTCGGACGCCCACCGAGGCCGCGACGGAGGCTGAGAGGGGGGCGACGGAGCCCGAGGCCGAGAAGAAACGGTTGAGAAAACGGGATCAGCCTGGACGTGAGAAGAAGATCAAAGGTGCTGAAGAGTCTATTTGTGCCGTTGCTCGAATCGACCCCTCCAAGTACAAAACCTCGCCTCAGCAACTTACAAAACCACATTGAACTCGAGGCTGAAAAGCTGGGATGCAGTCAGCGTGGAGTTGTCAAGAATGAGTGGATCTGAGGAACGTGCAGGTATAATACAGACGTATGACAAGAAGTTCTTCAAAGAGCTATTTGATCCATAAATTTGGATCTCCGAAGCGGTATGTTCTTTTTGCTCAATATGTTCTAGTTAATTAATTATTTCGTCTAATAACATATTATGCTATTATTGTAGCACGTCAACGAGGTATTCCAGGGCTATAATGCGATGCAAGGATGCGACGTGCTATATGTGGAACGCGTAGCATTCATGCATACCAACTTCGAACAAGCGGCCTTCTTTGACAAAAGTCGCCCGTGGGATGCGGACTCTTACAGACTATTCGCTACGGGAGAAATCAATACGCCTAATAAGCCGTCCCTCCACTGGAACCAAGCGGAGGCTGTCGTCATCCCATTGGCATTTAATAGCCATTGGGTGCTTCTAGTCGCTCGGTAACGAGAGAACCATTCACATCTTCGACTCCGACCGGTCAAGTGATTCGGACATGCGATTCATGAAGCCGTACGTCGAACCCCTCTCCGAATTGATACCGCTTGTGTTTCAACACGTCGGGGTCAATGATAACCTCAGCAAGTTTACATATACGCGCTGCGACAAGTTTCCTCAACAATGTCTCAGGTAATTTCCATTTGTCTTTGTTTTACATATCGAACTTAATTGTCAGGAGTTTGATATTAAAGCTGGAAATGTTCTATTTGTCGGACAGCGGGGAGTGCAGTATCTATATGCTGCGGGCGGCGATGTCGACGATGTTCGGCAATAGAGATGATCTGTCCTCGTTGAGCGACGAAAAAATAGGTTTAGAAAATTTTTGACTATTTGTATATGGTTTAACAATTGGAATGCTTGACAATGTATTTCTCTTTTTTAATGTATGAAATGTTGATTTTATGATGAATGATTGATTTTGGGATATATGTGTTTGGGATGAAATGTTGATTTGGGATGAATTGTTGATTTAGGGAAGAATGTATTTGAAAGGAAATATTGACAATTTTCACTGTTATTCGAACCTTTTTGTTACTCGAATAGCAATATAGTATTCGAGTACTATTTCCGAATCTGCAATTTTTGAACTTCGATATTAAAAATTATTTGAGTGCGATATTCGAACCTTTCGAACTTCTACACTCAATCAAAAAACAGTTATTAAAAATCCAAATATTATTATTACTATTATCATGTAATGTTAAATGTGTGCTTATCTTGGTATAATTAGTGTGTTTCAAATTCATGAAAGTAAATTATCTCAAGTTAAGATATAATATCATTTCTATAAAATTTGAATTATACTCGATTATTATCAAACATCATCTCTACAAAGGTCGAACGATTCGTCATTCCATCATAACTCATTCCACGATTATTATCAAACCTTGTTTTTGTTTATCAAGCGAATTATTAACTTTGTAAAAGCTCTAAAACATGGAAATATTGATATTTCTAAACCTAGATATTGAGATAAACATAATTTGATTTACAAGATTCAAGTCGAATAAAAAAATTTATTCGAGTGTCAGCTCCGAATGTTTTCGATTTTCCAACTGTACTCGAATAATTTCCTTTTCGACCTTTAATAGATTATCTTTATTCTAATAAAATACAGTATTCGAGTATGTATCCAAATGTTTTCGCTTTTTCAAACATACTCGAATAAGTTGGTTTTCGATTTTTTAACACAACTATATTCGAGTAACATATTCGAACTATTCGAACCTCCATACAAAAATGAAAAACAGAGAATAAAAATCCAAATATGACTCCAAATATGAATCTTAAAATATCCATAGCAACATTGTGTCATTCATAAATTACAATATAATTAACGCCTACGACCAAACTCACCGACGGACGGAAACCTACTTCCTTTTCTCCTCCCACGCCTTGCTATGAACCGAGGCAGAAACACCAATTCCTCCTCGGTATCCCATTCGACTAGATCCGGAACCGGAGAAACTCATCCATGATAAGCGAACGGCCACGTTAGCACAGAATAATAATCCGAACACAACGGATAAAAGACATGTTCGCTCGTAGACTCACTACGATTGTATGCGGACACGGAATCCTGTCGATATCGAATTGGCGACACGTACATGTCTTCGATTGCAGATTAATAACGGCACGACTCCCTGAGGATCAGACATCGTACTCTTGCGGAGCGATTTCACCAACTTCATACCATTGACTTTGCGTATACCTTTAACAGATTATTGTTTCCACCGTTGGGGTAAACTGTGTGGTTGCTTGTATGGATTTCTGTCTGTATCTAGCAAACCAATCCGCCGTCATCCTCTGTATCGCACTCTGCTTCTTACACGCCTTTCATATTTTGTGATAGATGCCAAATACAATGACCGTGGTGTGCACAGTTGTAGATGTTTGCAACGCCGCTTTGATTGAAGCAGCTCTATCGGAGACGATAACAAGATCTTCCTCATTGGGTACGACTGCCAAGAGCTCATACAAAAACCACGTCCAAGCTTCTATCGACTCTACATCGTCAATTATGTCCCAAGCCAAAGGAAACTGATGCCATCCTCTGCCGATGCAACGAGTAACGTACCGTTATACTTTCCTTTCAACCAAGTGTCGTCGATGCAAACAACCTTCCTCATATGACGGTATTCCGCAATACAAGCACCAATGGATAGGAATACATGTTTAAATCTCCGCTCATCGTGTAGATATAGGCTTACTATGGTTTCCGGATTCAACCATTCAATATCGACAAGTATGGCGGCAACATCTTGTAACTCTCGTCGGGGTCACCCTTCATTGCATTTTCTACTAAAATGCCTCCTTTCCATGCTTTGAAGTATGAAACTTCGATCACATGGTTTCTCATCATTGTTCGAATTAGTTTAGGGGCCGGTGTACTTGTAGAACCCTGAAAAGATTAAAGCAGCATATCGCTCACGGAGGATGATGATGCTTGAGTAAGTTTTGCGTTCCGATTTGCAAGGTCGCACATATGTGTGTTGCAATATGTACGAATCGAAAATATGGATATACTCCAACTACATCCCTCCTCTTTGCATTTCACGGCATAGACCGATCGAGAAGATTTTATGCTCCGGAGCTCGAAGGATGCATCTACGGCAACTCTTCGGATCCTCTTCTTGGTAGCCCTTTTATCCTCAAATTCGTCACCGACACTCATGGTGGAACCATTCGTAAAAGAATACCGATCACTAGGAATAATTGAATCATTTACCTCCTCATTGTCCTCCTCATCCATGTCTGCATTTTCTTCGATTACGCTATCAAAATTGATGTGCACGTTCTGCCGTGTAACAACAATCTCATCAATGTTGGCGTGCACGTTCGCTGCATCGTGACCCTCACCCCCATAGTTCACATCCTCATCACCGCCGAAGTTGATGATACGATCAAACTAATCATCGTTGTAACCACCTCCACCGCTACGAACCTCAACTGGAAGGGGACTAACTTCATCATCCGCAAGAGTTTGACGGAGAACGGTCGTAGCATGCTCGATTTCCACATAGAGAATCGGTCTATCCATTGGACTCCCTAAGTAAATATAACCCTTCAACTCTCTATCATTCCTTATATACAATAGAGCACAACCTTCTATACCTCTCATACGTAGTTGATAACTCAACTTCAACTCCGGCCTCCCGCTTACGTTAATAGACGCATACATTTCATTTCGGAGATCCTCCAGCAAAAAGCAATCACCATCGAACCCAATGGGCATTATATTTGTTCCCATTCTCGGAACCCAACTATACTTGTCATTATCTTCAATAATCCATTCTCCATCGTAATCAATCATGATGCTGGTCGGTATGACATGCATATAAATAAACTTGAATTTTAACTCAATTGTACTATGCGAATAAATTATACACTCGAAAAAAAATATTCGAGTAATGTATTCGAATTATGACACTACCCGAAAAGCGTGTTCAAATTATTAATCTAGTACGTACATCGAGCCATTCCAATGTTTAAGTAAGACTTATTCGAGCAATCTTTTGGAACAAAAAAATCGAATAATATACTCGAATAAAGTATTGTTTCGATTAATAGGTTCGAATTTGATATATAGAAAAACATTTATTTGAACAACATTTTCGAACATAAATAAAACCGAATAATGCATTCGAATAATCGAAAAACGGCATTTTCTTTACAGAGCGACCGTAAAAATGCTAACCACAATTACCCAATGATGCATTCCGATACTCGAAACGTAAAATGTGGTTAAAGTGAACGAAATTTGCAATGTCCGAAATAGTTCAGTTTAACGAATTGAGAAATTCGAAATGCTACTTATTGTGTATGAGTTGAAGAACAAAATCGAGATTCTTGGGCTTGGGTTTTGCGGATCTAGTGGAAATTCGTTGGATGATTCGGTGTTTGCTCGTTTTTTTGCTCGATTTTCTGTTTTTTCGTTGATTGGTTCGGTTAGATTTTTGTTTGATATTAAAAAAGATATATTTAATGATTAATTTAGTTAATAGTTAAAAATTAATTACTTAATTAAACCCACTCCCTTTTATTTAAAAGACCAAGTCAAAGTCCCTTTTCTTAAAAGGGATAAAAATGACTCCCTTTTGATAAATTAGTCCTCAGAGAAAAGGGTTTAAACAAGAATGAGATGAGACGTCTGTTTATTTAACACGGGATATTATTGACTATATCCAGGGTAAAATATGCTATTTCCAAGGTAAGATTCGCGATACGGCGTCATTGAGCTGAGGATGCCTTGAGTCGTGGGTCGTGACGTTGCAGCTTATGTCATAAAAGATAATCCTTATTTGCTACTTTAACATTCGTAGGAATATGTACGGAATATACTTTAGTGTAGGAAAAGCAAATAGAGCAAATGAACTGTAATGGAAAAGCTACAACTATTTTTCCTTTCGTAGAATTATGTTGTTTGTAGTAGAAATTGTTGAGAATATGTCAAGTGTGAGGACAAAATGTCCCACAGACACAATAGTGAAGACATTAAAATGGTTTATAACCTTTGATAGCCCACTCTTCTTAAACACCGATTGATTTTCGGAAGGAATCCCATCAAGCTTGTACGGACCCCTCCTCATGTGTGGCGTATGTGCGTGGACATCGATGACGGATAAATTACCGGAGGCCCGACTTGAATTCTACATGGTATTAGAGCGGAAAGATCCGACTCAATTAAAATATATGGCGGGTTCGAAAAGAATGGTGTTCCCGTCCGATTAAAAGAAATGGGCTCACACGTGAGGGAGGAGTGTTGAGAATATGTCACGTGTGAGGACAAAATGTCCCACATCGACAATAGACAAGAAATTAAAAATGGTTTATAAGCTTTGATGGCCCACTCCTCCTAAACACTAATTGGTTTTAGGAAGGAACTCCATCAAGCTTATACGGACCCCTCCTCATGTGTGGCGTGTGTGCGTAGACCTCGATGAAGGATAAATTACCGGATGCTCCATGCGAATTTCTACAGAAATGCCAAAACTTTGTTTTCTTTTTAGAATTTATATTTTTATGTTTTAAATTGGAGATGGACACCCACACATTTCCCTCATATCTTTCTAACTCTAACCCTAACTCCCACAGACACGCCGCCACCTTCCCCCTCCTCCCCTCCTCCCCCTCATCCATTATAATGGAGATGGGGAAACATGGAGGTAGGGGGAGCTCTTTTTTTTGTTAGTTTTTCGCTGTTTTCTTTCATAGAAAAAATTAGACTACTCACCACCGCTGCCGCCACCGTGCCGGCCCCTCCTCCACCACCGCCTCCCGCCTGCTGCCACCGGCTGCCGCTGCCGACGCCAGCCTCCCGCACTGCTCGGCTATTTGTGTCGTGCGGTATTTCCTCCCGTCGCCTCGCTGTCCCCGCCTAGTCGTCATCTTCCCTCACCACCTCGCTGCCTTGCCTTGCCTCGCCTCGCCGTCTCGCCGTCGGCCCGCCTTGCCGCAGCTGCTGGCCGTCCGTCACCACTTCATTCCGCCACTTTTCAAAAACGACCACTCGTGAGTCTCCCATGTGGAGCTCGTTTCTCCTGCCACTTGGTCAGAGTTTTTTTCTCCCTCTGTAGAGCCCCTTCCGATGAAGACGATGGCCTTGAGTCTAGGACAAAGAAAGTGTAGAGTATTGTAAATTTAGATTAATAGCCTTTCGTGGTATGTTCTATAGTTCTTTAGTCCAATTTCGAGGTTAATTTCGTTTTCTGTCGGCGCTTGTCATTTTGCCTTTTTGCTCCTGTGTGAGCCTTTATTCTCCCGGATTCTGTTGTCACCCGAAGAGACCCTATGTGCTATTTAGCCCCTATACTTTTGTTATTAATATAAGCTATCATTTCGGGAAAAAAAATGGAGATGGGCAAATCCCAATTTCTCAAGCTCGTAAAAGTTAAAATGGGACTTGATTGTATTTTCCAGTCGAATTGTTTAATTTAAATAAGTTAGGGAGTAAACTGCAAAATTACATCATATCTTCGCTGTATCGTCTCCACGTCACTCCCTCTCTATTATCAGTTGGGGATGATATCTGTATCCATTCATCCGACAAAAAACGACCGCTAACTTCAAACAATTATTTTTCCTTGAATTGAATGGCGACCCACTCAAATTCTTCCATTGTTCATGCGATCATACCCGGCAATGCCTGGAGCCGCACGCGGCGCCCTTCCACGCGCTTCGCCAGTCGCCGCTGCTACTCGACCAAGAAGAGAGGTTCTTCCATCGTCTGTGCAAAGAGACAAGAAACCCCTTTGCAGTATAAGAAGCTGGGAGACTCTGACCTCGTCATCAGTGAAATCACTTTAGGCACGGTCAGCCTTTTTTTCGTTTGTTGTTTCAATTGCGGGTGTTGTAGTAATCAGGCGAATATGAATTGCTCGTTAGGTGTTTGTAATTTTGTCTCTGTGGGCTGCAGATGACGTTTGGTGAGCAGAACACAGAGAAAGAAGCTCACGAGCTGCTCAGATACGCATTCGAGCGCGGCATTAATGCTATAGACACAGCAGAAGTGGTTTGTCTTGTTCGACTGTGACTATTCTATTGGTTATCTCTGTTTCTCTTCGAGCAAATCAGCTTTATTTGTTTGCTTCATGTATATCTTGCATTTGTTTTTTCTTGTTTTTGTGAGTATAATCGTGTAAATACACGTAGCATCGTTATTCTTCCTTTCTTCTCCATAAAAAAGTATCCAGTTCCAATAAAGAAGGAGACTCAGGGCAGAACAGATCTCTACATCAGTAGCTGGCTGAAATCGCAGCCCCGAGATAAGGTAAGTTACCTCGAATGGATTTTTCTTGGTTTGTCTTAGTATTTAAACAGAGGAGAAGCTTTGTTAACCATTGCAATATATAAATGTGAAGTCTTCTCTTTCTTAATCATGGGGCACATTGTTTCTTGATTAGATCATCTTGGCCACTAAAGTTAGTGGTTACTCGGAAAGGTCAACTTGGCTGAGAGACAATGCAGACGTTGTGAGAGTCGACGCTGCTAATGTCAAGGAAAGCGTCGAAAAGAGTCTCAAGCGTCTCAATACTGATTATATTGACTTGCTTCAAATACACTGGTAAACTTCTCCTTTTTCTTCTGCTTTATGTGGCTTACAAGTTTCATAGGATTTGTCATAAAATCATATTTTTGTGCAGAAAAATAAATCCTTTGTAACCCGTGCGCTATAAAAATTACAGGCCAGATCGGTATGTTCCATTATTCGGCGAATACTTCTACAACCCTTCAAAATGGAGGTCTGGCGTGCCATTCACGGAGCAGCTGAGAGCATTTAAAGACCTCATCGATGAAGGGAAAGTGCGTAGCCATTTCTATGTCGCTTTTTCTTCTTTTCCATTTCCCCTGACCAAGCGTAGAAAGAAAGACCACCCCAATAATTATACATCTCAATCTTTTTGACCAAGTTTACGGAATTTTTCGTCTCAGGTGCGTTATATCGGCGTATCGAACGAAACTTCTTACGGAGTAATGGAGTTTGTCAATGCTGCCAAAAACGAAGGATTGCCCAAAATCGTCAGCATACAGAACAGCTACAGTTTGCTCGTTCGCTCCAAGTTTGAGAGTAAGTTCACACGCACACACACACACACTTTCACACACATCAACTTAGCTTTAGTTGTATTTAAATAATGGAGGGTAGGAAGTTTTTTTAGTGTTTAGTTGTTGGATTCAGATAACAACGTCGGATGTGATAGAGTTTAGATGTTATTAAATTTAATCAAATTCAATTACGATTTTACTCATAGTTTGAATTTAAAAATTTTATAAATAGAGGCTAAATTTTTCAACAACTGACGGGATTAGCTAAAAGTAGGGGAGGGACTAATGTAACTAATACCTCATTTGGTGTATTAACTAAATATCACCTTTAAATAAAACATGCCAACCAAACACTGTCTTAACTAACAGCAAACCCGATTCTCTGCAGTTGATTTGGTCGAGGTTTGCCACCCCAATAACAGCAACATCGGCTTGCTCGCCTACTCTCCCCTCGCCGGCGGAGGTTTGTCGGGAAAGTATTTAGACGCAAATTCTGAGGCTGCAACAAAAGGGAGGTTTAACCTCTTCCCAGGCTACATGGAAAGATACAACAAGTCGATTTCTAAGGTTAAGAAACAATCCCATTTACCATAATCAAGAAATCAGTTTCGTCTCGTTGGTTGCGGTAGGGTTTATAGTTTTACGCCTTCTTTCTTAAAAATGCTAGGAAGCTACTGCAAAATACGTCGAAGTTGCCGAAAAACATGGGCTGAGCATCGTGGAGTTGGCGCTTGCGTTCGTTCGCGATCGTTCTTTTGTTACGAGCTCGATAATTGGTGCGACTTCTTTGGATCAGCTGAAAGAAGATATCGATGCTATTCTTACGACGGAGAGACCTTTGCCTGTCGAGGTTAATGAAGATATCGAAGGGGTTTTCAGGCGATACAAAGATCCAGCCATCGATTGAGTTGATTCGAGTAAAAAATTCCCGGGTTTTTTTGGATTATGGCGTTCATTCGTCTTTCTTGTAATGTTAGATGTTTTATAGGTTAGGGTTACCTATTTACATGTGTTTCTCATGATATTTTAATCAAAATTCGGTTGACACTCCCTGGGAAATTAAATTTTGGGGATTCAACACTTAAATACCTACATCAATAAAATAAAACAGATCAGTCCCCTGTCAGATTCATTTTTAATCTAGGTACCTAGTTGAATTTTTTACTGATAGATACCTAACCGACGGATTTAACCTTGCTAAAACTGTTTTATTACATCTTTTACCTGTTTTCTTATTCACGTTCGTTCGTTCCTAAAGAAAAAATTTTCTCACTCTCTCAAACCCAAATCGCAGATTTAATCCCAGAAATCGACCCGTGTTCGTTGTTGCTTCAGATTCAACGTCGTCTGTCCACTCGTTCGTCGTGGTATTCCCCTTCTGAAATCGGTAGGTAAGTCATTTGCAGTAATTCCGTACGTCGTCGCACTTCGTCGTGGTATTTCCGTCCTCAATAGGCTTGTATCTAATTTGATTTTGCCGTTATTCGATGGGTTTAAGCATTTTCGGTTAATGTTCGTAACAATGGCTGCGTGTTTTTGGAATGACATCGATTTGTTGTTCGATTAGGGTTTTTTTGTGCTTGTATTTTCGGATGGGTGGATTGACTGTTGCAAATTTGAATTTTTTGGAATGGGTTGATTTTGATTTGTTCTAATGGGGTCAATTTGTTTTGGTACTACATTACCACTGCATTTGGTACCCTCAGTTTGGACAAATTGGTACCCCTTGTGTAAATAAAATGGCACTGCTTGTTAAATGGTTTTTTCGAATGAGGTCAATTTGTGTTGGTACTATATTATCACTGCTTTTGGTACCCTCTGTTTGGGCAAATTGGTACCCCGTGTGTGAATAAAATGGTACTTCTTTTTAACAGTAGATTTTTTGCAGAAATGCCTCCGCGGAACAGATCTGAGTTGTCTTCAAGGTGTCACCTGCGCTGTTTTGATCTACCATAAGCAATTTGGAGGGTAGCATGACCCTAGATAAAAAAGAAGCTATAAGAGGGGCCTCCTTTTCATTTTTTTTAGATATGCCTAAGATGTCACATTCGTTTGCTCGAATTGTGGCATTGATAAAGCATTATATTTAGACCTGTCAAAATGGCCCGCGGCCCGGCCCGCCCCGCCCTGCCTTTGGGGCGGGCTAGGCTGGGATGTTTAAGGCCCGGCCAGAAGGCGGGGCGGTGCGGGCTGGCCCGCCATATATTTTAATTAATTTATTTTATATATTAAATATATATTTATTTAAATATAGGAATTAATTAATTATAATTAATGATATATTTATTAATTAATACATAATTAATATATATTTAAATATTATAATTAAATAATTAATGATGCATTTATTAATTAACACATAATTAATGTATATTTAGACATCATAGTTATATAAATAATTCATAATTGATTAAAAATTTTAAATAAAAAAATGTAAAAAAAATTAAGGCGGGCGGGCCGGCCCGCTGACGGGGCGGGCTGGGCTTCAGGGCCACATGGCGGGCTAGCCCGCCCCGCCCCGCCAAACAGTGGGCTTTGGCGGGCAGCGGGCCAGCCCGCCCCAGCCCGATCCATTGACAGTTCTAGTTATAGTGTATTGTGCTTCTATGGCTGCTCGCATTTTACGTGACGAGCACAATTGTATGCTTGATCTGTTTGGTTAAGTTACTTGAATATGCTGTGAGACTGTTTGGATACTTTGTTTATTTAGGTTAACTTGTTTTGAGTTTGGGATGAGACTGTTTTGAGACTGTTTGGAGCTTGTTCATGACTCAGTGATGTTCGTTTGTTGTGTAGTTCTGTAAACAGAGTACCATAATATGCAGCTTAACACTCTAGAATAATATACGAACATATTAAGATCTGTAAATATGTTCGTAAACAGAGTACCTTTTCTTTTACACACAGAGTACCATAATATGCAGCTTAACTGTACCATTAGGTACAAATATACCGTACCAAACAGAAGATATGAAGAACCTTGTCTTGTATATTACCGTACCACATCTTTTACACACGGAGTACCAAAATATGCAGCTTAATCGTATCATTATGCAAATATATGGCATACCACACATAGAAGATATGAAGTACCTAGTCTTTGATATTACCATACCAGAACTTTTACATAAAGAGTACCTTAATATGCATGTTAACGATACCACTGGGTATATATATATCGTACCATAACATAATATACGAAGTATCTTGTCTGTTATACAGTAAGGTACCTTATCTTGTACTTTAAGGTACCTTGTCATTTACATTTACCGTACCATAATCTGCAGCTTCACAGTATCACTATGTATACATGTACAGTACCCTAATATGCATGTATGGCGTACCATGTGTTGCACAATCGAAAATAAATTGATTCTTAAGCGAGTCGCGTTGTTCTGTTTGATTTTGACAATACCTAACAATAATAAAATGATTAAAAAATAAATAAAATTTTGCACATGTAGGACTCACCTAATTTAAGATCAAATATATCAAATTAATTTGTAAGATGTTCTTGCTTCTATCCTTATATTCTAATGAATGTTGGAGTTGGAAGGTTTAATTCATGCTTGTAAGGTTTAATGCACCTAATTTATCTGAAACGTAACTAATACTCTATATTAGTGTTTTAGGGTGGTTCCAGATGAAAAACTAATTCGTACGAACTCGAAAAATACTAATCCTAGTATACCGTACCATATATTGAAGAGACGTCGTACCTTACATTACTTTGTTGGAGTATCTGTTTTTTTATTTTAGGTGTACCATTTCGGACACGGTTGTAGTACCAAAAATTACATAAGACATCAAACATTTTACTAAAGGCAACGACGTGTCAGATGAGCTGTCTTATTTGATGTAATACCTCGTACGTCAGAAGAGCTGTCCACTCATGACAGAAAAACGTCATAAGTCTATCCATTCATGACAAAAACGTCAGAAATTGTCCCTTTCTTTTTGCACATCAACATCTTTTGAAAAGCTTCATTTCTGACGAAATTACCAAAGTCTTACTTACTTTAATTTATACGGTACCTATTTCTGAAACGATACAGTACCCACCGTGGCATGTTTGGTGTATCTTATTTGCCTACATTACAGTACCATTTGTGCATATATTACGATATCAAACTGGCATATATTATGGACCAGGTGTGCATATATTATGGTACCAAACTGGCATATGTTACAGTACCATGTTGGCATATATTACGATGTTGCAAACCCGATACTTAGACAATTTTTTTCGAAACTGCCCTCATAATCGCACCTTCACAACCGGCTCGCGTCTAAGTCGTTTCGCCTCGCGCGTTCCGTCTTGGCCGCGATAAGCCTCTCCTACGCGTCGCCCTGCTTTGTAAAGCGGAAGACAAACAAGATAACGTAATTTTAAGGGGCCTCGCCGAGGTTCGCTCCTCGACTTAGCCCGTTTTATTCCTCAACGAACAAACGTACACAAAGGTAAACTCAAACCCGTGTGGAACCGAACACGTCTCGGCCTCACCTCGTTAAGCCAAACGAAGCTAGTACACGGTTAACCTAAGTGTCCCTTCGGGATCTTAATCACTAACCTAACTCGCTAGTGAACGCCTCGATGTGACCCCGCCGAACCTTTGCGCCAAAGATCCGATTTGCGTGACTTGGTGTATTCGAAAGTGGCTCTCCAAACTCGAATTTCTGAATGCCTTGGGCTGGGCGAATGAGGCTCTATCTATAAGCCTTGGCCTCCTTTGAATTGGTAAGAGAGATCCCTAAAAGATCTCCCAAATCTTCCTCCAAGATCTTCCCTAAATTTAGTAAGTATTCAAACAAGATCTTCCCCAAGATAAGGAAAGTATCTTTATCAAATCTAGAGACCAATTCAAACTCCTTGGAAGCTTCTAGGACTCAGCGTGCCGCGCCCGCATCGTCCTTGCCCCAGCCCATCGCCGCGTCGCGCGCGCTGTCGCACACCTGGTCCGGCCCGCCTGGCCAGACCCGGCCTCGCCTCCCAGCTCAACCGTCGTTACTCCGGCGCCGCCGTCGCCGCCGCCGTCCGCCGCCGTGCGCCGCCGCGCACCGCCGCCGAGCACCGCCGTGCTCCACCGTTCGCCGCCGTGCACCGCCGTGCACCGCCGCCGCCGGCCGCTGGACCGCCGTGCGCCGCCGTGCTGTCGCCGGACCTCAGCGTCCGCGCCAGCTCGCATTCGCGCCCGCCTCATCGCGTGCGCAGGTCTGCCCAAGTGCTGTGCCTGCGTGCCGCACTTGTCCGCGCGCGCTGCCCCAGCCTCGTGCGCCAACCTCGCCAAGTCCTGCCGAGAAGTACCGCACATCCGCGCGCGCCAACTCTCGCACATGCCTGCCGAGAAACCTCGCACACTGCCTAAGTCCCATGCGCGCCAACTCTCGCACATCCTGCCGAGAAGTCCCCGCACGCCCTCAGCCCAATGTGCCCACGTTGTGCGCGCGCTGCCCCCGCAGCCTCGCGCATGCGTGCGCGCGCGCCGCGCTTGCTGCTCGCACGGCCCCGCGCCCAGTGTAGGCGCGCGGCCCGGCCAGGCCGCCTGCCTGGCCGGCCACCGTGGCTGACCTCGTCGGCTCCGGCCGAGTCCCTCGTTACCTCGCCGGCTCCGACCATGCGTCTTGGGTTAAATCGTCCAAGTGTTGTTCCCCGCCAACTCATGCGCCTTGGACCCGCACACCATAGCAACTTATATAGCTCGGCCATGACGAGCTGATGACGTGGCTGCTAAGGGTGTGACATTCTCCCCCCGGAGAAAGTCGACGTCCTCGTTGACACCGGCGTCCCGTAGCCAGCCCCTTGCTTCGTATGCCAATACTCAGCCACCTCATCCTCGAACTGAGCAATGTCCGTGAACTTCTCCCACGAAGTCTCGGACGCATCCTCGCCTTCCCATTGAACCAGGAACTCGTTCATGCCCAAGGAACAACGATGGTCAAGAATCCTCCTAACCTTCCTGTCGAACACCTTTGACTGGGTGCCCGCTGGGATCCGCTTCACCTGCTCCAAAGAAGTGTCGCCTGGGTGATACTTCTTAAGAAAACTTACGTGAAAGACGGGATGGATCTTCATGTGGTCTGGCAACTTGAGTCGGTAGGCCACACGCCCGACTCGAGACTCCACCTCGAACGGCCCACCGTACTTCGGCATCAGCCCCCGCGCAAGCTGCTCCTTCTTGCTGGCTGGCGCCGACCTCCACATGTGCGGCCGAAGCTTCAGAAGCACCAAGTCGCCAACCTGGAACTCGACCTCTCGCCGGTCTCGATCCGCGTACTCCTTCATGCGCTTCTGTGCTTTGGCCATGCTATCTCTAGCTTGGGTCCATAACTCCTGTCTGGACCACGTGAACTTATACGCCGCAGGACACTCCCCGATCATGCGCGTAGCAACCACCGCTGGTTGGTTCGATTGAAAGCCGCAGACCATCTCAAATGTACTAACTTTCGTAGCTGAGGCCCGATGCAGATTGTAGCTAAACTGCGACGCGTCGAGCAGATCGACCCAATTCGTCTGGCTCGCCGTCACAAAGTGCCTCAGGTATTCTTCAAGCGTTTGATTCGCCCGCTCCGTTTGGCCATCCGTTTGCGGGTGAAAAGACGTCGAGAACTTCAACTTCGTCCCAAGAAGCTTGAATAGGAACGTCCAGAACCGTCCCGTGAACCTCGCGTCCCGATCACTCACGATCGACGTTGGGACCCCATAGTACTTCACAACGTGCTTGAAGAAAATCTCCGCCGACTCCTTCGCCGGGCACTCGTACGGTGCCGGTGCGAACACTGCCATCTTCGAAAACCTGTCAACCACAACAAGAATCGAAGTGCACCCATGTGCCTTAGGTAAAGCAGTGATAAAATCCATCGAGATCGCCTCCCACGGTCTCGTTGGTATGGGCAGCGGCTCCAATAAGCCGGCCTGCTTACGCCGTTCGGCCTTGTCTTGCTGGCATGTCAAGCAAGTGCGGACATAGGCCTCCACGTCGTCCTTCATCTTCGGCCAGATGAACTTGGAAGAAAGCAGCGCGTACATCCTATCCATCCCCGAATGTCCCGCCCATAATGTGTCGTGGTGCTCGCGTAGCAACTCCTGCTGCAACGCGCCTTCTGGAACGAGCACTCGCCCGCCTATGGCCACCAAGATCTCATCTTTGAGCCAGTATTGTCGCACCACTCCCTCGTTGACCTCTTCAACGAGTTTCTTGTAAGCCTTGCTCGCCTCGGCCGCCTCGCGCACCCTGCCCACGAAGTCCGAGGTCGCCGCGCTTAACGAGCTGACAAAGGCCTCCACGCCTTTGCGGCTTAACGCGTCGGCCACATCATTGTGCCGACCCGGCTTGTGAATCCAATCGAAGTCGAATTCGCCCAAGAATTCCTGCCACCTCGCCTGCATTGGAGTCAACTTCTTCTGCGTCTTGATGTAGGTGTTGGCGACATTGTCCGTGACCACCACGAACTTCATCCCAAGCAAGTAGTGCCGCCATGTCTCCAAGCAGTGGATCACCGTCGTCATCTCCTTCTCGTGAGTCGAATATCGACCCTCCGTCTCGTTGAACTTTCGACTCTCGCACACCACCGGGTGACCTTCTTGTACGAGAACGCCGCCTAGAGCAGCCCCAGATGCATCCGTATGCACCTCAAATGGTTTGGTGAAGTCCGCCAGTCTCAACACCGGCTCGGTCGCTAACGCGCCCTTCAACTCCTCGAAAGCCACCTCGGCCTTCTCCGACCAATGCCATCACGCCCCGTTCTTCAGCATATCCGTCAAGGGACTCGCGATGTGCGAGTAGCCTTTGATGAACCGTCGATAGTAGTTCGCCATTCCGAGAAAAGATCGCAACCCCGTTACGTTCTTCGGCCTCTCCCACTCGACCACGGAACGAACCTTCCATCCTAATCTGCCCCTTCGAGATTATATGGCCCAAAAAGGTGATTTCCCTCAAGCCAAAGTCGCACTTCTCACGCTTGAGGTAGAGGCGATGTCTCCGCAATGCCTCGAAGACCGCTCGCAAATGCCCCGCATGCTCCGCCATGTTTTGCGAGTAGATCACGATGTCGTCCAAGTACACGACGACAAACCTGTCCAAAAACTCATAAAGGACATCGTTCATTAGGTTACAAAACGTGGGGTGCGTTAGCCCGAAGGGCATCACCAAGAACTCAAACGACCCGTATCTCGTCACACACGTCGTCTTGGCCTCGTCGCCCGCGGCGATCCGCACCTACCAATACCCTGACCTCAAATCCACCTTGGAAAAGCACTCCGCCTTGGCCAACTTGTCGAATAAGTCCAGCGCGTTCGGAATGGGGTACTTGTTCTTCACGGTAACCTTGTTCAATGCGCGATAATCGACGCAGAAGCGCATCGAACCGTCCTTCTTCTTTTGGAACAGAATCGGCGAACCGTAGGGAGCCTTGGACGGTTGGATCAGCCCCGCCTCCAGGAGCTCGTCCAATTGCTTCCTTAACTCGGCCAGCTCTGCCGGGTTCATCCGATATGGTCTTGCGCTGGTGCCTTCGCCCCTGGCTCCAGCTCGATGCGATGGTCTATGGCCCGTCTAGGCGGCAACTCCTTGGGAAGTTCGGCCGGAATCAAGTCTTCGAACTCGATAAGCACCTCCGCCAGCTCGCTCGGCACCTCTACCTTGCCTTCACCATGGTCCAGTAGTAGCGCCGCTACGTACGTCGACTCGCCCCGCCTTAGCCCATCGCGGAGTTGCAGTGCTGAAATCATCCGGACTCGCTCCGTGCCCTCCTCGGCCCTCGGCGGTTCGCACTCAACTCCCTTGCTTCCTCCACTCTTGATCACGATCCGATTGCTCGAAGGGTCCACCAACACCTTCGCAGCTCTCATAAAATCCAGCCCCAAGATTAGGTCGAAATCGTCCAACTCGGTCACCGTGAGTTCGACCCGTCCCGGCCAAGTGCCCACGCTGAGCGCCACCTGCGCCATGCCGGCCACCTTCGCTGGTTGGGAACTGATGGCTTTGATCGTCCCTCCATGGTAGTGCACGTCCAGCTTAAGATCCCCGATCAAGCGATTCGACACAAACGTGTGACTCGCTCCTGTATCAACGAGCCCGAAGACTTCGTTCCCATTGACCGTGCACTTAACGAACATAAGGCTCCTCATCGGAGGCTGCACCGCACCGCGCCTAACATCCGAATCTGGCCCATCCTCGATAGCTCGGCCTCGTCCTCGCCATCCTCGACCACTACGGCCGCCGCTCGCGTCCGCTTCGGACATTGCCGGGCCATGTGCCCGGCCGCTCCGCAAACGTAGCATCCCTCGTTTGCGGGTCGCGCTTGCGTCTTCTTGGCCGGCGCTGCCTTCTTAGCCTTCTTGCCATCTTTCTTCTTGGTCTCCTTTTTCGTCGCTTTCCGTCAAACGCGCTCCCGTCGTTCGACTGTCGTCGGCCATGATGCCGTCGAGAGTATGGCTCTGATACCAACTTTGTTGCAAACCCGATACTTAGACAATTTTTTTCGAAACTGCCCTCGTAATCGCACCTTCACAACCGGCTCGCGTCTAAGTCGTTTCGCCTCGCGCGTTCCGTCTTAGCCGCGATAAGCCTCTCCTACGCGTCGCCCTGCTTTGTAAAGCGGAAGACAAACAAGACAACGTAATTTTAAGGGGCCTCGCCGAGGTTCGCTCCTCGACTTAGCCCGTTTTATTCCTCAACGAACAAAACGTACACAAAGGTAAACTCAAACCCGTGTGGAACCGAACACGTCTCGGCCTCACCTCGCTAACCCAAACGAAGCTAGTACACGGTTAACCTAAGTGTCCCTTCGGGATCTTAATCACTAACCTAACTCGCTAGTGAACGCCTCGATGTGACCCCGCCGAACCTTTGCGCCAAAGATCCGATTTGCGTGACTTGGTGTATTCGAAAGTGGCTCTCCAAACTCGAATTTCTTAATGCCTTGGGCTGGGCGAATGAGGCTCTATTTATAAGCCTTGGCCTCCTTTGATTGGTAACAGAGATCCCTAAAAGATCTCCCAAATCTTCCTCCAAGATCTTCCCTAAATTTAGTAAGTATTCAAATATGATCTTCCCCAAAATAAGGAAAGTATCTTTACCAAATCTAGAGACCAAAACAAACTCCTTGGAAGCTTCTAGGACTCAGCGTGCCGCGCCCGCATCGTCCTTGCCCCAGCCCATCGCCGCGCCGCGCGCACTCCGCGCGCGCGCCCCGTCGCACACCTGGTCCGGCCCGCCTGGCCAGACCCGGCCTCGCCTCCCAGCTCAGCCGTCGTCACTTCGGCGCCGCCGCCGTCCGCCGCCGTGCTCCACCGTCCACCGCCGTGCACCGCCGTGCACCGCCGCCGCCGGCCGTCGGACCGCCGTCTGCCGCCGTGCTGTCGCCGGACCTCAGCGTCCGCGCTAGCTTGCATGCGCGCCCGCCTCATCGCGTGCGCAGGTCTGCCCAAGTGCTGTGCCTGCGTGCCGCACTTGTCCGCGCGCGCTGCCCCAGCCTCGTGCGCCAACCTCGCCAAGTCCTGCCGCGAAGTCCCGCACATCCGCGCGCGCCAACTCTCGCACATGCCTGCCGAGAAACCTCGCACAGTGCCTAAGTCCCATGCGCGCCAACTCTCGCACATCCTGTCGAGAAGTCCCCGCACGCCCTCAGCCCAATGTGCCCACGCTGTGCGCGCGCTGCCCCCGCAGCCTCGCGCATGCGTGCGCGCGCGCTGCGCGCACGGCCCCGCGCCCAGTGTAGGCGCGCGGCCCGGCCAGGCCGCCTGCCTGGCCGGCCACAGTGGCTGACCTCGCCGGCTCCCGCCGAGTCCCTCGTTACCTCGCCGGCTCCGACCATGCGTCTTGGGTTAAATCGTCCAAGTGTTGTTCCCCGCCAACTCATGCACCTTGGACCCGCACACCATATCAACTTATATAGCTCGGCCATGACGAGCTGATGACGTGGCAGCTAAGGTGTGACATACGATACCAAACTCGCATATGTTATAGTACCAAATGAGCATATATTACAGTAGCAAATTTGCATACATTACGATACCATGTTCGCATATATTACGGTACCAAATTGCCATATAATACAGTACTAAATTTGCATAGATTACGGTACAACGTTCGCATATATTACGGTACCAAATTTACATATATTACAGTACCAAATGAGGGTACCATGTTCGCATATATTACGAAATTTGCACATATTACAGTAGCAAATTGGCATATATTACGGTACCATGTTCGCATATATGATGGTACCAAACTGGCATATATTACAATACCATTTGTGCATATATTGGGTACCATGTTCGCATATGTTACGGTATCAAATTTGCATATATTACAGTATCAAATTGGCATATATTAGGGTATCATGTTGACATATATTAGGGTACCATGTTCGCATACATTACAGTACCAAACTGGCATGCCGGGAATCGATGTTCGACCACCTTCTTTGGAGGAATACGTATATATCGATGAGTGTCGTTGCTTCATTGATTAATAGTAAGGAAGACTCCCTTTTATACTCACACATTGCAAATAACGTCCCGCCACCAACCGAATTTGCAGACGCCATATTTTCAGATAATATGGCAACCTGTATAAATGGTACGCTGTATAGCTTAGATTGGTACTGCATAACAGATCATTTTGGTACCGTATAGACATGTTACTTGATATGTAACAGAGATACTGCATAACATAAATGTCCAATCGGACTGTATCGCATAATATATTTAGGTACGGTAAAACAACAAACAATGGTACGTAATATATATAACAAATGGTACGTCGTAACAGTTCTAAGAAAAATTCGAAATCTCGATGGATTATGTGACGCTCGGGGCCGATGAGGGCGGGAGTGCTCGCCGGTGCCAGAGAGGTGCACGGACAAGGAGCGACTCTTGGCAGGCTTCTAGGCAAAGGGGTACATGAACGAACCGATCCGACACCCGAATGAGAGGGGATCCCGAGACTGACAATGTGTGGACGTGTCAGGCTAAGAATCGTATAAGAGAATTGATAGTACTACTCATATCACCAAGGTTGACCTACCTTTTCGGGAGTCCATCCGAAAGAACTTCAAAGTTAAGCGTGCTTGACTTGAAGAAATCTTGGGATGGGTGATCCCATGGGAAGTTTGCCCAGTGTGCGTGTGAGCGAGGACGAAGCACGCTGAAAGGTTATATTGTGGTACAGTGGGACCAGACTATCAGTCGGAGTGTGGTGAGCCCAACCCCACGTGTCCCGTAGGGACCGATGCTACAATGACGCTCGGTATGGGACGGGTCGTTATAGATTAGCCTCAATAACTACCAAATCCTAACATTCCACCCTTAAATCGAGCTCTTGGAGCACATTGAGCTCCCGGATTTGGGCTAAACCTTGAACAAACGCGTGAAATCGATTAACCAAACCCTTTGCAAAAGAAAAGTTTACCTGAAAAAATCAAGACTCAAAATCGAGAATCCAACTTTCAAGAGGCTTGTCGATCATTGTTCGGCGCCGGAACGAGCAGAAGGAGGTGGTCGGCACGACGAAAATTCATCGACGAGGATGGAGCTCGAATTTTGCAGACAAAAAAACTGAAAAGAAATAAGGGTATTTTGGTAATCTTAGGTGATTAGGTACCTACGTGTAAATTTTTAATCCAAATGGGTACTTAGCTATAAAATATATCTGACAATGGACTGAAGTGGCTGTTTAGTTTCCTATATGTATTTATGTGTTGATTCTCGTTTTGGGTGGGTTGGTATATAGAAAATAAATTTTGAAATTGAACAATTTAGAGACATGGTACACCGTTAAATTTTATCCCCCAAGTTGTCTACTTTAGAAAGTTATTATTCATATAATACATCTCTTAAATTCGTTTAAATTCACAATGTTCTTACAATGTTAATCACAAAATAATTAAGTGAATCAAAACATGTTACTGAATAATATATACTATGAGCCCGAGCCCTGCAATGTAGGTCAAGTGGATATTATTCGGATTCTTTGTACGATTAGTGAACTTAATGCTTTTTCTTTTCTTCCTTCTTTTACTTTGTTTCCTCTTGTTAATCGACATACCATTGAGGGGACAATATATATTCTCAAAAATCTTACCATATACTATATGATATAAACAATTTATATTCTTAGGGTAGACATGATATATAAATATAGAGGAAATCCCTTTCAGTACCCTTCAGATTTTAAAATTCTTCTTAACTACTACTCGAGTTATTTTTTTCTATTCAGTGTCGATTTGTGAATGTATTCATGTTTAGTACTTTTTTGACATTGAAAAGACAGAAAATAACATTGTTTCACATGTTTAAAAAGCTGACAAAGTTATAATCGCGTGGATTATACCAATGATAAATATTTTATCAACTGTTTTCGTTATTACACCAAGTTAGTCACAAGAGTATTATATAAATAAATAATGTTTTCTGATTTTATATCAACAAAACCGAGCATTATACCAACTATTGTTGCTATTATATTATACCAACTATTGACCCAATTATACCAAAACAGTACATCGATTTTATAACAACAAAACGTGACATTATATCAACTGTTATCTCTATTATAACAACTTTTATCGTTATTATGCCAACAAATAACGTTACTGTAATTTTATAAAAATAAATTGGACATTATGTTGTCGCGACTATACCAACTGTTATTACTATTATACCGACACATAACATTATTTTAATTTTATAGAAATAAAATTGGATTTTATATCAATTTTTTCCGTTATTATACCACCATAATTAAATATTTGTTATAATTGTTACACCAACTTTGTAATATTCAATTTTGTTGGTATAATAACGACAATAGTTGGTATAATATTCAATTATGTTGGTATAATTGCGACAACAATTGGTATACTGTCCAACTTTATCTGCAATAAATTGTAACCGTGGTACTTGGTATAACTTTGATAACAGTCGGTATAAAAGATAATGTTTCAGATTTGTTGTTGTTTGGGATAATAAACACATTTTCTTTTTTACTGATGGATAGGGAACATGCAGAAGTCAGTCGAGGAGTACCGAACGTGAATTTTAAAATTAAAGGGCATTGAAAGAGAACTTCCCAATAAATATATGGCAACACTCGAGTTTATTGGAAAATCATAGCAGAAGAACGTTCCATCGTTGTAACTAATAAACCTATTCTAATTACCTATTCTAATTAGAATAGGTAATTCGAATAAGGAGTTTAAATAACGGTGTTTACTTATTAAGGCTGGTTTGGTATTTTCCTAGTTATTAATAGCCGTTACTTATTGAGTTGTATATATAGATGACATGTAGATGTTTTGAGGGTAATTCAATTCAGTTATTTCTTTCAATCTTCCCTCCGTCTTCCAAGAAAACCTCAAGATAGATTTGATTTTCAATATGGTATCAGAGCGTTTAAACTGATAGTATAGAACAATTTTAGTGTTTTAATATGCGAGTGTTATAATTCGTGAGACTAGAGACCAAGAGATAATTTAATATGTTATTATTTGAAGTCTACTAGATCTCACGTATTATAACACTCACATATTAAAACACTACAATTATTCTATACTCTACACGTGGTATCAGAGCTCATGGCTAACATCGGAGGAGCGGCCGGAGGAATTCCTCATGTACCAAGCTTGCGTCTTTCAAAGGACAACTACGGCAATTGGTGCGTACAAATGATGGAGTTACTAGGATCGCAAGATGCCTGGGAAGTTGTCGAGAGTGGGTATACCGAACACGTGTCGAAGTTCTTCAATCTCTTCTTCGATCAAGGCTGAACAATGGCGACAGACGCTGATTTGCAGCCCCAACCTCTTGGTATTGGTTCACCCGCCACTAACTGGTGATAATTACTCGTCATGGAATTGTGCAATGTCCATGGCTCTTTCCGTCAAGAACAAGAAAGGATCCGTCGATGGCACGATTTTGAAGCCAGATGGAAATGACCCGAAGCTGTTGCTTGCCTGGCATAGGAACAACGGTATAGTCTGCTCTTGGATTCTAAACTCGGTATCAAAGGAGATTAGCGCGAGCATAATTTACTCTCAAACAGCCCGAGAATTCTGGCTTGATCTTCAAGAATGCTTTCAAGAAGGAAATGCGCCGAGGTTGTATCAGTTGCATAAGGATCTCTTTGGGATATCACAACAGAACTCTTCCGTAGCTGCACATTTCACGAAATTGAAGGCTCTTTGGGACGAATTAAATAATTCCAGGCCGTCCTGCTCGTGTGGAAAGTGTTTGTGCGGAGGTGTCAAAGACCAAAGGAATTCTCTGAGAAACAATATGTATTGACCTTTCTGATGGGTCTTGACGATTCCTTCTCTCATATCAGAGGTCAGATTCTTCTCATGGATCCGACTCCTCCAATCGACAAGGTGTTCTCGCTGGTTTCACAGGAGGAAAGGCAGAGGTCAATCAATGTCAAGATCTCGCCCAGAGATTCAATTCAGCACATGACCTTTACCAGCCACAATGGGCAAGATGATAACAGAGGAGTTCAAGGTACCTACCAAGGTCAATTCAAGAAACCTCCTTTATACCCAAAGAAGGAAGGGTCTCATCCATTCTGTACATATTGCAGTCGACCAGGACACACAATGGATAACTGCTACAGGATTCATGGCTTTCCTCCAGGCTTCAAGCAACAAAACAAATCCAGGTTTAACAGAGTAAATAAAGTGGATAATGTTCAAGCTCAAGAACCAGATATGGATGCTGTCACCGAACAAATTGATCAGAGGTCCAAGACAGAAAATTTCATTCAACAGCCGAGCCAACAATTGGAAGGCAACACAAATTGCAAACGGCAGTACCTCAACTGACATGTTTGAGGGTATGTGTTCATCCTTCAATACCTCTGACATAGTTAATATAGATTCTTGGATTATAGATTCAGGGGCCTCAAAACACATCTGTTGCAAACTTAATCTGCTTAGTCGTGTGCATTACATACAACCTTCATATGTTAGAATGCCAAACAACACTTCAATTAGGGTCACTAAGGCAGGAGATGTTGCTCTAGGAAATAACTTAGTGCTGAGGGACGTTTTATATGTGCCACAGTTTGACTTCAAACTTATTTCTGTTAGTGCACTAATGCTTGCTAATGGTTTGAATTTCTTGTTTGATGTTAATAAGTTTGTGATTCAGGATATAGCAAGAGATTTAGTGATTGGCAGGTGTAGGATGATGCAAGGCTTATACATGCTAGATAGGGACTCTTGTAACAAAAAGTTGCATTCTTGTGTGTTTTTGAATAAAGTTTCATTAGAAACATGTCACAATAGATTTGGACATCCTTCTTACAATGCATTGACCGGTATAAGACAGAAGTTGAAATGTAATGACAATGTGAAATCACTGCCTTTTAGTAAGATTTGTCCTTTGTCAAAGCAGAAAAGATTACCTTTTAATTCTCAAAATAAATTGGCTTGTGCTTGTTTTGATCTTATTCATTGTGATGTTTGGGGGCCATTCCATGTTTCTTCTGATAAAGGGCATCGATATTTTCTTACTTTGGTTGATGATCACTCAAGATTTACATGGATTTTTCTGTTAAAACACTGAAATCTGAAGTGCCTTATGTTGTTTCATTTTCTTTGAGGTGGTACAGTCACAGTTTAATTACAAAAGTAAGACTTTTAGATCTGATAATGCCAAGGAACTGCTATTAATGAATCTGTTGCAAAAGCATGGTACTATTCACCAATTTTCATGCATAAACACTCCACAACAGAATTCTGTTGTGGAAAGAAAGCTTCAACATTTGCTGAATGTTGCAAGATCCATTATTTTCAATCATCTGTCCCATTAGAATTATGGGGGGAGTGCATCCTTACCGCAACCTACCTGGTTAATAGAACCCCTTCACCATTGTTAGCTGGAAAATCTCCTTATGAGCTTCTTTATCATAAACCAGTGGACTACACTGTTTTCAACTTTTGGTTGTTTATGCTATGCATCAACCTTAGCTGCAAATAGAACCAAGTTTGATCCTCGGGCTAGAGCTTGAATATTTTTTAGGATATCTAATGGTATTAAAGGATATAAGGTGATGGATCTAGATAGCAGAGAGATATTCATATCTAGAGATGTCAGGTTCTGTGAAGATTGTTTTCCCTTTAAAAGAAATATCCAGCACCAGGTAGGAGACAACATGGGAGAATCAGTACGAGATTTTGTCATTCCAAGGGTCATGGATAATGGATTGGAAGGAGCAGACGCTCAAGACATCATAGGACCAGAAGCAACACCAGTTGAGGAACATAGTCACCAGCCTTATGAAGAGTATGAATCTCGGAATTTCGAGCAAGTTCACCAACCATCTTCAGTTGCTACATAATAGGCTCCATAGCCATCACAGAGCACACTGAGAAGAACTACAAGGATAAGTAGGAATCCCACGTATTTACAGGACTACCACTGTAATAATGTGGGAAATACTGAAACAGCTTACCCTTTATCAAAGTATTTATCATATGATGCTTTGTCTGCTGAATATAAAAACTATGTTTTATGTGTCTCAGCTACCAGAGAGCCTCAATCCTTCCACGAGGCAGAGCCATTTGAAGAATGGAAACATGCTATGAGAGAGGAACTGGAAGCCATGGAGGAGAATCAGACTCGAACCATAACAACACTGCCACAGGGAAAGACCTCCATTGGCTGCCAATGGGTCTTCAAGCTGAAATTCAATGAACTTGGACAGATTGAAAGGCATAAAGCACGTTTTGTGGCGAAGGGTTATAACCAAAGAGAGGGAGCTGATTACTTGGACATATTCTCACCTGTTGCAAAACTAGCAACAATGAAGGTATTATTAGCTATAGCTGCTATTCATAATTGGTATTTTGTGTCAATTGGATATAAATAATGCATTCCTCAATGGAGATCTTGATGAAGAAGTCTATATGGACTTGCCACTATGATATATTCCTTCATGCAAACTCTACTGGTTCCAAGCTTGTGTGCAAGCTTAACAAATCCATATATGGATTAGCAAGCCTCAAGGCAGTGAAATTCAAAATTCAGTCGAGCTTTGCTTGAATTTGGTTTTAAACAAACTGAGTCTGACCACTCTTTGTTCATTAAGGGTGCAGGAGCTGAGATGGTAGCTCTACTTGTTTATGTGGATGATATAGTTCTAACAGGTCCTTCAAGGTCCGCCATTAATGCAATAAAAGAGCATTTACAAGGGTTGTTTAAATTAAAGGATTTAGGTGCTCTAAAATATTTTCTTGGATTGGAAGTTCCACGTAGCTTTGCAGGTATCTTCATTTCACAGAGGCAGTACACTATAAGATTTTTGCAGGACACAGGCTACTCGGCATGCAAGCCATCATCCACACCAATGGACCCAAAGGCCAAACTATCACAGTTGGAAGGTGAGCTGCTTGACAATCCTGAGCAGTATAGGCGGTTGATTGTGAGACTTCTCTACCTAACCTACACCAGGCCGGACATCATGCTCGCAGTACATCAGCTCAGCCAGTTTGTCTCAAAGCCAAGGAAGCCTCACATGGTGGTTGTCCATCATTTGCTCAGATATTTGAAGGCAAGCCCAGGGCAAGGAGTGATCTTTCCGGCTACTTCAAACAAGATTAGAGCATTTTCAGACGCTGATTGGGCCACTTGTCAAGACACAAGAAAATCCATAACATGATTCTGCACTTTTCTCGGGAATTCAATGATAACCTGGGTGTCAAAGAAGCAAACGACTGTCTCAAAATATCAACAAAAGCATAATATCGAGCCTTAAGTTCCCTGACCAGTGAGGTGCTCTGGCTGAGCCAGCTTTTACAGGAAATTGGAGGTGTTCACAGTGATGAAGACATTCCAGTTCTGTTCTGTGATAATCAGTCAGCAATCCTCTTAGCATCAAAGCCCAGATTCCATGAGAGGAACAAGCATATAGAGATTGAATGTCACTTTATACGACATCATCTACAAAAGGGAAGCATCAAGTTGTTACCAATTCAAAGTCAGTTCCAATTGGCAGACATGTTTACAAAGCCTCTTCCGGGGGTTGCTTTGAAGAGACTCATGTCCAAGATGTCCGTAAAGGACATTTACAGTCCACCTTGCGGGGAGCTATTGGAAAACCGTAGCAGAAAAACGTTCCATCGTTCTAACTAATAAACCTATTCTAATAACCTATTCTAATTAGAATAGGTAATTCGAATAAGGAGTTTAAATAACGGTGTTTACTTATTAAGGGTAGTTTGGTATTTTTCTAGTTATTAATAGTCGTTACTTATTGAGTTGTATATATAGATGACATGTAGACGTTTTGAAATTCAGTTATTTCTTTCAGTTATTTCTTTCAATCTTCCCTCCGTCTTCCAAGAAAACCTCAAGATAGATTTGATTTTCAATAGAGTTAAATCGAAATGTACTTATTTCTGTTCTTGTCCAAATTGAGTGAGCAATTCACTATCACGCCATCATAGATGAGTCAAATCTTATAAAATATTATAGACCGAAAATGCATATAAAATTTAAGTTTGCAATCCGAATTTACTAGAAAAGTATAGATTTAAGGTTACCTAACTGAAAACAGATAACATAAGGTACTGAAAATTGCGACGTATAAGAGGAAATTTTGGTCATTAGCAAAGATGTTAATCAAACGCGGTCAAGAAACAAAATCACATAAGAACTTATTATTCCCTCAATTTCTTATTTTTATTAATTTTTAGTGAAATTTTCATTTCACTCACCCTAAAAAATTTCACTTAAGATTCAGGCCATGTCAGGAATAGTTTTAAGAACTTGATTTCTGCAGTATCACCTCATTGTTCAAATACAATATGTTGAAAGTTTGTAACACAAGACGATCAACAGATACCAGTTAATCTAACACTTCGTAACACTTCTTTTAAGTTTGGGTCATTATATCTAAATTTCACACAAATTGGATCCTTTAAACAATAATTTTTTGTAAGAAAAGTCTGAAACCTATTTTAAAAGAATTCAAATTAACCCTAATTTTAATTCGTTCTCTATCTAACGTTCACTCTCTCATATCCAATACCATACTCAATTTCTCCCTTTCCACAAAAAGCCCTAATAATAATGCTTCCCCTCACCTACTATTAACAAACAAAACACACACACACATCAAACATATCTCCCATCCTATGTAATAAATATAGAAACAAAACATTCACACAAAAAAACGCCAGGAAAGGAAACCTAATCCACCAAACAAACTCCATGAATCTCAGCTTGATCATCTTCTTCACCAAACCCTAAGACAGAAAAACGGACAGAAAATGGCCGATCAAACAAACACCCAACCACCCACCTCAGCCCAAGCCCCCCTCCGCCACCACCTCGCCGCCGCCGCCGCCGCCGCCCCCACCGACGGCGAGTACAGCCCTTCTCCGCCGCAGCTAAGCCGTTACCAGAACCAAAAGCGCCGTGACTGGAACACCTTCGGACAGTACCTCAGAAACCACCGACCGGCGCCACTCAGCCTCTCGCGGTGCAGTGGGGCCCACGTCCTCGAGTTCCTCAGATACCTCGACCAGTTCGGAAAGACTAAGGTTCATGCCGCTACGTGTCCCTTCTTCGGCCACCCCTTGTTAGGAATCAGTGCACATAATCACGTATTACACGCAGCGGAAAATTAAAATTTTTTATCAACATATCAACCGATTCCGACAGGATCCATGCGAATTAAAGCCTAACTAGTTTATAGAGATATACATGTTCTTTGTTCGAGGTGAGCGATGTTTGATAATACCAAAAGTATGGTATCTCTACCGGTATCCACCGAGGAATTGATCAAAGAATCGCCCTTTCTCTAGCTAGAAGATACTCGGATGATCGAACTTTATTCAAAAGGACAGAAACTCGTTTTCTGCTTTTATTCATAAGCCTCACAAAAGCACACTATAGAGATGAAGATAATTATATATGTTTTGAAGGTCAAGCACGGCTAGCTTATATACATTCATCTTATGAATGGATGAGATCTTGTTTTATTATATTATCCCATAATCAAAGACATGATTAGGCGTTTTCTTGCCTCAATCATGGCCATTTATATATCACATATATATATATATATATATATATATATATATATATATATATATCATTTACCATAAATGAATAACAATTAAGTGCATAGTCGATTCCCTCAAACCAAATCTTTACCCTAAATGAATAACAATTAAATGCTAAATATATACCACATATATATTTATATATCACATATATATGAATTATTATTCCATATATGAGTCTTCTCTATTTTGTATTATAATAAGGACAAATAAATTGTCTCATAATTAATTTATCTTACATCCCTATGTAAAATACAAAATTGATTTCTTTGATCGTTTCCTTTTGGTGTGACCCAGTAGGATCCATGTCACATTGGCAATAGAATTGGAACCCATTCTAATTCTATAAATCATAAGCGGTACCTAGCAAATACATTAAGACTACCCAAGTGGCACAGATAATAAGTATCTCGTATACGTATCACCATCCTAAAGCAGTAATAGCCCGTGTCAATTCCTTGTCGCATAATATCCTAAATAAGTTCAAGGTTGGAACGTGTCATTCTTGCAAACTTATTTATTTCTTGATTCCAAAAGTTTATCGTAAATATGATTGCTCTTAATCACATTGCATGCATTACGATATCACTTTTATCAAGGGGCCCGTGGATATTATCACTCATAAAATATGAGGGACAAAATATTCTTGATGAACATAATCCACAGCACTAGTCACGCATGTCGTAGCACCACCTGTATAGTTACCTTTTACGGCTAACGTTGGACGATACTAACAGACATGCATTTCTAGTGATGGAAAAATGAACATCTCATATTATAGAATTCAAGACACGTATGAAACAATAATGACACAAACACGATCCATAACATGTTTCATTTCTGTTCTATCCGATATCATAATCTCTATTATATATCTGTGTGATTAAATTGATAACTCTTTATTAAATAGTTTGCAGAATATAACTATCATTTAATCCACACATTAATCTTAAACTGATAATTAGTGTTCCATGCTAAAAATCGAGATTAAGGAAAATTTAGAGTAAATATTATTTAATTTAATATGGAATTCTACAATCTAAGTCATCGACTTAAATGACCCATAAATAATTAATTTACTCAAGGAACAAAATGATATAAATCATTCAATTCGTGAAAATAAAAAGCGCAACAATATAAATATTGGCTTCTTGATCACAATACTAACAATCTCCCACTTGATCTAAAGCCAAATCCAAGCATCTCTATGCACGTAGCTATAAACAAGGGTCCTCTGAATAATCATATAATTCAAAGCCAATTTCCATCGTATCTAATACCCATATTCACTATGAGAAGTGTGCTTGGCTTGAGGTAAAGGTTTTGTCAGTGGGTCGGCTGTGTTGCCGGCGGAATCAACTCTGCAAACCTTCACATCACCTCTATCAACTATTTCTCGTATTAAGTGATAACGACGTAGAACATGTTTGGATCTTTGGTGTGACCTAGGCTCTTTCGCTTGAGCAATAGCTCCATTGTTGTCACAATACAACTCAACTGGGCCATCAATACTAGGAACTGCACCAAGCTCAGTTACGAACTTTCTTATCTAACATCCCTCTTTAGCCGCTTCAGAAGCAGCTATGTATTCAGCCTCAGTAGTGGAATCTGCTATTGTTTCCTGTTTGAAACTCTTCCAACTAACAGCACCTCCATTGAGCAGAAATACATATCCTGATTGCGATCTCATATCATCATGGTCGGTTTGAAAACTAGCATCGGTGTAACCTTTTACAACGAGCTCAAGTTCACCACCATAAACAAGGAACATATCCTTAGTCCTTTTCAGGTACTTCAGAATATTTTTAACTGCACGTCAATGTGCTATGTCCGGAGTTGCCTGGTATCTACTTGTCACACTAAGTGCGTATGACACGTCAGGGCGAGTGCATATCATGGCGTACATGATAGATCCAATTGCCGAAGTATATGGAACCCTACTCATCTCATTCAGCTCATCAGTTGTTTTAGGACACTGATTCTTGCTTAAATGTATACCATGCGACATGGGTATGAAACCTTTCTTGCAATCTTGCATAGAAAACCGTTTCAAGACCTTTTCAATATATGCACTTTGACTCAATCCTATGAGTCTCTTAGATCTATCTCTATAGATCTTGATGCCCAAAATATAAGCAGCATTGCCCAAATCCTTCATCGAGAACACTTTCATTAACGAGGATTTGACAAACTCCAGTGATAGAATATCATTGCCGATAAGAAGTATGTCATCCACATACAGTACTAGAAAAACTATTGCACTCCCACTAGTTCTCTTGTATACACAAGGTTCCTCTTCGTACTTGATAAAATCAAACGTTTTGATCTCTTTATCAAAGCGTTTGTTCCAACTTCGTGATGCTTGCTTCAACCCATAAATGGATTTCTGAAGCTTGCATACCTTCCTAGCATTCAATGGATCTACAAAACCTTCTGGTTGTGTCATGTACACATCTTCCTCTAAATCACCATTTAGAAATGCAGTTTTAACATCCATTTGCCATATTTCATAGTCGTGAAATGCAGCAATTGCTAGAAGGATCCGAATGGACTTAAACATAACGACTGGTGAGAAAGTTTCGTCATAGTCAACTCCTTGAACTTGTTTGAAACTTTTCGCTACAAGTCGTGCCTTGTATGTAGTCAGATTACCGTCCATGCCTGTCTTCCTTTTGAAAACTCATTTGTTTTTAACGGCTTTTACACCATCAGGAAGATCGACTAAGTTCCAAACTTGATTGTCGTACATGGACTGCATCTCGGATTTCATGGCTCCTAGCCACTCATCAAAATCAGGTCAGTCTAATACTTCTTTATAAGTCATTGGGTCATCGGAGTCTAAGATCAATATCTCATGTAATCCCAAAAACCTCGCAGGCATTCGGACTATCCGTGTTGACCTACGCAAAGGTTGTTCCTCCGGCTGAACCTCCTCCACAACAATTTGTGGTTGTTCAACTTCGACTGATGTCGAATCAGCTTGAGGCAATACTTGAGCCTCTTCCGCAACTTGTTGCGAAATTGGCTCTTCTCGCCTCGTGCTGGTGGAGACTATCATGGGTTGAGACACATGATAACCCATAACCATATCATCTTGTAGTGTTCCTTGAATTTCTTCAAGTCTAACGCTACTATCGTTGCCTTTTCGTGTGAGAAATTCTTTCTCCAAGAAAACACCATGTCGAGCAACAAACACTTTGTTCTCCGACTTATGATAGAAATAATATCCTTTGGTTTCTTTAGGATATCCTACAAAGAAGCATTTATCTGATCTAGGGCCAAGTTTATCAACCATCAACCTTTTGACGTAAACTTTGCAACCCCAAATTTTTAGAAAGGTCACATTTGGTACCTTACCAAACCACATCTCTATGGTGTCTTTTCTGCAGACTTATAGGGAACTCGGTTCAGTGTGAATGCAGCAGTTTCAAGCGCATAGCCGCAAAAGGAAAGAGAAAGTTCAGTCTGACTCATCATAGATCGAACCATGTCCAACAAGGTTCTGTTCCGCCTTTCAGAAACGCCATTCCATTGTGGCGTTCCAGGAGGAGTCAACTGCGAAACGATTCCACATTCTTTAAGATAAGCACCGAACTCTATGCTCAGATATTCACCTCCACGGTCTGACCGTAAGGTTTTTATTTTCTTGTTGAGCTGGTTCTCTACTTCATTCTTGAATTCTTTGAACTTTTCAAATGATTAAGATTTGTGTCTCATCAAGTAGACATAACCGTATCTACTGAAATCATCAGTAAATGTAATGAAGTATTGATAACCTCCCCGAGCATTAGTCGTCATCGGACCGCACACATCACTATGTATTAGTCCTAGTAGGTCATTTACCCTTTCGCCTCTTTTGGTGAAAGGCGCTTTAATCATCTTTCCGAGCAAACACGATTCGCATGTCTCAATTGATTCTAAATCAAATTGACCAAGAAGTCCCACTTCTTGTAATTTCTCAATGCGTCTCTCATTTATATGACCTAGGCGACAATGCCACATAAGAGTCATACTCTCATGAGAAATCTTGGATCTTTTGTTATTGATATTTAAAACTTGTTTTTCCATCTCAAGCAAATATAGACCATTCTTCTCATAAGAACATCCATAAAATAAATTATTTTTATAAAATGAAAAGCAACCATTCTTAATGGTAAAATGAAAATCATCCATGTCTAAACATGAAATAGAAATAATATTTCTTGAGATAGATGGAACATAATGAACATTTTTCAGTTCTAATATAAGTCCACTCGGCAAAGAGACATCTATGCATCCAATAGCAACAGCTGCAACACTTGCACCATTCCCGACACGTAGTTGTACTTCGCCTTTTCTTAGCATCCTCTTATTCTTTAGTGCCTGCATATTCGAACAAATATGAGCGCACGATCCGGTATCAAATACCCATTCAGAATCAGAAGTAACAATGTTAACTTCAATAACAAATATACCTGAAACGGTTGGAACCTTTCCATTTTTCAAGTCATCAAGATACTTGGGACAATTTCTCTTCCAGTGCCCAATGCCTTTACAATAAAAGCACTCAGCAGTAGCAGCAACCTTGACCTTGGGAGCGCTCGAAGCGACAACCTTAGCCTTATTTTTACCAACATTTGGTTTTCCTTTTGTTTGGCGCTTGAATTTGTCTTTCTTAATCTTTTTCCCACCTGCATTAATTGCAAGCACATGAGAAACTCCTTTCTTCATGTCAAGCTCAGCAGTTTTCAGCATCCCATGGATCTCATCCAAGCTCTTATCCATTCCATGCATATGATAGTTCATGATGAACGATGAATAGCTGGGAGGAAGAGAGTTGAAAATAATGTCTGTGGCCAACTCTTTGCCCACAGGAGCTTCAAGTTTTTCCAACTGTTCCACATAACTCAACATCTTGAGCATGTGATCACCAACGGAGTTACCCTCAGACATCTTACATGCCAGCAAAGCTCTAGTCACATTATACCTCTCAGCACGTGCATGCTCTTGAAACATTTTCTTGAGCTGCTCCATGATATCGTACACGTGCTCAACTCGAATTGCTTCTGCAATTCGGGTGCTATCGTCGCTACAATCAGACATTGTACATCGATCTCATCGGAACAATGTCGGTCGTACTCATCGACTTCTTCGACACTTGAATTTGCATCGAGATCTTTGGGAATGGGTGTATTAATTACATATTCCTTGCGCTCTTGCCTAAGAACGATTCTTAGGTTACGGTACAAATCAATAAAATTGGTCCCATTAGAGCTCAACTTGTCCTTGTCCAAAAGCGAACGCAACGACAATGCTGGTGCTGCCATTATCTACGTCACAGAGGAAAAAGGTTTCAGTTATTTTCACGTAAATATTTTATTCACTGAATAAAACTACCACTACTATTTAATGCCCCACAGTGGTAGGTCCAAGATCCATATTTTCACTAAGAATAAGCCAGCGGCGGCATGAAACTTATCTCAGTTATTTTAGGTAAGCAACACCTTGCTAATCAAATCATATTTGACTCTTGGTTTTGTTAACATCGTATATTAACAAAACTTCTCCCCAAGACCCAAAACGGTTTTGGTCTCTTGATAAGTTAACTCATTCTATTTGATATGGCATGTCGGACATACCCCACGACTCTTAAAGATTGAACATGATGCCTACTGAGTAGGTCCCACCAATATTCATTCTAAATTCGGCGCGGATAGAATAGCGGGGAGTAGACTTAATTTTTAAAAGGGGCTATACTCGTTAATCATATTAACAAATATTAAATCATTCCTGATTTAAAATATAAAACATTAAAGATGCAAATTATCTAATAATCTTGCATACTATATTTGAGATTATAAAAACTCAATGTTTGGTCAATCTTATTAACCAAACCGAAAATCACAAGAATATACAACTACTCATCTGATGGATATCCAATACGATGCAAAAGATAAGCATGTGATTTCAATCGTCATCACGACAGATAAATTCCTATAGAAACATCATATACACTCACAGTATATACACGTTGGCCATGTGATTGCAATTATATATAGGGGCGTTTGTATGTCAGGCCCCATCTTAAGTTTATGTTTGGGTTCAGGCCCTCCTCACAATAAATATAGGTTTAAGGACCAACATTAAATAAAATTCAAAGTAAAGAACATAAAGAATGATTTGACGAAAATGCCCCTTGTAGGCATTATATAAAGAGGTATGAATCGCTACTATTATGGTACCAAATGTTCTTCAAATGGTATCAATCGAAAAACTATTTGAACGATCGATTTGCCGTAAATGTTCGAGCATACTGGGCACAAAACCAGGTCTGATGTGTACTCGACGATGTCAATGATATTTACGTCCTCAGATTTAAGATCTGTGAGGAATAATTTCTAGAAACTCATTTCGCAACTAAGATAAATCGAGCATGTTTTGGTCGAAATTAAAGCTAATATGCATAAATTGGAGGGACCCATAGCTTGGAAATTACGCCGCGCCTTAGTGGTGACTTAATCGTTCGTCCCTCAAGATTAACGAACTGAAACTGAAATCGCCAGGAAAAAATAGTTTAAATGAGTGTTCGTTGTGTGGTATTAGAATGGCATAAACTGGTATAGAGACCATAAGAATCGGTACAATGTAGTCGTAAAGTGGTACGAGATATTACTTATAATATGTCCGGACAATTTTATATGATGAGGTACTAAAACAGTATAAAATGGTAAAGTGGTATATCGACTTCATATGATGCGGCATTAAAACAACATAAAGTAGTATTGTAGAGGCGTAAAGCGGTATAGCAACGATAAGAAGCGTTACTCGAACTGGTACGAGATATTACTTATTCTGATTTGGTATTAATTTTTATATGATGCGGTACCAAAACAGCATGAAATGGTATCACAGAGGCGTAAAGTGGTATGGCATCGAGACGAAGCATTACACGAAGTGGTACGAGATATTACTCATTCTCATGTGGCATTAATTTTATAAGATGCGGTACTAAGAAAGCGTAAATGGTACAGTGGAGGCGTAAAGTGGTATAACATCGTTCTGGTACGAGATATTACTTATTCTCATCTGGTATAAATATTACAATATGCGGTACTGAAACAGCATGAAGAGGTACATTAAACGCGTAAAGTGGTATGGCAATGATAAGAAGCATTTATTCTCAGAGAATATATGTCATTTGGCAGGGTGAATGATAAGGAAGGGATAGCATTTATTTTCAGAGAATATATGTCACTTGGAAGGTTGTGGAATATTCTTCATCTCGACAGGTTGTGGTACCCGTTGGGGAGGAAGTGGTACGATTTTGGGAGGATCTGGTACCATTTGGGGAGGAACTGGTACCATTTGGGGAGGAAGTGGTACGATTTGGAGAGGTAGTGGTACCATTTGGGGAGGTAGTGGTACTGTATAACCAAGTCACGCTGTTTTGGGCGGGAAAGCTGAATCTGGGTATTGTTTTGGGCGGGAACTTTTATGTAGTATATATTCCTGTAATAATGTGGTACCAGAAACACTTTATGTGTTACAAATTGCGGTTTACGCGCTAGGGTTTCCAGTTTTTTGGTTTAGAGTATCGGATATTAGGGTAAACTGTTTCGAGTTACAATTTTTATTGTTGTAAGATTTGTTCTATGATTGACGTCTAATGTTGTTTAGAATACATTTGTTGTAATTCATAATGGTAAATATCAATGTGATGTAAATATAGTTGTCTACGATTTGCATTGGTATACATTTCGCATGATCAAAACATCATTACTTGACTACTTACATCATATTTGCATAAAACGTAACAAAATCAAGGAACTTTGTGGGTTATACATCAAATCATATATTTCCATTATTTTTATTCTTCGACACTGAAAAGACCAACTTTTATTTACGAAATTATTCGAACCATTAATATGGTACATATAAAATATATTATCTAGTATCACTACTACTTAATGTGGTATCGATTCGAAATGTATTGTTACCAGGATAGTATAAATTGGTATGAAATTATGCTGAAGTGGTATAGTTTACACACGATTTGGTATCATATAAAGATGTGGAGGCATATTCACTGTCGGTCCATGAAGATTCTGGAAAGTTCTTATATATTGGTATGAAAGGATTATAAATTGATACTAAATTATGCTGAAGTGGTACAGTTTACACGTGATGTGGTATCATATAAAGATGGATAGGCATATTCACTGTCGGCCCATGTAGCTTCTGGAATGTTCTTATATTTTGGTATGAAAGGATTATAAATTGGTACTAAATCATGCTGAAGTGGTACAGTTTACACGTGATGTGGTATAATATAAAGATGGAGAGGCATATTCACTGTCGGCCCATGTAGCTTCTGGAATGTTCTTATATTTTGGTATGAAAGGAGTATACATTGGTACTAAATCATGCTGGTACATTTTACACGTGATGTGGTATCATATAAAGATGGAGAGGCATATTCACTGTCGGCCCATGTAGCTTCTGGAATGTTCTTATATTTTGGTATGAAAGGAGTATTGGTACGAAATCATGCTCGAGTGGTACAGTTTACACGTGATGTGGTATCATATAGAGATGGAGAGGCATATTCACTGTCGGCCCATGTAGCTTCTGGAATGTTCTTATATTTTGGTATGAAGGAGTATAAATTGGTACGAAATCATGCTGAAGTGGTACAGCTTACACGTGATGTGGTATCATATAAAGATGGAGAGGCATATTCACTGTCGGCCTATGTAGCTTCTGGAATGTTATTATATTTTGGTATGAAAGGAGTATAATTTGGTACTAAATCATGCTAAAGTGGTACGGTTTACATGTTATGTGGTATTGTATAAAGGGAGACGGTTTGACGGTCCATGAAGCTTCTGAAATGCTTATTTTTTGTTACGAATGAAGTTAAATTGGTACCGAATTATAGTTAAGTGGTATAGTTTATGCCTGTTGGACGCCGTTCACTTGATTCACCGACGTTCTTCTTCCCAACAACCTTTTCTCCTTCTTCCGGCCACTTCCCCGGCGATCGACGTCGTTCTTCTTCCTAGCAACTTTCTTCTCGCCAGCAACCTTCTTTCGGCCATTTTCTTGGTGATCGACGGGGTTCTTCTTCGGAGCCATCACAAGATTCGTCGATGAAGTGTCGAAATTGGTCGGGTTTCGTCGATTAAGGGTTCAAACGGTAGAAAATTCTTTGGGTTTTCTCGTTGAAGGGTGGAAAGCTAATTTTAGGGTTTCTGGTAGTGAAAATCGATTTTTTTCTCAGTTCTTGTCTTAATTGGTATATACCATACAATTTACAGATCATACCACTAAAATAGATTTATATACCACTTTATACAACGTGGGATTTAGGTCTAAAAAGTGATGTAGTTTCAGGAAAAAAATAAGGGTAAAAAGGTCTTTTCCGTCCGAATGGGTCCTTATCCCTAACCTAAGTATCGTTTGGGTCCTTTTCCCTATCTAAAACATAAAAGGGGCTGAATCCTACAAAAATTTCTTAATGGGGCCTAAATTACAATTGACCCTTATATATATGTACCTTTTCTGACTTGAAAACATCACATCGGTTATCATCATGATATTAATTAAGGGTATATTACTAGTCAGGCCCTACTATGATATTTTCAGCATGTTTCAGGCCCCATACGAATTTTATAGAGAGAGAAGGACCTAAGTTTGGTTAAATTTAGAGAACAGGACCTCATTTTTGCACAAATACCAATTTACCCATGACAGATGAAAGAATTACTTCATTTTGCCATCATCTTTCTCCAACCGACGGAAGCTAAAAACTGAATCTGAAATCTTGATATATTTTGATTGTTTTGAGTGAATATTGTTTTTGCAGCCTCAATCTTTGACGGGTATTACTAATGAAGATAAATTATTGATGTATCCAATAAATTATGCTTAAAAACCTTCGAAAATTTTGTTTAAAAAACGAATGAAATTTCGACAGAGAAAACAAGCTGAAATCCATGAAAATGTCAACGTTTGTGACAGAATAAAGTTTTTTCATCCTCAATTTTGGATGGGTCTTACTAATCAAGACGGATTTTGTAAGTATTGCAGATTGAAATGCATGCGAATTAACTAGCTTGCCAGGTAACAAAAACTGATAACTGAGTAACATTTTATGCAACCTGGGTAACACTTTCTGCATTCCGGGTAACATTTCATGCATTCTGGGTAACAATTTATGCAATCTGGGTACCCATGTGCCATCGTCTCTTTCAAACGATGAATGCACAAACCATGTTCAATGAATATCAAAATTTATGATCTAAAGCCGGCTCAATCTCAACGTTAATGACCGAAAGGTTAAATCGAAGATAATGTATTAAAAGTAATTCGAAAATCTCGTTGAAACAAGGGAAAATCTGGACTTTAATGCTGAATAAGGTGAAGTTGATCATGGTCTTAATAATCAATGAAAATATTAGTGTTGATCGCGAAGAAATTTGATGCAGTCCATGATTGAAGCTTTTGCTAATAAAACGCTCGCTAAGTAACAATTTCTGCATTACGAGTGACAATTTATGCACCCTAGATAACAGTTTATGCATCCTGGGTAACAATTTATGCAATCTGGGTAACAGTTCATGCATTATGGGTAACAATTTAAGCAATCTGGGTACCCACGTGCCATCGTCTCTTCCAAACGATGATTGCACAACCATGTCAACGAATATCAACATTTACGATCTAAAGCCGGCTCAATCTCGACATTAATGACCGAATAAGGTTAAATCGAAGATAATTTCTCATGGGTGTCAATAATCAATGAAAATTTTTGAAATTTATATTGGAATAATGTATTAAAAGTAATTCGAAAATTAGGATCTTACAATTTGGTGCTATGTGTATCTGATATTTATGTGTAGCATGTTTCTTTTGAACAAACTTCGCTTCAATTGCTAAAAATGTATGCATGATTCTAGTAAAATTTCTGTTGTTTACTGATTTCTTACAGTAATTGTTTAACAGAATTCAGCAACAATTGCAGGTGAGAAAAAACAGAAATCGATATGTAGGCAACAAGGAAGTACAATGCGAGTAACAGAATTCTAAGTCACAATAAAAATTTAATATGTAATTAGTTTAGTTTATGATTTTCAAATTTTATATTGTAAACACGCTACATTCAGTAAAATATACGAGATTATGAAGTTCCAGATAAAATATATTAGTTTAGGTTATGATTTCGTGGAGATTATGTTGGAATTAAAGAAGTTGAAGTACATAGTATGGAAAACAAGTAGCACTATTCTTGAAAGGATGATCATGCTTCTACGAAATTGATTCAACTTACTCAAGACGTTGCAGATGTGAACTATTAGTTGTTTATTACAATTCAGATGGTCGACCTAACATAAATGATTCAACAAAATTAATGTCATCTTCAATTAATCTTAAACGTAAACCCTATGTTGTTTACTGATTTCCACAGTAACAATTTAACTGTGTTTAGTAACAATTTGTTAGGATAAAGTAACAGAAATTGACAGTCGGGTAACAACGTTACACAACACGAGTAACAGATTACCTACTCGAAATAACAATATAATATGTGCTTAGTTTACTTTATTAATTTCAAATTTTATGTTGCAAACACGCTACATTCACTAAATATATGAATTACAGAAGTTTTAAACTAAAATATATTAGTTTAGGTTGTGATTTTCGTGGAGGTTATGTTGGAGTTGAAGAAGTTGGAGTATATAGTATGGAAAACAAGTATCATTCTTCTTCAAAGGATGGTAATGCTTCTACAAAACTGATTCTACTTAATCAAAACATGTGCATATGAACTATTAATTGTTTATTACAATCCAAGTGGTCGACCTAACATAAATGATTCAACAAAATTAATGACATCTTAAATGTAAACCATATATCGTTTACTGATTTTCTGTAGTAACAGTTTAACAATGGTCAGTAACAAATCAAGAGGAGAAAAGAACAGAAATGTATAATTCGGTAACAATGTCCTACTGTATTAGTAACAGAAAACATATACACAGTAACAATTTCATATGTAACTAGTTTAGGTTATGATTTTCCAAATTTATATTGTAAACACGCTACATTCACTAAAATATATGAATTTGAGAAGTTTTAAACTAAAATATATTATTTTAGGTTGTGATTTTCGTGGATGTTATGTTGGAGTTGAAGAAGTTGGAGTATATAATATGGAAAACAAGTACCACTTTTCTTCTAAAGATGATAATGCTTCTACGAAATTGATTCTACTTACTCAAAACTTGTGGATATGAACTATTATTGTTTATTACAGTGCAGATGGTCGACCTAACATAAATGAGTCAACAAAATTAATGACATATTCAATTAATTTTAAACGTAAACCATATGCCGTTTACTGATTTCCTGCAGTAACCGTTTAACAATGATCAGTAACACATCAAGACGAGGAAAGAACAGAAATGTATATTACGGTAACAAGGTGATACAATACGAGTAACAGAATACATAATCACAATAACAATGTCATATGTAACTAGTTTAGGTTTAATTTCCAATTTTATACTGCAAACACGCTACATTCACTAAAATATACCAATTTACGAAGTTTTAGATAAAAATATATTAGTTTAGGTTATGATTTTAATCACGAATCCTAATTCACAAACTATAATAATTCTGGTAACATATAAACATATAACTAGTAACAATTTTACACATATTGGGTAACAGATAATCTATGCTTGATAAAATTTAGACTCCCGCCCAAATTCATCTCATTCTTGTTTCCCCCCCAAAATTTTACCGAGGATTTAGTAACAAATTTAGGCAACATAGTTACAGCAACGCATATATTAGTAACAGATCTTGAGAATTTTACAAATCGGCCTAAACGAAAAAAAAATACACCCAACTTTACAAGGTAACAATTAATTACAGTTAAATAACGGGTTTGGCAGACATAGTAACGAGTTTCGTAGACTGAGTAACAGCTTTGATGACAGTAAGAAAAATACCCAAATTATTGGGGTCGATCTTATTTTCGTGAAATTAAAAGATGAACGTCAGACGAACGACCAAACAATGTGCCGCTCCGAGCTTCCCATTCTATGGATACTTCGAATTTATACATATTAGATGTAATCGTTACCAAAAACAGCTTTGATTTCATCTTATTTTCGCAAATTAGAGCACTACACATGGTAACAATTAAGTTTAGTTTATTAACGGTCTTGACAGACCTAGTAACGATTTTGGCATAAAAGGTAACAGATTTGGCACTTCGAGTAACAATTTGGACACATTGAAAATATACCCAAATTAGCGGGGTCGTTCGTATTTTCGCGAAATTGAAAGATGAAGGTCAAACGAAAGAGCAAATAACGAGCCGCACTGAGGTGCCCATACCATGGGTACTTTGAACTTGTACGTACTAGATGTAATCGGTGCCAAAGATTTCTTTGATTTCATCTTATTTTCGCATATTAGAACCCTAAATAGCAAGATAAAAACTCGTACAGATCTTACATCTTGCTTCGTCAATACCACAACACATCCTTACATTACACGCCGAACTTGGTTGGTTAGTGGGCATTCGAAATTTCGAACCTCGATTCACTGTAAAAACGAAATTCGTAAAATAAATACTCAGTCGATAACAATTTTCCTCACCAAAGTAACAGATAAAGTATGAAAAATAACATTTCGCTGGACTTTTATAACAATATAACAAAAAGTATAACAGAAAGTCGACGAAAAATAACTATTAGTTCGGCATGTAAGGATGGGTATTTTCGTCAATACATATTTTTCGTCCTTATCTGTGCCATTTTCAAAAAACTTGGTCCTTTAAACTATTGTGGACTCTGACAGGGACTGAACCCTTTATGAAACTTCTGACTGGGGCCTGACTGCAAATTTCCCCATTAATTAAATACTTAATTAAAACATGTTTGTTGCAAAGCAATCATGACAGAAACAGACGAAAACCAAATAGTTATCCCATCACATGAAAAACTTATCAAGAAAGCTTTCTGTAGTCAACGTAAGGCACATGGAATTTTATCACAATATAAAATCCTCAACATGTCGTCATATCGCATTAAATGTACATCAGAGGCAAAGGAAACAAGCGTCCCATACTACCAGTTAAGAAATCGCATGACGGCTCTGATACCACTATTAGGAATCGGTGCATATAATCACGTGTTACACGCAGCGAAAAATTAATTTTATATCAACATATTAACCGATTCCGACAGGATCCATGCGAATTAAAGCCTAACTAGTTTATAGAGATATATCTGTTCTTTCTTCGAGGTAAGCGATGTTTGATAATACCAATAGTATGGTATCTCTACCGGTATCCACCGAGGAATTGATCAAAGAATCGCTCTTTCTCTAGCTAGAAGATACTCGGATGATCGAACCTTATTCAAAAGGACAGAAACTTGTTTTCTGCCTTTATTCGAAAGCCTCACAAAAGCACACTATAGAGGTGAAGATAATTATATATGTTTTGAAGGTCACGCACGGCTAGCTTATATACATTCACCTTATGAATGGATGAGATCTTGTTTTATTATATTATCCCATAATCAAAGACATGATTAGGCGTTTTCTTGCCTCAATCATGGCCATTTATATATCACATATATATATCATTTACCATAAATGAATAACAATTAAGTGCATAGCCGATTCCCTCAAACCAAATCTTTACCCTATATGAATAACAATTAAATGCTAAATATATATCACATATATATTTATATATCATATATATATGAATTATTATTCCATATATGAGTCTTCTCTATTTTGTATTATATTAAGGACAAATAAATTGTCTCATAATTAATTTATCTACATGTTTACATCCCTATGTAAAATACAAAATTGATTTCTTTGATCGTTTTCCTTTTGGTGTGACCCAGTAGGATCCATGTCACATTGACAATAGAATTAGAACCCATTCTAATTCTATAAATCATAAGCGGTACCTAGCAAATACATTAAGACTACCCAAGTGGCACAGATAATAAGTATCTCGTATACGTATCACCATCCTAAAGCAGTAATAGCCCGTGTCAATTCCTTGTCGCATAATATCCTAAATAAGTTAAAGGTTGGAACGTGTCATCCTTGCAAACTTATTTATTTCTTGATTCCAAAAGTTTATCGTAAATATGATTGCTCTTAATCACATTGCATGCATTACGATATCACTTTTATCAAGGGGCCCGTGGATATTATCACTCGTAAAATATGAGGGACAAAATATTCTTGATGAACATAATCCACTGCACGAGTCACGCCTGTCGCAGCACCACCTGTATAGTTACCTTTTACGGCTAACGTTGGGCGATACTAACAGACATGCAAGTCTAGTGATGGAAAAATGAACATCTCATATTATAGAATTCAAGACACGTATGAAACAATAATGACACAAACACGATCCATAACATGTTTCATTTCGGATCTATCCGATATCATAATCTCTATTATATATATGTGTGATTAAATTGATAACTCTTTATCAAATAGTTTGCAAAATATAACTATCATTTAATCCACACATTAATCTTAAACTGATAATTAGTGTTTCATGCTAAAATCGAGATTAAGGAAAATTTAGAGTAAATATTATTTAATTTAATATGGAATTCTACAATCTAAGTCATCGACTTAAATGACTCATAAATAATTAATTTACTCAAGGAATAAAATGATATTAATCATTCAATTCGTGAAAATAAAAAAGCGCAACAATATAAATATTGGCTTCTTGATCACAATACTAACACCCCTGCCTGCCGGCGCCTTGCCCGTGCCCTTTGAAGCAGGCGTGGGGCAGCCTCGACGCTCTCATAGGGCGTCTGAGGGCGACGTACGAGGAAAACGGAGGGCCGGCGGAGGCGAACCCTTTTGGGGCGAGGGCGGTGAGGCTCTATCTGAGGGAGGTTAGGGATGAGCAATCGAAGGCGAGGGGTGTTAGCTATGAGAAGAAGAGGTCGGCGATCGTCGATTTATGTAATTAGATGCTACCTTATATATTATATAGTATGTACTTAACTACTTGTCTTGTCTGAGCAGACGATGAGAGATCAATTGTAATGTCTTTCTCTTTGCAGTAATTCATGAATCATCTATATTCTAATGTTAAATTAGATGCAGTAATTAACAAAATTCCCACGGTGAACCATCCCCGTCGGAACAGGGGCTATTGGAAACGCGGAATCCCCGGTCAAGACGGGGATGGGGAGTTAACGGTGATTCCCCGTCGGTGAAAGAGTGGGGATGGACGGGGATGGTAGTCATGTTTCCCACCCATCTCCGTCCCCAAACCCGGCCCCATTTGAGTTAAATGGTGATTCACCGTTCCCCGAATAGATTTTTTAATAAACATTATTAAAAAATAATTTGAATCAAGAATTTTCATAGATCATTCTTTCATATTCAAGATCTTAATTAGAAGAAAAAAACTCAACTCTCAATATATATTTTTCACAATACACGCATATTTCAATCACACATTATCAATGTTTTATACTTCAATATCATATATTACATATTAATTTGTCTATATTACTTATTTTACTCAACTACTAAATCTAAGTCAAATCTAATGATTCAAATTCAAACGACTAATATGTTGCGAAATGGACAGCGTAACGAAATTGGAAATGACTGTGAGGATAAATGAAACACGGGAATTTACGTGGAAAATCCCTTTTTAACTTGGGGTAAAAAACCACGGGCGAGGTAGAAATTTATTACGGGGTAAAAACAGGGGTTACAACCTCTCAATCTATAAAGGAGAAAACACTCACTATCTCTCTTTGTAGTTGGAGCAAATACTGAACAAATCCTCTATTTTTTTTTTTTTCTTTTCTTTCTCCCTCTCCCTCTATTATTTTCTTTCTTTTGTTTGGTGTATTTTCCATTGCATCTAACGTTGCCTTTTTATAGGCAAAATTCCCCGCTAATACAATTATAATATTAATATAATAAAATACTAATATTATTAATAGGGTAGTTGAGGTGGGTTGATTCACCAACCCACTCAACCTACCATTCTATCAATCTCCCACTTGAAGATTTGATTGACGCACAATCAGATCTTCACACCATTCTTCTAGCTTACCTTTGCATGTTACTTAGATTCTGTCAATCCACATGAGGAACGACACCATATAAACTTGTCCACAGGAATTGCTTTGGTCATGTAGTCTGCCAGATTATCCGCAGTGTGAACTTTTTGCATGTCCACAGTCCCCTCTTCCACTTGTTCACGAACAAAGTGGAATTGGACCCGTATGTGTTTGGTTCTTGAATGATATGCTGGATTCCTTGCAAGATGCAACGCACTCTGGCTATCACAATAGAGAACAATATTTTCCTGTTTGTGGCCGAGTTCTTCCAGCAACATCTTCAACCATATTGCCTCTTTACTGGCTTGCGTAGCTGCGACATATTCTGCTTCCGTTGTTGACGTTACAACAATGGACTGCAGTTTTGAAACCCAGCTTACAGCACCGCCAGCAAGATTAAACACATATCCGGTTGTGGATCTGCTTTTATCAAGTTCACCTGCATAATCTGCATCAACAAAACCATGGACAGTAAAATCTGTACCTCCGTAACATAAGGCAAGATCAGAGGTTCCCTTGATGTATCTGAGAATCCTCTTAACAGCACTCCAGTGCTCTCGGCCAGGGTTGGACATGTATCGGCTAACAACTCCCACTGCATGGGCAATGTCTGGTCTGGTACAGATCATTGCGAACATTAGACTTCCTACCGCCGATGCATATGGTAGTCGAGACATCTCTATCCTCTCGTCTTCATCAGTAGGACACATCTCAAAGGATAACTTGAAAATAGTAGCAAGAGGGGTAGATATTGGCTTACTGTCTTGCATGTTGAACCTCCGCAAGATTTTCTTCAAATAATTCTTTTGGGAAAGCCAAATCTTCCGCTTGCTTCTGTCTCGAGATATTTGCACACCAAGTATTTTGTTTGCTGGCCCCAAGTCCTTCATTTCGAATTCACTAGCCAGTTGAGTCTTTAAGTCGGCGATACGACCTTTGTTGGGTCCTGCCACCAGCATATCGTCGACGTACAACAGCAACATGATGAAATCGTCATCGCCAAATCTCTTGAAATATGCACAAGGATCTGAATATAGCCTGTTGTAGCCAAGACTCATTATGAAGGAGTCAAATCTCTTATACCAGCATCGAGGTGCTTGTTTGAGCCCGTAGAGAGATTTGATCAGTCTGCAAACCAAATCTTCTTTTCCTTGTTCCTCGAAACCTTCTGGTTGAAGCATATATATTTCTTCATCCAGATCTCCATGGAGAAATGCCGTTTTAACGTCTAGCTGCTCAAGATGCAAGTCGAATGTAGCACACATTGACAAAACCACCCTGACTGTTGTAAGTCGTACCACCGGTGAGAAAATTTCGTTGAAGTCAATCCCTTCTTTCTGAGCATATCCCTTTACCACCAGTCTAGCATGGTATCGCTCTACCTGGTCATCCCCATTCCGCTTGATTTTGTACACCCATTTGTTGCCAATGGGTTTCCTTCCTTGCGGTAATGGCACCAACTCCCATGTCTTATTTTTATAGAGAGCTTCCATTTAATCTTGCATTGCTGAAATCCACTGACTCGCATCTGAATTATTCAGTGCTTCTTGGAAAGTGGTTGGCTCTCCATCCTCAGTTAGAAAACAGTATGCAAGATTGCTCTCTATCTCATAATCTGAGTGCCAACTTGGCAGTCTACGCTCGCGTGATGACCGCAAGAGTTCGTGTACTTCAGATTCGACTGGGTCGAGCTCTTCGTGCGCCGGTTCAGCTTCAGAAGAATTATATTGCTCCAATTTCGTTTCACCGGCGTAGTCTTTGTCACACCTTTTGAACTGCTATCATTATCGACTTGCTCTTGATCGCTATCCTCCAAGAAGATAACATCTCTGCTGATAATCACTTTGTGGTCAGTGAGATCCCACAAGCGATACCCCTTTACTCCTTCAGCGTACCCCAAGAACAAACATTTCCTGGACTTTGGATCCAACTTTGTCGTTTCTTGGTTGTGATACATCGCGTACGTTGAACTTCCAAATATATGGAGGTTTGAATAGTCTGCAGGTGCACCAGTCCACATTTCCATCGATGTCCGCATCTCTATAGCAGTAGATGGAGCCCGATTCACCACATAACAGGCAGTACAGACCGCTTCCGCCCAGAATTTCTTTTCCAGGCCCTGATACCACTTGTTGCGAAATGGACAGCGTAACGAAATTGGAAATGACTGTGAGGATAAATGAAACACGGGAATTTACGTGGAAAACCCCTTTTTAACTTGGGGTAAAAAACCACGGGCGAGGTAGAAATTTATTACGGGGTAAAAACAGGGGTTACAACCTCTCAATCTATAAAGGAGAAAACACTCACTATCTCTCTTTGTAGTTGGAGCAAATACTGAACAAACCCTCTATTTTTTTTTTCTTTTCTTTCTCCCTCTCCCTCTCTTATTTTCTTTCTTTTGTTTGGTGTATTTTCCATTGCATCTAACGTTGCCTTTTTATAGGCAAAATGCCCCTCTAATACAATTATAATATTAATATAATAAAATACTAATATTATTAATAGGGTAGTTGAGGTGGGTTGATTCACCAACCCACTCAACCTACCATTCTATCATAATAAGTAAAACTTAATATAGTAATATTAATCAGTTAAGGCTCTTAACAAAATAATTTGGTTTTCGTCGTAAAAATTTTCAAAGCATGGGCGATCAATTATTTTTATGGCTTTTTCACCATTGAAAATTTGAAGTATCTTGTTGACTTGCTTCCCGTGGATTGCCGTCCGATTATTGTCACCTTTTGTTTAACCGATAAAACTATCTTTGCGAAATATGCCAATATGAAAAACTAGTTTGTCTTGTTTGACCGATAAAACTATCTTTGCGAAAATTATTGAGAAAATGATTTTCTCTTGTTTTCCTTTCCATTTTCTCACCATTTTTGGGAGAAAATTGATTTCCCATGATTTTAGCTTTACATTTATTTTAAGTTTCCTTTTCTTTCCTCACATATTATATAATCAACCACAACTAATTTTTCTTTTCATTTTCTTTTCATTTCCTTACCAAATTCCATAAACCAAACACACCCCTATTTTATAGATTTAGGAAATCTTCGTTTCTTTATCTAATTTCCATTTATATCGAAAAGTTATGTCGGCATTACTTTAGAAACTTAAACTATAATGGAGGTGTAGTTCTTTAGGTTTTGTCGTCATCCAATAGCATATCAATTACTATTACAAGCACAGCTATATGCATGAAGATTGAAGATCATCGACCAAGTTTCAAAAGTCTTCGCATTCATTAATTCATTGGTTATCCAATGCATATTTTCTGTAGTGTCAAATCAAAGCCTCCATAAGAAGGGAGGGTATTAAATAAATGAAGTACGCTCATCACATGAACTCATCATTATAATTTCAAGTTAGGTGCTCACTAATTGAACGCTATCTACATCTATGAGAAGAAGACAAAAACACCATCTTTCTTAGGTTATACATATATAAATATATGCATGTTGGTGGTATCCCAAGAAATACATGCGGTCTAAATTTAAGTCAATGTTCATATAATCCAACATATTTTAATTTAAAAAATTATTGTGAACGAATACTATGATCTTACATGTTTTTTTTCTCAAATGCCATGTGTTAGTAATCGTGAATTTAAAGAATTTAGATTAACAGTTTTGGTGATTGAACTTAACTTAACTGAGGATACCAGTTAGACATAGGTGAAACCGAATACCAGTAGCAGTTCGACAAACCGGATCAAGATACCAGAAGGCCATGGAGACCGCAATTAAGATATCGGATGCCACGAAGGACTAAGATTCAAATTATTTGAAGAGCGACAAGTTGAAAACTTCTGACGAGCAATTAATACAAGACAACAAGAGCCAAGTTGAAGTCAAACTAAGCCAAATAAGTATATAAAGCAAAGTGCACAGGGCGGCTGCTACAAATACCGGACATACCCATTTTGGGGAAGTCATTAAAAGCTCGGTCCGGTACAAAGAGCTATCTCACAACGGCCTTCTACATCAAGCCCAACTATAAAAGGGAGAGAAGCAAGATGAAGAAACTACTTCACCATCTTACGAAACGCGAGAAAAAACTCAAGCTCATAAGCAAAAGTGTTTAGGTGTTGTCTTCGCTACAGTTAGACCATTTCGGTTCAGTTAGTGAGTGAGTTGTCCTCAAGGGATTGTAAAAAGCTCTTGAAAGTAGACGGACTGTAAAAAGCTGTCTAGGTGGTGTCTAGGAGTTTAGTTAGCTGAATATAGCCGTATGGGTTGTACTGTGTTAATCTAGCTAAGGAGGTTGTGCAACGGGGGTTGTAAAATTAAGTCTTCTAGTGGTGCCTTTCTTGCGGGAGAGAAGGAGAGATGTAGGAGATTTTTTGCTCCGAACTTCTAGAAACAAATTCGTGTCTTTCGCAAACACACACACACAAATCACATCATCCACCCGGCCTTGGTTCAAAACCGACCAGTTTGCTTCCGCCTAAGTCACATATAAAAATATCAAGCACCTTTATCTAACCTTAACCGGTTAAGAATCGAAAAAGAGACAATGTTTATTCATCCCCAAACAAGCAAACGCTCCTAACACCATGAGATCGAAGACTTGCATAAGTGTTGGGTCCCAATCCTGTCACATAAATGGGATTCTTTATTCAATAACATTAATGTAAATAGTTGAGATATTCATTAGCTTTTTACGTTTAAATAGTAAAAGACGAGTCAATAAGAATCAAATGAAATACACTTATCTTTTATACAATAAACGTTTAAATAGTAAAAGACGAGTCAATAATAATCAAATGAAATACACTTAACTTTTATACAATAAACATATCTAGAAGATGAGTAGAGTTATCCATATGCATCTTGGATAGAATTGCGGTTGGAATCTTGAATAACATCTGCGTTATATTTCATAAAGAGGCTAAGAAGGCTATATATATACTCTACGCCTAAGATTACTTCATTAGGGATGAGATTCTTCATGGAAAAAAGGAATTTTTTGCCACTCATTTTCGACTAAATTAAGTCTGTTGATTGAAATCGAACTCTTAGCCTCATTCACCAATTACCCCTTTTTGGTAGACTAAAATATAAATCGATAGTCACAACAAGGATAGGAATATGATAATCCATGAATAGTAATTTTCTTACATATTTATTCTATTTTATTAAGCGTGAGGGGTGGTATAATATAAACGGCCCTTTTTCCCTGTCACTTCAAAATGAATTAGAAATAAAATAAAAAAGTTTCACTACATTTAATTACTATTTTAGCTAATTACTATTACCTCTTTAAATTTATAACTTATATAGATACATATTTAAACTTAAATTATAATTTCCACTACAAATTTTAAATAAAAAAATTTAATATATATATGTATATATTACATGTATTTAAATGTGCAAAGAGTATTAATTAGGCTTATTAGTCGTTCATCATAAATTGGACTTAAAAAAATCTGTCACTCTCAATAAAAACTCACAATATAGAAAAAAACAAATTAAAATAAGGGGACTTTTACACATAAATACCCATTTGCATAAACTCTTGTAGTTCAGTACCTTGTCAGTATTTTTTATATGTAGGTGCCTATAAGAATAAATTTTTTTGCACATAGGTACCTGATCCGCCGCAGGTATGCCATATAACACATTTAGGTACCATATAACAACGTATGGTACGTCATATAACACATTAGGGTACCATATAGAAACCGTATAGGCTGCCGTATAAACACGTGACGTGGTACGCAATACACACATAAAAAGGTACGTCATAACGGAGAAAATTGGTACAAACCGTAAAACAGATACTTATCCATAAAAATTTATAACATAGATACTGATTTGTAAATTTTTTATTCAATTGAGTATTAATCTATACATTCACTTAAAATAATACGAAATAAAAAAAACTGTCTAAAGAGTTTTTCGAGACTCGTCCGTTCAATTTATGACCTAAACTGCCTAGTTTCTTCCTCCGAGGGCCCCATTGGGCTGGCCCACTTGTGGGCTTTCGTGTTAGTTTCGGCCCACTTTCAGTGTAAGCGCACCTAAGACTACGATGGACGGCTAGGATCCTAACACATGGGACAAAACATAGCCGTTGGATGGCTGTGTTAGTGACATGGATGTTCAGTTCATTCTTTTCTTGTTTATTTTTCACTAATTGATGGGCCATGTTATGGGCCTTTGCTGTTCCAAAAACCTGAGATTGCTCCAATCCAAACATGGATCTTGTTTCGTAATTTTTGTTTTTATATATTATATATGTTGACCTTTTTGATCCATGAGTGTTAGAGAGTTTTGATGAACAGTGTAATTGTAATGACGTTAGATCTATAAATTAAGCAATTCGATTTATGATCAATATAATGTCTAAGTATATGAAAATATTCACACGTGCATTGATTATGAGCTATAGATTGATTAAAGTATTGAATATTTGATTCTCATATGATTTGGTGATTAGTTGATGAGACTAGGTGATCGTATGTTATAAACAGCCCATCTGATAGGATATATCGTTCTGTCCTATATATGGAAATAACGCGTGAGATATCCTACTGAGTTATGAAAGGAAAAAATGCTGTTTATATATGGAAAGTGATATATCCGTTGATACTAGGTCATTCCTAGATGAAAGTCACATATACGATTCTTTGCATGCTCTCCACCGAATTTAATGCGTATATTGATTTGATATCTTTCCTTATGCTGATTGGTATATTATATTTAGGAAAAAATTAATTTGATTGATTGTGTGGATAAGATGCTATTATATGGTATATGCTAAACACGGATATGATCTCTGAAATATGCAAAGTTGTGGCATGACATGTAAATTCGTGACAGTTGTGATCTGAACTGATATTATGTGCTAAACATGGTAAATATACTGAGATGTGCTAAATATGGAATTGATATGATGCTATCTCGTGTGCTATACTTGGAAAGTAAATCTGGATTGACTTGTTCCAGAAACTGATAGCAGGGAATCACATATGGAAAGTCTTGATATGGTAAATATATGCGAAATGGTTCAATATGCTTGAGAACGAATCTGAGTCTTTATATGGAATATATTCATGTTTAAATGAGCTTTCATATGGAATATGATCATGCATTAATGAGCTAATGACCATTGTGAACGTTTGGTTATGAGCATGATCTACATGGTATGATTGACTCGAAAATTACATGGAAACTATGCTTGATTTGGTGATTATTATATGATAAGATTTTCCATGTGAAGTGCTGATTGAAAAGGTTTAAATATGAGCTACACTTCAGAATTACGAGGTACTTAGAACTTGTGAATATACGCCTACGAAAGATTTTTGAGCAGAAACATATTGACTGATCCCTGAGCCTCCATTTGAGATAGCTTTCTGCCATACTGAGCTTTAACTTGCGATTCCATCACTACAAGAGTGATTCATCCCGTTATTCCTACCTCCCACCATATATTTCGTCTTCGGACGTGAGCAATACCAAGGAGCAAGGTCGACGTGTACGCACACGCGAAGGGAAGGACGAGTTCCGGGGGCCCTTCGGTAGCGAGCTGTGTCTGTCGGAATTAAGAGATTCCGAGGAGGAATGAAACTCGGCGTGTGGCAACCTAGTGTGTCTAGTGTTCGACTTGTTTTGGTTGTGTATTGGGCTAATCAATCAGTTTTGTATCCAGCTACAGTGCATTATAGTGATTGGTTAAACTCTTGGGGAGCAAACCCTAAGGAGAGGAGTAAACCCAGTTGAGGATATAACCTCTATAAAAATCCTGTCTCGTATTTACTTTTTAGTTATTTCCTTCGTTGTGAGACAAGACCCGACACACATCCAACGTAACTAGGTTATATCAGGCATACTCGTCACAAGCATCAGTAGGCATATCTAAGTCACTACATTTAGGATTTGTGAAGAAGCATAAAATTTTTATAAGCCTAATTCACCACCCCTCTTAGCCACATTTATATCTTCATTTGGTATCAGAGCGGGTTACTCAAACGACGGGCCTAACAAGCCTGAGTAAAGATCTAATGCCTTCTTCGAGTTTCGATTTTTTTGCAGAGGGAAAATCCCATTTCAGGCCACCACTCTCCGATTGAACCAACTACGCCATATGGAAAAATCGGATGAAGAAATTCATGATTGCTACTGACTATGGTCTATGGGATATCATCACGACTGGACCTTACACTCCTAAGAAGGTAGATGGAACTCCAAAGAAAGGTTCTGACTACGATGCAACAGACAAGCGAGGAATCTCCTTGAATACCAAAGCAAAGAACATAATCGCCTGCGCGCTTACAAGAGAAGAATACAATCGTGTGAGTTCATGCGAATATGCCAAAGATATGTGAGATATGATTCAAGTCACACATGAGGGAACCACTCGAGTTGTACAAGAAAGAATAGCCCTCCTAACCCACCAATACGAGCTGTTCAAAATGGAGGACAACGAGACTGTAAGCCACATGTACGCGAGATTCATGAACATCATCAATCAAATGTTCTCGTTGGAAAAAAATACCGGACGATACCGAGATCTCTTCCAAGAGAATGGAATCCCAAAGTAACTGCCATCCACAAAGTGAAGTACTTGGACGAACTTTCCGTCTCATAACTGATTGGATCTCTGACCACCTACGAGATGACTCAGATCTCCATCAAAGAGAAACCACCAGTCCGAAATCAACCGAACATCGCCTTCAACACTGGACAAGACAACGATTCTGAGGGCGAAGAAGAAACTGAGGAAGACTTACTGGAGCAGATCGCCATGCTGACCAGAAAATTTGAAGAGTCTCGGCTGAGAAAAAAATTCAAAGGAAACTCCAATTTCTAACCCAGGAACAAGGGAATATTGTCATCCGGGAACAATGTGCAGAAATGCTTCAAGTGCAACAAGCCAGGCCACTTCGCCTCAAACTGCCCGATGGAAAATGGTGACAAAAAGATAAAGAAGCAGAAAGCCATGGTCACCAACTGGGAAGAGGCCGAAAGTGAAGAGGAGGAAGATCTCGCCTACATGGCCGATAATGATGATCAGGTATCTTCTTCATCCACCATTAAGAAAATACTCTTTCTGAATGAATTATATGCTAGGCAAGACGAGTCTCATGATAACGTATCCTCAGTTTCTGAAGTAGATGAAAAGAAAGAGAAGTTTGAAATAATTCAAAACGCAGAAAGAAGGATTAAGTCGCTCAACGCACAAGTAAAGAGTCTGGTTAGGCAACGGGATGATGTAGCTAGAGAAAAGCACAAAATGGATCTAGAAAATGAACGCTTGAGAGCCGAGTTAGAAACCTTTAAGAAAGCAAAAGCCTTATGTAATTGTGAAGAGCTTAGGAAGCAAAATAATGATATATCTAGGAACATGACTGTTCTTAAGGAATCCTTAGAAGAAAAAACACGAACTGTTGATAAGTGTGTTGTTAAAAATGATAATGAGGTTTTATTAAGTGCGTCTAGGGATAGAAATATCTATCTTGATGATATCACTGACCAGAATGTCAAGTGCTTAGCAGTTAGATAGGATAACACCTGGTTATGGCGCAAACGCTTAGGACATGCTAACATGAAATTACTGTCTCATATTACAAGCAATGCAATGGTACGAGGTGTTCCTACATATGAAGTTCGTCAAAGGCAAAACATGCAAAGCGTGCCAAATGGGTAAGCAGACCAAAACATCGTTCAAAGCAAAGAATGTGATATCCACATCCAGGCCACTGAAACTGCTTCATCTGATCTTTTTGGTCCGGTTCAGACAATGTCTCTGAGAGGTAAAAGATATGCCTTTGTTATTGTTGATGATTAGTCCAGGTATACATGGGTGATATTTCTTGCACATAAGAATGAGGCATTAGATAACTTTGCATCGCTAGTAAAGAGACTTGAAAATGAAAAAGAAATGAATCTATGTAGGATACGCATTGATACGGACTAGAGATAGTAAGTCATTTGCATCATTACGTGATCAATGGATATAGTCATAACTTCTCTGCCCCTATAACTCCCAAACAGAATGGCGTAGTTGAACAGAAAAACATGGTGTTACGGGAAATGGCTAGATCTATGTTACATGAGTATGATATTCCTAAACAGTTATGGGCGAAAGCTGTTAGTACAGCCTGTTATGTGTCAAATCGCGTGTTCCTTAGACCGATATTAAAGAAAACATCATATGAAATCTAGCATGGTAGAACTCCAAATATAAGTTACTTTCGTGTGTTTGGATGTAAATGTTTATCTTGAATGATAGAGATAAGAGGGGAAAATTTGACTCTAAGGTAGATGAAGGGATATTCCTTGGTTACAGTCTTCACTCTAAGGCCTACGTATTTATAATAAAAGAAAGCTTACTGTTCAGGAATCCATGTTACTTTTGATGAAGTACCTAACGCAGATGCTACTGATGAGAAAGGTATAGATTTGCCTTGTGCAGAATTACAGGATACTAATGAAAGTGAGGAAGATATTCCAAAAGACGAAAATGTTGAGACACTGGAACCAGAAGCTAATGAACAGCAATGGAGAAAATGGAAACAGGCTTCCAGTCATCCAACAAATCAAGTGATATGGAATGTCACATCTGGAATCAAAACTCGAGCTACTGCACGAAATCAGGATACGGAGGAATCCCATGATGTACTGCTCTCAATGATGGAATCAAAGACAGTCCATAAAGCTCTAGACGATATATGTTGGGTCTCTGCCATGGAGGATGAGTTATCTCAGTTCGAAAAGAGCCAAGTGTGGACACTCGTAGAGAGACCAGACGAAAAGTCCATCATAGGAACCAAATGGGTCTTCCGCAACAAACTTGACGAACACGGTAATGTCATTAGAAACAAAGCGAGGTTAGTTGCAAAAGGTTATTCCGAGGAGGGAGGTATTGATTTCGATGAAACTTTTGCTCTGGTAGCTAGATTAGAGTCTATAAGTGTCATACTTGCACATACATGCTTTAAATGCTTTAAACTTTTTCAAATAGGCGTAAAAAGTGCATTTTTAAATGGTTTTATAAATGAGGAAGTCTATATAGAACAACCACCGGGTTTCGCTAGGGAAGATTTTCCAAATCATGTCTTTAAATTGAATAAGGCATTATATGGTTTAAAACATGCTCCTAGGGCATGGTATGAAAGGTTAAGCAAGTTTGATTGACATAGGATTTTCGACTGGAACTATCGATACCACGCTGTTTATTAAGTATGAAGGTGATCACATGATACTGGTCCAAATCTACGTTGATGATATCAATTTGGAAGTACTAATATCCTTCTTTGCGAGGAATTCTCTAAGTCTATGCAGAAGGAATTTGAGATGAGCTTGATGGGTGAGCTGAACTACTTTCTTGGGTTTCAAATAAAACAACTTAACAATGGAACCTTTGTATCCCAGACAAAGTACAGCATGGAATTACTGCAAAATTCGGGATGAGCGATTCCAAAGCAATTTCCACCCCTATGCATCAGACCACCAAAATAGATTGTGACGAATCAGGTACACCAGTTGATCAAACAGAATATCGAGGTATGATTGGAAGCCTTCCCTACTTAACTGCTACTCGCCCTGATATTATGTTTGCTGTTGGTATGTGTTCGAGATATCAGTCTGACCCTGGGGAATCTCACTTGACAGCAGTCAAGCGTATACTTAGATATATCGAGGGCACTGTGAATTTTGGTCTGTGCTATTCATATACGGATGAATTTCCATTAATGGAATATTCCGATGCCGACTATGCTGGCTGTAGGGAAGATAGGAAAAGTTTTAGTGGAGGGATAATTGCAATTTTCGTCCTCGAGTTATACCCCAAAATCACTTTTGATCCCCCAAAAACACACCTCATCACTGTTAGTCCCTCAGTTATCATCCTGTAATCAGTAATCCCATCAGTTGACCGTAAAAAACTAACGGATTGACCAACTCACACCGTTAAAACGGTTTAGCGACGGATTCCGTTGCTACACAGAAAAATAATAAAAAAAAAAAAACAGATTAGCGACAGAATTCCGTCACTAAAAAGGAAAATAATAAAATACAAATTAGCGACGGAAATTCCGTCGCTAAAAGGAAAAAAAGTTAATAAAAATAACTACATGTTAGCGACGGAATATCCGACGCTAAATTGGAAAATTCGAAAAATATAACAAAGAAATACAGTTTAAAGCAGATTTGCCGCTTAAAGAGCAAAAAATACATCGATGGAAATAACTATAGAGACGATTTTATTTTTTTAAAAATAAATATAATAATACAGCGATGGAAATAAATATAGAGATGAAAAAAAAAAATACACTTGGATCGGTGATTTAGGATTTTCAGTATGTGACAAGGTGATCATATCTCTCTCTCTTACAAAAGGCTTTTTCGATATGATGTTGAGCTCGTCGCCGTTAACGATCTATTCATCAGCACTGTATTTATTTTTTTAAAAAAAAAAATTCGTCTCTATATTTATTTCCATCGATGTATTACTTTTTTTTTATTTTTGCTCTTTAAGCGGCGAATTCTGCTTTAAACTGTATTTATTTATTTTATTTTTTTTAATTTCCAATTTCCGTCGCTAACACGTAGTTATTTATTTTTTATTTTTTTTCCTTTTAGCGACGGAATTTCCGTCGCTAACACTTAGTTATTTATTTTTTAATTTTTCTGTCTGTCGCTAACCCATTTTAACGGTGTTAGTTGGTCAATCCGTTAGTTTTTGAATGTCAACTGACGGGAAGGACGATTACTGATTAACGGATGATAACTGAGGGACTAACAGTAATGAGCTGTATTTTCGGGGGCCAAAAGTGATTTTGGGGTATAACTCGAGGACGTAAATGCTGTCGCCCTCTCCACAACTTGGTCTAGTAGAGAGCAAAATGTTGCCGCACTCTCCACAACTGACTGAATATATGACCTTAGGAAATTGTTGTGAACAAGTTCTTTGGATGAAACAAACCCTTAGTGATTTTGGGTTAGGTTATGGCAAAATTCTTATTCTGTGTGATAGCACTAGTGCCATTAGTATTAATAAATCCGTGCATCACTCTCGTACTAAGCATATAGAGGTTAAACATCATTTTATACGAGACCATGTTCAGAAGGGGAATATCAGTGTGGAATTCGTAGGAACAAATGATCAGCTTGCTGATATCTTCACAAAGCCCCTAATTGAGGCAAGATTTTGCGACATCCGTGATCGGTTGGGAATCATCGAGCTAAATAAGGTTAGTAATCTGCCTAATTCAGCCATTTACTCTAGGATATGTTATCTTAGTAGAAATTCGTAGTTATCTTAATCTAAGGTATTCATTCAGCCCTTAGAATAAATACCTCGGATCTTATAGATCTTTTCCTTAAGTATGATTTTAGTATTTTTAGGAAGAAACTCATAGTTATCTCGTTCCAAGATATTTCTTCAGCTATCTAGATTATTTTAGGAATGCCCGATCTTCTGGATCTACTCTTTGAATGTGATTAAGTTATTTTAGGAAGAAATTCATATATATCATTCCTGTCCTTCAGTTATTTTAGGAATCTCGGATAATCTAAAACCCATCCCACTCAGCTCAGTCAAATCCTTTCCATAATTATGAGATTCCGTCAAATTAGTCTGATACTTCTGACAGTTTCTCTCTTTCCCTTTTGAAATTTCAAATTTCGAATTTTGAAATCCATTTTTATCTCTTCCTCAAATAAACCGAACTTTCTTCTTTAAAAGATCTAGATAACATTCAAACCCCATACTTATCTTCAAATCACCCTCCTCGAAACTATCTATCCTCCAACACTCAAAAATGGTGAAAACAGCCGCTGAATCGTCAAGCCGCAAGCATAAGGGACCCATGTCCGACGAAGCTCTGTCCGATCCTTCCTCGAATTCACCCAAACCAGTCTCGGCCTCATCACCCTCTATTCAGAAAACCCGTTCGAAAGCTAATCCTCTGAGAAAATATCCTCTCCGGCCAAGATCGCCAAGAAGAAGAAGAAGAAAAGCAGGAAGGCCAGTCTCACTCCGACTAAGACACCAGTTCCATCACCGGAACCTGCAAACTTTGCTTCAGCCAAGAAATCCACGAAGATATTCCTGAGGAAACCCAGAAACCGCCTTCTCGAACCCCAACTCCTGAGAAACCTCCTTCTCCACTTGAAGAAACTCAGCCATCTCCACAACCGACCCCAAAACCTTCAGACATCCCACCTCTTGATCTGTCGAAACCAAATAATATTCCTGTTGAAGCTCTTTTTCTGGAGGAAAGTAACCGAACCACCTACAAGCGTTTCATCAACCGAGATATCGCACGAGGTCGCGGCGTCATTTTCGACAAGTTGCCTGCTGGAACAGTTATCACGTGGCTTAAGGATTTTGGTTCGGAGCAGTTCCTGAGTAGCAACAAGCCATACTACCCTGAGGCGGTCAAGCTATTTTACGCAAACTTCGACTATGACGAGTATGATGAGCACATCAACATCCGCTCGTATGTACTGAGAGGCAGAATCAACTGGACCACTAAGAAGATAACGCTATGCTGGGAGTTCCTGATGAACCTTTCTGCCACTACGATATGAATGACCGGTGCCGCACTGATGAGTTTGATACCGGTGATGTCTTTAAGACCCTCTGGAATACCCGTAGTAAGCCTCGCTTTTCGGACGGTGAAGCCCTGAACCAATTACCCATCGACTTCTTCTTCCTTCACAAACTGCTCAACATGACCCTATGGAGTGAAAAATTGGCAGTGGAGGCCATTCAACGACCATGAACTTCATGAGCACGTTCGCTTTCTATATGATATCAGAATCGCAAGTTCAACCTTGGGTATGTCATCATGAAACACATGGTCCAGGCCTTCGAAAGCAGAGACAAGGCACTTCCCTACGGGATGTTACTCACTTCCTTGAGAGTGAAGGTATACTTATGCCGCTGGCATGGGAGGACAAGGCCGTTCACATCGTGGACCAAGTGACGCTGAAGCGCATGGGGATTCACTACTCGAAAAGTCAAGGTTGGTTCAAGGCCAAGGGGAATAGGTCAGTCGACAGTGCCCAGAAACGGTCCGCGAAGGGAAAAGGCAAAGGTTAGGAGCGACGATGACGACGACTATGAAGATGAGCTCAGCGTCGGGAAGGAAGGAATCTCAGCAATACGCCGCGATATCTCCGAGATCAAGGCTGATAATCAGAAGTGCTTCCGCAAGCTCAAAGAATAGTACATTGAGTTGGCGCTGAAGCTGTCGAAGCTCTCCAAGATGATCAAGAAGTCCCTTTCTAAATCCGCCGATTCCGAAACCTCTTCAAGCCAGTAGGCTGCCTCTCTGTCCGTTCTGATCCTAGTTGGTTTTAGGATGTTCCTCTATGTTCCGTTTCTGCCAGTTCGTCTTTAGGTGTCCCTCCCGCCTTTTTGATAATGAAGGGGGAGTAAGGTAAGTTTTAGGCGTCGAGCGTCTAAGTGTTTTGGTGTTTGGAAGGTAGGTCGTGTATAGAGAAGTTCGTGGAACCCTAATATATAATATTTTGCTCTTGCGATATATCTCTGATGCTTCTATGTTGTGCTTAACATTCTGTCCGGATATATCTATGATACATTTACACTGCGTTGCCTGATCTTATGCTGATACTCTGATACTTATCTGTGCTAATTAACGTGTGTGAGATTTCTTGATAACTGCTAAGTGCCTGCTGCGGTGATTATCTGATTGCTTGAATCATGCTTGGAAAATGTGCACTTAGGCAGGGGGAGCACACTCACGGGTAAATTTTGAAATTTTGAACTCATGATATAACTTTGAAAAGGGCATGATATATCCGCACTTAGATAGGGGGAGTAATTCATTCATGATATATCTTTGCATGTCATATAGATAACTGCACTTAGGCAGGGGGAGCAAATATGCATCATATGTGATTAGGAATATCGCATGCTCTGCTTAGTGATTATGGAACACTTAGACACATGCCTACGAATTGCGTGATCGAATATGCTTACATGCTTATGTGCTGCATCAATTACATGTCATCATCAAAAAGGGAGAGAGTGTTGACCTTTTTGGTCCATGAGTGTTATAGAGTTTTGATGAACAATGTAATTGTAATGACGTTAGGTCTATAAATTAAGCAATTCGATTTATGATCAATATAATGTCTAAGTATATGGAAATATTCACGCGTGCATTGATTATGAGCTATAGATTGATTAAAGTGTTGAATATTTGATTCGCATATGATATGGTGATTAGTTGATGAGACTAGGTGATCGCATGTGCAAATAACACGTGAGATATCCTACTGAAGGAAAATATATGGAAAGTGATATATCGTTGTGCTAGGTCATTCCTCGACGAAAGTCACATATACGATTCTTTGCATGCTTTCCACCGAATTTAATGGTAATATTGAATTGATATCTTTCCTTATGCTGATGGGAATATTATATTTAGGAAAGAATTAATTCGATTGATTGTGTGGATAAGATGCTATTATATGTTACATGCTAAACACGGAGGTGATCTCTGAAATATGGAAAATTGTGGCATGACATGTAAATTCGTGACAGCTATGATCTGAACTGATATTATGTGCTAAACATGGTAAATATATTGATCTGTGCTAAATATGGAATTGATATGATGCTGTGTTGTGTGCTATACTTGGAAAGTAAATCTGGATTGACTTGTTCTAGAAACTGATAGCAGGGAATCACTTATGGAAAGTTCTGATATATATGCGAAATGGTTCAATATGCTTGAGAACGAATCGGAGTCTTTATATGGAATATATTCATGTTTAAATGAGCTTTTATATGGAATATGATCATTAATGAGCTAATGACCATTGTGAACGTTTGATTATGAGCATGATCTACATGGTGTGATTGACTCGAAAATTGCATGGAAACTATGCTTGATTTGGTGATTGTTATATGATAAGATTTTCCATGTGAAGTGCTGATTGAAAAGGTTTATATATGAGCTAAACTTCAGAACGAGGTACTTAGAACTTGTGAACATACGCCTACGAAAGATTTTTGAGCAGAAACATATTGAGTGATCCCTGAGCCTCCATTTGAGATAGCTTTCTGACATACTGAGCTTTAACTTGCGATTCCATCACTGCACGAGTGATTCATTCCGTTATTCCTACCTCCCACCATATATTCTGTCTTCGGACGTGAGCAATATCAAGGAGGCAAGGTCGACGTGTACGCACACGTGAAGGGAAGGACGAGTTTCGGGGGCCCTTCGGTAGCGAGTTGTGTCTGTCGGGTCAAGAGATTCAGAGGAACGAAACTCGGTGTGTGGTAACCTAGTGTGTCTAGTGTTCGACTTGTTTTGGTTGTGTATTGGGTTAATCAATCAGTTTTGTATCTAGCTACGGTACATTATAGTGATTGGTTAAACTCTTGGGGAGCAAACCCCAAGGAGAGGAGTAAACTCCAGTTGGGGTATAACCACTATAAAAATCCTGTCTCGCATTTACCTTTCAGTTATTTCCTTATCGCTGTGAGACAGACCCGACACATATCCGACATAACTAGGATATATCAGACATACTCGTCACAAGCATCAGTAGGCATATCTAAGTCACTACATTTAGGATTTGTGAAAAGAACAAGCATAAAATTTTTATAAGCCTAATTCACTCCTCCCTCCCCCTCTTAGGCACATTTATATCTTCAATATATATGTATATAATATATATATATATACGTCTATCAATAAATATATTAATAATATATAATATATCAACCGTATTGAGTGCAAAATTAATTTTTTTTATCAACTCCTTAAAAACGATATTTTCCTATCACTTGTAGAATACGACAATCATTATCAAGATACAACGAAAAACGTCTTTTACTTAATGCTCCTTGGACTTTTACATAAATTCTGAATTATAGGACGAGAAAATTAATAATGCCGTGACTATTCCGAGTTTTTTTTTTTTTTTTCTTTTTTCATATTTAGGGATGGGCTAACGTGTGTTTATTACGAGTAGGGTTGCAAATGAATCGAATCGATTTGAACACCACAACATTCTATTCGTATTCGAATGACATCGAATACGAATATTCGAATATTTAATCGAATCATAAAATCGATTTTTATTCGTATTCAGAAATATTCGAATCGAATATTCGAATACTCAAATATGGATTATAATTGAGTATTGATCTTTACATTTACTAAAAATATAATTATTATTATATTTAAAATGGATATTTTAAAATATATATTGAATTGTATTATGTATTGGCACGCCCTTTGAGGGTGAAAAAAAATCATAGAAATTGTACAATTTCTTAAACTTTTGTTCTCCATTTTCTTAAAATATAATGTAGGATTAATTTATTACATTTTATTTCATGAATGCAGTTATTCAAAAGAAATTATTTACACATAATTATTAATTTTGTAATTTATGGTGGAAGTTAATTCTACACTTTATCATTAGAAATAAACGAAACTTCTAAATTTATAAAATTATTTTTATAATTATTTTTCATACCATAAATATTTCATATTAAAACAATAAATATATAAAATTATATTGATAGAATAATTCGATTAATATTCGAATCGATTATTTTGATATTCGTATTCGGATATTTCTCGAATAAAAAAAAATATACTTATTCGGTTCGTATTCAATATTCGAATTCGAATCTTAAAATTTCGAATCGAATTGCGAATCGAACTAAAAAAGTTCGATTCGTTTGCAACCTAGCTCAAAAATACAGATACGTTAATGACACTCTTAACTGATCTATCCTCACCTTGCACTGACGGTTAGCGATAGAAAAAGTCGAAACATCAAAAGAAAATAAAAGTAGCGGAGACTGAATTGGATCTTGAAATTAATGAATACCTTTCAGTTTCTTGGTGAATGTTAAGGCCGAGTTATAATACTAGACAGTTTAAATAAGAAAATATAGTTAAGTCTAAACTCCAAAACTAAGCCAACATCAAGAAGTCGACTAGGACAGAACGGTCAAAAGGAATATTATCGCGTAATTGGGCTTGCGACGGTGAGCTTTCGCAAAAAGATATTCTTCTATTTTTTTCTTTAGATGATAAACGTGTGACCACCCTTCGATGAGCCAACGCCAGCTTTTGCAGGCTGCTTTGAATCTCAATAACGAGCGCACGCCGAGCCAGCTCAAAATTTCCCCATCAGCTTTAGCGAAAGATTCATCTCTTCCACCTTGCCAACAGCAGATAACATATTATTCTCCTTCACCATCATCCAACGACAAGCTATTTATTTCGAAATCATCAATTTACCAAAACAAAGTATACAATGGAAGAAGTTATGGTGCGCAATGGAAAGGGTATTGGAAATCGCTAGGGTTGAGCTTAGTGATTGGGCTTTTATGGTAATCGTTTATAAAAATTATGCCGGCCTAACCTCACGGCACATATTGGGTAGGACTTACGTGGACATATTGTTCGAGAAAAAGCTTGATATCTACGGCAAGGAACAATGATTGGTTTTCTGGAAAGAAATATATAGTCGATTGCAATAGGACAATGGACCAGAATTTTTGGAAAAAGGGAGTGTCATACCATCTGGGCCTGGTGCTTTATTCGTGTTCATGGAGAAAAGTGCCTTTCTGATTTCCTCCATTGAAGCTGGAGCCGTGAGCTGCTGGTTCAGGGAGTGAGAGATAGTCGTAGGAATCCCCCGGAGAGCCTAATCCAAGTATGGAGGATAAGAGGAGGTGAACAATTCCTCGTACAATCCACTAATTTCAGTCACCAACTCTTCAATTGTATTGCAGGTGGTCCCAGATCTGCATTTCAGATTTGCTAGGTCATTTGCTGCTCTTCTTTGAATAAAAGAGGCGTGAAAGTAGTGGGTATTCTTATCTCCTTCTTTAGGCCATTGAATCCTAGATTTTTGTCGCCAATACATTTCTTCCTCCTTGTATGCCTTGTTAAGTTCCATTTTGAGTGATTTCCATTCTCCCAGTCCCTTAACCCACCTCTCCTTAAGATCTGACATTTTTTCCTTGATCTTCTAAATCAAAATTGCTGAATTCGTTTTCAGCCTTTCTTTCCATTTTAGAATCTCCACTCTGCATTTTTTATTTTACTGCAGCAGCTGATAATGTGGATTACCATCAAATTTAGTATCCCACGCTTCTTTAATAACATCTTGAATGCCTGGTTTATTTATACACCTTCTATCAAAGATAAATCTCCTTGGTGGCCTATTTTTCTGGTGCTTGAGTTTGAGAAAAAGTAAGCAGTGATCAGATGAATGCATATCCACATGTATAACATGTGACTCTGGATATTTAAGCATCCATTGGGGAGAGCAAAAAATCCTATCAAGCCTGTCCTCCACAAAGCCATCACCTTCCCCATTGTTAGCCCAAGTAAAACTTCGCCCAGAGAATCCCACCTCATTCACATCCATTTCACTAATAAATGAGTTAAAACGCTGCAGACTCGCCTCACCTTTGGCTTGACCACCTTTCTTCTCACAGTCGAATCTGACTTCATTAAAGTCCCCGCCCAAACACCGTAGATTGCCCCACTGTATGCTCTCTTGTACCAAGAATAACCGATATCTGTTCCTGAACCCCTTGAAATTTGCAACACACTTCAATACAGAAAAGGTTGGATGATCGTTACTTCTGGCTCCATCCAACCAATATTCACCTTTGAATCCTTCTGGATCCACATAGTGCCATTTGCCCGAATTTTAGTTGCTTGCGAATCGTTCCAACAAAAGCCCTTTTTTCTTAGTCTCGCTAATGAACATCAGTGAAGAGGAGGTGGAGTCTCAAGGACTCCTTAAGCTGTGAATTGTAGAGGGCCCTTCCAGTCCTCTACAATTCCACATGGTGATCCAGCTAGGTGGGGAGCCATCGCTGGTTTCCCCCACCCTCAAGCATATATTCAAATCCTCGGCTTCTTTGACACTCTGTTAACAACTTTTTGACCCATTGTCGACTTCTTAAAAGCATGAACCAAGCACTTATCACATTGATCCCTAAGATCAGGCAGCCGAGTTTCATATCAGATTTAGACCCATGAGTTTATGTAACGTTACTTGTAATTGTGATTGATTTCGTTGTCCTTGTAATTAGGGGCTTTACTTGTATTAGTCTTTAGATTAAGGACTAGTTCGATTTTTATACCAAGATTGTTGGTATAAATACTTGTAAATGAATTGAGCTGAATAGAGAAAGTTTAGAGAATTGATCCGAAGGGCTTGCAAATCGATTTCTAGAGAGAGAAACAACAGTAACTTTCTCACTCTAATTGAATTTTCTCTTTTGTTCTTATTTTGAGTTTTTCGATCGAATTCAATTGATCATCTAAACGATCGAATTGCTATGGTTTCTAGCCTAGGATCATAGAGTTGTTAATCTGAGAACCTAACAATTGGTATCATAGCAGATTCGTTCTGTTTTGAATCGAAAATTGTTAGAATCGGATCGAAAATCATTTTTTTAATACTGTTCATCGAATAACAGTTTGGCACCAAAGCTGTTTTCGATCCAAATAGCTTAATTCTGTGCGTATTTGACTTGAATTTGATGTTTCAGTGCTAGATTAAGTGATAAACGATCATTGCGACTAGATCAGTAGCAGTTTGAACTCCGAATTTAGATTAACTTGATTCTGGAATTTTACTGTTGACGAAGAACATGAAGAACACGTTCTGATTTTGATCAAATTCGATATCTTTTGCTTCATAACGTGTGTGCGTGCGTGATTAGTACTTGATTGCGAGCGATTACCTGAAATTTCACTGTCTAATTCCTTGTTTTTGCTCGAATTTGTGTTAATCGTATTCTGTGAATTTTTCTCGATTGCCCTAATTTTTCTCGCTAGGGTTTGCGATCGGATTAGTTTCTCGATCGAAAAACTTGGCGCGAAAATTTTTCTCGGTCAGAATACGAAGTCAGCGCTAGAATCGTCATTAGCAGAAACGATTTTAGTTAGAAATATTTCTCGAGCATTATACAGCGAAAAACTTTTTCGAGAGAGACCAATTTTGACTTTGCATGCGTAACAACTTTCACTCGAAAAACTTTTTCTGTCAAACCTTTTAACGTTTGACCAGGCGAAAATTATTTATACGCGAGAAACTTTTCTAGTCAACGGATTTATTTTGACTTGTCGAGAAACTTACTAACATACTGTTTCTTTACGATCGAAATAAATTCACGATCAAGAAATTTTTCTCGACCGAATGATTTTGAGCAATTTTTCTCGCTCGTAAAATATCTCGCTGACAAAATCTCTCGCACGAGAACAGTAAATACATTCTATTTCAACGAAATTAATTTCGATCAAACTTCAAAGATTGAATCGAAAATATTTGTCGATCCAATTTTCGAATCAAACGCTACTAACTAATTTTGTCACTTGTGAAGCACTTTACATCATTTTCATCCTTCAAAACAATCAACGAAGATCCTTCAACAACTCAAACACTACAATACAAACATGGATGCATACCCACTCGGAAATGACAACTGTCCGCCGATCTTGCAAAGAGGCGAATACAAAGTATGGAGAAGCCGCTTCCTGAATTTCATAGCACTAAAGGATCAAACCGAAAATCTACTGCAGTCCCTTGAAGAGGGACCGGCACAGTTCTGGGTTCATGTACCCGGGGACGAAACAGCTACTCCAGTAATTCCAGCTTCTAGGCGACTAAAGGAGCCTAGAGAATACTCTCTGGACCAAGGCTGATCTAGTAGCCATGAATACCCTTATGCAGGGGATCCCCAACGATATATACAGACAAATCGACAGTCTTTCATCGGCTAAGGGGATGTGGGATGAGCTGCATAGGATGATGCAAAGGATGGCATAAAGGCCAAGAAGGCGAACATTCTCACTGCATACGACTCCTTCAAAGCTACGCCGGAGGAGAGCCTATACGAAATCTACCAACGATACCTCACTCTTCTCAACGAGATGAGGAAGATAGAAATAACAAAGACAAACATGGAAACAAACATTAGATGTCTATCTTCGCTGCCCACGGAATGGAAGAAAATATCCACACAAATACGACAAAATAAAGATCTCGAAGAGTTGGATGTCCATGCCGTGTTCGTAATCTAGCTCAACATGAGGATGATATCCGAGAGATTATCAAAGAGCAGAATGGCAAACAAACCGATGACACGGTTGCCTTAGTCTCGGAGAAGAGGAGCACAAGATCAAGAAAAGAAAAGATCGTTAGGCCACCTTCATCATCGGAGTCGGTAGATGAATCGGACTGCGACATGGAGCCGAACATGAAAGCCCTTGGAAAGCAGTTAGCTCTCATTGGACAAATGATGAGCAAGACGTACTTCAAGAAGAAGTCTTCAACCTCAGCCAACAGATTTCGGACTACAAGCTCCAAGAACAAAGAACGTGCCCCGGAGAGTTCCGAGGTCAAGAACCCCAAAGAGACTAACAAATGCTTTAATTGTGCCAAACCAGGTCACTTCGCCAGAGAGTGCACTCTCCCGAAGAAGAGAGATGCAAACTATTACTCCAGGAAGCTTCAATTGACAAAACAGAAAGAAGCTGGAGTAGCTCTCATGGCCGAGCAGGACCAATGGCTTGAGGACACATCGAGCTCCGAAGAAGAGAACTTAGCCCTCATAGCTCTTCTCGACAACGAAATGGACGCCGAAACATCCACTCGTACGGACGACGGCAACACATCCACGTCTTCAAATGAGGTAGTCTCTCAATCCACATTATTGACCATGTTAGATTCGTATCAATTAGCATACACTAACATGAAAGGTGAGCAGAAAAGTGTTAAGGAAGTAGGTATTAAAGTTGAGAGAGCTCAGGAGAAGATAAATAGTCTCGAATCAGACCTTAGAAGCTCTAGTGCAAAAATAGAAGAACTTACTAAGAGCTTACATTGTAGAGAGACTAGTCAACCTCTTTTAGGACAGCATAGTGATAAGGTCAAAGAATTAGAAGACAGGCTAGCAAATAACTACAATTGTTTGGTTAGGCATCTCAACGAGAAGGCTACCTTAAATTGTAGGATAACCGAAACTGCTTCTAAGATCACTGACAGAAACTCAATTAGAAATATCTAACGCTAAGGTTAATGAGCTTAGTAAGGATCTAGACGCCTGTCAAGCCGCCAAAGCAACGGTAGAAAATAATTCTACTCTCCTAAGTGAGGAACGCAGGAAGTTGTATGCAAAAATTAAAAAATTAGATGATCTTCTTACGCGTAGGGGACACTCTGAACAGACGATATTCTTAAACAAGCCCAAGGATATAGAGTTTTATAATCCAATAGAAGGCATAGGTTACACTAACCCGCGTATTTTACGAAATAAAGAAATGTATGACATTAAGAACATGGGTTTAGCTGCAACCTCTCTTAGGAACATTACGGAATCAACGTACGAAAATGCGTTTGATTCATCCATCAAACAAGCCTCACATGGGCCTGAGATCCCCTTTGACTACAATGAACTCATTGAAAAGGACAAAAATAGGAAACCTACTCTAACACCTGTCAGCGAATTAGCTCAAGTTCTACCTCCGGACTCTCAAGAATACCACGAGGAAGTCAAAAAGGTCAATTATCAAAATTCTCTCTACAAACCTCCTATTATAAAACAGATAGAGGAGTCACAGGTGAAACTAGACAAAGAAAGAGAGAATTTCGAAGCTGAAAAGAAAAAATTCTATAATGAGATGGAAAATCTCAAGACTTCCTCGTCCTCCCAAACTACCTCACACGCTATCATAAAAAGCGTGAAAATAGAAAAATCGCCTTCGAAAGATCAAAAGAGCATTAATAATTCTGTTAAAAGTGCTAAGACTAATTTTACTTCACCTACGTCCACAGGGAGCGTAGAGCCAGTACCGACTACGAAGGCGAGAGTGTCTAGTCCTAAAATAAAGAAGGAGCGAGTAGATTTAAATGTTTCTGAACATGTTATTCCTTCTGTCAAAATAAAAGACACTCGTAGTAATAAAAGAGCCATTTCTACGTTCAGAATAATTGCTTCTACGTGCTCACTTCAGCCTATCACCTATAGAAGTGAAAACCCCAAAATAGGCTCTACATCGAAAATTACTACTAATCATTCTGAAACAAATGCCAAAAGGAAAAATCGTAGGAAACAAGATCCAGCCATAAAGAAAGCTTATGGCGCCGTACATGACTGTACTCACCTAAGGTATCCCGTAGAAATTAAATTCCCCAAGCACCTTAGGAGACTATCACAAGAAAAGATTTTTTCCTCAGTCAAACCTTCCAAGGCATTTAATTAACCTTCCCTGTAAGGTTCAACCCAAATGGGTTCCTAAATATCCGCCTAGGACGACAAAAGCCAAAAGGGTCAAGTCTCCTACAGAGGCAAAACCCAAACTCACTTCTCCAAAAGTGCAATGGGTTATTAAGACTCTTCCAAAAATAGATTTAGGAGTCATATCTGAACCCAAAATTAAATCTGCTAATCTGAGATGACCCATGCTTAAGTGGGTACCTAAAGCTCTCTAAATTGTGTTTGCAGATCCATCATGTGTGGTACCTCGACTCTGATTGCTCCACACACATGACAGGTAAACAAGAGCTGCTGAGCAACTACAAAGACCGATCAAATGGTAAAGTCGGATTTGGGAACAACGATTCAGCCCCGATTCTAGGACTTGGGGATATCATTTTGAAGAATCTGACCATCAAAGATGTCTCATACGTCGAAGGCCTCCGCCATAACTTGTTCAGCATAGGCCAATTCTGTGACAAAGGCTTTCAGGTGGTCTTCCATGCTGACCGGTGCAGAATTTTAGATAGTCAGGACACATAACTCCTTCAAGGACTTCGGAAATCCAATCTTTACACGATCAACCTGACGTTCGTGCGGCCCTCGATAGCTGCCTCATTTCCCAGATTGACTACAGAGGAACAGCCTATGGCATCAACGATTGTCTCATCTAAACATGAAAGCTCTCCAACGTCTTTCTACGAAAAAGTTGGTTCACGGTCTTCCAACTATACAACTACAAAGGGAGCATCATTGTTCGGCATGTCTCCTAGGAAAAATGAAGCGAGCATCTCATCACGTCAAGCAAATTGCGTCTACTTCTCGACCATTGGAACTAATTCACATGGATCTCTGCGGTCCGATGCAGACTCAGAGTATCAATGGAAGAAAGTATGTCCTAGTGCTTGTAGATGACTATTCTCGCTACACGTGGACAAAGTTCCTCCGAACGAAAGATGAGACCGGTGACTTGATTATCAATTTTGTGAACACAACTCAAAATCTGCTGCAACAGACTATTCAAGTTGTTCGAACAGACAACGGCACTGAGTTGAAAAACAACCACCTCAGTGAGTTTTATCAAAAACGTGGAATAAGTCAACAATTTTCAGCCGCAAAAACACCTCAGCAAAATGGGGTCGTCGAAAGGAAAAATCGAACACTAGTGGAAGCCGCTCGTACAATGCTGATCCAGTCAGGACTTCCACACTTTCTATGGGCTGAAGCAGTCAATGCCGCTTGTTTTACTCAACACAGGACGGTGGGTCACAAACGGTTCAACAAGACTCCGTACGAGATTGTGAATAATAGAGTGCCCAATATCTCTTTCTTTAAAGTCTTTGGGGGCAAGTGCTTTGTGGCGAACGACCGAGAACAACGTGCAAAGTTCGACCCTAAAGCATTCGAAGCTACATTTGTCGGGTATTCTTCAACTTCAAAAGCGTACCGAGTATACATCAAGTCCAACCGAACTATTAGGGAAAGCTATAATGTCACTTTTCACGAAGTGGCACAGATGGCTTCTGGTCAACTCAGTCCAGGACCCGTGCCTAACCCGATGGTTCCTGGTCAAATCAGTTCAGGACCCGTGCTCAACCCTATGGCTTCTGAAGACAACATTTCAGAACCCGTAATCACTGGTGAGTTGGCACAAAACCAACAGAAGATGGCAACAACATCAAAGTCAATGTCAGACGAAGTAACGAGACTTGCAATAGACGATTTGGATTCTCTCTTCGAACCAGTATATCGGTCATGCACCACTGCACCTACAGTGGACTCCACCGTTCGAGACCGACGTACCAAGTTCATGTCACACCTCTTCCCCACCCGATTCAGATTTGCCACAGAATACCGAAGAACCTACAGTGGTCCTTGAGGAAGTATCATCAGAGACAATCGATCCAAGTGCAGAATTGGAACTTCCTCAGACAAATGATCAATCGGAGACTATAGGCAATCTAGATCCACAGATGGCTGACGCATCTGCTACAGCCTTGCCTCATGAGCGCAAGTGGACTAGAGTCACCCGGTCGATCAGATAATTGGCGATCCTTCGGATGGTGTGAGGACACGTCGTCAACACAGTCTTTTCAGTTGCTTCCTGAGCCAAAACGAGCCTATCAAAGTAGTAGACGCACTTCGAGACTCGGATTGGACATTTACAATGCAAGAATCAATCAATTCGAACGTCTTCAAGTGTGGACCTTGGTACCCCGTCCACATGGGAAAACAGTGGTCGGAACTAAATGGGTTTTCAAGAATAAGAAAAATGAAGATGGTGAAGTGATCCGGAACAAAGCAAGCTAGTAGCTAAGGGATACAATCAACAGGAAGGCATCGACTACGACGAGACTTATGCTCATGTTGCCCGTCTCGAAGCTATCCGCCTCCTGCTGGCTTATGCGGCTCACAAAGACTTCAAAGTCTATCAGATGGATGTTAAAACCGCTTTTCTCAACGGCGTGTTAAAAGAAGAAGTCTATGTCGCTCAGCCGGAAGGTTTCGTTGATCAAGAACATCCCGATCACGTCTATCGTTTGGACAATCTCTCTATGGACTAAAACAAGCCCCACGTGCTTGGTACGATGTCCTGAGTGATTTCCTCGTGAAGTCTGGATTCATACGAGGAACGATAGACACAACCCTCTTCATTAAATGGCATGACAAAGATCTGATGGTCGTCCAAGTATACGTCGACGACATCATCTTCGGATCAACAAATCCTCGGCTCTGCAAGAAGTTTGGAGATCTCATGAAGAGCAAATTCGAAATGAGTCACATGGGAGAGATGCAATTTTTCTTAGGCCTTCAGGTCAGGCGGCTCAACGATGGAATTTTCATCAAAACAAAATACATCAATGATATTCTGAAGAAGTTTCATCAACCAGAGCAAGCCTCTCAGCACTCCTATGTCACCAAGCTGCAAGTTGGATACCGATCCCTCTGGTAAATCGGTCGACATCACACTGTATCGCAGTATCATTGGATCTCTTCTCTACCTCACTTCGAGCCGGCCGGATATCACGTTTGCCACCTGCTTGTGTGCCCGTTTTCAAGCCGAACCCAAAGAATCCCATATGCTCGCGGTCAAACGAATTCTTCGCTACCTTAATGGCACCTCTACCCTTGGCCTATGGTATCCAAAGGGTACGAATTTCAAACTTATCGGCTACACTGATGCTGACTATGCAGGTTGCCGAATGGACAGGAAACGCACGTCCGGTGGTGCTCAATTTCTAGGCGAATAGCTGGTCTGCTGGTCATCCAAAAAGCAGAACTGTGTGTCCACTTCGACGGCAGAAGCAGAATACGTAGCTGCCGCCAGCTGTTGCTCACAGATGCTGTGGATGCAGACACAGCTTCGCGACTATGGGTATAATCTAACTAATATACCCATATATAGTGATAGTCAGAGTGCAATTGCCATTACTCGCAATCATGTTCATCATTCACGCACAAAACACATAGACATTAGATATCATTTTATCAAAGATCACGTAGAAAAAGGCACGATAGAGATGTACTTTGTGAACACGGAGTTTCAACTAGCCGACATTTTCACCAAGGCCTTGGATGAGAAACGATTCCAATTCCTTGTCGAAAATTAGGCATGCTGAATCTTTCGTAATACGTGCATTCCCTGATCTTATGTACTATCACATGCTCTATTCTATGTGTTTTCTATGCTTATTTGTCCTTATCTTGCGTGATAAAAATAAATATATATATATATAATATAATGCGGTATGACGAAATCCTTTAGGATGCTTTGATCTAAAGTCACCAAGAATTTTACCCCGACATGCGATCGATTTAATTGCTTAAATTTTGTCAGTCTAAGTCGCATTCTTGTGTCTAAAAGGTCAGTTGATTGTTCCACTAGACACAAAGTCACTCTACATGCGTGGATTCAAGCCTTGTTCCTTTTTCCTTTCTTTGGATCTACTTCTCGAGTAAGTCACACATCAATTACTTGTCTTACCTAGTGATTCTTGGTGTCATACTCATCTTGCGTTAGATCGTTAGGAAAATGATAAGGGAGCTTAGGATATTCCTCACTCGGCCTTATATAATTTTTCCCTGACATTAGCCCTTAGTCATCCACTTTGAGCCTTCTCCGATGTCCTTTTCATCCTTTGAAACCCATTCCAAGCCCTCAACCGAATTCAACACTCTTCGAATGGTTGCTCCAACGAAGGAAAGGAGGGGGAGAAAAACAAAAGAAATCAAAAGGGGATGATGACAAACGAAGTCATTGCTAAACGCACAAAAATCAGACCAAAGGAACCGGCCGACTACCTTGTAGAAAGTGGCATGGTTCCTGCTGTGAACTTCTCCAACGATAATCTCGTACGCTCGTCAGAACGGCTGGAAGAGGAGCACCACGAAGTGAACTTCTCCAATGATAATTCGGTCTTATATCGGGAAACGAGAAGAGGAGCGCAGCCTCGGGCACGAATACCATAACCGTGAACTTTTCCAAATAGATAATCTCTGAAACCTCTCTAGCGACTAAGAGAAGAGGAGCACGGTATCTGCCCGAGAACCAACAAGAAGAACTTCGCCGATGATAATCTCCTATAGCCTCGTGGAGAAGCGGAGCTTCAGCTTGAGCATAGCATAACAAGGGATAGTTCTTAAAAGAAAAGGAGGGATAATTGATTGAAAACAGAAAGACGCCGAAAAGAAAGGAAACGGACCTAGAAATGTAAGATGACGAAGAGATAAGCTCACTTTCCTATGAATTCCTCCCCTTCTAAGTCCTAGCCAAACTAAAACCTTTACACCCCTTTGATTCCAAGCGACGGTCTCTCGCTTGGGTGAAATGATTAAACACGCCTCGATCACAGGTAAATTGACTTGAAACTGCTTGTGTTGACTTGAGTGATAAAAATAAAAAAATCCCAAGATAGAAATTATTGAGAGCAAGAGCGAACCTAATAAGAGTTGTCGAAATGGAGCAGTCTATGAACTTAGGACTTTAGTTTGACGACAAGACTTGACGGCATTTTCTCTTTCAAATGTCTCGTAAAATTTTAGGCTTGACGATTGATCGAAGCAAAATAATCTGACCCCATACTATAATAATAGTAAAATACGAAAAAATATATATATAATAAATTTTTATATATATATAGGTAAATAATAATAAAAAAATATATATGAAAAATGAAAATAAAAAATTTAAACTCATATACTTCGTACATTTTGACATGAAATGTTATGTTTCATATGCGTCGAATTGAATAAATGCAAATTTTTTTTTGTGTGCATCGCACATTCTAAATGAAATTTTAGATTGCATTGGTACTGAATTGTTTAAATGCGATAAGTTTTTCTATGCTCTAACCCTCACACAATATTTTAAAGTACATATTTTCGGGGACCATGTATATGCACTTACTTGGTAGATTTGTGTGTTATATGCTTGTGACTTGAATTGATTTAATATGCTTGCATAATTAGTCAATTCTTGCGCATTATTTGAGGGGGAGCAAATATAAAAATCGTGGATTAGCTCCAAATATTCTCGACGTTTTTCTCTAGTGTTTCAGATTCCTTCAAACAAAATTACGGAGTGAACGTCGACACTACAAAGAGAGGAGCTAGACACAAGACCAAATATTTCAAAGATAAAATTGCCAAAAATAATTGCTGATTAACTCCATTATTACTAACGCTTATCTCTAAGTGGTACAGATTTTTAAACTTCTGCCAGGGGAGCTAGACGTTACTGCACGGAAAATACAGAGAGTTAATTGCATTTATTTTAATTACTAAGGGGGAGCCTTACAATGGGTTTTATTTTGAAATAGGGGTCAATCTGAAATTCTTTAGAAGAACTTACTATCGAGAAACTGGATATTAGAATTAATTCACAATCTAAAGTTTCTCGATCGTAAACAGTGTTGGAAACGATTTTGATTGGCCGCGATAATTTGCGATCGAAAAATTTGAATTGAGAAGCAATTTTCGAGTCAAAAGTTTCTCGAGCGCAAATAGTAATGGGCCTGATCCATTTAATCGCAAAACGTCCAATCGCAAACCCAACATTGATTTACAGCGAGTTATTAAAAGTTCAGTTTTTGTCAGTCGAAAAACTTTTTCTCACGCAACCCTAATCGAAAGAAATTCTCTCACGCAAAACTTTCTCAGACGATACAAAATTCTTCAAAAATCTTCTAATTTTCTTCAAATCGTCTGATTAAGATAGAAATTCGATTCTGTTAACGATTGCGAATCTTATAACTTGCATTTACATTTTGTAGTTTTTCGCATGTTTAGTTAAGACTTTTCGACTGTTCTTCAAAATCATTTAAACGTATACTGTTTCACTAAATTTAGGCATGCTCCTTGGATTTTCTTAGTTAAATGCCTGTTGTTTAGATAGATTCGATGTTTTTTATGAAACAGATAGCGTAAATCGTAGGAAAATTTCCATCTGTAATGATAAAATGAGTTTCGATGAAACTGGATATTTCGAAGTTTTGAAGCTGTCGAAGAACTTTGTCGATCGCAAATTATCTTAATTGGATTTCAATTCAATCGAGATACTATTTGTGTCGATTTAGTTTTCGATCGCAAAATTTTGATTTAAGTCATCACGAAAAGATTTTGACCGATAAACTTACCAACGAAAAATCCAATTATGATTTTCTGCGAGCGAAAAACTTATGCATTGAATAGATAACGTAGATACAAATTCAAATCGAGCGTTAAACTTACCATCGCAAAATCAAAATTTCGATGTCACTTGATTTCGGTCGCAAAAATGTTAGCAGCGAGAAATTTATTTTTCAATGCTTAACTTTTTCGATCGTAATATTCGCCGCTTAGAATAAATTGATCGAAAAATTTCTCGACGATTGACTTAGTTTCGTCGTTGACCAATTTCTCGATAAAAATATTTCGCCGCGAAAATTTTTACTTACAATCGAAAATCACATATCGCTCGACAAATTCTCAAATCGAAAAATTTTATTCACTCGAAGAAAATTACTCGACAGTAAATTTACCTGAGAAATAATTTCTCGATCGTAAATTTACACGGAATTTTTCTCGATCGTAAAATTGATCGACTACAGTCTCAATTTCAAACTCAACACCTAGAAATTTTTTTCCTAAGTCTTTTACACTGTAGCGAACGCTAGCGAATAAAATTTTCTCGATCGCAAAATTAGACGGAATGTCTTCAATTGAAATCAACATATAGGCAATCAAATTGCAATTCAATTGTATCGACCGAAAATTTTCTCGGCATGAACAGTGACTTACTGATTTAACACTTAGCGAAATTTCGAACCATTTTTCACGCGACAAATATTTCATTCGAAATTACATTCATGCCATCACGATTTTTGAAATTGAACATACACTATGCATTTGATATGATTTCAATTCAAAATTCATCGAACATGCTATTATTTGCAATATTACTATAATTTGACGAAATTTATTTCGACTGAAAAATAAAATTGAACTAATGAACTTTTATATATCTTATATTTCAGATGGATCGCTACCCAAGATACAACCACATATATGATCACAATATGTACTTGAAGGTTCAGGATACGAACTTTCAGCTCGATCTGGACACATTTCGGTGCCTGGACGATATCATCGTGTGCATCCTCAGAGGCCACCCCATCTGGCATGCGTTAACGGTCACCGCATCGGTGCCGATGGTCTATCTCCAGCAGTTCTGGGGATATATACAAGGAGTTGTAGCAAATGGGGCATTCTCCTTCACAACAAAACTCGGGACGCGGCATATTCTCATGAGCAAGAGCCAGTTCGGGAAAATGCTGGACTTGCCTCACAACGACAACTACGACCCGCTCCCGACGGACGCAGAGATGATTCAGGACTTCATGCCATGCGATACCAACCGCCGCTTACAAGATTAGCTCAGGTCCAGAGCAGCGGTATCCCTCACCCCTGGAAGACACTGTTCGGCATAGTGAATAAGTTCCTATCACCCAAACACGCTGGATTCGACAAGGGCAACGGCAACATACTGCGGATCTTTCACGGCCTCGCCTTCGCCAGAAATTACGACTTTGCACAGCTGATCTGGAATGATCTAGCTGAACAGATTCGGCTGAAGGAGAACCGAAGGTCAAAGAACGTGCCCTATGCTCGCTGGTTCAACGTAACCATCAGGGAGTTCATGGAGCTACATGCAGAGAACATCCCTCAGCTACCTCCTGGTGGAAACTACCAGCCGCCAAGGCTTAAGTTTTTCCACAACCCGCGGCTCACGGACCTGGACCAACCGTCGATGCCGATTCCACTCAACTTATCAGGCTCGCCGACCCCGCGGGAGCTGAGTATCAGAGGTTCTGCCGGGAACACAATTTAACGGAGGAAATGATCAGAGGGCCCCCGGCAGATCACCATGTGAGCCCTCCCCAACACCAACGGAGCCCTGACGACGAGATGATTGACATTGTCGCTCAGGAGCTTCAACAGGAGTCTCCTTTGATCGAAGAGCCGATGCCCGACGTGGAAGATGCTTTGATAGACGTCGTGGCTACAGAGATGGCGCTCGAGGCTCCTGCACTCGAATTACAAGTGGAACTGCCCATACATGTTGGCGTGCTCGAAGAAACTTTTGAGGAAGTTCTTCCGCAAGAGGCACAGCCCGAGACAGAAATGGGGCAAAGCTCTCTTCCACCGGTGATGGATCAGGCACTGGAGGACGTCAATCGTGACCTTACTCCTCACACGGTCACCTCGTCTGACACAGAGTCTGACGAGGAAATAAGTCTTGTACCTCTCCCACACCTCGTAAAGGTTCTCGGAATCCTTCTGGTGAAAAAAGGAGATCTCCGTCTTCAACCTCAACACCTTTGCTAATGGGAAGTAATGGCCGATAAATGCTGCTCGCAGTTCTTCCCACGTAGTGATTGATCTGGGCGGTAGCATCTCCAACCAATCATTCGCCCTGTATTTGAGTGAGAAAGGGAACAACATCAGCTTGATGGCATCGCTAGGGACCCCATTAATCTTGATGGTGTCCGTTACTGTCAGAAAAGCCTTCAGGTGGGAGTATGGATCATCATCAGGATTCCCCTCAAACTGGGCCGTCTGAAATATCATCTGAAGCCAAGCATGCTTCAGCTCGAAATTATTGTTTTCGATAGGTGGAATAACGATAACCGATTCGGTACCGCCTAGAGAGGCGTTCTTGAGTAGATCTTGTAAAGATTGTTCCTCTTCTTGGTCTTGGTGGGTCGGTACTCTGCGGTCTGCCATCTCGACTTCTATCTCTCGATTGTCTTTGGACGTCTCTGTTCGAGAATTGTCTGCTGACTCCTGAGAGTTGTCCTCTGAATAGCTAACCAGCGCTTCTTGATAATTACTAGCCGTGCTTTCTAAATTGTATCTTAGCTGCCTTCGTAACTTTCGCTCGAAATCTGGATCTTCTTCAACAATGGGACCCGATGGGTGGCTTCGGGTCATCCACTATCAAACAGTACCTTCAATGAATGGAAGCGAAATTTAGCGAAGAACTAGATAAATACGTCGAAAAGGTAACGAGACTAATAAAGATGTAGGATACAAATGACGCAATTAAAACAAGTACGCAATTAATGAAAAACTGAAAGATGTAAAATAAAATGGCTAAATTACCGAACTAGGGTGTTCCTAATATCAATCTATTCCCCGGCAACGGCGCGAAAAACTTGATCGCGTGCGTGTATGTTTAAATAAAGGTTCGTGCGAGTACGTCAAGTAATAATTAAAACGAATATTTTATAACTAGAACCATGCACGATAGGCAGTGTACCTATCGTTTGTAATATAGCTATAGTGAATATTCGAGTATCGAACACGAGGAATAAATTGATTACTAGTAATAACCTATCGACTCGATATTTAACCTAAATAAAATATTTTTTTTTAGTATTTTAAATTATGAATTAATTTCGACAATAAAACCTAATAAAACCACAAGCCTTAAACACAAATTAAATATTTAAATATTTTTTAGTTATATTTTGATTTATAAAATAAAATCTAACTAGCTCGAACACAACTTAAATCTTTAAAAATACTTTTTTTTAATATAAAACGGGAGTGCTCGGGATTGCGAATCCCGCTAGGTATCATTGACGAGGCCGTAAAATATCGTTAACACAAATATAATGACTAAGTCGCGGTAATTCCTACTCACGTCCGAATTTGCTGTCGCCCTAAACGGTTGTGAGAATAAATATTAATTTACCTAAGCGAGGATCGATTATTTGCTGTCGCCCTATAATCGAATTCCTATCATTTTATGAAAGGCCTAATCGTTTTTCTAGCTGTCACCCTAAAACGATATTACTACGAAACCACATCAACACATAGACATATCGAAGTGATATTCAAATCAACACATAGACATATTGTTAGGATATTTAGTGGTTGTGTCAATAGTTTAAGTCTTGGGATTTATATTGTAATTATCCTTTAGCTTGTGCTTTGGACTAGAATGTAATTACTTAACTTTTTGGTGTTTGGGCCTTAATATACCTAGGGTTAATGTGGTATATAAGGTGTTACCAACACCATTTGAAAGATAATCAAAGATCAAAAGGCTAAACCAAGTTTTCACACACTACACACACTACAAGGTGAGAAAGTCTCCCTTTTCATTCCATCAAAGCCTCTTTGATTCCTTGTTTGGGGCATTCGGGACCAACAAGTGGTATCAGAGCAAACGTGGATCGATCTGCATTGATTTGAATCCAGTTTCGTTCGATTCCAAGAAAGATCAAAGGTGTTTTTGGATAAAAAAATCACTTTCGGGCATTTTGAACTCGTTTTGGGGTATTTTTGCTTTGTCTTTGTGTTTAAAACCTACCCCCAGATCGGTTCTATGCCTAAGATGTTTTTAAAACACTTTTGGATCAGGTTTAACGAGTTTTGAGCAAGATTGAAGCAAAAACCTTTCAGAAAAAAGACATCTCGGCCATTTTCTGCTTTTGGTCGATTTGACCTATTTCTTGTTGTTTTTAGCTCAGAAATCGGTCGATTATGTGTTTAGGGAAGAATTTCTGAAGTTTAGGATCAAGTTTGAGCGATTTTGGTTGAGATTTGAGCGAGAACGGGACGATTTTCTGGCAAAACGCGTGAAAGCAATGGAACAGTACTTAGCTCGTTCTTGACCGCGAAATTTTGTGCTTAATCGTTCAAGTCCGCGAAATTTCCATATCCGCGAAAGTTGATCCCGAGAATTTATCTTCAAAACCGCGAAACTTTTACTTACTGCATTTTTTTTTCGCAACTGCCTACTTTCTAAACCGAGAATCTTTAAACCGCGAAACTTTCACTTACACTGCATTTTTTCGCAACTGCCTTCTTCGAAAATCCGAGAAACTTTCATCTGTGAAATTTGCTTACACTTCATAATCCGAGAAATTCCATATCAAAGAAAGCTTGTTGCGCGAATTTTTCTGAGCCGCGAATTTGTTTTGCCGAGAACTTTCGAAATTCTTATATCCAAAGAAACTTTACATGCGAAAAATTTCATGTCAAGAATTTATTCAAACTGCGAAGTTTTATAACGTGCGAAATTTTCTTGCGAAGCTCTGAAATTCTTAACTTGCGAAAGTTTTATAACGTGCGAAATTTACTTACGAAGCTTCAAAAATTCTCAAGTTGCGAAAGTTCTATAACTCGCGAAATTCTCTTGCGAAACTTTAAATCCTCAACTAGCGAAATTTTTATAACTTACGAAGTTTTCTTGCGAAGCTTAAAAATTCTCAACTTACGAAATTTTTATAACTTGCGAAATTCTTCAACATGCGAATTTTTCTAACATGTTAAATTTTTCTAGTGTTGAAATTTTCTCGGGTTAAATCTTTCAAAATTTATTTAAGATTTGATCCTTACACTTTAGTCCTATCACCTTAGACCATTTTTGACATACAATAATTTTTCTCGCCTCAAATCTCGTTTTAAATTTCTAGAACTTCTCCTAATTTCAAGATATATTTTCTCCTCATACATTATCGACCATCACACACGCTCACTTAGTTCTAAGAAATTCTTTAAACAATCTTCTTTTCTCAAAACTCTACACGTTAAACTCGTATTTCTCATCTCGTTCGTTACTAACTTTCTTATCTATACAAGATCAAAACCACGGACGATTCGACTGCACCAACCATGTATACCACGAATGACATCTCAACAGTGGGCTCCGACACCAGGCCTCCGATGCTGCGACAAGGCGACTACAGCATATGGACAAACCGGTTCCTCACGTTCATCAGGAACAAAGGCGCACCACTCTCTCAATACCTTCTGGACTCCATCTTCAACGGCCCAGCACAGTTCTGGACAATCATCCCTGCACAGCCAAACGCAAACCCCCCCACGGATGAACGCCGCACTCCAAGAGGTCCCATCAATGAGGATGAAGAGGCTCGCGTACAGGCCGATGAGACTGCCAAAGGATATCTCTTCCAGGCTATGGGAAACGAGGTCTACGCTCACATTGAGTGCTGCACAACTGCTAAGGAAATATGGGATGAGCTCGTGGCAATCATGGCAGGCACAATTGAGAGTGCTCAAGGGAGGAAATCAGCATGTCTCTCGCAGTATGAACACTTCCAGGCCTATGAAGGAGAGGAACTGCGTGACACATACCTCCGATACTTGAAGGTCATCAATGAACTCAAGAAAGCCAGGATCTCGAGAGACAAATTCGATATCAACAACCGCTTCCTTGGTAGCCTCAAACCACATTGGGGCAATGCAATCGTAATGATGATTCAGAGTAAGGACCTCTCCAACACTTCCATCCACGCTCTTTATGACAGTCTGTCTGCCTATGCTCCCTACGTGCAACCCCATTCCGCCAACACTCGAGTCGACCCACTGGCCCTCCTCTCGAACATGACCAATGAACGATCTTCCACCACTAAGACCAAACAGAACAAAGGGAAGCTACCAGCCACTGTACCCGGCACTCCTTCAGGATCCGAAGCTGACACAGAATCTGATGAAGATGTTCGTGATCTACGCAAACAACTGGCAATGCTCACTAAGATGGTCTCAAAGAAGCTCGGGAAAAAATCCTCATCCTCCTCCAATCGCCAAAGAACCTTTAGCGGCACCAAAAGGACCACTCCCACGGAGGAAACTAAGCCGACAAAGAAAGAGGAGGAATCAGCACCCCAAAAATCTGTGAAGTGCTTTCGATGTGGAAAGTCAGGCCACTTTGCCAAGGAATGCCACGCACCACGCGTCAAGGACTCTGGCTACTACGACCGTAAGGCCAGATTGACTCGCAAAATGGAAAGTGGGAAAGTTCTTCTCACCGAAGAGGCTGAGCGGGTGAACGACACCTCAGAAGACGAGGAGCCTAAGGATGAAGATCGCTGCATGGCAAGGCTAGTCGAACAGGACGAGGACGAGGAGATGGTTGACATCAGTGAGAACACAGCTAAGACTCCCATCAACGCTGAGTTTGAGGTACGAATCTCTCAACTCGATGATGTGTTTAATCACCGACACACCATTAACAAACCCACCATAGACGCTAAGGAATATAATGAACTTAAGCTAAAATTTGAAAACAACTATGCCTTACTTAGTCTAAAAGTAGAAGAGCTTGCATGTGCAAACGAACGTCTAATGGCCTCTGAAGCGTTAGTCAAACGTCTGCAAAGCAAGAACGAACAAAGTGAGACTAAGGTCAAGGAAACTACACTAGCCATCAGTTCATGTGAAACTTCTCGCCTCCTGACGGCCTCCCAATATGAACTGCTTACGAAGGAAAGAGTTAGGCTATACCGCAAGGTGAAAGAACTTGAAGAGCAACTTCACCTTAGAAAAAAGGCCGCAAACATCTTATGTCTATTGAACCAACCAGTTGAAACAGAATTCTACGACGCCCGGATGGAAATCGGACTGGCCAGCAACTGCGATCCAACGCCGCTAATTGTTAAAAGGTATAACATGTACAGTACATCATTCCTACAAACGAGGAAGGGTACTCCCTCGCAGCTCAGGCCGTTTGTAAGATCCTCCTCCGTTGTTCTTTCAGAAGAAAAGAGGGAACAAAACATTCTCTGGGCAGAAATCGCGTACGACTACACGGAATTGAATGCTAGTGATAAGACTAAAAAGCCTTCACTCTCCGAAGACATCAAGTCTCAGTTCCCAACCGAAGAACAGGAAATCGCTTTCCGAGAAGCACTTTCTCGCATCTATGTCCCAGAGAAACTTCTGATCACAGCAGAACTAGAACGACCATAGATGTAGAGCGGAAAGCCTTTGCAAAAGAACGAGAAGATCTACTTTACAAAATCTTTACCCTAGAACAATCTCACAATACGAACAAACCTTCTACGTCGAGTCAAGTACCCGATTCTCAAACATGTAATTGTAAGAGGACGACGAAGATGACTCCTGAAGCTGACACATATTCTAACACTAACTCGCGTACTCTTATGGATACAGGGAATGTGAGTTCGTCATCTCTGGAAGGGAGTTCGTATCAAATAAAGGAGAATCCGCTCTTCGATGACAAGAAGAAAAGACCATCCTATATTCATCTTTCCTCTCTATGTACTGAATCCCAATGTCCTAAGGTCGTAGACAATTATGTTGCCAAAACTTATTCTTCTTTTAACAAGCTTATGTCTATGTGCTGCTGCGATGATTTCGTTCTCCCACGCTTTCATGAATATGACACACATGAACACGCAACACTCCGACCACGCAAGCGAACCTCCTCTACGACGTCTTTGAAATCTCCCATCTCGCCTAAACCTAAGGTTAAGCGTAAACGTCTCTCGTCGTCAAACGCAAACTCACCGACTACTCGCAAGCCAAAGGCGACCAAAACCGAAGCACGAAAACAACAACCACATTCCCCACGCCGCTACATGTATAAGGCACCATACATGCAAGCACAAGTTAGGAAAATATGGGTTAGAAAGACAATAGTCCCGCATCATCAAACAACTGACAAAGGGAAAGCTAAATTAGAACCGACACAATCTGATTTAGAAACCACATTTCCCTTTAAGCGCATGAAAATTTTACTTGTATCACAAGAAGGTCCCGTACGTAAATGGGGACCCAACATTTGCTGATGATTGCAGGTCTGTCATGTGTGGTATCTAGACTCGGGTTGCTCCACACACATGACGGGGAACAAGGAGCTGTTGAGCAACTTCTCCGAGCGCTATCTCGGAAGGGTCTCCTTCGGAAACAGTCAAATGGCGCCAATTCTCGGAACTGGTGATCTCGTCCATGACAAACTGACGATTAAGGGCATCTCTTACGTCGAGGGTTTGAGCTACAATCTCTTCAGCATTGGCCGTTTCTGCGACAAAGGATATAAGGTTCTCTTCGAATCTGACATCTGCAGCATTATAGATGCCTCGGGACAACCTCTTCTTTCTGGAACACGCACGTCTCACCTCTACGTACTCAATCTTACGACCTCTCGACCAATATGCCTTCTCTCTCGAGCCGCACCAAAGTCGAATGATCTATGGCACCGACGTCTTTCACATCTCAATTTCAAGACCATCAACAAACTGCGTCAGAATAAACTCGTCAACGGTCTACCCCAACTGACATATCATAAGGAACACCTCTGCTCTGCATGTGAATTGGGGAAGATGAAGCGATCGTCTCACATCTCCAAGGAAACACCGTCCTCTAAGCTAATCCTAGAACTCTTACACATTGATCTATGTGGCCCAATGCCTACGGCTACACTCGGAGGAAGACGGTACATTCTTGTGATTGTCGACGATTTTTCACGCTACACGTGGACGAAACTCATTCGTACAAAGGATGAAGTTCCTGATATAATCGTCGAGTTTGTTGTTACGTCCCAAACTCTTCATCAACAGAAGGTTCGTATTATCAGAACTGACAACGGAACTGAGTTTAAGAACAAGAAGCTCAGTGATTTCTATGCCACTCAGGGCATCACCCAGCAGTTCTCAGCTGTGAAGACACCGGAACAGAATGGTGTCGTTGAGCGTAAAAATAGGACATTAGTTGAAGCAGCTAGGACTCTCCTCATCCAATCCGGTCTTCCTCATTCTCTTTGGGGCGAAGCTATTCAAACGGCTTGTTACACACAAAACCGGGCTTCAATGCACAAGAAATTCAACCGCACCCCATACGAGATGCTGAATAACCGTCGTATCTCAGATATATCTTATCTAAGTGTCTTCGGTTGTCGATGTTTTGTGGCCAATGATCGCCAACATCTTGGGAAGCTTGATCCAAAAGCAATTGAAGGCATCTTTGTTGGATATTCGCTGAACTCAAAGTCACACAGAGTCTATCTTAGAGAGAAACGATCAGTAATAGAAAGTACAAATGTTACATTTGACGAAAGCGAAGGCGACCTCATGGCTTCTGCTCATATCAGACCAGAACTAGGTCTTCTACAGTCGTTGACAAAAGGTCAACCTTCAATGGCGGGAACTTCCTCATCTGAGGGCAATTCTGGTGAACTGGATTTCTATCTGCTTTTCGAGTACTTCTACCCAGTCCCCAGGACTCCCGCCGCCACCACTCAACCTACCGCTGCACCCACTCCATCAATACCACCAGTTATCGGCAATGACGTCGTCCCTCCAAACTTGGATGCGCTCAATCTCAACGAAGACGACATTTTACCCAACCCTGGGAACATTGCAGATCCTGATGCTGAACCTTCTCAGTTTACTACGATCGAGATCTCTTCTTCGGACACCGGACCCCAATCCAATGAGCCTCCGACCGATACAAATGCGGCCAGCTCCTCTCAGACCAATGTACCACTTTGGGCTCGCTCTCATCCTTCAGATCAGATTATTGGGGATCCCACATCTGGTGTTTCAACACGTTCGGCTACGATGAATGAAAGTCTGTTCGCATGCTATCTCAGTCAAGTCGAACCATCACGAGTAGCTGAAGCTCTCACCGATCCTGAGTGGCTGATTGCAATGCAGGAGGAAATAAATCAGTTTGAACGTTTACAAGTTTGGGAACTCGTACCACGACCTCACAATAGATCCATTATCGGCACAAAGTGGATCTTCAAGAACAAAAAAGATGAAGACGGTGTTGTCATCCGCAATAAAGCAAGACTTGTGGCTAAGGGGTACAACCAACAAGAAGGCATCGACTACGATGAAACTTTTGCCCCAGTTGCCAGGATCGAAGCCATACGAATTTTTCTTGCCTTTGCTGCTCACAAGAACTTTAAAGTCTACCAAATGGACGTAAAGACTGCATTTCTGAATGGGTTTCTCAATGAAGAAGTGTACGTTGATCAACCTGAAGGGTTCTTGAGCGAAGAGTTTCCTCATCACGTATATCGACTCTACAAGGCACTCTACGGACTAAAACAGGCTCCCCGAGCTTGGTATGACGTCCTTTCAGACTTCCTTGTTCAGTCTGAATTCAAGAAAGGATCTCTGGATACAACTCTCTTTACCAAGCGGAGTGGCCCGAACATCATGATTGTACAGATTTATGTCGATGACATCATTTTTGGATCGACTAAACCACAACTGTGTGAAGAGTTCACAGAATTGATGAAGGAGAAGTTCGAAATGAGTATGATGGGCGAGCTGAATTTCTTTCTTGGTCTTCAAGTTAAGCAACTCCCCGACGGAATCTTCATCAATCAGTCCAAATACATCCATGACATCCTCGAGAAATATGGAATGAAGGATGCAAAGACTGCTGCTACACCTATGTCACCCTCTGGCCGACCCGACGCAGACCCATCTGGTGCTCCCGTTGATCAAACCGTGTATCGAGGTTGAAATATTTTTGGGTTGAAATTTTAAAGGTTGGTCAAATTGAGTCAAAATTGGACTGATTAAAATATTTTGGGTTGAATTTTAAATTTCTGGTCAAACAGGGTCAAAATTGGACCAATTGAACTTCAAATTGGACCCAATTTTGATCAAGCCCGCGAAAATCAGATCTGAACCCAGCTTTGACCAAGCCCACGAATTTCGGCCCATTTACACAAAATTTCGCATGAAGAGTGACTAAAACCCCTAAAACCCCAAAACCCCAAAACCCTTAATGTTGTTCACAATCCTAAAATTCCCGAGAAAATTCAAAATTTCGCAACCCCTTCTTTCGAAAATTTCGCAACTCCTCGCATCGTCGTCGTCGTCAAATCTGCTTCCAAAATCTGTTTCCTGCTAACTCCATTGTCGCAAATCAGCTTTTCGGTATGAATACACCTCAAATAAATCAATTTCCGTTCATTTTATCCTGTTTTGCCCCGTATTAATTAAATCCGTTAGGTTAGAATTAATTTTTCGCGGCCTCTGAATCGAACGCATGTTAGATTTTTGATGTTTTATAACCTCAAATGTGCACTGCCCATCTAATTACGAGTCGATTGAGTCCAAATTATTGCATTTTGGTTGAGATTTGAGGAGGTCTAAGGCTAAAAATCATTGCGTCGTTTCGCACGTTGTCGCACTGTGTTCTTCACCGCGAAAATTCTCAAAAATTGCTTTAAACGCTAAATTTCGCTGCTACAGTGAGCAAGGTTCCGCGAAAATCTTTTCGAGAAACTTCTTACGTTGAAATTTTCGCTGCAACAGTGACTAAGAAACTGCGAAACTTTCGCCCGAGAATTTACATGTGTCAAAAAAATTTTTCGCTGCTACAGTATGCTAAGTCCCGCGAAAGTTTATCTGAGAAAATCTTTTTCCCTCACGACAAAACTTTCTCTGCTACAGTGAGTTTAGCCCCGCGAAATTCTAATAACACTTCACTTCACATTACATCTTTTCGCATCTTCATTTTTTCGCAACCACAGTGAAACACAAAAAGTTTCTCAATGCACAAAGTCTTTTCCTTCCGCGAAACTTTCATAACACATGCGAAAATTTTCATTATATGCGAATAATTTGGACAACTTGCGAGATTTCTTAACTTGCGAAAATTTTCCATACTTGCGAAATTTCACTCAGTCTGCGAAAATTTCTAACAAACATGTTTATGTGCTATAACTTGCGAAAAATTTTCATACTTGCGAAATTTCACTCAGTCTGCGAAAATCTCTAATAAACATGTTTATGTGCTATAACTTGCGAAAATTTTCCATATTTGCGAAATTTCACTCAGTCTGCGAAAATTTCTCACGAACATGCTTATGTGCTATCACTTGCGAAAATTCCCTAATACATGCGAAAAGTTTCTCTATGCGAACCTTTACCCTTAGCGAATTTTCATGCGAAAAGTTACACTTAGCATTCTACATGCGAAAAGTTACACTTAGCAAATTTTCATCACATGCGAACCTTTACACAACATGCGAAAATTTTTCTCTATCTGCGAAACTCTTATGCGAATTTTCCATCACACAATATGCGAAAAATTTCTTGACATGTCTATGTGTTATACCTAGCGAATTTTCTCATCTCACATGCACGCCCTCAAGTCAGAAATTTTCTAAGTATTGGAGAAATTTCGTTTAAAATTTGTCGATGTTTTCGTTTACAATTTGAGGCTATTGTCATCGTTTCATCCACAACTTATTCATGTCCATACGAGCTAATCATATTATAATTACTGCCGAGTACAGATATGACTAACAAAGATCAAGCTACGCTTGAAGCACTTGAGGCGGCTGCAATCCAAAGGGACGTCGCTCGCATCGAACTCAACACTCGTACCTATGTCCCACCACCCGACCAAATCTTCCCACTCAGTCAATGGGCGGCCCTGATTCCCAACAACTACATGGTGGACTTGGCCATCTTTCGATGTGATGCCCCCGTCATTGTAGAAATCCTCAAAGGGCACCCACTTCGCCACGCCCTCACACATGGCGAGCCAGAAGCACATGTGTATCTTCAACAATTCTGGCATACGCTGCAGATAGCTGGACCACTCCATCTTGCCAATACCTTATCCGCCCACATTGATCAAGAAACGGTGGTCCTCACTCGCAAAATAGTACAAGAAGTACTTCAACTTCCCGTCTACTCTCCCTACGATCCACTACCGACGCATGAACAACTCATTGAAGACATTGATAGACTGGGCTATCAACCAGATAACACGAAGAAGAAGGGCCCACTTGTCCTCAGTGAAGTCACCACCCGCAATCTACCTCAACCATGGCGAACATTGTACCTGCTGGTGAACAAATGCATGTCAGGGAAGCATGCTGGTCAGGACCGCGGCAACTTTCAAATTCTCACCATCCTCACCGGCATCGCCTACAACCGCAAGTACAACTACGCCGACATAATCTGAATTGATCTCGTCTCCATGATCCAACGTCGCGACCGAAAAGTCGCCAAGGGAGTCACAAATCGCTTCGTTCCTTACATGCAGTGGCTCCCAGCTCTCATCAAACACTTCCGCTTGCACTCCACCAACATACGCATCCGCCCGGCAGCGGAACACTTCATCATCCCAACTGTCGAGAAGTTCGCCAAGAAAAACACTCCGGCGAAGGATCGACACGCCATGATAATTCCGGACGAAGTGCTCGCCTACGCAGACCAGACAAATCCGCACGTCCGTGAATATCGAGCCACAACCGCCACATTCCGCGAGAGCCCCCGACCTCTAACTACTGTCCCTACGGCGCAGATCAACCCCACTGCGCCTATCCCCGGGACTAGCCAAACCTCCACCACCACCTCCAAAAAGTCATCGAGTCGCGCCGCATCCTCTTCCACCCGCGTTCCGAAAAAACGGTCGCGTGAGGATGACGTAAGCCGCCCCACGGAGCGTCGAGCGAAACAAAAACACGATCGACCTCCTCAGCCACAAATAAGCCGAGCCGAACCAATAGGTACAGGAGGTGATGTGTTCACCTCCCGAGTAGAAGACGTGGCATCTGGCTCAACCACGCAAACAACCCCACCAACCCACTTATCTTCCTCTCTACAGGAAGATATTTCATTCTACGAGGAGCCACGTATACCATCGACATCCCACTTGGAGATGGTCGATGTTGAAACAAGCAGTCCCTCGCCTCAGACTGCATCCTCTTCATGCACATCGAGTATAGTGCCCTCACTCCCCACAACTTCACACGTTTCTAGGACACATACACCTTCTACCGCACCACAGAGTCTTCGTGACTCTGTTAGAACGCTCAGTGATGTCTCCGTGACTGAGAGCGGAAGACCTAGCACGGCCAACATCACAACAACCGTGAGCCTAGGCCATCATTCGATTGAGTCTGTCTCATCGATGATGCCAACGGGAAGTCTGAGTGACCCCGTCTTTTCCCGTCCTGTGCAAACGGGCGGCCGATCGGCTATATTCTCCGATTCGGTGTCAGTTGGATTTCTTCGTGATTCCAACTTGTTAGATTTACCCCACTTCGTCACCGAGACTACGCTAGAGACACGTCTTCAAGAGTTTGCAAAGACTCTTGAGGCGTCGATTCTCGATCAAGTCTACGCGCGTCTCGAGGCATCCACTGCCGATAAAGGCAAAGGTGTGGCCCCGGAGACGCCACCACCAATGCAACACACGGTCGCAGACGCTGTTCTCTCCTCCATCTCCGCCAAGGAGCTCTTCTACATCCTCCGAGCCAGATTTGAATCCATGACGGAGCTTGACGAGGAAGAACAGCAGATGAAGCGAATAATGACTCAACCACTGACTTGCCGTGTTCAAGGCGAGTCTAGCGGGATCAGGCGCGACGATCAAGACGATGATCAAGATCGCCGCGAGGGGGAGAATAGGCAGCACGGCTCACAGTCCCAAGGACTCATGCAATCAACGCCCCCCTCCTCCTCTGGACCTGAAACGACACCCGCAACAGAAACCTCACACCTCACTAGCCAAAAATCCCACCTTATCTACCCTGAGCCACTAGCCAAATCACCCTCACCACAACCCACTACCGTCTCCGAAACTCTAATCGTCACATCGGCGTTAGAGACCAACCCCACACCTTCTCCGCTCGCCACCACGGAACCTCTAACTGTCACATCGACGTTAGAGGCCACCACCACATCTACACCCCCAGTTACCCAAATCATCCTCGCCAAAACCATCACCTCAACCGAACCACCAGAATCCCCACCACAACCTTCCTCACAATCCACAAATTCCTCCGACGCAACACCCTCGCCACCACATAGCCATACCCCTCTCAACATCGATTCCGATCTGGCTCCCGAGGACGTCTACTGCGCACAGAACGAGATCGAAGCCTACATCTTCAACGATGAATGGCTATACACGCCCGCCGATGCAGTAGCAGCCAGGAAGCTGGTGGAAAATGCTCGACGTCTGCTAAAGGAAGCCTCGCTCACGCTAATCAACACTGCAGACGACGAGAACGGAGAGGAGTACGACGCTGAACCTGCCGAGCTCGAGAACATCCTACAATTCCAAGCGCAGCAAACCGAGGCTCCTGCTGCTCAAATGGATGTGCCCACGGTGGACATACCGGAAGCACCGTGGGAAAACAAAAAGATAACCGCGCCGTTTCAAGAAGAGATCAGGAAGAGGATCTGGCGGCGCAAGGAGCAGATCATCACAACCTTCGACGAGTATGAGCTGATGAACATCCAAAATTGGAGCGAGGAAAAGAAGAAGCTCTATCGATAGAGCCTTCTTTGCAACAAGTGCACAAAGAGGACGCTATCCGATGAGGAAAATATCGCTCAGGAAATGAATCGGGCCCCCATCTGCAAAGTCACTGACCTCCGCCAAGAATCGAAAGGACCTGTCCATTACCCAGTGTTCACAGTAATGAGGCAGGATGAGAGCTACAGTGAAGTCAGTGAGGCGGACTTCAAGTTTCTGCGCCTGGGTGACCTATACAGCATGCTGGAATCCATGAAACAGTTCAGACTCGTCCTCAGAAGTTCTGGACATCTCGTGCATGCTGAACCGGTCACCATGGGATATGTGGCTCTCAAGCGCCACATGCTCCGACAGGTCAGATTCTTCGCCACCCACGATCTGCAGATGGTGGTAGAGCACAACCTGAAGAAGGTGAATCTGACTCGCCCATCTTTCAAGAACGCGGACGACTACCGAGAAGGCGATGTTATCGACGGAGACGACCCGGCGGTCGCCTACTCGAACTACAAGGGAAAGATGAGGCTGCTGCACTGTTCCGAAGTGGAAAAGTTCTCGGATGGGACGCTCACCATCATCCAAGACAAACTCATGAGGATTTGCCGCATCCTTTCGGAAGAAGATCCTCTCTGCCGATCCAAGTTCGCAAAGCTCATTGACGCTATAGCTGATCGAATGGTACTTCGAAGGAATCTCCACGCCTTCGAGTTCAAGCTAGGGCTTCGCGATACACTCACACGCTAATCCACCATCCCAATGCCCAAGATCCAAGACTCCCAACAATTGACACGAAGGGGGAGATTGTTAGGACATTTAGTGATTGTGTCAATAGTTTAAGTCTTGGAATTTATATTGTAATTATCCTTTAGCTTGGGCTTTGGACTAGAATGTAATTACTTAATTTTTGGTGTTTGGGCCTTAATATACCTAGGGTTAATGTGGTATATAAGGTGTTACCAGCACCATTTGAAAGATAATCAAAGATCAAAAGGCTAAACCAAGTTTTCACACACTACACACACTACAAGGTGAGAAAGTCTCCCTTTTCATTCCATCAAAGCCTCTTTGATTCCTTGTTTGGTGCATTCGGGACCAACACATATTAATTTGAAAAACAAAATCACAAATGATAAATAGTCGATATAGCATGTTCACGAGTACTTTACGTCCAATAATTCTACCTAGTGTTCATCTCATCCCAACCAACAATAAACTTAGCTACTCATACGAAATATTAACGCAACGAAAAGCATAAATGACAAAGAGAAACAAAACATATTTCTTCCCTGATATTTGGCTCCGTCACCGTCGCGTTCCCTCCAAGTTTCCCGATCCCGCTTCGGTTCTATCTCACGTCACGATTCAGCCGGTCCTCGTAACGCCGCCCTCGTACCGCTGCCCTCCTACGGATATGTGATATGCGAGCGTCGGTTAATCGCTGCCCTACGTGCGTACGTCTTTGAGTTATTTCGTCGAACGGTTGGTGAGCGGCTGAGGGAGGTGCACCGGTTTAAGCTCCGTGCTTCGTTTCAGTCGTGAGCTGCCTCCTTTGTCTGTGAGAAGCTTCTCCTTCTTAGCATTGATGGTGTACGTTGTTTGAGAGGTGCCTCCTTAAGGTGGGTTCTTGAGATGATCGGTGGTTGATGAGTTCGACTTGTTGGTGAGGTGGGAGCTTACTGGTCGATGTGGTTGAGCAGAGAGTGGTTAGAGCTCGAGCTAAAGAGGGGAAAGGTGGTTGTGAGGTACTTGGTTGATGAGGTGGGTGCTTGGTTGATGGTCAGAGGGTTCGATGGTCTGGTTGAGCAAAGAGGCCGATGGTGTGGTGTTCGACGGTCCAGAGCTCCGCCTTGTAAGCCCCTCTTTTATAGATGACGAAGATTGAACAAAGATAAACACAGATCCATAAGATCAGCGATACCTCATTTTCTTCCTTGAATTCGTTAATTTGCCTCCACGTTTGTCTGCTCCTCGTGGGTTTTCTTTTCTTTTGCAAGACTTCGTTGCCATTATTTCTCTCTTGTGGGTCTTCGTTGTTTCTTCTCCTATATTTATTTTTTTATTATTATTATTTTATCACTTGGACTTGGGCTTTTGGGCTCATACTTTCTTGGGCCCAATTACGGGTTTTTCTGCATAGCAAGGTAGCCATGGCTTTAGAAATTCATATCGTCTGATCTGGAACTCAGAATGGAAATTCCTTTGGTCAAAATCGATACCAATGAGTCCTCTATCCTTGATTAAAATTTCAACTCAATCGGACATCGTTTACCTAATGTTCTGCAAGAAAAACCAAACTGCCGCAAAACTGCCGTAAAAACTTTAATGTTGCCATTAACTCACATTTAAGTGCTAGGATATTCAAAAATGGCTTCATTAATGCACACAAACGACTTAAAATTAACAAATATAAACGTTACGTTTATCAAATCTCCCCACACTTGAACGTTTGTTTGTCCTCAAGCAAAGAAATAATAAAGCATAAAATTAATTTATATCCTGCAACTTATCTTTCAAGAATCACGTAATAAAATAATGCAAGTAACGTTCGAAAACACATTTGAAGCTGACGTCTAACTACACAAATTCCTTGACAATATCAATCCAGATTCGTACCTCAAAGGGATTCACTCAGATCACACAGTGTATAGGCTTAATATGTCTGTGAAAATATCTCTGTTCATGCAATAATCTAATCTCTACCATAAGCTTGCAAGAGATTCGTAATTCTACTACCCCAAGTAATAAGGTGTGAATCGGAATGACTAATCGGGTTATAGCAGGGCTAAATATCCAAAATATTCAAGGGCTAAGTGCAAAAGGATGTGAGCTAGAGCCGTGCTGGAATCATGCCTTTGTCACGAATGCGCCAATAAGTCGACCATCTGATTTCCACCAACTTTTTTTTTTCTTCTTCTTTTCTTTTTCTTTCCTTTTTTTTCCTTTTTTTTTACCAAGCCTTTCTTCTTTCAACATCTCTACTTAGGGTATAAAAATGTGCTCTAGAGAGTGAAAGATTATCGGAGGAAAGGTTCTTAGCTATTTCTCAATTTTTTTTTTCTTTTTTTTTCAGCTCTTCTTCTTCTTCTTCCTTTTTTTTTCAATGCTCGACTTCGGCGTTTGTCAGACATTTGACTAAATTGTGCACCGTGACTCCGCCATTCATCCTTCACTATCACTATCGCTCCGATGGGGTTTAATTCTGACGGCTTATTTAGGTTGGTAGCTATGAATATCGGGTTCGAAACAAAAGGCTCAGGCTCAAAGTGGCTAACTACGGTGATCAGGCGCGGTCAGAAACTTTGGCTATGGACTAATTCCTAATGCATTCCTCATTTCCATACATTTTCACCTTAAGCAGTTTCAGCACGTAATACACGAGCAAGTTCTAGAGAGAAGTAAATTTAGGCACGTTTTACACAACCAAAGAAATGAGCAAAAAGCTCGTAGGCTCAAAATCTCACAAAAATCAGGTTATGTGTACGAATCTTTCATGTATCGCTAAGTTCATCATGCAAGAAAGAAATCGACTACGCACATGTATCCTAATCACTCACAAAATTTCTACATGAAATCATCCTTTAATAGATAAGAACCATGATTTTCGAAAAATATTATGCCATATATATATATATATATATATATATCTTCTTCTTCTTTTTTTTTTAAAAAAAAAATCTCGAAAAAAAATTATGCTTATTTTTTTTCTCTTTAAATCACCGCGTGCACATATAAATATGTTCGTATTATCAATTTCGCAGAAATTTCCATTCCCACACTTAAGATTTACGTTGCCCTCAACGTAACAAACATTGGAACACAATGAAGAGGAAAATAAATAAATAGACGAACTTCCCTGAATAGTTCGATGTGCATGCTTTGCAAACGGCCCTCCCCACACTTGAGGTTTTGAATTCCCTTAGTTGCAGAAGTGTTTGGCATGATTCTGGCTGGCTTGGATGAGACTACGCATTGCATTATTCGTAGATGGCATTCCTCGTGACATTTGACTGGGTTGCCTCCCAAGAAGCGCTTCTTTAACGTCTTGAGCTGGACGTAGTCGAGTGAGTCTTCAAGGTGGTTTGGAAAAACGGTTGGAGGGGACTGTCATCGGTGGTTTTGGGCCGCTCAAACTCTAAAAGCGGTGGTCTGTCGATCAAACGCATCTCCTTGTTCTCCTCTTTGCTTCCCACGACTATCCCTGTGTCTTTCTTCTCGATAACCTGCGATAAACTTGAAAAAGACAGAATAATTTTGATCAATAAAATCAGGATAGGAATAACTATTTTCATGCCTGCTGATATCACTCTTAGTTTCCGCCATGCAAAATGTTACTTTCTCTCCATCTATAGTAAACGTCAAGGTGCTGTTTTTAACATCTATCATGGTCTCTCCAGTGGCTAAAAATGGTCTCCCTAAGATCAAAGGTATATTCTCATCTTCCTTCATATCCAGAATAACAAAATCCACTGGAATAATAAACTTATTAACCTTGACTAACATCCTCTATAATACCCCTAGGATACGTAATAGATCTATCCGCTAGTTGTATACTCATCCTAACGGGGTTGGGTTCACCTAAACCAAGCTTTTTAAACATAGAATAAGGCATCAAATTCACACTAGCACCTAAATCAACAAATGCCTTATGAATATATAAATTTCCTATAAGACAAGGTATAGTGAAACTCCCTGGATCCTTTAGCTTCTTCGGGATATTCATTTGCACGACGACGGAGCACTCCCCTCGAAGACAATTAGCAGAAACATCTTCGAGCTTGCGTTTGTTCGTGAGTAAGTCCTTGAGGTATTTCACACATCGAGGTATCTCTGCAAGGACTTCGATGAGCGGTAAGTTAATATGTAGTTGCTTGAAAAGTGAAAGAAATTTACCGAACTCGTCGTCAACAATGTACTTCTTTGGTTGACACGCCTTGACAGATGGTGTAGTCACGTCCTCCATCTCCTTGTCGACTTTCTCTTCCTCGACACGATTAATCGGCTTCACTTCCTTCTTGGCGCATTGTTCCTCTAGGTACGTACCAAATGAGTCGTCAGTCATCGCCCTTGTTAACCTAGACGGATATGGAATCTTCGGTGTGTAAGAATTGACTGGTGGTCTCGGAGCAATCCCCTCTTCCTTTTCTTTTCCATGCGCGTTCTCCTTCTTTTCGGGTTCGTCCTCCTCCTTTTCAGGATCGACCTCCCTCAACCGAGCTGGATATGGAATCTTCGGCTGGTACGGCTTTACGAATGGTCGCGTATTTCCTTTGTCAGCCTTGACCTTCTCGACATCGTTGCCTTTGCTTTCCTCCGATTTAGCTCGTCGTGGCTCTCGAAATCTCTCCTTTGAATTCTGCTTGGCGGGTACTTCTTGCAATTCTCTCTCGCTTATCAGGGTTACCGCGTTGCAATACTCCTTAGGGTTTGGCTCGGTGTAGCTCGGGAGTGATCCTTGATTTCGTCCTGCCAATTGCTTTGCTAACTGGCCCACTTGCTGCTCCAATTTCTTGATAGAGGCGTCGGTGTTCTGGGCACGTACTTCTATGTACTCCTCTATCTTATTCATTCGACTCTCGTGGGCTTGAGTGGTGTTGCTGAAGTTTGTGAGGAGCGTCTTCATCATATCCTTCATCTCCGCATATCATCGGATCCCGACCCTGCAGACGCGTTCTGATACGGACGTGATGTTCCTCCTTGGAAACCAGATGGTCTAGGTTGAAATCCTGGTGGCCCCTGCCCATGGTGGTTTTGGTTCTCATACGCCATGTTTGGATGCGCTCGAGGTTGAAAACTCCGCTGGCCTTGGTAATTCCCCATATAGTCCACGTGCTCCAATGATTGCCCTAATTGGCACTCTGAGGTCTCATGAGGTGCGCCACAAATCTCGCATTGTGGTGTATACGGCTTCTGAGGTGATGGGCTTGTCATCACGGCATGTACTAGCGACTTGGAAGTAGTGTGTTGATCACCGTCTGGAAGTAGTGTGTTGATCACCGTCTGGAGCTGGGAATTGGTAGTTGCAATCTGTTGTTGCAACGCCTCGATCTTGGCATTTGTAGTGGTCTCCTCGCTCACCCCAAATACTCCTGGAGTCTTTATCCTCGTATTACCTTTCATGAAGCTGTTCCTCGAGTAGTCTTCGATTAGATTCCAGGCATCTGTGGCATTGAGCTTCACGAGCCCTCCCCCCGCGGCTCCGTCTAGCATATGAACGGTTTGATCATTGAGGCCCTCGTGAAATCGATTGATCATGGCAGCCTTCGACATCCCGTGTTGTGGGCATTTCTTCAATAGCGACTTGTACCTCTCCCACACCTCGTAAAGGTTCTCGGAATCCTTCTGGTGAAAAAGGGAGATCTCCGTCTTTAACCTCAACACCTTTGCTAATGGGAAGTAATGGCCGATAAATGCTGGTCGCAGTTCTTCCCACGTAGTGATTGGTCTGGGCGGTAGCATCTCCAACCAATCATTCGCCCTGTATTTGAGTGAGAAAGGGAACAACATCAGCTTGATAGCATCGCTTGGGACCCCATTAATCTTGATGGTGTCCGTTACTGTCAGAAAAGCCTTCAGGTGGGAGTATGGATCATCATCAGGATTCCCCTCAAACTGGGCCGTCTGAAAGATCATCTGAAGCCAAGCATGCTTCAGCTCGAAATTATTGTTTTCGATAGGTGGAATAACGATAGCCGATTCGGTACCGCCTAGAGAGGCGTTCTTGAGTAGATCTTGTAAAGATTGTTCCTCTTCTTGGTCTTGGTGGGTCGGTACTCTGCGGTCTGCCATCTCGACTTCTATCTCTCGATTGTCTTTGGACGTCTCTGTTTGAGAATTGTCTGCTGACTCCTAAGAGTTGTCCTCTGAATAGCTAACCAGCGCTCCTGATAATTACTAGCCGTGTCTTCTAAATTGTATCTTAGCTGCCTTCGTAACTTTCGCTCGAAATCTGGATCTTCTTCAACAATGGGACCCGATGGGTGGCTTCGGGTCATCCACTATCAAACAGTACCTTCAATGAATGGAAGCGAAATTTAGCGAAGAACTAGATAAATACGTCGAAAAGGTAACGAGACAAATAAAGATGTAGGAAACAAATGACGCAATTAAAACAAGTACGCAATTAATGAAAAACTGAAAGATGTAAAATAAAATGGCTAAATTACCGAACTAGGGTGTTCCTAATATCAATCTATTCCCCGGCAACGGCGCCAAAAACTTGATCGCATGCGTGTATGTTTAAATAAAGGTTCGTGCGAGTACGTCAAGTAATAATTAAAACGAATATTTTATAACTAGAACCACGCACGATAGGCAGTGTACCTATCGTTTGTAATATAGCTATAGTGAATATCCGAGTATCGAACACGAGGAATAAATTGATTACTAGTAATAACCTATCGACTCGATATTTAACCTAAATAAAATATTTTTTTAGTATTTTAAATTATGAATTAATTTCGACAATAAAACCTAATAAAACCACAAGCCTTAAACACAAATTAAATACTTAAATATTTTTTAGTTATATTTTGATTTATAGGATTGCGAATCCCGCTAGGTATCATTGACGAGGCCGTAAAATATCGTTAACACAAATATAATGACTAAGTCGCGGTAATTCCTACTTACGTCCGAATTTGTTGTCGCCCTAAACGGTTGTGAGAATAAATATTAATTTACCTAAGCGATGATTGATTATTTGCTGTCGCCCTATAATCGAATTCCTATCATTTTATGAAAGGCCTAATCGTTTTTCTAGCTGTCACCCTAAAACGATATTACTACGAAACCACATCAACACATAGACATATCGAAGTGATATTCAAATCAACACATAGACATATTAATTTGAAAAACAAAATCATAAATGATAAATAGTCGATATAGCATGTTCACCAGTACTTTACGTCCAATAATTCTACCTAGCGTTCATCTCATCCCAACCAACAATAAACTTAGCTACTCATACGAAATATTAACGCAACGAAAAGCATAAATGACAGAGAAACAAAACATATTTCTTCCCTGATATTTGGCTCCGTCACCGTCGCGTTCCCTCCAAGTTTCCCGATCCCGCTTCGGTTCTATCTCACGTCACGATTCAGCCGGTCCTCGTAACGCCGCCCTCGTACCGCTGCCCTCCTACGGATATGTGATATGCGAGCGTCGGTTACTCGCTGCCCTACGTGCGTACGTCTTTGAGTTATTTCGTCGAACGGTTGGTGAGCGGCTGAGGGAGGTGCACCGGTTTAAGCTCCGTGCTTCGTTTCAGTCGTGAGCTGCCTCCTTAGTCTGTGAGAAGCTTCACCTTCTTAGCATTGATGGTGTACGTTGTTTGAGAGGTGCCTCCTTAAGGTGGGTTCTTGAGATGATCGGTGGTTGATGAGTTCGACTTGTTGGTGAGGTGGGAGCTTACTGTTCGATGTGGTTGAGCAGAGAGTGGTTAGAGCTCGAGCTAAAGAGGGGAAAGGTGGTTGTGAGGTACTTGGTTGATGAGGTGGGTGCTTGGTTGATGGTCAGAGGGTTCGATGGTCTGGTTGAGCAAAGAGGTCGATGGTGTGGTGTTTGACGGTCCAGAGCTCCGCCTTGTAAGCCCCCCTTTTATAGATGACGAAGATTGAACAAAGATAAATACAGATCCATAAGATCAGCGATACCTCATTTTCTTCCTTGAATTCGTTAATTTGCCTCCACGTTTGTCTGCTCCTCGTGGGTTTTCTTTTCTTTTGCAAGACTTCGTTGCCATTATTTCTATCTTGTGGGTCTTCGTTGTTTCTTCTCATATATTTCTTTTTTTTAATTATTATTTTATCACTTGGACTTGGGCTTTTGGGCTCATACTTTCTTGGGCCCAATTACGGGTTTTTCTGGGTAGCAAGGTAGCCATGGCTTCAGAAATTCATGTCGTCTGATCTGGAACTCAGAATGGAAATTCCTTTGGTCAAAATCGATACCAGTGAGTCCTCTATCATTGCTTAAAATGTCAACTCAATCGGACATCGTTTACCTACTGTTCTGCAAGAAAAACCAAACTTCCGCAAAACTGCCGTAAAAACTTTAATGTTGCCATTAACTCACATTTAAGTGCTAGGATATTCAAAAATGGCTTCATTAATGCACACAAACGACTTAAAATTAACAAATATAAACGTAAGAAATTACGTTTATCAAGTCTCATACAGTCACAACCTCAAGTGACTGAGAGCCAACCCCAAGAGTCGGTGTCTACTCTAGGGTTGATAACAGGCGACATCAGTCGTCCTGGTCCATCCATGGAGGCGTTCACACCCTTTGTGATGAACGAGCAGTTCCAGGCCGCTCTCTCTGACGCTGTACAGTCTATGGAAGACAAGATCACGGAGAGAGTACTTCAAGCTATCGAGGCATCCCGAAGAGATACCGGGAAAGCACCTGCCTCTGAAGGCCCTTCGTCACAAACCCACCCCACACCTCCACAACCCACGCCCACCGACCCTTTAGCCACTTCCTCCAACCTCATCAACCCATACACCATCCCCATCACCGAGCTCCACGACATTCTCCTCACCCGTGGCCTGTCCATCCGATCGCCTCAAGAAGAATCCCTCTATCGGCGAGTGGTGGATCATCCTGAGCCACCGACTGACACCTGCCGAGGCCAAAGCTCCCACTCCCGGCGCAGACATGACGATCCTGACGATCAGGACCATCATGAGGGGGAGAAGAGGCCGAGGACATCTACATCCGGTCAAGGACAAGGCGCGGGCGCTACGCGGACAAGCGCTGGAGCTGGTGAAACCCAGACTACCCAAACCACCCATACTACCCAAACCACCCAAACTACCCACACCACGCACCGCGCAGCCACTCTACCACATATCGACCCACCAACCTTTCATCTCAGGACGCCTCCGCCCACACCGTCGATCTACTCAAGCCCCTTGCTTCCGGAAGAAGAAGCAATCGCTGCAATGCTTGTAGCTCTGGCAGCTACCCAAGCTACTCCCTCCATCGCTCCAGACCAGTCGGGACCCTCTGGACATGGAGTCAATCCACACGAAGTATTAGACAAGTACATCTTCGAAGGCCAGTGGATGACCCATTCCATGTCCGAGGAGCATCAGAGACAACGGCTTCAGGACGTACGCCACTTCTTACAACAAGCATCCGTGGACCTCGTGATCATAGAAGACGATGAACTTCAAGAAGGTGTAGACTACCGAAATGAAATCCCAAGGCTACCGGAGTTGATCGCACAACAAGCGGCCTCCCCTACAAGACAGATGCCAGGGACCGTTCGGATCGACACGCCGTGGGAGAACATTCACATAGAGATACCTTTCCTTGAAGAAGTCAGGGAAAACATTTGGAGGTCACCGGATCGAATTAAGAAGCCGGATGAGTTCGAGCTGAGAGGGATCTCTCACTGGGATCAGCAGAAGAGAATGACATATCTGTGGATGCTGACCCAATTACGATCGGATGTGAGGCTGGGGATCCCGAAGAATCGACTGAAGAGTCACTTCAGAGAACTCTCCCCAATTTGCCAACTCCTCAGTGTCTACTGTGCCAAAGGAGGACTTCCAACACCTCACTACATCATCGAACGAGTGGACAGGACCCGAGAGGAACTGAGCGAGAGCGACCTGCCGTACCTCCCCGCCGATGAAGTCTACCGTCTTTATCAGCTATACGTGGAGAAGTACAAAGATCCTCAGGGCTTCATCAAGAAAGAAGGCCTCGAAGGGCTCTACCGGTTCATGATGCGACAAGTCAAGTACTTCGCCGCTCACGACCTTCAAATGGCGCTTGAGAGCAATATGAAGAAGGTCAACATGGCCGAACCACTCCTCAAAGGACCTGAGATCGAGAGACTTCCAAGCAATCACATACACATCACCTCTGTCACGGCATCACCTACAACAATCCAATTGCCAAGAAGACTAGAATGATGCTGAAGATAGAAATTCACATAAATAGAGACACGATGCTGATGATCCACCTGTTTGTGAGAGAACAGCCGCTCCTGATGGAATTGCTGGATGACATCGAGGAGCGCCTGAAGCTCAGGGAGACCGTTAGGGACTACGAGCATGCGCTGGGCTTGCGCAGATCATACTATGCCCGACAAGGACGAACAGCGCGGAGACGCAATCAAGCACAAAGGGGGAGAATGTAGAGTATCATTTGTAATTGTGCTTGATTTCATTAGTTGTCCTTGTAATTAGGGGCTTTACTTGTATTAGTCTTTAGATTAAGGACTAGTTCGATATTTATACCAAGATTGTTGGTATAAATACTTGTAAATGAATTGAGCTGAATAGAGAAAGTTTAGAGAATTGATCTGAAGGGCTTGCAAATCGATTTCTAGAGAGAGAAACAACAGTAACTTTCTCACTCTAATTGAATTCTCTCTTTTGTTCTCATTTTGAGTTTTTCGATCGAATTCAATTGATCATCTAAACGATCGAATTGCTATGGTTTCTAGCCTAGGATCGTAGAGTTGTTAATCTGAGGACCTAACATTACTTATAAAATTATCTCCAAACTTCTTTCTGATAGACTTAAACCGTGTTTGGCTGATATTATCCATCCTAGTCAAGCTGCTTTCGTCCAGGGGAGACACATTCTGGATAATGTTACCATTGCTCACGAATGTATTCATTATGTAAATTTATTAAGGAGAGGAAAGGGTTCATGTCCTTGAAATTAGATCTGGCACAGGCTTATGATAGGGTAGAGTGGTCATTTCTGACCCAGATTATGCATAAAATGGGCTTTGATCCTAAATTCATTGAATGGGTTAGAGTGCTCACTTGTACGTCTTCATTCTCTTTTAACATTTTTGGTACAAGCACCGGTTATGTAATCCCTTATAGAGCTATAAGACAAGGGGATCCTTTATCCCCTATTCTATTCTTGATGGTTTCTGAAGCCCTCTCAAACCTCATTCTTCAAGCTGCCCGTGGCGGTAAATATAGAGGGCTTCGAGTCTGTAAAGATGGGAAAGTGATTACTCATCTTTTCTTTGCAGATGATTCACTGCTGTTTGGAGAAGCGAGCATTGAACAAGCATTGTTTATCAGGAGACTTGCGTGTTTTCAGCCTTATCTCAAGCCAGGAGGTGAATATGGCAAAATCATCCATTCTCTTTAGCAAGAACACTTCTCAGGCGGCGAAAGAGGAGATTTTGAATATCCTAGGAGGAATTGAAGAGGAAAAGAAAGCTAGGTACCTAGGACTCCTGCTTTTCATTGGAAAATCAAAAAGGGAGACTTTTAAGTTTGTTGTTGGAGCTGTGAAGTCTAAAATGAAAAATTGGAAATCCCAACTACTGAGTAATGAGGGAAAGGAAGTTCTCATCAAAGGAGTGATAAATTCCCTTCCCGTGTATGTTATGTCGTGCTTTAGACTTCCAATTAATATTTGCAAAGAGCTTTCCAAACTTGGAGCTGATTTCTGGTGGGGAAAAGTGAACATGGTGGGCAAAAACTCCACTGGAAGGCTTGGAGCAAATTGTCAAGGGAGAAAGGCGCGGGAGGACTGGGTTTTCAGGAGATTCAAAAGTTTAATGACGCACTCTTGGCAAAGCAACTGTGGAGGATTATTACCAATCCAAATCTGCCAAAACTTCTTAAGGCCAAGTACTTCCCCAAGATTGGCCTCTTTGATGCCTCGGCACCGGTTTCTTCTTCATGGTTGTGGAAGTGTTGGCTTAAGGCACGACATGTAATTGTCGCTGGGCAGTTTATAAGGCTGGAGATGGGTCAAGTTTCAAAGTTTCAGATCTGCCTCCCACCTCAGAAAGAGCTGGACTTAAGCTCTTTTGGACAAATGAAAAAACGGGTCAGTTTTCTATCCAATCTGCTTATAAATTATTGTGTTCTTTGAAGGAGCATCACAAAGAGGAATGCGAAGGGAGTGATAAGGGGGATAACATGAAGAGATTGTGGTTAAATGTTTGGAAGGTGAAAATCAAGAACAAGGCCAAACATTTCTTGTGGAGGTGCGTACATGATGTGTTGCCTACCAAGATTAACCTGAAAAGGGGGGTGCATTTACATATTATCTGCTCAATGTGCAGGGAGAAGGAGGAGTCCATGGAGCATATTTTCTTCAGCTGTTCGAGAGCATGCAACGTTTGGAAAATGGCGCCTGTTTCATGGAATTGTGCAAGGGATCCGGAAGCTTTAGCGACTGGTGGGGGAAGTCATAAGTTCGGGGCTAGAAGGAAGTCTTCCAACATCGAGTCCAACTTTCTGTGTATATACTTTGGATGTTGTGGAAGACCCGTAATTTATGGATTTTCAAAGAGGAATGGCGGGACGATCGGACCATTATCAAGCTCGCTGGTTTTGAATGGACAGAATTCTTGGAATTCGCCTACTTTTTGTCTCTCGCTTGACTGTTTTGACAAGGGCTGCTGTAGGGTAATTAGTATCAATGCAGCGCCTCATTTTTTTTTTCTTTTTTGTGTGTTTCAAGTGACCCTTTCTTTTGCCTTCATTTTGGTTTGGTTGATGTGTTTTGGCTTGAAGTTGTTTCTTTACTCCTTTGGAGTTTCACCTTTCTGTGGAATTTGTATGCAGAAGGTTGTCTGGGCTATTAAGACTTGTAAATTTTTTTGACATTAATGAAAAAGCTATCGTTTTCGAGAAAAAAAAAAGATTGCAATAGGACAATATGTCTTTATCCATAAGATAAAATGAACTGATTTTTTTTTAAGAATATATTCTCGCCCTTGCCTATCCGAATGGGCAGTAATAGATCATTGGGTAATTCTATTCACACGGCCCCTAATTACTAAATACACCCCCCATATTGATATAAGTATTAAATGATGTATTTTTCCAAATTTAACTAGTTCTTTATTAGTTATATTCTCTCACATGTTAATTAGATACAAACTAAAAAAGGAATTTTAACATTATGTACTAGCTTTTTATTTTGTAATGATTTTAACATTATTACATGTTTAAATTTATATCTGAATTCCTCTAAACAATAAATATAATATTATTCGTATGTCAAATTATTTATTTCAACAATATCTATATATTCGAATTATTATATTATTTATATATATTGATTCTGCAAAAAAATATATGATTGTGTATTTCATTAAATCAAATATAAATCTTTTTCAATAATATTTGTTTAACTTAAATAAATATATTGTGTTATATGGTTATTTTATTAAGTTAATTTAGTAATGTTTATAAATTTAAAAATAAGAACACTTTTTATAATAGAATGTAAAACTAGCGAGTATTATATGTAGTATTATTAAATGCAAAATGTTATAATAATTAAATTAATAAAATTATTATTGATGAATTCAAGAGGAAAAGAAGTTAGAGAAAATAACTTTAACAAATTTCATGTTGTTTTAAAAAATTAAATTGGAAACTATTAAACTACTAGGGGGTGCGGATAGCATTTTTCATCCAAAGGGGTGTGAATAGTAGGACCCTAGATCATTTCAACTAACAAAGTATGTTCAAACATAATTAATCGTTCTTGGCAATAACATAGTGAAGACATTTAGAGCAACCTGAAATACGTTTTGTAAAAATGAAAAGGCTTAATTACATTTTTAGTCCTGTATACTTGAGTAGATTGCATTTTAAGGACACTTAAATTAAGGGTGTCGATTTTAGTCATGTAAGTACCAAGTAATTTAAGGACACCTGAGATATTGGTGGCAATTTTAGTCCTACAAGTATAAAAATTGAGGCAATTTGGGGACTTCCAAATCGAAAAAAAATTGAGCCCAAAAATTATACGAGTGGCGCCGAAGATTTTGACTTATACAAAATTTATTTTCTCTTTCCTCCAATTAAGCATTACGTCATATGTGAAAACAAAAAAGGAGCTTAATTGGAGTAACAAGATCAAATTTTAGTTTTGTACGTATCAAAATTAAAGTAGTTTAGAACAATTAAAATCAGAAAATCCCATTTCACCTCGAAATTTATACGCGTGACATCACATATGCTAACTTGGACTATTAGGTAGGGCTTAATTGGATGATGGACAACATAAATTTAGTCCAATTCAGTATCTTCGGCTCCACGTGTATAAATTCCGGACTGAAATTCGATTTCTAAGTTTAATAGTAGTAGAATTGCTTTAATTTGATACTTAGAGGACTAAAATTGCCACCAATAACGTACGTGTCCTTAAATTGCAACAATTTTGTTACTTATAGGACTTAATTGCCACCATTAAATTAAGTGTCCTGCCACCTAGTCAAATATACAGGACTAAAAAAATAATTGAGCCTCATAAAAATAAGAAATAAGATTGTAATAATTCTAAATATAGAGCCACATGGTACTCAATGTTGTCATCCATATGCCTTCATGTGAGAACATGTCCTTTGTATTGGTAACATGCTTGTTGTCAAGGCAATCCATATGTTCCCATCATTGTCTTACTCTTACATATAACAATTAATATTAATGAAATCATATGATACGAATATAATTAAAACGTTACTGTGAAGAAGTCGTTTTTGGACCATTGTGTAATTGATTGATGGGTAGCTTATGTTCTCTTTTCTAATTTTTTGGTCCAAGTAATTGAGTGGGGTCCCAAATCTTCATTATGCTCCTTAATTGCTGGGGATACACTCTTTCTTTGTGGGGGCAGTTTTGGTACTTTAGTTATCATTTACTATTATACTCTTTTTTTTTTTTGGAAAACGGCAATATTGGGGTTTCCTTTGGAAAAACCATGCATGTCTCTCCGTATCTTTTAGCTCTTTCGACTAATCAATTTGAGTAATTTAATGTTTACAATATACATCATTCGGTCCTCCTACGGTTTGCCAAAGTAAAAGTTAATTAGTGAAACACTTTAATAACATTACGTAAAGCTAGTCAGTTACATTATAAATTTGGATCACCGTTATGTTGTAAAATGGACGGTAAAAATAAAAGAGACACCGAGAATTTACGTAGAAAACCCCAAAGTCGGGGTGAAAAACTATGGGCAAGGTAAAGAAATTTTATTGTGGGTAATTTAGGAGTTACATCTCTCTACCGTAAGAAGAAAACTAGTTATATCTCTCTTATAATAGGAGACTCACAAACTCACTAAATATTCCTCGCAACACTTGTATATACTGTACTTTGCTAATATAAGAAGCTATTGTTTTCGATGATTTTCAATGACTTATATAGCTTATTTATAGATGAATGTTTTAGGCTCGGACGAATCAGAATAAGCCGTGTATCTGGATTACGTGGCCAAACAAGAAGCAGCAATGTAGCTATATTACGTGGACGAACCCAAATCGACCGTGTAGCTATACTACTTGGCCAACCGTCCAGTTAGCTGTATACATGGACGAATCATGGCCATACAACACTATTTATTTAAAAAAAAAAAAAGATAGTTCACTTATTTCAAGTGTCGGGATATCTAAGTCTACTATCATTTTTGAAGGAAAACGTCGGAGTTCCTTCTCTTTTTTTCTTATTTGAAACATTTCTCGTTCATGTCAATCTACGAAGTTAGTGAACTATTTTTAGTCATCACGTATTGAAGGATAAGTATGTTATGAGAAATTTTACGACAACTTTTAACATGAAAAACAATATTGATCAATCTTTGGATATTTATGTTTTGATTAAGTGTGTAAGATAATTAAAAATTTTAAACATACCATAAGATGCACGCAGGTACTCGCCTATTTGGAACAACTAAAAAGTAAGTGCATGAATATATATATTCTACTATATTAAGGGTGAGAGCTAGGAGAAACCGTCAATTGAATCTGTATCAGTTGACCAATCAGATTTTTTCTACATCTATTAAAGAAAATAAAAAATGAGTTATTAAACCACTTATCTTCCATAACCTCATATAATTACCCAATGCTATTTTTACTATATTACTTATTAAAACTATTTAATAATAATAATTAATTTTGTTTTATTGCACACACGTCGGGTGTGCCAAAAATACTAATAGTAGTTGCCATTTTCTGAATTATTACTAGAAATAAATCAATCGAAGATCACGCCGGTTTAATGACTCGTTTGACAAGAGCTCCTTGAGTTTGGTGGTTATACAATCACAGAATTTAATTCCAATAAGACGATATAATTTGACTTTCACGCCCTCGTGAGATAATTATAAGATAACGACTTTCATGTCCTTTTTTAACATATTTATTTCGATTCCTTATATATATATACTTTTTTCATTTCCTTTCCACCGTTTTTTAAGGCATGGACATGGCGAGTTGACTTTATTGTCGATCAAATAATATATAAGAAACTATATTTAAATTTAAATTAACTGAATTTTCATAGGGATCAGTATTATGGAGCTTCCTATGTCTGCTCAGTATATGGGATGCTTACTCTGCGGCTGCAGTCATACTATGTTTAATAAATTCAAATATTAATTAATCATGCAATAATTTCTTTAAAATAAATAGTAACGTGATGATTATATACCCTTAATACGACCTATCTTCCTTAATACATATTGTTTTAGAATTTATTTGTGTTTAAATTCATATGTTTTACAGTTTTCAAGATAAACAATATTGATTATTTCCAGTCTTACCCCTTATCTTTAACAGAAATTGTTAAATTAAATTAGATAACATAATTAATTAAGAGTATAATGAAGAATTGAAGATTTTACTTTATTTCTTAGTATGATATAATATCTTTAAACGACATGTATTAAGGAATAGAGGGAGTATAACATTTGTATATTTGTCTAATATAAAGTCTGATCTCCCCAAGAAATTACAATCCGTTGATTATGTACGAAGTTGCTTACACCTAGCTATTTGGAACATTGCATGAGAAAAAGACGGTTTTTTTTTTTGATTTATGTAACGGATAATCTCTTCTTCTAGCCCAAGAAAAACACAAAAAAGATGTCAAAATAGTCGACAGTATTGGATTAAAATTACTGTAATCTATACATAAATACCTACTTAATAAAAACATACAAATCAGTACCTATGTCAGAAACTATGTGTGCATAGCGTACTATGTCACGCCTTTATGCGGTACCTATATGGTTTCTATATAATACCTAAATGTGCTAATACGGCGTACCATTTTCTAAATGTGTTACGTACCACAATACGTTGCTATATGGTACCTAAATGTGCTAACACGGCGTATCTGTGGCGGGAGCGGGTACCTATGTGCAAAAAATTTATTTTGTTAGGTACCTACATATAAAAAAAATGCTGAGAAAGTACTAAATTACAAGTTTTTTGCAAAGAGGTATATATTTTTAAAGACCCAAATTAAAATTATAAATAAATGGAATCACTTATTAATTATTTCGAATATCAAATGAAGGGAAAGAGAAATTGAAGACATCGTAGTTTTCTCGTGAAAGACGCGTCCTCGTTAAAAATACTCGCATAGTGATTCTTCTGGAATAAAAAAGCTGAGAAAATTCTCACTGCAATTATTCTTTGAACTGAAGCGAGGAAAAATAAAATAAATAAACGGAAGAAACAAAAAAAAAGAAAGAAAAAGAGAAAAGAAAAACCCAAAAACACGTCTGATTATGACAAAGATGCGCCATTACCGTAGCTCGTTTGATAAGTGTGTATGTGTGTGTATGGGTGTGTATGAATAAGTTGTGTCGTGTTTGATATCTGTGTATATCCATGCATGCCTTGGATGACTATACAAGTCTATTACAAGGTTTTTTGTTATATAGGCCTTGTATATCCATACCCACCTCTAAGGTAGTTATGGGGTGTGTATCACTAATCCATACACACTTATACACATCTCAAATACATCTATCAAACACAATTTATATCATTACACAAATAATTAATACACACATATCAAATATGTTAAAACACAACATCAACAAAATCCTTGTATAGCTATATACAAATAACTTATACCCATTAGATCAAACTAGTCCTAAAAAGCAATGACTAAATAAGAACCAAAATGAAGAGCCAAAAATCCCAGAAAAGTAATAATAAAACAATAATAATAAATAAAAAGAAGAAAAGGTTGATTGAATAAAAAGAAAGAAAATTTGAAATATCTCTTTCTGAAGTTGTTTAATGGCGAAGTGATGCCACAACACCGTATTCCTTTCTACAACTACTGACTTTTTTCCCACCTAGCTTTATCTCTCTAGATGTGATATAGGGTTTTAGTTTCAGCGATTGGTTATTAGTTCGTTCTCTAATTTATTATCAGCTGCGTTGCTTGAATTTTAGTCGCTCATTTTGGCCGCTGTGGTTTTTGGGCGAATCTCTTGCTGGTGATTAAGGTTTTTCATTCTGGTGAGTTGGTTGGTAAGTTCGGCCTTCTATCGAAGTTTTCTGTTATTGTTGTTGTTTTTTTTCCCTGTACTGAACACTTCTTTTGTTTGGATCGCTTGTAGATGCATTTAATTTGTGTTTCGTCGAATTCCATCGATTGCTCTTGAATCTGTTGGTTTTTTTTTTCGCTTCTTAATCGCTGTTACTTGTTTTAACCTACAATGAAGTGAAATCGATGTATTCATCTGCTCGTATTCGTGATTTTTGCTTACTAACATTTGTGTGCTATTTGCTCCTACAATTTGCTGGTTGGGGAAGGTTTGGTGGAAAGCTTCTTGTTGTATGAGTTGACATGTAAATACTATTGCGACTGATATGGTATTACGAACGCTCAATTTTAAGTGATTTGAAGCGTAGATCAGCGCTAAAATGGAATTTTTCGATTGGCTATTTGGCTTCTGCCCGAAGAGGGATTTATTGACTAATGAAGGTGATTCGATGATTCACTTTGCTTTTCGTTTATTTCTTTTATGCAGAATTAATTGCTTGTTTGACGTTTTCCGCATCGAGGGTTTATAGCATAATCGAGGCTATTAGAGTTCCAACTAGAAAAAAATAATAAAGGTGTAAGATTGATGGAAGCTGCCAAGCGTTTGTTTGGGATATTTCGATCGAAGGAGAAGCATAAGACCTCAAGCAAGAAAAAGGAGCCTACACCTAAGGGGAAAGAAGGTTCACGAACTCCATTGAGCGATGAAGATCCTTCAAATGCAACAAAGCAGAAGGTTGCTGCTGCAAAGCAGTATATAGAAAAACACTACAAGGAGCAGATGAAGAGCCTGGAAGAAAGGAGAGAACGGTATGTATTTTCTTGTCTTGACTTTTCCAATAATTGTGAACTGTTTCAAGCTTTAAGCATCATGTCATTTTTGCATCTACGCATACTATATTAGATATTATCTATTCTTTGGCCGAAAGAGAGCAGAAAAGGCACCGATGTTCTGTGCTTTAGAAATTGGTTCTTTTTCGCTCTCCGTAATCATTATATTGTTCTCATGAGTTTAATTGCTTTTGCGAATTTGAGAAAGCTGGTTGTATGACGTTAACATTTTTCACGTTTCCTTTTGTAGGCGCCATATGCTAGAGAGGAAACTTGCTGATGCTGAGGTCTCGGAAGAAGAACAGTATAACATTTTGAAGTACCTAGAGAAAAAAGAAACTGAGTACATGCGCCTTCAGAGGCATAAAATGGGGGCTGATGATTTTGAGCCATTGACCATGATTGGAAAGGGCGCATTTGGAGAGGTTCACTTTATTTTCCTGCCACAATTAACCCCCCCCCCCCCCCACCACCACCACCACCACACACACACACACACACACACATTCGTGTGAATCTATTAATTCAATCATTTAAAGGCGACTTGAAAATTTCATTGATCCTTGTGATTTGCTCTACTTTCTTGCATGGAAATTAGTCATGAATTGCATCTGGGACACACTGAATTCTTAATATGCTTATCCTAAGGGATGCCTTGCAAATAACAAATCCGTGCTCTGGGCTTTTAGCTGATTATGCTATGTTAAACATCAGTGTTCAGCCACTCTTTCGTGATTTCTCCGGCTACATAGTATGTTTGGACTACTGCAGGTTAGAGTCTGCAGAGAGAAGTCAACTGGCCATGTGTATGCTATGAAGAAACTTAAAAAATCAGAAATGCTCCGCCGGGGCCAGGTAAAAGTCAGTTTCTTGCATAGAACACATCAAATGGCATCTAAGTCGCTTTGATGTTTTGTCCACCTTCTTACATTGGCTCCAAATCTCTAGGTTGAGCATGTAAAAGCAGAGAGAAATCTGCTGGCGGAAGTTGACAGCAATTGCATTGTCAAGCTCTATTGTTCTTTCCAAGATGATGAGTATCTGTATCTTATAATGGAATATCTCCCAGGTGGAGACATGATGACCCTACTTATGCGTAAAGATACTTTAACCGAAGATGAAGCGAGATTCTACGTTGGCGAAACAGTGCTTGCTATTGAATCTATCCACAAACATAACTATATCCATAGGTTCACATTGTTTAGAAAGCTTCAAATACATATCAATGGTAATTTTTGAGTTCGTGAGCCATGTCTGACGTTCTATGTTTTGTTCTATTTGCAGAGATATTAAGCCTGATAACTTGCTCCTTGATCGACATGGACATATGAAGCTATCAGATTTTGGATTATGTAAGCCCTTAGACTGTAGCAATATTCAAGAGAAGGATTTCGCTGGAGCAAATACCTACAGTGGGACCCTTCAGAGTGATGGGCGCCCTGCACCGCCAAGGCGCACTCAACAAGAGCAATTGCAACATTGGCAGAGAAATCGGAGGATGCTGGTAAGAATCTTACATGTAGAAAAGATTTAACACTCATTCTGATCTGATTTCATGTGGTTCAATTAGACTTCAATGCTCTGGCTAGATTTGGTTAATCAAGCCAGTTACATGCAAATATTTTCAATATCTGTTAATTAAATGTGCCTTATATGGAATGGAATAACATGTAATTCTATAGAATTGGTAACCACATTATGACTTTGTTAGCCTTGATTTATTAGCTGTGTTAATTTTATTTTTTTTTTGGCGGTTTCCCAGAATGCCCCTAAGTTTTGAAAGCAATTTTCTTCTTACCTGTTGTGTGCTGTATAGGCATATTCAACTGTTGGCACGCCAGATTATATTGCTCCCGAAGTATTGCTAAAGAAAGGATATGGAATGGAATGTGATTGGTATGTTTTCTCTGTCGTCCAAATTAATTTGGCAAGTTATTCTCTTTTAAGTCAAATGAATGACTGGTGACTATTGCTATGCTTACTTAGGTGGTCTCTTGGTGCCATCATGTACGAAATGCTAGTGGGTTATCCACCGTTCTATTCTGATGAACCCATGTCTACTTGCAGAAAGGTATCTTTAGGAATATATTCTGTTTTGTGAAAGAACGAGCTAATTTTTTGTTGTTGTACAGTTTCATTATGTTAACCTTTTGAGCTCTAAACCTAATATAATGTGTGGGCTGAACAGATGAACATTATGACAAGGCGCAGTATGTGATAACGTGAACAATTGTTCTTTAACTCATAATCTGGCCCAAATCTTTTAACCACATTTCTCCCTATTTTTTTAAGTTTCTTTCTAAATGATTGCTCTTATGCTCTTTGCAGATCGTGAACTGGAGAACTCATCTGAAATTTCCCGAGGAGGCTAAGCTATCCCCAGAAGCAAAGGATCTTATTTGCAAGCTCTTGTGCAATGTAGAGAAAAGGCTTGGAACAAGGGGCGCCGACGAAATTAAGGTGCGCTGGTATTTTTCATTGTTTGGGAGTTCCAAAAGATGATCAACAATATGGAGCAAATCTATAACATTTCTTGCTTTTGCGTTCTTTGTCAGGCACATCCATGGTTCAAAGGCATCGAATGGGATAAGTTGTATCTGATGAAAGCTGCGTTCATCCCAGAAGTCAACGACGAGCTGGACACTCAAAATTTCGAAAAGTTCGAAGAGGTTTAAACTTTAATAACTTCTTTTCTTTTTTCAATCCCAGTTGAACGTTTCGATTCGTTCCCCGCCAATGCTCTTGCAATTTTATATGTGCAGTCTGACAATCAAATGCCATCAAGCACAAAATCTGGGCCATGGAGGAAGGTTGCTGGTTCATACAATCTTTTCTTAAACTGTCTATGCTAAGATAACAGACAATGGGACACGATTTCTACCTCTTAAAGTTATTGATATTTGATTATCTTCTTTCGCGATGATTGCTCAGATGCTTTCTTCGAAGGACGTCAACTTCATGGGCTACACCTACAAGAACTTTGAGATTGTCAACGACCACGAAGTTCCAGGAATAAGTATGGAATCGAAATGTTCTTTCTTTTTTCTTTTGTTTTTCTTAATCGCAATTAAGTCGAAAGGGCGAGTTAGTACTACGAACAGCAAATTTTTCGAATGATTTAAAACATGTTTCTGACATTTTCTCTCTTTCCACAGCTGAACTGAAGAAGAAGAGCACCAAACCGAAGCGGCCTACTGTGAAATCCCTATTCAGTAAGCAAACGCTTCGTTTCTTTCTTTTCTTCATCCCGAAACATACATTTGTGTTAGACTAATTAAACTAACATATGGCAGATGAAGAGTCTAATAATGCATCATCTGCTCAACCTTCAAACCAAGGTAGCTTTCTCAGCTTATTACCACCACCAAAATCAGATGTCTGAAAACAAGGCGGGGGGCTTTTTGCTAAACAAAACAATAGTAAAACAATTGTGTTAATGTTATGGTTCTTTTGAAGTGGAATGGGGTGGTTTTTTATTCGTCTGTTAGGCTGTGTCTGATTTGTGGTTGAGTTGATTGATTGTATATATTTCTTTATTTATTTACTCGTCAGAGTTTGTTGTTTATGTATTTAGAAAAATGCAAAAGGGTTCGTTCCTTTATTTTTACGATGTTTAGCGTGTTGTGGTAATATTCCTAAAGACGTTAGGCACGAAAGAATACATACAAACTAATGCTTGAAATGCCATAAGTAGGGGTGTTAAAAAGTAGGTAAACCCACCAAACCGATATTTCAGTTCGGTTCGGTATTCGGTGTAAAAAAATTTGAATCGAAATTTTTCGGTAATTTCGGTACGGTAATTCGGTTACCGAAAAAACCGAAACCGAAATATATATAATAATATAAAATAAACGAAATATATAATATACATAATATATAATAATATATATATATATATATACAATTAAACATAAAAATAAAATAAGAAAAAATAATAAAAAATAGGAAAAATAAGAAAAAAGTAATAAAAAATAGGAAAAAAATAATTTAAAAATATGAAAAAATAAAAACATGAAGAATTAAATATATCTAATTTCTTTCTTTTTTTTTTTTTGGTGAAATGATCAATTTCATTTACCACATGACCCACTGCAAAGTACAATGCTCACTCCCAACTCCCTCTACTCACATATCTATTATATTCATTTTAATCTATTCTAAAGCAAAAATTCCTAATCTGCTTCTGATGGCAAAAAGACTGTAATCTGAGTAACATTTCTTGTTTTATCATGCTCACTATCTGCTCGGCACTGCTTGGTCCCCCACCATGTACTCTCTTACTTCGTTCACACCATAGGTGGTGAATTGTAGACGCATAACACGCCACGCTTATGCGATGTGCTGCACTTCTTCTTCTTCCTCTACTTTCCATCCAGCTACTGAGATCTTCAAAGGTCTTGACCGTGTCCCCGATATTCAGCCATGCATTGATCCTTGAGAACACTTGCTGACTATATTGGCAGGATAGGAACAGATGCTCCAATGATTCCTCATATGTGTTACACAGCCTACAACTTGTATTGGCAATGACCATACCCCAGCAACACAATCTGTCCACAGTTAATACTCGTTTTTGCAATATCAGCCAGAGAATGAATGAGTGCTTTGGCACATTAATCCTGTTCCATACAGCGTCACAGAAGGGGAAGGGAGGGTGATTCCCTTTGAGCCAGTCGAAGCCACTTCTAACAGTGTATACTCCATCTTTTGAATATATCCATTTGCAGCCATCATAACCCAACCTGAACTTGCTCTTTATTCTGTTGATCTTCCTCCAATGCCAACTCGTATCAGCCGCCGGACTGAATTCCCAGAAATTAGTTCCTTTCAGATAAATTGTATGTACCCACTTGATCCATAAGGAGTCTACAACCAGTGTGATGTCCCAGACCTGCTTACCCACCAGTGCTGTGTTCCATGTGGCACAGTCCCTTAAGCTCAAGCCACCTTGTTTCTTGGGACAGCAAACCCTTTCCCAGTTCACCAATGAGATGCATTTGCCGTGACCTGTTCTCCCCCAAAGGAATTCCTTGCATATTCTAACTATTCCTTTTGACACAGCCTTAGGCAGCATAAAGATGGAGCCCCAATAACCATGGGTAGCCAACAAAACTGAATTTATGAGACATAATCGACCAGCGTATGAGAGATTTCTGGTGGACCAACACTGAATTCGGGCTGTGATTTTTTCCACCAATGATTGACAAGAGCTTCGGCTCCATCTAATTGGGGAGAGAGGAACCCCCAAGTATCTCATGGGGTAACTTCCCAGCTTAAACCCAGTGATCTGCAGAATCTGCTCCATGCCTTCTCTAGTAGCACCTGCGAGGTATATGCTTGATTTCTGATGGTTCGCGTTCAGGCCAGATATATGGAAGTGATCTAGTGCTTCCATCACCACAGAAACAGCTCCTTTAGTTCCTTTACACAAGATCATAAGATCATCTGCAAAGCAAAGATTAACCAGCTTAAGGCTCTTACACTGAGGGTGGAACCTAAAGTTGGGACTCTTGGAGACCAGCTGCAATTTTCTCGACAGGTACTCCATTGAGATTACAAAAAGCAGAGGAGAGACAGGATCCCCCTGTCTCAGACCTTTTGCTCCTCTGAAAGCCCCGGTGGTAGAGCCATTAACAGCCACAGTGTATGATACAGTGGTCACACATTCCATGATCCATGTCACAAATTTCCGGGGAAATCTGAGCATACACGGCCACTTTTCCAAGAAGCACCAGTCCACAGTATCGTAAGCCTTTCTAATATCAACTTTCATTAGAGCACGGGCTGAGGTGTTTTTCCTGTTGTACATCCTTAGTAAATCCTGGCATAATAGTATATTGTGCACAATTGACCTCCCTTCCACAAACGCACTTTGATTAGCATGAATAAGTTTCGGGAGTAGCGGCTTTATTCTGCTACAGAGCATCTTAGCAATGCATTTATACAACGTGTTGCAGCATGCTATAGGCCTGAAATCTTGGGCTGTACATGGATGAGGTACTTTTGGGATGAGACAAAGCACTGTTTTATTCAGACAAGGCAGCATCTTACCAGTTTCAAAGAATTCAAGGACTGCATTGGTAACTTGTTCCCCAACTACACTCCATGCCTTCTTAAAGAAGCTGCTACCAAAACCATCAGGGCCGGGAGCTACATCAGAGTGTATGGATTTAATTGCATTCCATACCTCACTCCTGTCAAATGGCTGCGTGAGTCTCAGTTGGTCATCCAGAGTTAGCACATAGCCCTCTTCTGCTACTTCCTTCTCCAGCTTGATGCTAGTAACTCTGCCTCTGCCCAAAATCTCCTGAAAGTAGTCTGAGAAATGTGTCTGCAGTTCCCCTGTTTCAGTTATTGTTCTGCCATCTGTTGTGTCTATGGATAGAATTCTGTTTGCGTAGATTCTTTGTTTAATCCTGGCATGAAAATAAGCTGAGTTCTGTTCACCTTTAGCTAGCCATCTGGCTTTGGCTTTTTGCCTCAGGAATTTATCATTAGCCACACTTAAGAATCCAAATTCTGCTCTTGCCTCCTGTTCCTTGACTATAAGGTCCAAGTTCAGTGGGTCTGCATGGAGGGCCTCTTGCACTCCCTCTAGCTTCTGTCTGGCTTGTTCTGTGGAGGTTACAATGTTAGCAAACTCAGTCCTGTTCAAGGTCTTGAGGGGCTGCTGTAACTTGGACAAATTCCAGCACACATTCCTCATATCTGAACCATGATTTGCTCTCCAGTGTGATTCCACAAGGCTGAGGAAAGAAGGGGCTAAGGACCACATATTGAAGTATTTAAAGGCTTTTCTGTGTGCTTGAGCCTGTTTCATATCCCTGATGATGATAGGGGTATGGTCAGATATTCCCTCTTGGAGAAAGATAGAGATATGCTCGCAGAATTTGGTAAGCCAGGCTGGGTTGGCAAATGCCCAGTCTATCCTACTCCAAATTCTCCTCTCACAGCTCTGTTTGTTAGTCCAAGTAAAGTGGTTACCTCGCCTTTTTATTTCCTGTAACTGGCAGCTTTGAAGACAACAATTGAAATCTCTGAATTCTGCTGCTTGGATGACAGACCCCCCCAATCTGTCTTCAAAACTCCTGATGTTATTAAAATCACCCAAAACCATCCATGGCTCAGTGAGTGATTCCCCAATATATGCCATAATTTCCCATAACCTTCCCCTGGCTGTGGCCTCATTCTGTCCATAGACGCAAGTGAAGTAGGAAACCAAGGCTCTGTTCCTCAGCATCTTGAAATGCATATGTTGGTCAGACTTTGACACCAATTCCAACTCAACTCCTCCTCTCCAAATCACCACAATTCTACCACCCGGGTGCTCATTAAGATTGTGACATAATTCCCAACCTTCAAACACCCTATTTATTATGCTATTTACATGTCCCCCCTTTAGTTTTGTTTCTAATAGACACATAGTATTTATTCTATATTTATTGCATAAGAGAGCCACCTCCCTCTGCTTTGAAGGGCCGTTAAGCCCTCGTACATTCCACGAGGCGCAACTATCCATTATCCACCTCGGTGACCCTCTGCTTGGAGGGGTTGTGGCCTGATGCAACCAAAATCTCCACCCTCTCATGCTGAACTAAGTCAGCCCAAGATTTCCTATGCCCAACAGCCCCTTCCTGACCTGTCTTAACATCCTTCCTTGCATCTGCAGATCCGATTATAGTATCATTCACTGGAGTCACTGGTTTCTGCTTTACCTCAGTATGAGCAGAGTTTTGACCTACTGTAGCAGCAGCTGGGACACTATTCACAGTTTCCTGATTCACAGGTTTCCAACCCTTTTGAATCACCTTTTTGCATGCAAGCTCTTCATGCCCATACCCCTTACAGTTCCTACAAAAAATAGGTTTCCACTCATAGGAGACTTTCTGCTCAATCAGTTGACCCTTCTCACTAAGAAACTGAATTGTGTCCTTCAAAGGCCTGCTAAGATCCACTTCCACAAGGACTCTGGCGTAATGGATTCTCTCTTTTTTTCCGTGTGACATCGTCAGTCATAATTGGTTTGCCAATCAGACTCGAGAGCTTGCTCAGTGTTTTCATACCCCAATATTTCAGTTCCAACTGTGGGAATTGCACCCAGATAGGGACATTGTCCACCCCAGTTTTGCTGAGCTGAGTGTCTTCCGTCCACGGGGTAAGCACCACAGGCTTCTTATCAAAGTGCAATATCTCAGCCTGCAATATCCTGTCCCGCACTGTTTTACTGCCAAATTTTGCCAGGAAGAGCCCTTGCCTGACTTGCCATACATTTTGTAACCCTAACTTTTCCCATTTCCGCTTTAAGAACCCTGACATGACTCCATATGGAGGGTTGGCCCCAAGGACATAGCACAGGAGTGCCGATTCCCAATGGACAATCTCCTCCTGGATCTCATCGACCTCCACCATTCCGATTTCATGCCCTTCCTCTGTGATTGGCTCAATATAGTCAAGTCGATTATCCTGCTGTTGGAGTAATTTGGCATTGAATTTTATCCACGGGCTACTCTCAGTAACTTGCGCAGCCTCACAAGTAGATGAGCCCCCCAGTTTAGGCCACTCTTTCTCATCAACAGTTATGATTGGACTTGAATGCTTATCCAGGGAGAAAGAGCTTTTATTCCCTTGCACATAGCTCCGATCGTGGTTTGGCGACTCCAATTTAGCTCCTGTCTTGTCAATTTTACCATCAGAGTTCTGGATTTGTTTCTTCGGTGTTCTCTCCAATGTAACAGTATCACATGACCTAGCTGTGGAACTACCTCTCAGCTGATTGTGACCGCTATCGCTCGTGTTTTGCTCGTAAGGAGGAGGCGTCGTCGTCACCACCGTGACCGGCGGCGCCCGCCGTGTCACCGCTCTTCTCTTCTTCGCCATGGCGGAATCAGAGAAAATTGGCGCGCGCGAGAAAAATGCAGATTTGAGATGGACGTTTTTAATATCTCAAATTTTCATAAACATTAATTTTCTGGTTTTTTTTTTAAATTAGTTCGGTTTTTCGGTTATTTACCGAAAATACCGAAATATTTCGGTAATTACCGAACCGAACCGATTAACTTCGGTTCGGTATTTGGTTTGTGATTTATAACCGAAACTTTCGGTCGCCGAAAGTTTGGAACGGTAATTACCGTTTGAACACCCCTAGCCATAAGCAGGAACAAGATGTCTGATAAAAGTAGAAAACAACACAAAATATGAATGCTATACATAAATTTAATATTTTTTACATGCCTTACATTCAATAAAAGTAAATGCTTCTCAGATAAACCATTAGATAGAGTAATATATTAAGCCCGGTTTTTTTCATAAATAACTTTTTTTAATTCGGCTATCAAAATATATGCCAAACGGGTTCGATTACATGGAGTGACGCGTTCAAACGCGACCTAAACCAGCCGCGGCCCCTTTTTTTCTCCTCTTCTTCTTTCTATTTCCTTACTTCCCCAACCTCTCAAACACACAAATACGACAAATCCGACGTCAATTCACGCTTGTCAAGCCTAAAATCGTTCCAATTTCATCAAGTAAGTGCGATCTGTTTTCTTTTCTTTTTTGTGCGATTTGGCCGGCGATCCGAGGCTCGCCGCCGCAGCTGGGCACTGCTCGCCGGCGCTGGTGGCCTGCTCTACTCGCCGGTGTAGACGCCTTCACTGCTCGCCGGCGCTGGTGGCCTGCGCTGCTCGCCGGTGTAGACGCCTTTGTGATGGACGGCGGTCGACCGGTTGTACCATCAAACGGGTCGGCGCGGTGGCCGGTCCCCCACCTGCCATAGCCGGCTGTTTGGCGGGGCGGGGCGGGGCAGGGCAGGGCGGGCTGGCCCGCCATGTGACGGAAATTGCCCGCGGGTTAGCCCGTTTAGGTGGTGGTGGTCGGCGTTCGTAGCCGGTGGCCGCCGTTTGTTACCGGTGGTCATCGACCTTCAACGCTGGCGGTCGTTGGCTTTAAATGTTGATATTTAGTTGGCGGCGTTACGTTTTGGTCCTTAGGGACATTTTTTGCGATTTCAAGATGGATGAGACTTCACTCTATGGACCGAGGGATTTGTCTTTGTTGACGCAACAACAGGCGCAACGTTCCTCTTTTATTTTTCGATATGAGAATTTGCTTGACGTTACTCTTCGAAAGAGGGTCCAGAGGTTTCTGTATGGGGTACGGCAGGCAACCCGAGAGAAATTCATATGCGTGTACTTATGAAGTTGGAGTCGATGGGGTTTTACGGCGTATATAATTGTAAATCTCAAAAGATGGACCCGCATCTCATTATATCATTAGTTGAGCAATGGCGTAGCGAGACACACTTTCCATCTCTCGGTAGGGGAAGACAATGTGACCTAGCTGGATGTTGGTACTTTATGGCGCTTGCCGATCGAGGGAGAAGCTGTTACTGGAGTTGCTTATGCGAGGAGCAAGTCCCAGTGGTTGGACTATTGTCGTATGATGACGGGATTTGCGCCATGGGATCGAGATTTCTATATCCCGTCTAAGATGAGTGTAATGGTAATTGGTTATTGGAGAATCCAGTTACTGATGACAGTACGGAGGACATAGTCGATGAAAGGGCACGTGGATATGCGCTTTTATTGACTGGGTGCGTTTTGTTTCCCGATAAGAGCGGCTCACGGGTTAATTTGAATTACCTACAATTTTTGGAGCGCATCGACGAGGTCCGCGACTACAGCTGGGGAAGTGCCGTGCTTGCGTGTTTGTATCAAGAGTTGTGCGTAGCCTCTCGCGGAATAGTACAGAACATCGACGGACCTCTGCACCTATTGTAGGTATGTATCTGTTTTATTTTACATAAAGTAAGCAGTATACTTGTTTTAACTTAAAAAGTTCAATTATGTAGGTGTGGACTTGGATTCATATCTGGCCTTTGAGGCCTGTTATCCGGTCGACCGCAACAGACCTAGTCGAGACAATACACAATGGCGAGATTGTGCTACCGAGGCCACCGCACGCGGTTAGGTAAGTTAGTCTATAATATTGTGGTGGTAGACTTAGCCTTCTTTTGTGTTAATTCTTACTAATGACGAACGTTCGTAGATGGAGATCGTCATTGACATTCACGTCTACGGATCGTTCGAACGTGGGCAGATGCGATAAGTTTTAGATAACTTGAATCTAGCACAGTTCGTTCTGTTGCGATGGACAGCTTAACGAAATTGGAAATAACTGTGAGGATAAAAGGAACACGGGAATTTACGTGGAAAACCCCTTCTTAACTTGGGGTAAAAAACCACGGGCGAGGTAGAAATTTATTACGGGGTAAAAACAGAGGTTACAACCTCTCAATCTATAAAGGAGAAAACACTCACTATCTCTCTTTATAGTTGGAGCAAATACCGAACAAACCCTCTATTTTTTTTCTCTCTTTTCTTTCTCCCTCACCCTCTCTTATTTTCTTTCTTTTGGTGTGATTTCTAATGAATCACTCGATGCCTTTTTATAGGCAAAACTTCATACTAATAATTATTATATATTAATATAATATATTATTAATAGGGAAGTTGAAGTGGGTTGTTTCACCAACCCACAACCTACCATTCTATCAATCTCCCACTTGAAGATTTGATTGACGCACAATCAGATCTTCACATCATTCTTCTAGCTCGCCTTTGCAGGTTACTTATGTTCAGTCAATCCACATGAGGAACGACACCACATAAACTTGTCCACAGGAATTGCTTTGGTCGTGTAGTCTGCCAGATTATCCGCAGTGTGAACTTTTTGCATGTCCACAATCCCCTCTTCCACTTGTTCACGAACAAAGTGGTATTGGACCCGGATGTGTTTGGTTCTTGAATGATATGCTGGATTCCTTGCAAGATGCAACGCACTCTGGCTATCACAATAGAGAACAATATTCTCTTGTTTGTGGCCGGGTTCTTCCAGCAACATCTTCAACCATATTGCCTCTTTACTGGCCTGCGTAGCTGCGACATATTCTGCTTCCGTTGTTGACGTTACAACAATGGACTGCAGTTTTGAAACCCAGCTTACAGCACCGCCAGCAAGATTAAACACATATCCGGTTGTGGATCTGCTTTTATCAAGTTCACCTGCATAATCTGCATCAACAAACCCATGGACAGTAAAATATGTACCTCCGTAACATAAAGCAAGATCAGAGGTTCCCTTGATGTATCTGAGAATCCTCTTCACAGCACTCCAGTGCTCCCGGCCAGGGTTGGACATGTACCGGCTAACAACTCCCACTGCATAGGCAATGTCTGGTCTGGTACAGATCATTGCGAACATTAGACTTCCTACAGCCGATGCATATGGCAGTCGAGACATCTCTATCCTCTCGTCTTCATCAGAAGGACACATCTCGGATGATAGCTTGAAATTAGCAGCAAGAGGGGTAGATATTGGCTTACTATCTTACATGTTGAACCTTCGCAGAATTTTCTTCAAATAATTCTTTTGGGAAAGCCAAATCTTCCGCTTGCTTCTATCTCGAGATATTTGCACACCAAGGATTTTGTTTGCTGGCCCCAAGTCCTTCATTTCGAATTCGCTGGCCAGTTGAGTCTTTAAGTCGGCGATACGACCTTTGTTGGGTCCTGTTACCAGCATATCGTCGACGTACTGCAGCAACATGATGAAGTCGTCATCACCAAATCTCTTGAAATATGCACAAGGATCTGAATATAGCCTGTTGTAGCCAATACTCATTATGAAGGAGTCAAACCTCTTATACCAGCATAGAGGTGCTTGTTTGAGACCGTAAAGAGATTTGATCAATTTGCAAACCAAATCTTCTTTTCCTTGTTCCTCGAAACCTTGCATATATATTTCTTCATCGAGGTCACCATGGAGAAAGGCCGTCTTCACGTCCAGCTGCTCAAGATGCAAGTCGAATGTAGCACACATTGACAAGACCACCCTGACTGTTGTAAGTCGTACCACCGGTGAGAAAATTTCGTTGAAGTCAATCTCTTCTTTCTGAGCATATCCCTTTACAACCAGTCTAGCACGGAATCGCTCTACTTGGTCATCACCATTCCGCTTGATTTTGTACACCCATTTGTTGCCAATGGGTTTCCTTCCTTGCGGCAATGGCACCAACTCCCATGTCTTATTTTTATAGAGAGCTTCCATTTTCTCTTGCATTGCTGAAATCCACTGACCCGCATCTGAATTATTCAGTGCTTCTTGGAAAGTGGTTGGCTCTCCATCCTCAGTTAGAAAACAGTATGCAATTGCTCTCTATCTCATAATCTGAGTGCCAACTTGGCGGCCTACACTCGTGTGATGACCGCCAGAGTTCCGGTACTTCAGATTCGACTGCGAGCTCTTCGTGCGCCGGTTCAGCTTCAGAAAAATTATATTGCTCCAATTTTCTTTTCACCGGCGTAGTCTTTGTCACTCCTTTTGAACTGCTATCATTATCGAGTTGCTCTTGATTGCTATCCTCCAAGAAGATAACATCTCTGCTGATAATCACTTTGTGGTCAGTAAGATCCCACAATCGATAACCCTTTACTCCTTCAGCGTACCCCAAGAACAAACATTTCCTGGACTTTGGATCCAACTTTGTCGTTTCTTGGTTGTGGTACATCGCGTACGATGAACTTCCAAATATATGGAGGTTTGAATAGTCTGCAGGTGCACCAGTCCACATTTCCATCGGTGTTCGCATCTCTATAGCAGTAGATGGAGCCCGATTCACCACATAACAGGCAGTACAAACCGTTCCGCCCAGAACTTCGTTTCCAGGCCCGCAGTTCTCAACATAGCTCTTGTTCTTTCCAAAAAGGTCCTATTCAACCGCTCTGCCACTCCATTCTGTTGTGGAGTGTACGCCGTGGTGAACTGTCTTCTGATGCCCGCACCTTTGCAGAATTCAGTGAATTCTTTACCAATATATTCCCCTCCATTATCTGACCGGAGACACTTGATATTTCTGCCGGTTTCAAGTTCAACTCGCGCCTTGTATGTTTTATAGATAGGAAACACTTCGTCCTTCTTCTTGATTGGATACACCCAGCATCTCCTAGAGTAGTCATCTATGAATGATACGAAGTAGTTGGCTCCTCCCAGGGATGAAACCGGTGCTTGCCATACGTCAGAGTGGATCAATTCTAGAATTTCTTTGCTTCTAGAACTTGAAGTGGAGAACTTCAGGCGATGATGCTTGCTCACAATACAATGCTCACAGAATGGTAGCGTCACCATCGTGAGACCAGGAAGTAGATTCTTTTGAGCAAGAATTTTCATGCCTTGTTCAATATGACCAAGTTTCTTGTGCCAAGTCATTGTAGACTTTTCATTTGAACTTGTCGTAGCAACAGATGCTTGCCCTTCTTGCAGAGTATCTCCCTTCAGCTTGTATAAATTTGCAGCTATCTTTTCTCCCTTCATCACCACCAATGCTCCTTTGGAGACCTTCATGATTTTATTCTCCAATTCAATTTTGAAACCAAGATCATCCAGTTGCCCCACGGACAACAGATTTTTCTTCAAGCCCTCCACATGTCGGACAACATGGATGGTACGCATAGTGCCATCGTACATCTTTATTTGAATCGTACCGACCCCAACAATTTTCAGCGCTTGTTCATTGCAGCTGTAGACATACCCTCCAAAAATTGGCTCGTATTGATGAAACCATTCCTTTCGAGAGGTCATGTGGAAAGTAGTTGCTGAGTCCATGAGCCACACGTCGTTGAATCTTCCATTTTCAGCGATAGTGGTTGCGGCTTCACACACCAAGGCAATTCCATCGTCGGTAGTGTTGGTGGCGTTTCCTTGGGCATTGGGATTTTTATTTAGAGCCCAACAATCTTTCTTCAGATGACCTTTCTTGCCACAGTGGTAACATTTTATAACCGTCTTATTTTTTGGTAACAAGGTTTTGCCGCTTTTGACTCCCACTTGGACTAAACTCTCTGGGTCTTGTCCGTTTTCGGCTCCCACGTGCTCCTGATCTTGCCCTCGTTACTGTCATCGCTTCCGCCTGTTGGGACATTATCAATTTGTCTTCTTTGTTATTGCGCCGACTTTCTTCTTCGAGAACCGCAGCTGCAACATTGTCGAAGATAAGTTTTCCCGCAGCTTGGTTGTTGCTTAGATTGATGACGAGTTGATCATAGAAGTCTGGCAGGCTTTGCAGTAGAAGCTCAGCACGTTCACTTGGCTCTATTTTGTAGTCCAAGTCTTTAAGTTGAGAGAACAGAGTATTCAACTTATTGATGTGCTCGGTCATTGAAGAAGATTCTTCCATTCGTAGATGGTATAATTTTCTTTTCAGAAAAATTCGGCTGTGGAGTGACTTGACCTGATACAGCTTCTCAAGATGGTCCCAAATTTCTTTCGCACTAGTTTTCTCTTCGACGCTTGATAATATATCATCTGCTAATGTCAGATGGATATTGGCGATGGCTCTCCCGTCTATCTTCTTCCATTTGACATCACTTGTCATTGTTGTTGGTTTGCCAGTGATCGCCTCCAAACAATTTTCTTTTAGTAAAATTGCCTTAATCCTCATTTTCCACAGTGAGTAGTTTCTCCCGTTGAATTTCTCAATTTCATTGTTAGCTGCCATTTTTCCCACGTCGCTATCGTCGGAGAAATTCAACAGTCCGCCAAATAGTACTGATCAGATAATTTGCAGAAAGGGTAGCGACCAGCTTTCAAGACAAAATTACCCTTCTAAGTAAATTCCCAGATGAGATCTGGTGGGGTCACTATGTGTCCCGCTTGGCACCAGCCACCTAGATAGAACTTACTTACACAGTCTATTACCACGACTTGCCAAAAAACTCTTCCGTAACGATAAACCTTTTCGATATCCTTTCTGATGTGGAAGATCAGACAAAGCTGCAACCACATAGCATAATTGGAATATCAATCAGGGCTGGCTCTGATACCACTTGTTGCGAAATGGACAGCTTAACGAAATTGGAAATAACTGTGAGGATAAAAGGAACACGGGAATTTACGTGGAAAACTGATCGACACGTGGTGTATTGTGCAAGTGCGACAAGTGATAAAATAAAACGTATACTAAATTACTATCACCGACGTGCGATAGGCAGTGAACCTATCGTTTGTAGTGCAGTAGAGTGAGTAGACGAGTATCGAACACGAGGAATAAATCAAGTACTAGTAATTACCTATCGACTCGATATTTAGCCTAAATAAAATACGCAGAGTTTTGATGACTTAAACTGACACTTAATTCTAAATCGACTAGAAATTCAAAGAGCACGTTAAACTGGTACGAAGCTTTCAGATAATAAAGAGTGCTCGGGATTCGAATCCCGCTAGGTATTATTGGCTAAGACAATGAACTATCGCTCCTACGTGATTCTGACTAGATCGCAGTAATTTTCCTGCCCGCTCGCGAGTTTGCTGTCGCCCTAAACGCTCGCGGGGATCTAAAATTCTTTAATTACTAACGGCGAGGATCGAGTATTTGCTGTCGCCCTATACTCGAATCCTATCTTCTATGAACGGCCTAATCGTTATTTAGCTGTCGCCCTAAACGATTTTCCAAACAATTACTTTAACACATAGACATATTAAAGCAACGAAATAGTTTCATAGCACGATAAATAGTCAAAACACATAGTCACGATAATTACAAGTCTTAACTACGAAATATCCTAGCGTTCATCTAATCCCAAACACAAAGGGAATTAGCTACGCATAATAGAAGGAAAAACAACTGAGGAAATAGAAATTAGGAGAAAAGAACTCATAATCGTTGAAAGCTTGGGTAGATCTTTGTTCTTCGTTCCCTTTTGCGTAGAACTCCGTCTCTTGTGCTCCGGGGCGTGATTCTGCGTTCTTTCGTGCTATTTTTCGTCTCTAGAGGGTTTAGGAATTGTCTCTGGTCGAAGTCCCCTCTTTCTGAGTCGAATTTGGTCTTTTATAGGAAATTTCGCACTGGTCACGGCCTGGAACATGGGCTGTCACGGCCGTGACCGTCACCGACTCAAGGCGAGAAAATCGAAACAACACGTCACGGGCAAGTGCATGGATGGTCACGGCCGTGACCATCGTCAGTGGGCCTCTATTCGTTTCTGTCGGGCGTCACGGCTTGGAACACTGAACGTCACGGCCGTGACGTCTGGCAGTGTATTCCATCTTGCGCTCTGACACGGGTCACGGTCAGATGCTCTAGGAGTCACGGCCGTGACCTATGACAGTTTTCGTCCTTTTTGCTCCGTTTTGCTCCGTTTTCGCTCCTTTTCGCTCCGAACTCGTTCTAAGTTCCTTCAACAATAAAACAAGTGTAAATATATCGAATAAATGCATAAATTGATTGCTAACGCTTTATTATACCCCGAATAAATACTACGATAAACGCATTGAAATGCGTTTATCAAACCTCCCCACACTTAAGCATTTGCTTCTCCTCAAGTAAATTAGGAATTAGATAAGGCATAAATCAGGATAACGGCACGATCGTTCGCAATTTATTATCAAAGCTAGAAGGCACGAAAAGAATCAAGCAAACAATCATGGACGTTACACTAATGACTTGCACTTGTCGACCTAAACATCCTTCGCACTGCTAATCGAGACTCATACTCTCACAAGGATTCGCTCAAGTCGCTCAGTGTATAGGCTAAATTTATAGTGAATCACTCAAATTCGTGCGCTAGTCCAACCCTACCATAACTCGCAAGCTAATCGCATATCTACTACTTAAAGTGGCAAGCATAAATCTGAGGGTCTTTTCGGGAGAACATGGATCAAATAGTCATGAAATGGTACGCATATATAATGAGCATGTAATCTTTAAACCAGGATGCATACGCGAAAAAATTCGAAGAACATAGCATGGTCGAACAGAAAATCACACGTTTCAGCACATGATTCAACATTCTCGCCCCGAAATCCTAGACTTTTCTGCCCGACCCCTGTCAACTCAGTTCCCTTTCATTTTCTGCCCTTTCCCTTTAATTACGCTCTAGTGCACTACCCTTATTCCCTTAAAACATCAAGGTTCGGCTTTTGTCGCAAAGAATACATCGTCACAGCGAATGCCGTGTACCTAGGGATACTTATTACCGAAACCTATATCTTGCCAAAAGGTTTATGGGCATGCTTATGAAAACGGGATCAGGTCATTTCAGAAAACGGTCAAATCAGGGGCGAGTCATTTCACGAATAACAGAGAGGAAAATCGAACCATACACTGAAACGGTAACTCTCAAGTCCGACTTCTGCTCTATTCTAACGAATTCGAGTTCATAAAATTTCTGGAGCTTATATGAGTCAGGGGCATTACATATCATATGAGGTATGCAACGAATAGGCTTAGGCTCAAAGGGGCTAACTATTGGTCTAGTCATGGTGGGAAGTTTTGGCTCTGGACTTAGTTCCTAATGCCCTCATCATTTCTACACTAACACACCGAAAATAGTTTCAACACGCATTAGACAGGCAAGTTCTAGAGAGATATAGACTAGGCACGTCACATAAAAAAAAATTGAGCATAAGCTCGTCAGGCTCAAACTCTCACAATGAAATAGGAATAAGTGTACGAAACTCTCAAAACAGTGCTATATCTATTCAGGCAAACATGATTCAGTCAGTCATGCATATCCTAATTGCTCACAAAGATTCATAATAATGCAGACTAACTCGAGATAAACGCAAAAAATCGTGCCTGAATTCAGTAATTCATGCCTTTCTAACGAAAATTATAGACACGTCATAAAAATTTAAAAATTTTCACGTAAGTTCTCAAACTAAATTCCCCTCCCCACACTTAAACCTGACGTTGTCCTCAACGTTAAAAATAATAAAAGGAGGAGAAAAAGAGTTTAAAAAGAACGTGACTCCCCTGACGGATAAAGGACGTGCTCGTGAGGTACTCGTTTTCGTGCGTGACGGTCATGTTGTTATCCGTTAGGCATTTGTAAGCTGTTATGCGTTTCCGTGCGCTGGCTAGAGAGAGCAATAGACATAAAATAGAGTAGTCATAGATTAACTATAAACATAGTTATAAGCGTTAAGAGGTAGAAATAACGTAAAAACACACGCGACTACTCGACCGAAGGAAATGTCCAAAGAAAGTTAAAAGAAAAATCCCTAAGGTGATGATGGTGGCGATGGCGGTGGCGGCGAGCGTTGCCTCGGGCGAAGGAGATCTATAGATCGCCTGGACAGTTCGACTGCCTGGTCCATGGCTCGCAGGGCCTCGTTGTAGCGGTCCAGCTCCTCCCTGTACTTGCGGTGGGCTTCCTCGTTCCTTCGCTCGTACTCCTCCTGTTGGCGCCGAGTCTCTTGCACGTCCTGTCGCAGCGCTTCGAGATCCGCTGCCGACGCGTAGGGAGCGACGCCGGATGACTCGCCGTGGTGGTACCCGGAGGAGTAGGAGGGCCCGGTGGCTGTCGTGTCTGTCTCCATTGGGTGCGGGCCCTCGAGGTAGAGCTGGTCGTCAGGGATGGCTCCTTGGTCGGTCTGGCCGCGATACATCTCGTGCCAGATGTACACCTTGTTGGTGCAAGTCCAGGTAGGCGCCTTCACCAGCATCTTCATCCTCACCAGCGCCTCCTCGTTCAGTGGGTGACGCCCTCCGACTATCTCCATTTCGGGCGCATTCGCGGGCCAGTAGCGTAATCCTTTGATCACCTTGGTGATGAGTGGGCCGACGGCGATCTTGCCGTTGCGTCGTGCTTCCGCCTGAGCACTGAAAGCGTGGGCCACCGCCATTCCTAGATTTATCCGTTCGCCTCGGTGCAGATGGGTCAGGATGTACAGATCGCGGAGGGTGACTGCTCCGTGTGAGTCACCCCTTGGTGTAAGCGAGGTCGTCAGGAGGCGATGGATATAACGCAGGCCGGGGCTCTTCATCGCGGATGCCTTTGACGTCTTCGCGCTGTATGCTGGCTCGCCAGGTCGAGCGATTTCCTCCCAGCACCCCCGTTGTCCTTCCGGTGTATCGAAGAATGTCGCGAAGGTCTCGTGTGGGGGTTCTGGGACTCCAAGTGCACGACACACATTGTCGGCCCGTACTATGTGCTCTTCGTTGAACGCGCGGATACGGATCGTGTGGTTGCCGTATTCGTCGAAGGAAAACGTGGCAAGGAACTCCAGGGTAAGTTCCTTGTACGCCGGTTCGTCGATCGCCAGGAAAGTGTTCCAGCCACTGGTCGATAGGTATTGGGCGACCTGCTGATTGATGTGATGCTTCGTCAGTGTCTCGTGGTCGATCTGGTCCATGGCGATGAACTCCATTGCTTTTAGCTTGTTGTAACGGGCTGTCTGAGCTTCGTCCGTGAACTGTCCCATGGCTTCGAGCATAGTCGGCGGGGGCCCGCGTCGACTTGAGCGAGAGGACGAGGCCACGGCGGACGCATGCGAGCCTGAAGCACGGCTTTTACCCATAGTACCTTGTAGTCTTAATGAAATTAAAGAGAGGTTGAGGGTGGTGTTGAAGGTGTCGCCGGAGTTGGGAGGGCGGCGGCGGTCGGCGGCGTCAGTGGGAGGAGGTCGAAGGTGGTGAGGGTGAAGAGAGGGGCGAGAGAGAGAGGAAGAAATGGGGAAGAAAGGGAAAAAAAAACGTTTTTTTATACTTAGAATCGACTAGGTCACGGCCGTGACCTATATAGGTCTTGGCCGTGACCATGGGCAGTGGCCTCCTCTGCCGCCAATCACGGCCGTGACATTAATGTCACGAGCCGTGACAAAAGCGGGAGTTTTTTTTTTTTATTTATTTATTTATTTGTTATTATATATATATATATATATATATATATTTTTTTTATAGTCCGTCACGGCCGTGACGCCCTATGGCGTTGGCCGTGACAATGGGCAGTAGATGCCGCTGGGTTGTGTCACGGCCGTGACTGATTAAGCGCCCGGCCGTGACCTGAGGCAGAGAGTGCCTCGCTCGCCCGTCACGGCCGTGACTGCTTAAGCAGTTGGCCGTGACCCTAAAAATTTATTTATTTATTTATTTTTTTTTTTGGACTAATGTTATACCTAAGATATAAATGAAAATACCTGGGTTGCCTCCCAAGAAGCGCTTACTTTACCGTCTTTAGCCGGACGTCGTTTCGTTCGCTTACGTCTGGAAGTCTAAGTACAGCACTTCCCTCTCGGTCGCGTCTTCCTCGCCTGCGAGATAGTGCTTCAACCTATGGCCGTTCACCTTAAACGTTCCCTGCTCCATACCTGAAATCTCAACAGTACCATAAGGGAAAACGCGGGTAACAGTGAACGGTCCTGACCAGCGTGATCTAAGCTTGCCAGGAAAAAGCCTAAGTCGAGAGTTAAAAAGGAGGACTTGGTCCCTTCCTGAAACTCTCGCCTTTGCCTAATTTTCTTATCGTGATAGGCCTTAGAACGTTCCTTGTACATGCGAGCGTTATCGTAGGCCGATAAACGCCACTCGTCTAACTCGTTGATTTGGAGTTGCCGCTTTCCACCGGCGTTCCCCAAATCGAGATCTAAGGACTTGATGGCCCAATATGCCTTATGCTCTATTTCTACGGGAAGATGGCATGCTTTTCCATAAACTAATCTATATGGTGTAGTGCCTATAGGAGTCTTATATGCAGTCCTATATGCCCAAAGTGCATCATTTAACTTATTTGCCCACTCCCTACGGTTTCCCTCTATAGTTTTCTCTAGAATGCGTTTCAACTCGCGATTCACTACCTCGACTTGACCACTAGCTTGGGGATGGTACGGGGTGGATAGGCTATGCTTAACACCGTAACGTTCTAACGTGCGTGCAAACTGGGTGTTACAAAAGTGAGTGCCTCTATCACTTATGATGCATCTAGGTGCCCCAAAACGTGAAAACAATGCTCGCAAAAATCTAACGACTACCCTAGCATCATTCGTGGGTAAGGCTTGCGCCTCGGCCCACTTAGAAACATAATCGACCGCAACTAGGATGTACTTATTATTGTATGAGCTAGGAAATGGACCCATGAAATCAATACCCCATACATCGAAAATTTCACAAACTAAGATGAAGTTCTGGGGCATTTCGTCGCGTTTAGAAATATTACCTGCGCGCTGACACTGATCACAAGTGTCAACGTACCTTTGCGCGTCCTTGAAGATCGTGGGCCAGTAGAATCCGCTCTCCAACACCTTCTGAGCGGTACGATTTGCTGCATAATGCCCTCTGGTCGGTCCATTGTGGCAATGTCTAAGGATCTGCGTCGATTCCGGGGCAGCCACGCATCGCCGTATTACCTGGTCTGCACATCGCCTGAAAAGATACGGGTCTTCCCAAAAGTAGTACCTCAAATCAGAAAAGAATTTCTTCTTTTGCTGACTCGTGTATTCCTTTGGCAGGACCCTCGCAACAAGGTAGTTAGCGTAATCTGCAAACCAAGGGGTGTCGTCACTTACTACGTGTATCGCGTAGAGGTGCTCGTCTGGGAACCGATCGTGTATCGCCCTCTCGTTCTTATTGTATATCTCGGACTCCTCTAGTCGGGAGAGGTGATCTGCCGCTAGGTTCTCCGCACCCTTCTTGTCGCGGATCTCTATATCGAACTCTTGCAGTAGCAGGATCCACCGAATTAGTCTTGGCTTGGCGTCGGGCTTTGCTAACAAGTACTTGAGAGCAGAGTGGTCAGTAAAAACAATAACTTTAGACAGGATTAAATATGACCTGAACTTGTCGAAAGCAAACACGACGGCCAACAGCTCCTTCTCGGTGGTCGTGTAATTGGCCTGGGCTGCGTCTAACGTCTTACTCGCGTAATAGATCGGCCTGAAGTGGTTGTCCTTACGCTGCCCTAGTACGGCCCCAACTGCATAGTCACTAGCATCGCACATTAGTTCAAAGGGCAGCCCCCAGTCGGGGGCAACCATAATAGGTGCTGCGATAAGTCTCTCCTTAAGTAAATTGAAAGCATGCAGGCATTCGTCATTGAAATCAAACGGGGCATCTTTCTCTAACAATCTAGACATAGGACGTGCGATTTTAGAAAAGTCTTTGATAAATCTGCGATAAAATCCCGCATGTCCTAGAAAACTTCTAATCGACTTCACGTTCGAGGGAACAGGCAATTTTTCTATCGTCTCTAACTTAGCTCGGTCCACTTCGATTCCTTTAGAAGAAATCTTATGACCGAGAACTATACCCTCTCGAACCATGAAATGGCACTTTTCCCAATTAAGTGCCAAATTCGTTTCCTCGCATCGTGCGAGCACGAGCTTCAGATTCGATAAACATGCATCAAATGAGGAACCGAAAACAGAGAAGTCGTCCATAAATACCTCCATTACCTCACCTACCAGTTCGTCGAATATGGCCATCATGCATCGCTGGAAGGTGGCTGGGGCATTGCATAATCCGAATGGCATCCTTCGGTACGCGAACGTTCCGAACGGGCACGTAAACGTCGTCTTCTCCTGGTCCTCGGGTGCTATAGGAATCTGTAGATAACCTGACAAACCATCAAGGAAACAATAGAATGAGTGACCGGCTAATTTTTCTAACATCTGATCAATAAAAGGAAGGGGAAAGTGATCTTTTCTCGTCGCATCATTCAACTTCCTGTAGTCTATACAGACGCGCCATCCGGTCACCGTCCTTGTCGGAATCAGCTCGTTCTTGTCGTTGGTGACGACCGTCATGCCTCCCTTCTTTGGGACTACTTGGACCGGGCTGACTCGTGCGCTGTCTGAGATGGGATAGATCATCCCCGCGTCTAGCAGCTTGATTACCTCCTTCTTGACAACGTCCTTCATGTTGGGATTGAGGCGCCTTTGACGTTGAGCGACCGGCTTGAAGTCATCCTCCATGAGGATCTTGTGTGTGCAGTAGCTGGGATTGATACCCCTTATGTCGGATATCTTCCACGCCAGGGCCTTCTTGTGCGTCTTCAACACGTCTAAAAGCTGACCCTTCTGCCCATCATCGAGGTTTGAGGAGATTATGACCGGCAGCCCTCCATTATTGTTCAGAAACGCGTACTCGAGGTGGTCGGGCAGCGGTTTCAATTCTAGGACCGGCGGTTCCTCAACTGAGTTCTTTTCCTTGTCCTCTTCGCTGCTCTCATTGATGGCTACAATAGGCTCGTCGACTTCCTCCCCACACTCGTCGATTGCCATAAGTGTGTGCATGTCGTGATCACCGACCTGTGATAGGCCTTGCACCGAAAAGAGGAAATCGTGCTCAAATACGTCTAAGAAATAACATTTATCGTCCTGCTCGCTACTCTTTTTCATTGAGTCGGCCATATCAAAGGTAACCTTTTCCCCATCTACCGTCAAGGTTAACGTCCCATTCCTAACGTCTATCATGGTTTCCCCCGTGGCTAAGAAAGGTCTACCTAAAATTAAGGGGACATTTTCATCTTCTTCCATATCTAGGATAACGAAATCTGCGGGAATCACAAACTTATCGACCTTAACTAGGACATCCTCGATAACACCTCGAGGGTACTTTAACGATCTATCAGCTAATTGGAGGCTCATCCTAGTGGGTCGCGGTTCACCTAGACCTAGACGCTTAAACATAGAATACGGCATGAGATTAATACTAGCGCCTAAGTCAGCTAACGCACGTTCGATTACTAAATCTCCTATAAGACAGGGAATAGTAAAACTCCCTGGATCCTTCAGCTTCTTAGGAATCTTGCTCTGAAGAATCGCCGAACATTCCCCTCGCAGGCAGACGGTGGATACGTGTTCGAGCTTCCTTTTGTTCGTCAACAAATCCTTCAAGAACTTGGCGAAGCTAGGCATCTGCGTAATGGCTTCAACAAAAGGTAAGTTAATATGTAATTCCTTACACATGCCCATAAATTTACCAAACTGTGCTTCGTTCTTGTCCTTTTTCAGTCGAGCCGGGTACGGGATCTTCGGCTGGTAAGGCTTCACCGGTGGTTGCTGGATCTCCGTCACCTTTTCCTTCTCGGGCTCGACTTTCTCCTTCTCAGCTTCGGCCTTCTCGACATTGTCGCCTCCCATTTCCTCCACATCGGGCTCATCGTGGCTCTCAAAACTGGCATTCTCCTTCGCCTTCGTCTTGGCGGGCACTTCTTGCAATTCCCGTCCATTCCTCAATGTCACCGCCTTGCAGTACTCCTTTGGATTTGGCTCGGTATAGCTTGGGAGCGATCCTTGAGTGCGCCCCGCCAACTGCTTCGCCATCTGGCCCATCTGTTGCTCCAACTTTTTGAGCGAGGCGTCCGTGTTCTGAGCACGCAAGTCATTCGCCTCCATGTACTCCTCCATCTTCGTCATACGGCTTTCGTGGGCTGCGGTGGTGCTGCTGAAATTCGTGAGAAGCGTCTTCATCATGTCCTTCATTTCCCTCATGTCGTCGGATCCTCCCGTGGGCGCATTCTGGTATTGTCGTGGTGGCCCGTTTTGGAATCCGGATGGTCTGGGCTGAAATCCTGGCGGTCCTTGGCCCTGATGATTCTGATTCTCGTACGCCAAGTTAGGATGAGCCCGAGGTTGGAAACTCCGCTGGCCACCTTGGTAGTTGCCCATATAGTCGACGTGCTCGTGCGGCTGGCCAAGCTGGCATTCTGAGGTCTCGTGGGCAGCGCCACAAATTCCGCATAAGGGCACGTACGGGGCGTGCTGTGTCGGTGTGGTAGTGGCCACGGCGTTCACGGGCTGAGTCTGCCCGGACTTGGGAAGCAATGCAACAATCACCGTCTGCAACTGAGAGTTCGTCGAGGCGAGTTGTTGCTGGAGCGCCTCGATCTTAGCGTTAGTGGCCGTCTCCTCGCTCACTCCAAATATGCCTATCGTCTTCATCCTGGTATTTCCCCTCATGAAACTGTTCCTCGAATAGTCCTCGATTAAATTCCATGCATCGGTGGCATTAAGCTTCACGAGTCCTCCTCCTGCGGCTCCGTCTAACATATGAACAGTCTGATCGTTGAGCCCCTCATGGAATCGGTTGATCTGGGCTGCCTTCGACATCCCGTGCTGCGGGCACCTCTTTAATAAGGCCTTATAACGTTCCCACACTTCGTACAGGTTCTCTGAATCCTTCTGGTGAAATAGGGAAATCTCCGTCTTCAGCCGTAACACCTTCGTCAGTGGGAAATAATGGTTGATGAAAGCGGCTCGCATCTCCTCCCAGGTGGTGATCGACCTTGGTGGTAACATATCCAGCCAGTCCCTTGCTCTGAACTTGAGTGAGAATGGGAACAGCATCAACTTGATTGCATCGCCCGGAACCCCATTAATCTTGATGGTGTCTGTCACCGTCAGGAATGCCTTAAGATGTGAGTAAGGGTCGTCGTCGGGGTTACCCTCGAACTGGGCCGTCTGAAAAATCATCTGAAGCCATGAGTGCTTCAGTTCGAAGTTGTTGTTCTCTATCGGCGGAATGACGATCGCCGATTCAGTACCGCCTAGTGCGGCATTTTTGAGGAGGTCTTGAAGTGATGGCTCCTCCTCCGGAACGTTGTGGACGGGCACTCGATGGTCCGCCATGTCCACTTCTGTATTGGGACTATCTACGGTGGTTTCTGCACGTGAGTTTTGGGTGGATTCCTGCGAACTATCCTCTGAATAGCTAACTAAACGGTCGTGAGAGCTAGTGGATGCTCCTTCGGTATCGTACTTCAGTTTCCTTCGTAACTTCCGCTCGAAGTCTGGGTCTGCGTCAACGATGGGACCCGATGGATGGCTTCGGGTCATTCACCGCTGAATCGTACCTTCAATATGTGAAAACAAAAGAAATTAGTAAAGGAATAATAAAAGCGCTCGAAAAGATTACGATAGTACTAATGACGCAGGAAACAAATAACGCAAATAACACAAATAACGCAAATAGTAATAGCAAATAAGGACGTCAAATAAAAGTGGCTAAATTACCGAACTACGGTGTTCCTAATATCAATCTATTCCCCGGCAACGGCGCCAAAAACTTGATCGACACGTGGTGTATTGTGCAAGTGCGACAAGTGATAAAATAAAACGTATACTAAATTACTATCACCGACGTGCGATAGGCAGTGAACCTATCGTTTGTAGTGCAGTAGAGTGAGTAGACGAGTATCGAACACGAGGAATAAATCAAGTACTAGTAATTACCTATCGACTCGATATTTAGCCTAAATAAAATACGCAGAGTTTTGATGACTTAAACTGACACTTAATTCTAAATCGACTAGAAATTCAAAGAGCACGTTAAACTGGTACGAAGCTTTCAGGTAATAAAGAGTGCTCGGGATTCGAATCCCGCTAGGTATTATTGGCTAAGACAATGAACTATCGCTCCTACGTGATTCTGACTAGATCGCAGTAATTTTCCTGCCCGCTCGCGAGTTTGCTGTCGCCCTAAACGCTCGCGGGGATCTAAAATTCTTTAATTACTAACGGCGAGGATCGAGTATTTGCTGTCGCCCTATACTCGAATCCTATCTTCTATGAACGGCCTAATCGTTATTTAGCTGTCGCCCTAAACGATTTTCCAAACAATTACTTTAACACATAGACATATTAAAGCAACGAAATAGTTTCATAGCACGATAAATAGTCAAAACACATAGTCACGATAATTACAAGTCTTAACTACGAAATATCCTAGCGTTCATCTAATCCCAAACACAAAGGGAATTAGCTACGCATAATAGAAGGAAAAACAACTGAGGAAATAGAAATTAGGAGAAAAGAACTCATAATCGTTGAAAGCTTGGGTAGATCTTTGTTCTTCGTTCCCTTTTGCGTAGAACTCCGTCTCTTGTGCTCCGGGGCGTGATTCTGCGTTCTTTCGTGCTATTTTTCGTCTCTAGAGGGTTTAGGAATTGTCTCTGGTCGAAGTCCCCTCTTTCTGAGTCGAATTTGGTCTTTTATAGGAAATTTCGCACTGGTCACGGCCTGGAACATGGGCTGTCACGGCCGTGACCGTCACCGACTCAAGGCGAGAAAATCGAAACAACACGTCACGGGCAAGTGCATGGATGGTCACGGCCGTGACCATCGTCAGTGGGCCTCTATTCGTTTCTGTCGGGCGTCACGGCTTGGAACACTGAACGTCACGGCCGTGACGTCTGGCAGTGTATTCCATCTTGCGCTCTGACACGGGTCACGGTCAGATGCTCTAGGAGTCACGGCCGTGACCTATGACAGTTTTCGTCCTTTTTGCTCCGTTTTGCTCCGTTTTCGCTCCTTTTCGCTCCGAACTCGTTCTAAGTTCCTTCAACAATAAAACAAGTGTAAATATATCGAATAAATGCATAAATTGATTGCTAACGCTTTATTATACCCCGAATAAATACTACGATAAACGCATTGAAATGCGTTTATCAAAAACCCCTTTTTAACTTGGGGTAAAAAACCACGGGCGAGGTAGAAATTTATTGGGGTAAAAACAGAGGTTACAACCTCTCAATCTATAAAGGAGAAAACAATCACTATCTCTCTTTATAGTTGGAGCAAATACCGAACAAACCCTCTAATTATTTTTTCTCTCTTTTCTTTCTCCCTCACCCTCTCTTATTTTCTTTCTTTTGGTGTGATTTCTAATGAATCACTCGATGCCTTTTTATAGGCAAAACTTCATACTAATAATTATTATAATATTAATATAATATATTATTAATAGGGTAGTTGAAGTGGGTTGTTTCACCAACCCACAACCTACCATTCTATCACGTTCTCCCTGACGATTGTAGGCCACCGTCGTATAGGTCGAGATGTCCGTTGATTTTCTTCAACATCGTCGAACTGTATTATTCAGACCAGGTCCTACGTCAGTTCAAAATGCTGCAAGGCATACCCTCAGCACATGTGACCATACAAGGCTACATGACATCAGTGAGCGTAGAGGTCGTCAAAGTTCTAATTGGGAGACGTTACATGCGCATTGGTTAGCGATGTGGAAACTAAGTGAAAAATGCATGTGAGCAAGCTAAGTTTAGGTGAAAAATGAAGTGAAACGTGTCACTTGGTGTGGTGCTTTCAGAACGCGCCACACGGAGTGGTACGTTCAGAACGCGCCGCACCAAGTGGCGCGTTAACCTTTTCGATATCGGGCTCATAATGGCATTATTTTTGGTATCATATTTAAAATCGAATTATTTATGAAAAAAGCCATTAAGCACACGCTAATGTGTCTGCTCAATACGTAAATTTATGCGATATTATTTTATATTTATATTTTCTAAATATTTTTAATATATGCTATGATATTCTATGTTAATTCAGAACTCTTTTTAATTATATAAAGGGGATGTAATTTTATGGTGGTATGGTTATACTAAATTAAAAGGTTAAATGATTTGTAATTAAGGATGATAAAAGTGACATACCAAATAAAATTGGGTAGTTACTCCAATGCATTCTTTAAATTTAATTATAAATAAATATTATTCAAGGTATATGAATGAACTAAAAATTGTGATTAACTAAAATAGTAATTAAAAGATAATGGACAATGGTTTTTAATTTAATTATGAATTGTTTTGTAATTAACAGAGGGACAGTTTATATTCACCTAGGGTTGTCATTTGGTAAAAAATGAACCACACCGAAGTTTTTTCATTTCAAAATTTTTTAAACCGAATATTGAACAGAACTTAATCGCTTCGGTTTTGATAAAAAAAAAAAAAAGAATTTATTTCAGTTTTTTCGGTTACCGGCCGAAAAATGAAAATTAAAAAAAAAAAAAAGAATTTGCCTGAAATTGAAATATCAGACCATACAAAATTTCGGTTGTAGTTACTGAATTCTGAAATTAAATTTGGGAAACAATAATATTCATATAAATTAAACAACGTGGGCTAGTGAATTACTTAAAGGCCCAATTCCACTCAATGGGCTTGCTTGGTAATATATATTAATTAATATACTGAATTTCTGTATTTGGGTTTTTTAGAACCGAAAAAACCAAATGGAATAAAACAGAAGAACCGAATTTTATACGGTCAGTATTCAGTTTATACCGAAATTTCAGTTTCACTTTGGTTCGGTCGGTGAACCAACACCCCAATACAACACCCCGATACAACACTCCGATACTCACCCCTTACGCTTAATAAAATAGAATAGATAATATTGAAAGCTATACCATCTCAATTTGAAGGATGGGTGCCACTGAGTTTAGTATATAATATATATATATATATATATATATATATATATATATATATATATATATATATATGGGGTTTTCTCTTGGGGTGATCCTCCGAAATATCACAGTGATCTTCCAATTCTTCTGTTTTTGTTTCTTAGGTGATGGTCATCAACTTAATGAGGGATCACCCAGGTGATTAAAATGAGATGATATTTCAAGTTTTGGATCACGCCCAATCCAACATCACGGTGACGAGGTGATATTTTTCAATTTTGAGTGGACGAAATATCCTTATTTAACATCGCTACACAATATGTCATTTTTATGAAAATGAAAATAATGTCAAATATTAAAAACTTTTATATTAAAAACTTTTATGAAAAATATAAATAATGCTAAAAAATTAAAATTATATATTGATTGTTAGTTATTACAATGTCAAATATTACCTTAAAAAGAAAATCAATCCAGATCATTTAACTGTAGATATTATTTTAGGGTTAAAATGACATTTACACGACATCCTACGCATCACAGTGACTAAACAAATATAATACTCAAACATCACGTCTATTTGTAAAATATGAATATCACTACAAGTGCAATAATGACAAATTACCAGTGATGTGAATATCACCAGTTGGATCACCTCAAACAAACCCCCTGTGTGGATCTTTTTCTCCCCATGTGAGAGTGTTTGTTCCCTTTGTGGGATTATTTGGTGCTCCTATGTGAACCGTTGTTCTCCTGATTGATATTGTACCTGTGAGACCATTCGGCCTATTTAGCCTTTGTATCTTTGTTATTAATACAAGCTATCGTTTTTTTTTAAAAAAAAAAAAACAAAACAAACCCCCGTCCCCCCGGGTAGTGGTGGGCTTTGGGCCGGGTTGGGCCGGTTCCGGGCCGGTTCTACCGGTTCCGGTTCTACCGGTTCCGGCACTGTTCCGGTTCCGGTTCCGGTCCGGTTCCGGAACCATTTTCCAGGGACCGGACCAGAACCATAAGAAGAACCCCCGGGCCTCTGTTGGGCCGGTTCCGGTTCCAGAACCGGAACCGGCCCGTTTAAATTTTTTTTAATTTTTTTTTATTTTTTTTATATGAAAAAATTCTTTAGAAAATATCCAAAAATTTTATTCCAAAAAAAACAAAAAAAAAAGATAAGAAAAGTACAAAAAAATAAAAAAAACTACCTAAAAAATACAAATAAAAACATAAAAGAAAGAAAAATAAATCTAAAACTTACAAGTTACAAAATACAAAAAAGGAAAAAATATTCGAAATAAAAAATACAATTTATTCGACTTGACTATTAATTAAAACTATGTTAGAGGCCTCTTCGTCTTCGTCCGAACTGGAAGAACGGAACTCGTCAATGGCGTTCTCCCGTCGGTTCTTCGATTCGGCCAAATACCAATCCTTCAACAATGTTAACATTGCGAGGGAAGTCGGGTTAAGGCTCGCACGTCTGTCGCCGATAATTCGCCCGGAGGTAGAGAATGCGGACTCGGAGGCGACGCTAGACGCTTGCACGGCTAAAACGTCTCGAGCGACGGCGGAGAGGGATAAAGAGTTGCGTTCGACTTCCACCAGGCCAAAACGTCGAAGTCTTCGGGAGTCTGGAAGTTGTGGCTCAGGTAGAGCTGGATCTCATTCGTGTTCGACCCCGACGCACGCGTTTTGGTCTTCGTCTTTTGCGCCTTCAATCTTCGTAGTAGTCCCATTGCGCCGCCGCCTCCTTCCGACGAACCGGCTTCGCTCGCTGGTACGGGTTGCTCCACGCTATGTCCCTGCTCAGATGCATAAAAAGAAAAAAGTTCTTGGAGAGAAGCGTGAATTGACGCCTTTTGGTCGTCCACTTTCTTTCCAAGAAACTGAGCATAATATTCGAAAAAAATATCAAATGTATCAACACCGCAACTAGGGTCGAGTAAGGCCGACAAACCGTGTACTATTGGGATGGTTTCCCAATACTTCTTGAACTTCTGCTCCATATTTTGGATGAAACCACCCAAGTACGGATTGTTGCGAAACTCCACGAACTTGTAGCACATCCCGAATAGGTTCGGGACGAATAAGGGGGACGTCGGGTAGTGAACTCCGGAAAATTTCTCCGTAGCCTCGGCGAACACTTCAAGTATAGACACGACCAAACCTACAATATCCCAATCAAGTGGTCGTAATTCATACCTGGAGGTGGTGCCGACCGCGGCCTCGTTCCAAAAAGGCGTCAACAAGTCCTTGTAACGCATGAAGGTGCTGAGGAGGTGGTACAACGAGTTCCACCTAGTCGGGACTGGCAACGGAAACTTCTTGTACGGGAGGCCGGCGGCAAGGACGGTTTGCTTCCACGACGTTCCGATGCGGCGTTCCCGAAGTAACTTACCTATTACCTTAAACTTTTCTACAATATCTCCCAAAACTTCGTCAAAAGCACATTGCACACACAAGTTAATAATATGGCAAGCGCACCTAGCATGTAATAATTTGCCGTCTAAGGGTAACCTAAGTTGCCTACGAAGGATCCCTATTGCTACGTTGTTCGCGCTAGCATTATCTAAGGTGATAGACATAATCTTATCTTGAATACAATATTTATTAACGACATTCAACACATAGTTCGATATCGTAGTGGCATTATGTTGCGAATCTAGGGGATCTAAGGAAAGAATACGTTTTTGCATGGTCCATGTTTCATCTATCCAATGGGCGGTGACGACTAAATAAGATTGCGACGTAATATTAGTCCAAATATCGGTAGTCAAACTAATCCTACACGTAATGTTGGCTAAATGACTAATTAAGCTAGTTTGATATTCCTGAAAAGTTTCTAACACATATTTCCTAAGGGTTTTACGGGTCACGTTATGGAATCCGGGTTGTATCGTACTCGTAAATTCGATAAACCCTTCACTTTCCGCAATGCAAAAGGGTTCTTCACACATAACTACGAATTTAACTAATGCTTTTTTAGAAATTTCCATAGTAATAACAAAATTCTTACCCGTACTTACGTTTATTTGTTGTTGTCGGGGTTCGGTCCCTACCGGCTCTAGATCGTCCCCGAAGTTATGCGCCCTCTGGAGGTGTTTTTTCATCGAGCCCGTCCCACCTTGATTCGGTCCGGTCTTAATTGTGTAGGGGTGGCGGCACATTTTGCAATAAGCGGTACCTGAAGCGGCATTATTTTTATCCATTTCTAAATCGAAAAAATTCCATACCTTAGACCGCCGACCACGCGGTTGTTGCTTCCTTTTTGTCGTCGCCGTAGAAGCTTGGCTCGGTCCCTCGTCGGTCGCTCTCGTCTGTTGCGGTTCCGGTATATCGGTCTCCTCGTCGGTGTCGCCATTTCCCCGAAATGTGTCGGCGTGACCTAAAACCATAAAAACATCTTCGTCACGAGGGTTAGGATTTCTCGATGACGACGCCATTAGTGTAAAATAATAATTTAATTATTGGTAATAATAAGTGAGTGTGTGTAGGTAGTAGTGTAGTGTAGTAATAATAAAATAATTATTAATGTTAATAATATTAAATATTAATAGGATGATTTTTTTGAGAGCTTTTTGAGAGAGTTTGGAAGAGATTTGGATGTAATTGTGAGTTAAAATGGTTAAAATGAGGTGGTATTTATAGATTTTTCGTTTGAGGCTAAAACTGTAATTTACCAGTGTTTAAAAATTAAAAAAAAAATAATATCAGAAGCCCGTTGGCCCAACGGCTATATAGCCGTTGGGCCGGTTCCGGTTCCGGTTCGGAACCGGAACCGGAACCGCGGATCCGGATCCGGGAACCGGAACCGGCGATCCGCGGTTCCGCGGCCCAAAAACCGGCCCAGCCCAAATATAATGGGCCGGGTACCGGTTCTGGAACCGGTTATACCGGTTCCGGGTTTGGGCCGGGCTAACGGGCCGTTTTGGGCCGGTTCCGGGTCGGCCCGGCCCAAAGCCCACGTCTACCCCCGGGTATTGTCGGCGAGAGAAGTATATAAATAGGCAGCCTCTGATAGTCTCTCTCCCACATTGAGAATTCCTCTCTCTAAAGGATAATCATGCAGGTAAAACCCCTTATCCCCTTTCTTCGGTTTCTGCCCGCGCTTTCAGTTTTTGGCTCATGGATTTGAGAATTCTCTGCGAAAGAAGGTTAATTTCTGTCTTCTATGTTTAATTTGACCGTGATTGCAGGCCAGCGACAGGTTCAACATCAACTCGCAGCTTGAACACTTGCAAGCGAAATACGTTGGTACAGGGCATGCGGATCTGACTCGATTGTAAGCATACTAGCACAGAATTTTTAGTTTCGTTTTCCCGGCAATTTCTGCAATCGTTTGTAAGGGTTGGAATCTGGCATGATTTAATTTGATTGATCAGTGAATGGGCGGTGAACATCCATCGAGACAGCTACGCATCTTACGTAGGGCACTATCCGATTCTGGCGTACTACGCTGTTGCTGAAAACGAATCAATTGGAAGGGAACGTTACAATTTTATGCAGGTTTTTTACTTGTCCTTTTTCATTGTGTCTTGTTTATTGCTGCTACTGTCAATTGATTCCTCCGTGATTGTCGGCAGGCATGATCATATATATGACTGTTTCACTACTACAAAAACTGTGTTTAAAAACTTTGGTTTTGTGGGCTACTTATATTTCGACAAAGAACTGAATTATTTACTTAGTTTCATTGTTATCTTCCATTCGATCATTTGCTGTTCTGCTATTATGTTTTACTGGATAGGAAGCTGCTGGTCTTGTATATATGACTGTATCACATTTTAGGTTCACTCGTGAGATTCTCATGCTTATTGAACAGTTTGTTTACTCACAATCTGCATACCATTTCTATAGTTGCCTTTTTTTTATGCCCTTGTGTGTTTATACATGCCGTGGATACGCTGACTGATTCAAAAAAATCAAAGTTGCTGATTGCTTCTGTAATTTTTTTTTCCTTTTTTCTGTTCTTTGTTTTGTTTATGTGCTTGTGCAGAAAATGCTTTTGCCTTGTGGTCTCCCTCCCGAGAGAGAGGAGGATTGAAGGGTATGTCAAATTATAGCTTCTTGTTTTCTTCCTCCACATTTATGGACCTAAGCATTTATCGTCGGGGTTTCTGAGCTATGCAGAACTTGAGTACATACTATGACAGATTCCCAGTTGTTCCGTCTTTGAATGTATGAACGCAGTGTTGTAGTCTTAAGCTTTTACTTTTGGGGCTGTTCTCTGTTGCTGTGATTCGTTATATAGTTGTGAGCTATTTGATGACTGCGATGATTAGTTTCCGCCTAGAAAAAAGAAAAAAGAAAACTGAATATTTTTACTTAATAATATTCAATGGAAAATGAAAGAATTAGAAAAAAAAATGAATTGAATGTGGTAGAAATCCGTTTTTCTAGGCTTGTGCTTCGCTGAACCACAAAGCTAAAATAAAGATGAGAGGCACAAACGTACTTTCAAAGTTAATGTCACCAAATAACATCACAAAAACCATTGTTTGATGACTTTTTTTCATTGCAAGCTGATGCAATTCGTCTACCATTCTTCTCTTGCAGTCAATAGAAGCCTCCGTACGGAAACCGTAATTCATTTTCTACCTTCTGGTCCCAAATAAGTAATGTGCATATATATCAATATTAACTCAATAAACTTGCATAAATATGCAGAAAATATGGTAGAAACTGTGTTTTCTGCAGCCCTTGAAGGGATAAAGCATGTCAAGTCCGAGGAAGGGGAAATGCTGACAAGGCCATTCTTGGACATGAGCAAACTCATATTACCCATCTTAGGTTTGTTCTCCTTTTCAACGATCAGAATCCGTTTCCCTTAATATTATCAGATATTGAACTCCATTAATTTCTAATGCTAGACAGATTCGGGCCCGCCATGACAATCGTAAAATGCGATATCAGCTCGAATATATCGGTAAAGCTCTCATTTTTCCCTTGCACAATGCTACGTAATGTTTTAAAAGATTCATATCCAAAACCCTATTTTCGAAACTTATGATATAAAAAATTCAGAGATTGGAACATAAGTACAATTCGAACCCAACGAGGTTCAAATACTTGTACAACTTGGTACAAGCCGAAGTAGAGACAAGGACAGCCAAATCATCGTCTAGCTGTACCAATGGTCTTCTTTGGTTGACTAGGTATATGTATGTATGTGTATATATATATATATATATATATATATATATATATATGTCAATACTTATTACACTAATTATACATTATAAATTTCACTGCAATAATTTCATTTCGGCCCATAAATAATGTTATGTCAGAGCGGTCGATTTCTTGGTAGAGCTTTTTCACAACCTAGCTGAGCATCAGGAATGGTCGATGTCTCATGTCTATCACGAATCTTACAATAAGTCCCTTAAGAAATGGCACGGTTGGATTACAAATTCAGGGTTTATGGTATATAAATGAAATATTATACTACATATCATTTCTTAACTATATAATGCATGTCAAACCATACATTATGCACTTTTTTTCCGAAGATGGGGATTAAGCTTGCGCCCGATAGGAAGAAGTTCATGGAGCTATTGGGCACCCAACCGCAGGTTAACGAAGATATGCAGAAATTTCGTGAGGAATTTTCGCCCGTATTATCGGACATACACAAATTTCTTGTAAGGGTTTTTTTTTCATTGCTTTTGTTTGAATGAACTTTATTTCGAATGCTTTGAAATGGGAAGATCATTCTTTAATGTCTGAATATTGCAGGCAAGCTTTGGGCTGGATAATCTGAAGTGTCCATGACAAAACAAATAAAGGGTTTAACAATTTCGCTTGTCATATGCAGTTTCAAGGACACATCAAGGAAGAGAAGAGACTATTCAATCACACACATGCATGTTTCATCTTTATATTGTTCTATATTTTTATAGACCATTGAAATATGTGTTTATGATCTTGATGTAACGGAAAGTGCTCGAAACAATGGTTGGGAATCTGTTACATGTCTCTTCTACTGATGCTGAAAAGTTCACGAGTCGCCACTTATATTGAGAATTAACTTATTACTGATGTGAGTTGTGTTCATGGAGACATTAAAGTTCGGATTTTTAATGTCAGTTACTTTGTATAGATGCGTGTAATAACATGTCATAGGTTCAATCAAACCCATTATATATACTTGTAGCTATGAAAAATAGTAAACGGAAATGATATTTTAAACGTGAGCAATACTACACAATCATGCATTACATCGTATTTATACCAGTGCTTGATAGGATAAGATACAATCCCTCTAATTAAGCAGATAATCACCCTGATTGTTATTGATATGCTCTAAATCAATCTTGATCACTAAAGTCTATCTCTAACATTAATGAGGACGATTGCATACTTCCTTATATCTCCCACCAACCTTATCTTTCCATGATTTCCTCTTCTTGCTCTATTTTGGTCGTGATTGGGGTGAGTTAATATCCCCCCGCAAACTGAGCAGGGCCGCAGGCGAAGTTTGTGACAGAGAAGAGCAAGTGTAGCTGTGGACATGGGTTTAGTGAAAATGTCAGCTACTTGAGATAATGTAGAGATATATCTAGTGACAAGAAGACCAAGAGCAACTCGTTCACGTACAAAGTGATAATCCAACTCTATGTGCTTGCTTCGAGCATGAAAGAGGGAATTGATGATAGTCATATGTAAAGCACTATATTATCACAGAATAGAATAGGGGTGTGAGAATGTCGAACACCAATATCCTTGAGAATATAAGTTAACCAGGTAAGCTCAACTGCCGTGTGTGCCATGGCTCGATATTCAGCTTCAGTGCTAGGTCGTAAAATAGTGTGTTGTTTCTTGGCACACTACGAAATAGGATTATTACCAAGAAAAGTGCAATATCCGGTAGAACATCGTGTAAGAGGACAGCCGGCCCAATCAGAATCCTTGCAGGCATATAGGTCAAGTGTAGTATTCGAAGTTAGATGAAGACCAAGATGGAGGGTTCCTTGACATACCGCAAAATGCGCCGAACTAATTTAAGATGAGACTAAGTAGGAGCATGCATGAACTGAGACACAAAGTTGACATCATACGCAAGATCAGGTCTAGTGAGAGTGAGATACTGCAAAGCGCCAACAATGCCACAATAATGTGTTGGATCCGTCAGTGGAGTAGTGTTGTGAAGACCGCTGGTTTTGGCTTCAAGTGGTGTACTCATTGGTTTGCAATCGACCATCTCTGCCTTCTCAAGAATAGTAAGAGCATAGTGAGCTTGAGATAGATGCAGTCCATCAAGAGTAGAAGTAATCTCTATCCCAAGAAAGTGATGAACATGTCCAAGATCTTTCATAGCGAACTCAGAGGATAAAAGCTTGATAAAAGAATCAAGTAGTTGAGAGCTTGAACCTGTCGACATATAAAAGAAGGATTAGAGTCCCACGAGAACAATTTAAAATAAGTAACGAGGGATCAGCTAGACTGCAGAAAAATCCATGTTTTAAAAGAGAAGTATTAAAACGATTAAACCAAGCACGAGGTGCTTGTTTCAAACCGTAAAGCGCTCGGCGAAGCTTGCACACATGGTGTGGAATAGGGTACGTCATTCCCGGGGGCTGATCCATTTAAATATCCTCAGTGATTGTACCATGAAAAAATGCATTTTGAACATCTAACTGTTGAATATCCCAAAGGCGAACTAACACAATACTAAGGACCAATCGTATAGTACCGAGCTTGATTACGGGTGAAAATGTATCGATGTAATCAATTCCATCAAGCTGATGATATCCTTTTGCAACCAATCGAGCTTTGAGACGATCGAGAGCTCCATCCGAATTAAGTTTTGCTTTGAAGACCCATTTGGAACCAATGACATGCATGGTGTTGTCTCTCGGAACAAGATGCCACGTATCATTACGGTGAAGAGCATCCATTTCTTCTTTCATGGCGCTTCGCCATCCGTCATGTTGAAGAGCACCTTTAATGGTTTTTGGGACTCGGGGAATTTTGTGTCGAATAAAATTGAGGACATACTTCGGATTTGGTTTATGAGTACCAACTTGAGAGCGAGTAACCATAGAATGGCGTATGGGGTATGATAATCCAGGCTCACTAGGTTGGATGAATTCGACATCTGGATTGGTGGCATCATTATCGGTCGACGTCGATGTGGGTATTTCGTGATGGATGTCATGTGAGGTTCATGGTTGTTCATCATTACCAGAGTGATCATGCGAAGGACACGGGAGGTCCACAGAACGACTAGCACTAGTATATGGCTCCAACATAGGTGATGAGAGAGGTTGATCACAAGTATTTGTTTCCTGCAATAATGAAGTAGCGTGAGAGACTGGAAGAAGTGTCCAAGAATAAAAATCACTAATCCACTAATCATTCGACTGAGATGCAACATTTGATTCTTGCGTTTTGAAAGGAAAAATGGTTTCATCAAACACTACATGACGTGAAATAATTATCTTTTTCGTAGTGGGATGAAAACACTTATAGCCTTTATGACAATCACCGTAGTCGATGAAAACAAATGGTATAGTCCTCGGATCGAATTTATTCTTCCGAGTACCCTATGTGTATGGAAAGCATTTAGAACCGAAGACTCGGAGAGAAGAATAATTTGGATGAACACCGTGCAATTTAAAGAATGGTATATCTAAGTCAATAGCAGATGATGGTAATCGATTTATAAGAAAAACAGCCGTTGAGAATGCCTCTATCCATAAATATAATGGAGCATTAGAATGAAACGTCATTGACATACCTAGCTCGCGGATTGTTCAATGACGTAGCTCTACCATACCTGATTGCTCTGGAGTGTGTGGACGAGAGATTTGATTAATAATACCTTGAGCTAGGAAATGAGTTGCGAGTTTGGAATTTACAAGTTCCCCGCCACCATCAGAATGAAAATTTTTTATTTTCCTATCAAATTGTCTTGCAACATAGCTTTCGAAAGCAATATATGCACCAACGAAATCAGATTTAGATTTTAAAGGAATGATCCATGTATAACGCGAAAAATCATCAGTAATGCATGCATAATAGCGAAATTTTCCGGAGATAAACCGCACTCGACCCCATGAATCACAATGAATTTTATTAAGATAGATGAACTAACATTGCTTCAAGGAAAAAAAGGCAATTTACTTAATTTAGCTAATTGACAACTATCACAAATAGAGAGTAACTTATTAGATCCTCGAACGTCAATCAACCTTCATTTTGTATAGATCTACGAGTAGATATCTGAGGATGTCCCAGTTTTGGTGCCATAGCTCAATACTACCTCTGACTTGAATCTATGAGAAAAATGCAATTCATGCAGGCTAGAAATCACATAGTGATCACCTTTACGGTGTCCTGTCATCAATTTGCGACCTGTCCCATTTCCTTAATAGAGAAATTCACGTTAGAAATTCAAAGTTAACAGGAGAAGAATCAGTAATATGGCTAATAGACAACAAGTTTCTATTTAATTTCGGCACATGTAGAACATTTTTTAATGATAAAACTTAATTATTATTTCAATTCTAGCATCACCAATAGATTCATTTTTTAACAAGGAACCATAACCTACAAGCACAAGGTCATTACCAAATTATAGACATTTATTTGTTAATAGTGTAGCGTTACCTGTCATGCATTGAGTCGCTCCTGAGTCAGTTGTCCATTCATTGTCTTGAATAGTGTTGTCAAGAGTGAGCGCAGCGAGTGCCTCTGGGATTTCATCTTGCTCCTGCACATGCTTAGGTAGATGCCAACATATTTTTGCAACATGTCCCACAACTTCACATATTTGGCACGTTTCGCCACGATACATTTCGCGTTCTCTGGTGACATTCGACGTTGACCCGGTGGAGGTGGTCGGCGAATTTTGGGCTCGTGCACGTAGTTGCTAGGGTCGGCAAGATTGTTCCTTTGATAGATAGTTGATAGATAGTATTCTGCTGTGCACCTGAAAGCCGAGTCCATTAGAGTTGAACTTGATTTGAGGTTTGCAATTGAAGGAACCCGGTTGTTGCTTTTGTCCATAGAATGCCATCTGCTGAGTTGGAGTGTTGGTCGTAAACCATGCTTGACGTTGCTCATAGCCTTGTAGTACGGCTACTAACTCAGAGTACGACGGTAGTGGCGGTTTCTGCATGGTTGTGGTGAAGGATTCGTACTTTGCTCCTATACTTGTAAGTATGGAAAACACTTTCACCTTGTCGGCAACTGGACTCCCAATTGCGGCTAAAACTGTCACAGATGCCTTTGAATTTTCGAATATGATCACCAATTGATGTATTGCGTCTTTGTGGAGATATGTCAGTTGTTGGCGAAGAGTGAATTCTCGCTCTCGAGAGTCTTGGGCATACACTTCCTTGAGAGCATCCCAAACAGATTTTGCTGTTTCTTGACCTATGGCATGGCTAAGTGCTTCTTCATTGAGAGTGTCGATGACCCATCCTCGGAGAAGCAGATCTGATTTTCTCTATGCCGTGATTCTTGCTGACGGCGAGGGATCTGTAACTGATGCAACTGTGCTGTCGGATGCTGAAGTAGAGTCATTTGTTGAGTCTATAATTGGTGCACCTGTGTCGCCGGTTAGACGTCCGACGAAGTCTTATTTCGGCAAGCGCCAATGCTTGTTTACTCCATAGTGGGTAGTTTTCTTGTTTCAATTTGAGGGTGATGAAGCTGCTAACATTATGTGAAAGGGAATTCATATTGGATTGCTCACAATGGCTCTGATACGATATGAAAAGTAGTAAATGGAAATGATTTTTTATTAAACGTGAGCAATACTTCACAATCATGCATTACATCGTATTTATACTAAGCATAAGATAGAATCCATCTTATTAAGCAGATAATCACTCTGATTGTGATTGAGATGCTCTAAATCAATCTTAATCACTGGCTATCTCTAACATTAATGAGGACAATTGCATACTTCCTTATATATCCCACCAACCTTATCTCTCTACGATTTCCTCTTCTTGCTCTATTTTTTTTGCCTTGATTGGGATGAGTTATAGTAGCAGATCGCGTATACGTCATTATTACAATATTACAATTTTTGGTGTGAAAATTTATATATACATGTGCTCAAATATCACATGTGTTCATATATATATATATATAATATATATATAATTTGCTATGATATCCACTTATCGTGACAACCACTGTTACCAGCGTAAACAAATCTCTCGATTTTATGCTTTCTTTCAATTTTTCGACGCCACCATCACCTCCGTCGACAGTCTAAGATATGTTTCCATCTAAATTGCCATCTCCGACACATTGATTTTTAAGAGAATTCATAATCTCAATATGCTGACCATATAATGAAAGTGTGCTACGGAAGTGCAGGTTTTAACTTTTCTTTGTTCGGCTTACAATAACTTACCAACTAACCTCATTTATATCTTACCTCGTCCCTTACGTTAAGAAATATCCCTCCGTCCCATTATCTTTATCACGTATATTGATCGGCACGCAAATTAAGATAGTATTACTATAATAATATAGTACAATGAAAAGGTAAAAAAGTGTATTTTTTGACACGTCTTTTAAGAATATTTAATATTATTATATTGATTGTTTGTGATAGTTTTGCTAATTAAGGAAATGTGATAAAATTATTGGGACGCACAAAATGGAAAAATGTGATAAAATTAGCGGGACGGAGGGAGTATATTTTTTGTTCGCCAAAAACCGATCACGACAAAAGAGAAGAAGAGTGTAGGGATTAGCCACAATTCTAGCCCAAACTCAATCTCATATAAGTTTGTGAGGTTTCTCTCTAAAACCTGCGAGGTAAAAGCTAAATACTTTGGGTTAGCAACAACGTATGAAGGGACGTGGGCTAAAGTAGTTACAATAGGAATACTTTTCCATCGCTAGGCAAAAGGCAACTGATAGATAATCAGCTGATATATATCGACACACATATCGGCATTGAGTTTTAGAACAAAACAGATAGAAAATCAGATTGATCGCAATGTATCGACGAGTGTCTAAATGGGATTTTAATCTTGTATCGGAAGAGATTATTAGGACCATGTGATTTCTAAACACTCAAAATGATCCAACGAATGATTTGTTGTTCTCCGTGGATGTAGTCAGTAGTCTCCAATCATCTAGGAATTTGAGACGAACCACATATTTCTTGTATTTTTGATTCGTCTATGCTTCACTTGTGGGTCGTATAAATCATCAATTGGCCTGAGTCGGTCGTCTAGTCCCAGAAATACTAACACATGAAGTCATCCCACAAACTGATGTGAAAAATGAATCGAGCTGCCCAGTTAATTCGACGACCCAATTTGAATGTAATTCATGTTTTGATTTTTTAAAATTTTGTAAATGTTAAAAAAAAAAATTTCAATATGAGCCAAAAGAAATAAAATCTAGTTGAGTTTGAGCGCAGTGTAAACTTTCGAAGTAGATTCTGTTAGGATATGCGTAAATTCCCGATAATTATTTTCTTGAAGATGACGTAATAATAGAAGAGATGAATAATAAATTTAGACAGTGAACACGAGATTTACGTGGTTCGGTCAGAATGACCTACGTCCACGGGCCGAAGGGTAGAACTTCTTTATTATGTGGAGAGATTACAGACACGTATACTGACGTGATACAAAAGCAGCTACACAACTAGGAGTAAGCTACAGTGAAAATGATCGGAGACGAGAGATCCTGCTATTGTGGTAGTGTTTCTTCTTCATCAAATAATGCCTATTTATAGGAGATGGATCGCCTTGATATGCCATCTGAACACATGATGTGAACTTAAGAAAATTATGGCAGTTGCATTTCTTGATTTGGCAGCCATGTGAAAAATTTGCAAAACCCACTTCCTCTGACTTGAGGTTGGACGGTGACAAAAGGTCACTATCAACAAATCTCCACATTGACCTTTGGTAGGTTGATAACTCCACCTTAATTAGTTATACATTTATCTCCCTCCGACCTTAGCCCCAACGGGCTAGTTCACCACCTTTGAAACTGGAAGAGCCTTTGTAAACATGTCTGCAGGATTATCCTTCGTGTTAATCTTCTTGATAAACACCTTCGTATCTGCAATGATATCACGAATAAAATGATACTTGAAATCAATATGTTAGTCCTTTCGTGATACATCTGATCCTTGGTCAAATGAATTGCACTTTGACTATCACAAAAAATCGTAATAACTCCCTGATTCTGGTTAATTCGCTGAATAACCCCATCGACCATAATGCTTCCTTGATCGCGTCAGTAACCGCCATGTATTCCGCTTCAGTAGTAGATAACGCCACTACGTGCTGTAGAGTAGCTTTCCAGCAAACTGCACAACCTCCAATAGAAAATACATAATCAGTAAGATATCGTCGTTTATCGAGATAACCTGCGTAGTCTGAATCAACGAAGTCAACGAGAGTATCACTACCAAACTCCAAACAAAAGCTTAGAGTACCCTTCAAGTATATCAGAATTCACTTTACTGCTTGTCAGTGTTCTTTCCCTGGATTAGCCATATACCTGCTAACAACACTAACAGCCTGTGAAATATCAGAACGTGTACATACCATTGCGTACATAATACTGCCGACTGCACTCGAGTAGGGAACTCGTGCCATATACCATCTGATGATGGTGACTGAGCAGCACATAGCCTAAAATGGCTAGCAAGAGGAGTGCTGACTGGTTTGGCATCGTTCATGCCAAATCTCTCCAAAACCTTTCTGATGTAACTTTCTTAGGTCAGGTGTAACTTACAGCTCCTCTATCACGTCTAATCTACATACCAAGAATCTTCTTAGCTGCTCCTAAATCCTTCATTTCAAATTCACCGTTTAATGAGGCCTTCAACTGGTGAATTTCTGCAAGATTCTTCGCCGCGATGAGCATGTCATCAATATATAACAATAGATAAATGAACGAACTGTCATTTAACTTCCGGAAGTAAACACAACTATCATACTTGCTCCTGGAGAAACCATGACCCAACATGAAAGAATCAAATCGGTTGTGCCACTGTCTTGGAGACTGCTTTAATCCGTATAAGGATTTCTTCAGTAAACAAACCTGGTCTTCTTTTCCTTCAACTATGAAGCCTTCAGGTTGCTTCATATAAATATGTTCATCTAAATCGCCATGTAAGAACGCCGTCTTGACGTCAAGCTGGTCTAACTCCGAATCATACATGGCAACGAATGCAAGTAATACATTAATAGAGCTATGTCTAACGACATGTGAGAATACATCATTAAAATCAACACTTTGTACCTGATTATAGCCTTTCAAGACTAATCTTGCCTTATACCTTGCATCGTCAGAACCAGATAAACATTTTTTTTGAATACCCACTTACATCCGACTATTTTCTTTTTCTTCAGTGGCGGCACAAGAATCCATGTACCATTCTTGTGCAGAGACTCCATTTCTTCATTCATCGCTACCAGCCATTTATCAGAATTTACATCATTTATTGCCTCCGAATAGGTAGAAGGTTCGCCGCCTCCACCTGTTTCTTGTGCCACTGATAAAGCATAGAAAACTAAATTCATGTACCGGCGTGGTTGTCGAATCTCCCGTCTCTCCCTATCTTTGGCTATAGAATATTCCTGATTGGTGCTTTCATCTTCAACAGGATCTGAATCAAGTTCTGGATCATCCTCTTGATTTGCTGAACTCGTAGCAGGATCATCTGAAAAATCATTGCTGATCTCGAGCTCCGCCTTGTTCTGGACACTATCCTTCTTTTCTTGAATAGAAGAATTAGTAGACTCTTTTGAAGGATGTAACATAGAAGACTCGTCAAATGTAATATCTCTGCTAATTATAAATTTGGGCTACTTGGGATTAGGATTATATAATATATATCCTTTCGCCCCTGAAGCGTAACAGAGAAAAACCCTTTTCTTAGCTCTAGGCTCTAACTTTCCCTCGTTTACGTGCATATAAGCTGGGCACCCAAATAATCGTAAGTTGGAGTAATCAGCAGGAGTACCTGGCAATACTTCATCAGGAGTCTTGAAGTTGATCGGTGAACACGGTGAGCGGTTGACAATATAACATGCTGCAGCGATAGCTTCAGCCCACAATTCATTTGTCAACCCAGCGTTGGAGATCATACATCGATCTCTATCAAAAAGTGTCTGGTTCATGCGCGCGGCAACACCATTTTGTTGAGGCATCATTCGAACAATGTGATGTCGAGCAATTCTTTCATTCTTGCAAAATTCGTTGAACTCGCTTCCGCAAAATTCTAAGCCATTATCTGTCCGCAACTGCTTGATCTATTTTCCTGCCTACTTTTCCATTGTTTAAATGTTAGGAAAACATCACTTTTCTGCTTAAGAAAATAGACCCAGACTTTCCTTGAAAATCATCAATGAAAGTCAACATGTATCTTGCATCACCTTTGGACGGAACACGAGAAGGACCCCATTCATCAGAATGAATATAGTCCAAAGTACCTTTCGCCATGTGGACAACTGGCAAATTGAAGTTGACTCGTTTCGTTTCCCAAAAATACAATGTTCGCAAAAGTCCATCTTACCAGTACTTTGATCGCAAAGTAGGCCCTGCTTGCTTAAAATCGTCAAGCCCTTTTCTCTCATGTGCCCAAGTCGCATATGCCATAATCTCGTGGTATCAACCTCCGGGGATGTCGAAATTGCAGCGGAACCTGTAACAGTAGTTCCCTGCAAAATATATAAATTTTCAGACCTGTAAGCTTTCATCACGACAAGGGCACCTCTGTCAATTTTCAAAACTCCACCTTCACCTAAGAACTTGCACCCTTGAGATTCAAGCGTGTCTAAGGAGATAAGATTTCTCTTCATATCTGGAACGTGTCTGACTTCTGTGAGCGTTCGGATGATTCCATCGAACATCTTGATCTGAACTGTGCCTTTACCAACTACTTTACACGGAACATCATTTCCCATTAAAACATATCCACCATCGAATTTTTCATATGTGGAAAAACAATCTCGACTCCGACTTATGTGGTAAGAACAACCCGAATCTAAGATCCACTCATTATCAGACCTAACAATATTTGCAGTTGCTACAAAAATAGTTCCATCGCTCTCATCAGCAACTAAACTAGCTTCGACGGGTTTACTAAATTGGAATATTTTTCTCCTTATTTTTTAATTTGGGCCTTCCTCAATGCTAGGTTTTTTTATGAGTAGGAGAGAGAAAAAACCTGTAAAATAGAGGTTTTTTGCATTGTGAGGTGTTGTAGGTTTTTTGAGAGGTTTAGTAGAATAAACCTGGGTTTTTTGGGTGTGCGTGTCAGCTTTTAATATATATTTATAAAAGAATATGAGAAAATAGATATTGGAAATAAAATTAATATATAAATAATACATTATGTGATGTGATGGTTTTTTAATACTTTATCCAATATTAATATTTGTTTATTAGTATTTATTAATTTATTTATTTTTTACGAATAAAATTTTAATGTGTTAAAATTATTTCTTTTATATTTCAAATAAATAATATTTTTTATTATGTAACGAATTTTTTTATTAAATATAAAAAATTAAATAATATGAAAATAATTATTTATAAATTATTTCGAAAATTAGATAAATAAAAATTGGTTAATTAAATAAAATTAAATGAAATTAAAGAGATCCCCAAAAACCCTACTTTTTGGGTTTTGTGGTTGGGGAGAAATTTTGTTTTGGAGGTAGAGGTTTTTTACTTTTGAGGTGGCGCTGACGTGGCACACAAAATAACCTACCTTTTTGGGTTAGCATTGAGGAAGGCCTTAAAACAGTCAGCTTTGATGTGACCTTTTTTCTTGTAAAAATTACAGACTTTATTCATGTACCTGAATTTTGACCTTTCTTTAGATATGCTACTTTCAGCGTCTCTATGTTCTGGTCTTCCCCGTGCAAACAGACCTTCTGCCTGGCTACCACTTGTTTCTCCCGTAATATCCCTTTCTATCTGTTCTTTTGATTGTAACGCAGATTTGACACTGGAATATGATATTGTATCTTTTCCGTATATAATAGTGTCACGAAAATGCTTTAAAGACGAGGGAAGGAACACAACAATATTATGGCCTGATCTTCGTCCGTCACTTTGACTTCTACGTTCGCTAAATCAATAATGATTGAACCGAATTTATCGAGATGCGAAAGAATAGAAGTACCTTCCGTAATTTTCATATTGTATAGCTTCTGCTTTAAATAAAGCCGATTCTCCTTAATCTTCTTCAAGTAGATAGCTTTTAACCAGTGACGGATCCAGGACTTGGTATTCGGGGGGTCGAAAATCATATAGTACAAAATAATATCAGTTCCGTTGAAAATCATTCTCATGTCACTTTTTATCACGAAAACTTTTCTAACGTTTGTTTTTCAAATTTTATAATCATGCTCCGTAAATATATAATCATCCGTTTTACTACCAATTGGAGATAAAAAGCGCTGTAAATAAAATGCATCATCTTTAAATGCACTATATTAAAGCCAAGAAAATTGATTGTACTATGTTTCTCTAATTTTGAATTCCGGACCCACCGAAATTTCGCCAAGAATCCATCATACGGAGAAAAATATCATGACAAAGCTTTAAAGTGGAAGGTCCCCAGTAGTCTCACTTCGCATAATTTCCTTTGCTCGGTCATTTCTACAACGGATATCACGTGTATTCACTTATGAATCAATCTGTTTAGATTTCTTCTCAAAATTTGGTTTGATTGAAGCGTCCCTGTATAGTAGACAAATAATATAATTATTATAAGAATAAGTTAAGAAAGTAGAATGCTTAAAAAGTTTCTTTAAGTTTGACCATGCTTGCAATTGCAATTGCTTCCATGTTTTTAAGTTCTTTTATCCGTCAATTTTCAGACTTTTCTATCACATTCTAATTGTCTATAATTAATGTTTAATGAGATTAAAGAGATATCCAATTGGGTTTTATTTTATTTTAAGTGAGTCCAATAAAAAATAAGCCCAACTAAAAAGAATTCCAAATGCTAGGTTTATCTTTCTTCCTCATTCTTCCACTTTCAACGACATCGGTAAGAACCAGCGTCGTCATGGAGGACTCCACTCAGCCCTACCATACCTTTCTGTTGCTGCTTTTAATGCATCCCACACACCCATGGCCGTCGTCTCCGTGGTAACTTCTTGTAAAACCTCGTATGAGAGATTTAATATAATAGCTGATCTGGCTTCTTGTCCTATTAATTAAATTGATCGTCTTTCATTTCGGTTGGTTTCTTCTTTGCGCCTTCAAGCGCCACCTCACAACCGTCATGAATGAGTATGGCCTCCATCTTGAGACTCCACATTGCAAAGTTGACATTTCTGTTGAACTTTTCAATTGACATTTTTGTTATCGTCATGGTGACTAAAAAATAAATCGGGGTTGACTCTGATTTAGGATATGCGAAAATTCCCGATTATTATTTGCCCAAAAAATGACGACAATAAGAGAAACACGAAAAATACATTTGGACAATGAACACGAGATTTACGTAATTCGGCCAGAATGACCTACGTCTACGGGTCCGAGGGTAGAACTTCTTTATTATGTGGAGAGATTACAGACACGTATACTGACGTGATACAAAAGCAGCTATACAATTAGGAGTAAACTACAAATGGTCTGAGACGAGAGATATTGCTGTTGTGGTAGTGTTTCTTCTTCATCAGATAATGCCTATTTATAGGAGATGGATCACCTTGATATGCCATCTGTAACACATGATGTGAACTTAAGAAAATTATGGCAGTTGCATTTCTTGATTTGGCAGCCACGCGAAAAATTTGCAAAACCCACTTCCTCTGACTTGAGGTTCGACGGTGACAAAAGGTCACTATCAACAAATGATTCTATTACTAGAAACATTCGAGAGTAAAGAAAATCAACACTCAGTATAAAAGCTAATGGGGCTAAATCTAAATAATGTACCAAATGATCAAAATATAGGAAGCAATTATTTGTTCTATTTTCAACAAATAAAAACGGGTTTTTCTCAACAAATTTAACCTGAAAGTGGTGGGTTTTTTTCTTTTTTTTTCTTTTTTTTCTTGTTTTTTTTTTTAATTTTGTGTAGTCATTATTTATTAAAGGGGCGTTTCTATATCTGGCCCCATTGAAAGTTTCCTTTTGAGTTCAGGCCCCTTTCACATTAAATATAAATTTAAGGACCAAGTCTAAATTAAATTCAAAATAAAGGACATAAACAATGATTTGACGAAAATGCCCCTAGTAGGTGTTAAATAAAGAGGTATGAATTACTGTAATTATGTTACCAGATATTATTCAAATGGTATCAATCAAAAAAACTATTTTGACGATCGATTTGCCCCAAATTTCGAGCATACTGGGCACAAAATCAATTTTGATGTGTAACCGACGATATCAATGATATTTACGTCGTCGTATTTAAGATCGGTGAGGAATAATTTGTAGAAATTCATTTACGCAAATAAGATAAATCGAGCATGTTTTTTTTGCTGAAATTAAACCTAATATGCATAAATTCGAGAGACCCATAGCTTGAAAATTACGTCGCGCCTTGGTGGTGACTCAATCGTTCGTCCATCAAGATAAACGAACTGAAAGTGAAATCGCCAGAGAAAAAGAGTTTTAATGAGTATTCTTTATGTGGTATCAGAAAGGCTTAAGTGGTATAGTTTCCGTACGTTCCGGTACAATAGTGGCATAAAGTGGTATAGTTACGATAAGAAGCATTACTCGAACTGATACGAGATATTATTCTAATTTAGTATTAATTTTATATGATGTGGTATACAAGAGCCGTAACGTGGTATAGAAACGAAAACGTTACTTGAACTGGTACGAGATATTACTTTTTCTCATTTGGTATTATCTTTGTAATATATGGTACAAGAGAAGCATTATGTGGTATAGAAGAGGCTTAAAGTTGTATAACAACGTTAACTGTTGCTTATCTCATTTGGTATTAGTTATATAAGAAGTGGTACCAAAACAGAGTGAAGTCGTAAAACAGATCGTAAAGTGGTATATTAGATACATAAAGTGGTATAGCAACGAAAACTATTACTTATTCTCAATTGGTATCAATTTTATAAGATGCGGTACGATAACAGCGTAAAGTGGTATAACAACCATAAGAAGTGGTTTCCAGATTGGAATATTTTTCATTTGGTAGGTTGTGGTACCCGTTAGGGAGGAAGTGGTACTGAATAAGCAAGTCACGCTGTTTTGGGCGGGAAAGCTGAATCTCAGTATTATTTTGGGCGGGAACTTTTGTGTAGTATAAATTGGTACCAGAAGTAGTATGATAATGGCATAAAGTGGTATGATAAACACATAAAATGGTATAATAATGGCATAAAGTGGTATCATATACGTGTTAGTTGTTTTTCCTGCAAAACTTAGTGTTTTATGACAGTACAGAAGTGGTATGATAATGGCATAAAGTGATATAACTACCATAAGAAGTGGTTTCCAGATGTTATGCAAATGGTATTAATGGAAAAGCTATTTCAACTATCGATTTACCGCAAATTTTTTACACATACTGGCATAAAATCAATTTTGATGTGTATTCGACATGTCTATGATATTTACGTCGTCAGATTTAAGATCTGTGAGGAATAGTTTCTAGAAATTAATTCAAGAATAAGATAAATCGAGCATATTTTTGGTCGAAATGAAAGCTAATATCATAAATTCGAGAGACCCATAACTTGTCGCGCCTTAGTGGTGACTCATTCGTTCGTCCCTCAAGATTAACGAATTGAAAGTGAAATCGCAAAAAAAAATATTTAAATGAGTATTCGTTATGTGGTATCAGATTGCGGTTTATGCGCTAGGGTTTCCAGTTTTTTGGTTTAGAGTATCGGATCTTAGGGTAAACTGTTTCGGGGTTACGATTAAAGGTTTATTGTCGTAAGATTTGTTCTATGATTGACGTATAATGTTGTTTAGGATACATTTGTTGTAATTCATAATGGTAAATATCAATGTGATGTAAATATAGTTGTCTACGATTTGCATTAGTATACATTTCACATAATCAAAACCTCATTACTTGACTACTTACATCATATTTGCATAAAACGTAACAAAATCAAGGAACTTCGTGGATTATACGTCAAATCATATATTTCCATGATTTTTATTCCTCCACAACCGAAAAAACAAATTTTATTTACGAAAGTATTCGATCCATTAATGTGGTACAGATAACATATTATCTAGTATCAGTACGACTTAATGTGGTATCGTTTCGTAATTTATTGCTACCAGGATAGTATAAACGGTTACCAAAATATTATCAAGTGGTATAATTTACATGTGATGTGGTATCATATAAAGATGGTGAGACCATATTCATTGACGGATCATGAAGCTTCTGGAATGTTCCTTATTTTTTATTATGAATGGAGTAGAAACTGGTACGACATTACGTTGAAGTGGTATATCTTACATGTGTCTTGGTATGGTACAAATATTGATCCATATTCATTGACGGATCATGAAGCTTCTGGAATGTTCTTTATTTTCTGTTATGAATGGCATATAAATTGGTACGAGTATAGTATAAAGTGGTATAACTTACATGAGTTTTGGTGTGGTATAAATATGACGAAATATGTTTGACGGAGCATGAAGCTTCTTGAATGATATTTTATTTTTGGTATGAATGGAGTATGAAGTGGTACAAAAATATGCTGAAGTGGTATAACTTACATGAGTTTTGGTATGGTATACATATGACGAAGCAGGTTTGAGGAGCATGAAGCTTCTGGAATGACCTTTTTTTAGTATGATTGGAGTATGAAGTGATACAAAACTATGTTAAAGTGGTATAACTTACATGTGATTTGGTATGATATAAATATGACGAAACATGTTTGACGGAGTATGAAGCTTCTGGAATGTTCTTATTTTTTGTTATGAATGAAGTATAAATTGGTACGAAACTACACTGAAGTGGTATAATTACATGTGATGTGGTACTATATAAAGCTGGAGACGGTTTGACGGCCCTTGAAGCTTCTGGAATGTTCTTATTTTTTGTTACGAATGGAGTATAAATTGGTACCAAAATATTAAGTGGTACAATTTACATGTGATGTGGTATTGTATAAAGATGGAGACGGTAATAGACCCATGAAACTTCTAGAATGTTTCTATTTTCTGTTACGAGTGGAGTATAAATTGGTATCAGAATATACTTAAGTGGTATAATTTACATATGATGTGGTATTTTATAGCTGAGACGGTAATAGGCCCATGGAGCTGAATGTTCTTATTTTTTGTTACGAATAGAGTATAAATTGTTACCAGTATATTATTAAGTGGTATGATTTACACGTGATGTGGTATGAAAACAGAACTAGTTCAAAACGCAAAAAACAGAAGCAGATCCATCATTCAAAACACCAAAAGTGCTAAACACAGTCAAACCACAAGCAGAGCCATCATTCGACGCTGTTGTTCTTCCCAGCAACTTTCTTCTCCTTCTTCCGGCCACTTTCTTGGCGATCGACGGGGTTCTTCTTCGAAATCGCAAGATTCGTCGATGAAGTGTCGAAATCGATCGGGTTTCGTCAATTAAGGGTTCAGATCGGTAGAAAATTCTTCGGATTTTCTCGATTAATGCTGGAAATTTTTAGGATTTGTGGTACTGAAAATCGATTTTAGTCTCAGCGTCGTATTACAGATTATTCTTTTAATACCACTTCAATCAGAATAAATACCACTAAAATAAATTTCACTTAATAACACGTGAAGATTTAAGTCTAAAAAGTTTGATGAAATTTCTGCAAAAAAATAAGGGTAAACAAGTCTTTTCCGCCTGAATTGGTCCTTTTTCCTAACGTAACTATTTGATGGGTCCTTCTCCCTATTTAAAATACTAAAAGGGCCTGACACCTATACCAACTTGTTAAAGGGGCCTGATATCTAGTTAACCCTTTATTAAAAGGGCTCCTGCTTATATATATTGAGGGGGCTGAGCTTAAAGAGTAAGCGGCAAAAAACTACGTTACCACACTCAGAACGCAGCCGATCAAATCAAGTAACTGAGTCTCTACGCTGGCAAAGTGTTGGATGACCTTGAATGTCGGTAGAGAAAAGCATCTTCACGTGGGTATTTAGTTTTCAAAGATGGGTGGCCACAAAGAAGCAAAATTCGGCTGCTTTATTTCCTAGTCAAAGCACGAGGTGTTTTCTAATTTTCTTCAAGTTCACATCATGTGTTCAGATGGCATATCAAGGCGATCCATCTCCTATAAATAGGCAGTGTTCGACGAAGAGAAAAATTGCCTCAGGCCATATAAACACCACAACATCGTCAGCGAGGGTTTATTCCTCGGTCACACGTCTCCGATATTTCTTGTGTAGCCTACTCCTTATATTGTTGTAGCTACTTCTGTACCACGTCAGTGTACGTGTATGTAATATCTCCACATAATAAAGAAGTTCTACCCTCCGGCCCGTGGACGTAGGTCATTCTGACCGAACCACGTAAATCTCGTGTCACTGTCCAAATTTATTTTTCGTCTCTTTTATTTATTATCGTCATTTTTTGGGCAAATAATTATCGGGGATTTCCGCACATCCTAACAAATTGGTATCAGAGCCAACCCCGATTTATTTTAGCCACCATGACGATAACAAAGATGTCAATTGAAAAGTTCGACAGAAATGTCAACTTTGCAATGTGGAGTCTCAAGATGGAGGCTATACATTCAAGACGGTTGCGAGGTGGCGCTTGAAGGCGCTAAGAAGAAACCAACCGAAATGAAGGACGATCAATTTAATGAATTGGACAAGAAAGCCAGATCGGCTATTATCTTAAATCTCTCTTACGAGGTTTTACAAGAAGTTGCCACGGAGACGACGGCCATGAGTATGTGGGATGCGCTAAAAGCGATCTACATGAAGAAGCTAAGGAGAATCGGCTTTATTTAAAGCAGAAGCTATACAGTATGAAAATGACAGAAGGTACTTCTATTCTATCGCATCTCGATAAATTCGATTCTATCATTATTGATTGGCGAACGTAGAAGTCAAAGTGACGGACGAAGATCAGGCCATAATATTGTTGTGTTCCCTTCCCTCGTCTTTAAAGCTTTTTCGTGACACCATAATCTATGGAAAAGATACGATATCGTATCCTAGTGTCAAATCCGCTTTACAATCGAAAGAACAGATAGACAGGGATATTACGGGTAAAACAAGTGGTAGCCAGGCAGAAGGCCTGTTTGCACGGGGAAGACCAGAACGAAGAGACGCTGAAAATAGCAGATCTAAAGAAAGGTCAAAATCCAGGTACAGAAATAAAGTCTGTAATTTTTGCAAGAAAAAGGGTCACATCAAAGCTGATTGTTTTAAATTAAAAAATAAGGAGAAAAATAATCAGCAATTTAATAAACCCGCCGAAGCTAGTTTAGCTGCTGATGAGAGCGATGGAACTATTTTTGTAGCAACTGCAAATATTGTTAGGTCTGATAATGAATGGATCTTAGATTCGGGGTGTTCTTACCATATAAGTCGGAGTCGAGATTGTTTTTCCACATATGAAAATTCGATGGTGGATACGTCTTAATGGGAAATGATGCTCCGTGTAAAGTTGTTGGTAAAGGCACAGTTAGGATCAAGATGTTCGACGGAATCATCCGAACGCTCACAGAAGTCAGACATGTTCCAGATATGAAGTGAAATCTTGTCTCTTTAGGCACACTTGAATCTCAAGGGTGCAGGTTCTCAGGTGAAGGTGGAGTTTTGAAGATTGCCAGAGGTGCCCTTGTCGTGATGAAAGCTTGCAGGTCTGGAAATTTATATATTTTGCAGGGAACTACTGTTACAGGTTCCGCTGCAGTTTCGACATCCCCGGAGGTTGATACCACGAGATTATGGCATATGAGACTTGGACACATGGGAGAAAAAGGCTTGACGATTTTAAGCAAGCGGGGCCTACTTTGCGGTCAAAGTACTGGTAAGGTGGCCTTTTGCGAACATTGTATATTTGGGAAGCAGAAACGAGTCAGCTTCAATTCGCCAGCAGTCCACAGGACGAAAGGTACTTTGGACTATATTCATTCTGATGTATGGGGTCCTTCTCGTGTTCCGTCCAAAGGTGGTGCAAGATATATGTTGACTTTCATTGATGATTTTTCAAGGAAAGTCTGGGTCTATTTTCTTAAGCAGAAAAGTGATGTTTTCCTAAAATTTAAAGAATGGAAAGCTTTGATTGAAAAGCAGACAGGAAAATAGATCAAGCGGTTGCGGACAGATAATGGCTTAGAATTTTGCGGAAGCGAGTTCAATGAATTCTGCAAGAATGAAGGCATTGCTCGACATCACACTGTTAGAATGACACCTCAACAAAATGGTGTTGCCGAGCGCATGAACCGAACGCTTTTAGAGAGAGCTCGATGTATGATCTCCAACGCTGGGTTGACAAATGATTTTTGGGCTGAAGCTATCGCCGCAACATGTTACATTGTCAACCGCTCACCGTGTTCACCGATCAACTTCAAGACTCCTGAGTGGTCAGGTACTCCTGCTGATTACTCCAACTTAAGAATATTTGGGTGCCCAGCTTATATGCACGTAAACGAGGGAAAGTTAGAGCCTAGAGCTAAAAAGTGTATTTTTCTCGGTTACGCTTCAGGGGTGAAAGGATATAGACTATATAATCCTGATCCCAAGTCACCCAAATTTATAATTAGCAGAGATGTTACTTTTGACGAGTCTTCTATGTTACATCCTTCAAAAGAGTGTACTAATCCTTTTAGTCAAGAAAAGAAGGATAGTGTACACAGCGAGGTGGAGCTCGAGATGAACAAAGATCCTCCAGATGATCCTACTACGAGTTCAACAGATCAGAATGAACCAGAACCTGATTCAGATCCTGTTGAAGATGAAAGCACCGAGCAGGAATATTCTATAGCCAGAGATAGACAGAGACGGGAGATTCGACTACCACAGCGGTACGTGAATTTAGTTTCGTACGCTTTATCAGTGGCGCAAGAAACAGGTGGAGGCGGCGAACCTTCTACCTATTCGGAGGCAATAAGCGATGATAATTCTGATAAGTGGTTGGTAGCGATGAATGAAGAAATGGAGTTCTCTGCACAAGAATGGTACATGGATTCTTGTGCCGCCGCCGAAGAAAAAGAAAATAGTCGGATGTAAGTGGGTCTTCAAAAAGAAAGAAGGTTTATCTGGTTCTGACGATGCAAGGTATAAGGCACGATTAGTCGCGAAAGGCAATAGTCAGGTACAAGGTGTAGATTTTAGTGATGTGTTCTCACCTGTCGTTAGACATAGCTCTATTCGTGTATTACTTGCATTCGTTGCCATGTATGATTTGGAGTTAGAACAGCTTGACGTCAAGACGGCCTTCTTACATGGTGATTTAGATGAATAGATTTATATGAAGCAACCTGAAGGCTTCATAGTTGAAGGCAAGGAAGATCAAGTTTGTTTACTGAAGAAATCCTTATACGGATTAAAGCAGTCTCCAAGACAGTGGTACAAACGTTTTGATTCTTTCATGTTGGGTCATGGTTTCTCCAGGAGCAAGTATGATAGTTGTGTTTACTTCTGGATGTTAAATGACAGTTCGTTCATTTATCTATTGTTATATGTTGATGACATGCTCATTGCGGCTACGAATCTTGCAGAAATTCACCAGTTGAAGGCCTTATTGAACGGTGAATTTGAAATGAAGGATTTAGGAGCAGCTAAGAAGATTCTTGATATGGAGATTAGACGTGATAGAGGAGCTAGTAAGTTGCACCTGACCCAGGAAAGTTACCTCAGAAAGGTTTTGGTTAGATTTGGCATGCTTGATGCCAAACCAGTCACTACTCCTCTAGCTAGCCATTTTAGGCTAATCGCTGCTCAGTCACCATCATCAGATGAGGAAGAAGCGTACATGGCACGAGTTCCCTACTCGAGTGCAGTCGACAGTATTAGGTATGGCTCTTCCAGTTTCCAAGTTTAAGCATTACTTGGACTTGATTGGTGTTTTACAATTGGTGAACTAGCCCGTTGGGGCTATGGACGGAGGGAGACAGAGATAATGAGTAAAGGTGTTATCAATTAAGGTGGAGTGATTTTCGAAATCAAGGTCAAGGTGGAGATTTGTTGGATGACCTTGAATGTCGGTAGAGAAAAGCATCTTCACGTGGGTATTTAGTTTTCAAAGATGGGTGGCCACAAAGAAGCAAAATTCGGCTGCTTTATTTCCTAGTCAAAGCACGAGGTGTTTTCTAATTTTCTTCAAGTTCACATCATGTGTTCAGATGGCATATCAAGGCGATCCATCTCCTATAAATTGGCAGGGTTCGACGAAGAGAAAAATTGCCTCAGGCCATATAAACACCACAACATCGTCAGCGAGGGTTTATTCCTCGGTCACACGTCTCCGATATTTCTTGTGTAGCTTACTCCATATATTGTTGTAGCTACTTTTGTACCACGTCAGTGTACGTGTCTGTAATATCTCCACATAATAAAGAAGTTCTACCCTCCGGCCCGTGGACGTAGGTCATTCTGACCGAACCACGTAAATCTCGTGCACTGTCCAAATTTATTTTAAGTCTTTTTTATTTATTATCGTCATTTTTCGGGCAAATAATTATCGGGGATTTCGTACATGGTATTCGTTTTTCTCTCATCGCCGACCTTGGGAAGATCGTGGTAAGTGGAATGAGACTGTAAATCAACATTAATTCATCTATTTTTTTGTTTTTCATGTAAGTTTGATCGCTCCTCGAAGCTTGATTCTCTGTTTTAATCGATTTCGAATTTACCGTTGTCGCTGTGGCTTGTATCGATTTTCTCTTCTTTATGTGAAGATTGCATGGCGGAGGGATATCTAGGGCTTTGATTGAAAATGTTCGTCGTGTGGCTGGGAACATCGTGGACGTCATCGATTATCTGTGCTGATATTGCTTTCACTTTGTTAAAATTGTTGTGCAGGTGATGGGGACTCCAAACGAACGAGAAGAGGAACTCAGAAAAGAAGTCGAGAAACTTTCTAAGGAAGTTTATGAGGTAATACCGTTCCTTAGCGTATGTTTTGCTGTGCACTGTTTATTCCGCCTTGTTTTGTGCTCGTTCTCCGCATTTGATATGTTCTTTGAATTCTGATGTGATTTTTCCGAAATTACCAACACCAATTGGTGGGTGGGCGCAGAGGTTACCCGGTAAACGTTGTTTTGTTTCTACAATCGATCAGTGAGATTAAGAAACTGTGTGTTGATTTCACACCGACGAATATCAAGTTTCCGTAGGGTGAATTCCATTTAACGGTCACAAAAAAGCAGTAGAATTAGAAACGTATTAAATCTGATTTGTGCAGCTTGACAAAAGGATCGAAGATATTGACAAGTTGCTCCCCGGTCAGAATTTGCCAAAGCAAGAGGTTACACAACAGCATGGAACGACATTTCTTGCATAAATCTCTATTGCATATCAGAAAGAAAAAAAGATTTCAACTTAACACTTTCCGTTGTGCAGGGAGAAAGCAGAGAAAGCGTTGTTGATGAGCAACGCCATGTGATGCAGATAACTCAAGAAGCTGCTCGAGCCGAAATGGCGAATGTAGTCGAAGAAATTTGAATTATTTGTGCTTTTATATTTATGTTGCATTAACCCGACCGAACATAGTTTCTGATCTTATAAACCTTCAGCTGGACAGAGTTAGTGAGCATCGGAAACTACTAGAGCAAATTGCACTGCAAAAATGCAGGTTCGATATGCCCTTGTTAATAATGAACTATTTATTTTTGGCCGATTCCTCTACCGTATCAACTTAAATGGCTTCTTTTCTTGACCTTCAATGCTTCAATTTTTTGAAATTACGTTGCTCGTGATCTTGGTCTCTTTCTTGCACCTTTTGTTCTTAAAATGAGGATTTACTCTGCTCTTGCTGCAGCTTGTTTATAAGTATTAACAAAAGCTTTTTTCAATAAAGACTGATTGCATTCAATTGTAGCTTTCTCCAATCTTGATGGCATGCTCAAAATGACCGTATGGGCTCTGTTTTTCAGAAAAATCACTACAGATGAGAAAAAAGTACTAGCAGGAACCATACTTCGATTTGCTGAACAAGACGTGAAGAAGGCTCTGCAGATCATCGCAGCTGAGAATCCCGACCTTCAGATATCGCCAGAAACCTTGGAGGTCAACATGGACAATCTGGTAAGTTTTCAGAATAATATATAAACATCCCGAAATTCTATAATTTCTAAGTTTTTATGATCTTCGAACGAATGAATATATACAGAAGTACGTCAGTCAGCTCTGCTGTTTCCTCGTTTTGCAGAGCGAATCCACACTGTGGAAACTAAAGTTCTTCGTAATCGACAAACTTCGTGCAATGGGCTTCTTTGGAAAGTAAGTAATATTGCCATGATATCCATCTCTGCACATTTTATATCGAATTGCTTTAAAATCTAAGCAATCTATCTGTGCTCGTGAATGTTGATCTCCTCCTTAGAACACTGTTTCAGTTCAGAACAGATAATACTTCTTTAACCATCCATGGCTATATACTATACCCCACCTATATTGTCATATGTTGCAACAACATACATATTCATAGTAAACATAAAAACAGCAGAATTCTGTCATGATAAAGAATTACAAGAACACAAGCCTATAAGAGAAGAAACGTGAGAATTGAAATCCATTACTTTTATTTCTTTCACATTTTGGCAAGATCGATTCCCGCCTCTTTAGCGACTGCGTCGATCCCATTCTTTTCGATGGTCTTGATGGCTTTAGTAGAGAGGCGAAGTTTGACGAAGCGTTTGCCAGCTTCCCACCATATTCTCTTGTATTGCAAGTTCACATACTGCCTTCTAATTGTCTTGTGGTTCGAGTGCGAAACTCTGTTGGCTTTGTTCGCTTTCTTACCAGTGAATGGGCATACTCTACCTGGAGAAGAAAATCACACAACATCAATGGATAGAAAGAAGCTTTCTTTTTTTCTTTTCTTTGTTCATATATAGCTCATCTTCGAATCTAGTCTAATTTCAGCAAACCTTACAAAGCCCAAGATTCTCTGCAACAAACGTACATAGAAGGAAAACATTTACAATCTTCCACGAAGCTGAAACTTTTTCCTTTTTTTTTTTTTTTTTTTTTACAGAAATAGAAGTAACAGACGAATACGCAGAAGAAGAATGAAGACAAAAGGGGAGACTTACGCGCTACGGGCTGAAGCGAAGGCCTAATTGGAGCAGAAATAGGAAGAATCAAATTTCTCTCAAGTTGGGGGATCGATAATTTGATGCCGCTCAGCTTTGAGGAGAGGAAACCGATGTCCGAAGAAGCTGTTGAGGTTTTGGCTGAGAGCCTGCGGATATTTGGAGATTTTGCTATTGCCACTCCGGCCATGGCTGGTCCTATAGCTGATGTCATCGTCAGCATTGCTGCGCAGTTATCTTTTCTCTTGTACAAAACAGTCGTCTTTCTTCCCTTCAATGGTGTCGAAGTGTCGATAAGGTAATTATTACGAGTGGATGATACACGATTTAATTTTGCGTACACATGTTTTCAGTTATTCAGTATTTCGACCTTGAAATTTCATTATTTCACACTTCAGTCCCCAAATCTATGTTATGGCATGCTTCAAGCTTCCTATTGGTGTTTGTTAAGTATAATGGAAAACTAATCACAAATTTTGGTGGGGAGATCGCGTATCCAAAGGGAAAAAAGACACACTGGCAAGCATGGTCCAGACTTTGCGTTCCTAAAGAGCATGGGGGTATTGAATTCCACGACCTGTGTCCCTCAACGAGGCACTCATTGCCAAGCAACTTTGGAGAATTCTCACAGAGCCAAGCAAGGTACTTAGGGCCAAATACTTCCCCAAGGGCGGCCTAATGACAAAATCGGTATCAGCTAATTCGTCTTGGTTATGGAAAGGATGGATGGAGGTTAGATACGTCCTAAAAATGGGTCTAAGATTCCAAGTTAGAAATTGTACATCCATTAAAATCTGAGAATTTCCTTGGATGCACAACATCCCAGGTTTTTTCCCATCCCCGCTTCATCCTTCTACTCAAAACCTGATTTGGGTTAGAGATCTCTTGACCAGTGGGGTGTTTGGGACTTCTGTACAAACTTTTGGTGTTGTGAGATTTCACACTATCTTCTTTGGAAAAAGAAAAGAGAAAGACTGAACTTTGTCGGCGCGGTGCTTATTAAAGAAAATGTTCTGTTTTTTTTGTTTGTGTATCTATTTATTTTATCATTCTTATACTTTATAGAAGTATGTACAAAACTTTGCCCTATTTTCTGTTGCAAGTTCTTTGTATGACTGATGCCTTGGCTGGGCTAAAATGTTCAAAATTCCTGCCAACCTTCCTACCGACGTGGGAAACAACCCAACTCTGCAGAAATATGCTTTTTTCCATAAACATTTCTATTGCATCATTGTGTCCTAATATCATCCATGTTTGTAATAACTTGCTTGCACAATACAATACTATAACCTGAATCTGATCTTTCCTAATGTATTCCATACAAACTAAACTATACAATACTAATACCTTAACTTTCTTTACGCTTTCGACTGCCGACGAAGAGGGCTTCGACAATGCAGCATCGAAGCAACGATGGCAAAAGCCTGCAAATTCGATAAACCCGACTGAAAATGGAGACAGTACAATCCCTCGCCGACGTTCTCCATTTTCAGCATTGATAGGTCTCCTTTCGATCCCTACAATAAAAACGTAACCTTTCACTCGATATACTAAGGAATTAAAAAAAAGGGCAAATTGTGTTACAACCCACACGTGGTTATACTAAAATTCACGTTGCTATCTTATACTTTTTTAAATGCTGGAAACTTCGCGCTTCGCTAACTTAGCACCATACCCCGCAATTAGGGGGTGTAATGATAAAGAGCGCATGGTTAGGTAAATCACGAAGGGTTTCTATGCAATTTTCAAATCATAGGGGTTTTAGTGCATTTTGGTTAAACCACATGGGAAATTAAGCATTTTAGCCAAAAAAACAAAACAAGGCCCGAAAGAAAATAAAGCAAAATACCTGAAGAAAGAGTTCAACAGACGAAGAATCTGAGCCGTTCGATCTAACGTCGAGAATCGTTAGGGGGCACCCAATATCCCAACCGCCGCAGTCGCACGATCCGCCGTGGGCCCACCTCTCGACGAGGCTTGAAGGCCCGTCGTTCCTCGGCCCGCCGTGAACGCCCGCGGGTATTATTACAGTTGCGCTCTTCATTGGAGAATCGTAAGAATTTTTCCGACTCATTCTTTTAAGAAACTTCAATCCCCATCCGCCGTTTTCGTCGACGAGCGCTTCTCTTACTACGATGGCAGCTAATTCGAGATTGTGAGGAGGAGAATTATGGCGATCTTCGGGCGTAAGTGGGTCCCACTGGACGTCTTCGAAAAAGGTGGCGCTCGAACCTTCGAACTTGGATATTGATCGTCGCATGTATGAGCGGCTCGACTTGAAAGCGTTCGCCACCTTTCTCGATAATAATCGCCTGTGCTTCTTACTGCTGTTTTCCGGCATTCGCAATTCTTCTAAAGGGTAATCATCGCTTCGAATAGTTAGGACGAATTTTGTCTCCAATGTTTCAGCGTCGTCATTACAATCGACCTCCATTTCGCCTATGGTTTCGAAATCGAGCCCTTTTTTCCTCGACTGAAAAGCGTAGAATTGCTTCGTGAATTTCCCGTCTGGAGATTCTTGCCTCGAAAGGTCAGCGAACAACACCTCATTCTTACACTCCAATACGAGGTGGGGCAGCCCATTATTACCATCAAACTTTAGCATGCCTTGAAATGGATAAATCGAAGCTGAAGATAAAGAAGATGTGTTATTTGAGTTAGAGCTCGAATAAGAAACGAGCCTTTTATGCGTCGGTTGAGATACATAACTACGATCGACGAACTCTTCCGAAGAACCTGCGAATTCGGCGTTAACTCTTTCGCTGGCTTCGAGCATAGTTTTCTTCCCAAATTGTCGAAGTAGAGAGCTCTGTAAGATGCTTATCATACTCGGGCTGTAAGAAACTGTGCTAAAAGTACAGTCTTCGATTCTTGGAAGGCTACTGAGATCGTAGGGCTGTAAAGAATCGACTTTGGGGACGAATTTCCAAGACGATGATCTTATTGCGTAACTGCGAATCAGTTGAAGGCAGAACACAGCATATTTTTCGTCGGAGGTTGCAATATGCTTCGGTATAGAGCCGCTGAAACCTCGACGAACGCTGAGAACTAACAAATCTGATCTACTTACGTTGGATATATGATCTACCTCTTCACTTTCTGATTCTAAATCTTCGACAGCATATGGTACTACGCTTACCTCTTTATTACCATCGTTCTCCATTTCAGATTGGGAAGAGTGTGAATCTCTTGCAAGTGCTGATGATTGGCAGTTTCTTTGCATAGATTAAGGATCATTTCCCTTGAAAAAAAAAAAGAGCTTCGTTCGGACAAATCCACGAACAATTTGCATACATTTTTCTATCACAATCTCACAGCTTCTCTTACACTTGAATTTGGCAACATGCGCTGCTTTCAGATTGACAACCTTAAAAAAGACAAGAAAGTGGATTAATATGTCAGATAGATTCTAATAGCAAACGACCCTAATAGCAAACCAAATTAATGGAACAGAAAGCTGCAAACGTTTTTGTCAAGAACTGAATAACGAACTAATACCCAGAAACTAACAAGCACGGCCAAACAAAGAGGAGCTCAATGTCTGAGAAATACAAATCAATTTTTCCCTCGAAAATTAAATCTAAAAAACCCCAGAAAAAAAATCATACTGTACTGTACTGTAAGCTTAAAGCGAAGACTCAAAGCAAAAGAGCACATGGGTTTGCAATGAAAGAAACGAAGAGGATAAGAGAAAAACTTTACCAACTTCTTTGAACTTTGAGACTCGGATGAACTTTCTCAGTATAAAGCTTGACTTCTTTGGTTTGGTAAATGGTAATTTAGTTTCTTTTCATGGTAGGTCCCACTTAAGACAAATTAGTACCTACCTACGAAGAGCGCCGGCATAACAGAGACTTTTAGCTTCAATAATAGCTGGATGCATAATATTTTTTTTTATATATTACTTAGTATTTGTGGAACATCCTACAAAGTTAATTATTATTAAATAGTTTTATAATTAATATATTACAACCATTATTTTCAAACGCGTATAGCGCGACGCGTTGCATTTTGATTACAATAACGTGTAGCGCAAAAAGCATAGCGCATTACGGGAGTATTGAGAGCAATGTATTTATAACCAGTGTTTTAAAATGCGCATAGCGCAACACGTCGCGTTTTGGTTCAGATAGCGCGTGCCGTAAATAGCGTAGCGTATTGCGTGAGTATTTCGGACAAACCATTTATTACGTTAAGAAACATAATTTATATCAAATTATTAACCGCACATTATTCAGTAAGCTTTATATGAAATTTGGGTTCAATAATATATGTAAAATCTAATAGTATATCTCTCCAAGAAAATATACATAAAAATATATTAACACAATTATGTATATGAAATTTAATAGAATTTTTAAATATAAATCATGCTCCAGCATTAAACAAATATTGAAAATGTAACTAATAAAATTTTAAGTAATATAGACTTAAAAAATGTAGTATTTAGAAATGATTCTTATGAATATCGAAGAATATAAGATATGCATGTCATTTTGATCATTGTTAAACAAAGAATAAATTAAATAAATTTATATGTTTTTATCACTTTAATTTTTATTAAATAATTGTTTTTTTATGTTTTGGTTGAAGTAATTAAAAAGTCACGGAAATTATAAAACTAAATAAAGTTATTAGTCAAATCAAACATTTCACATCACAATACCATCTCTAATGACCGGCTCTACGCTATTTTTACCACGCATCGCGTTTTCAAATTAATGTACGCTAAAGCGCGCTATAAAGCGCGTGACACTACGCCTGTTTAAACAATGTTTATAATACACAAAAAAATATAATATATGACAACACAATTAAAACAAACCATTTTGAACCTTATAAACATTTTTAAAAATTAAATGACATCGAAATCGAAGCTATTTGTATATTCAACTTCAACATTTAGCGTCGTTGAGTACAAATTTATTTTCGTCTATACTTTTAACTAATAATTTATTTTTTAAATAATTAAATCTTTTTTTATATGAGACTAATATAAACCTATTTTGAAAAATTACGTCAAAAGATAAAATAATCAATATCGTAAGTGTACTATTAAATTTCATTGTTCTTCTAAATAACTATCCATACATATAATAATTAACCAATTATATAATTGACAAAGCCACTCTTTACCACTATATATTGAGCTTTCTGATATGTCTTGGAAACATTGGCGTAAATTTGTTAATATTTAAATTGACTTATTCTTTTTGTGATAAATTAGGAATAATTTTCCCGTGGATAGTGGAAGACTTGTGGATATAAATTGGTTAATATTTTCAATTGTACTTTAACTATATTATACAATTCATCGATGTATTACTTTTCAATAATTAGCCTTAACACGGACCACGTTATTACTGATAAGTTTACTAATTACATACTTGATTTTGATCAAAGCGCGAGTAAGTAAACGTAGTATACGTTATTCGTGAAAAAACGAATATTACATACGCGTTGACGCGAGCCACAACACGCTATATCGCTACGTAGCGCACTATAACGCGCTTTTTAAAACAATGACTACAAATAGATTTGGTAGTTATGATGCGGTTATGGAAGATACGAGAGTTTACTAAGTCTTTTTTAATAGATCTAGAAAAAAAAAATATGATTGGTTATTTGAACGGTCCTAGCTCTCACTCTAGTATAAAAGAATAGATATACCATATATGTAGACCAACCCATAATAGCTGAATTAATACTACCTAGGTTTGTGGAGTTTATTTAATAGAGGGTCCATTCAATGATGAATTTTGAATAGCTAATTATAAGTGGGCTTATTGTTGGGCTTTAAGTGGACATCTGTATTACAAATACTCTGAATATAGAGATAGGTTTAGTTCACTCCATATTTCGTTTAGGTTTTCATCTCTTCGGTTTCTCTTTTTCCTTTTACAATCTCGTTCATCAGTTACAATCTCGTTCATCAGTTTCATCTCTTCGGTTTCTCTTTTTCCTTTTACAATCTCGTTCATCAGTTACATTACGCCGCACAATGCAAGTGTGTTATTGAACGCGAAGATTAAGATTCTCGTTCATCCCGTTTTTTTGTCATTCCCACAGACGGCGCCAATTGATTCGTTTTAGAAAAAAAAAACGGTGAGTTTTTGCTTATTAAACGCATCAATTGACATCGTATGTGGAACTGACAAAAAAATTAATATGAGAATGATGTGAGTAAGGTATTTGGTCGTCGAAGGGGTCACCAGTGTCGGAGGGATCCGATATTTTATATGATTAAAATACCCTATTTATATTATTACAATATATAAAATAATAGAATATTTAAATATTTAAGCTTATTTATATATCCGCGGGGACGGGGATGGGCATGAGGTCTGAGGATTAGATCTCCACTCCGAACTTACCCCGTTTCGGTATCGCTATATGTGTCTTTCAGTTTTATTCTTTCACTTCAATATCGAAATATATATAATATATATATTATTTATATATAAAGGCCATCAAGCCGGAAATATTCATTAACTTTGTCATTACTCGAGTTGATAATTGGTGCAACACGTCCATTCTTTTGTGTATTTTGGTAATGTAAAGTTGAGTCGTTTTACGTATTTTTATCTTGATTTTTGCTCGAGATAATATGTCCACATGCAGAGATTTGAACGAATATATTTCATATAACGTCTGAAGACAAAAGAACCATACATCTCAAAAGTTTAAACCTAGTTTAATTTACTATTTGGTAAACCTACATTTTATGTCATGATATGCAAGCTTGGTTTGTGTTTGAAAATTTTAGAAGATTTGTAATTAGGATGGCAACGGCCCGGGTCCGAACCGGGTTTGGCAAGACTCGGGACCCGCTCCATTTATTTTTTACTGGACCCGTTACCCGACCCGACCCGACCCGGCTCGTGGAAAACATGCCCCGCCCCGCCCCGAGACCCGTAATAATCAGGTCAGACCCCCCGACCCGCCTAAATGTAATAATTTTGCTGCATTTGTCTCGAGACCACAGCTTTTTAATTTTGAAACAACAATTTTTTTGCCCAATCCAAATACATAATAAAAACCAAGTGATAGACAAAATTATTCATCAACCAACATAGATCTATAAAATTAGGGAATCCCCAAACGTCGAAGCAGATTAGGATGAAAAAGCACAAATCGAAGCAGATTAGGATGAAAAAAGGATGGTTCGAAGAAGATTATGTCTAAAACGTTGAAGCAAGCTTAATTGTCCCAAATTACTTACTTGAGTTGGTCTGGCCGTTGATGTTTATGTGGCATGTAGTGTCACTGGTGGTGGTGGCTAATGGTGTCGCAGATGGCGGTTGGGGCTGATGGTGTCGCAGTTGAGTGTTGGTGATGTCGCAGATGGTGGCCGATGGTGGTGGCTAACGGTGTCGCAGCTGATGGCGGGGGCCGATAGTGTCACAAGTGAGGAGTGAGGGGGGTGGTGTCGCTGGTGAAGTGAGGACAACTGATTAGAAAACCAAACGCAAACCCTAATTTGAGTTACATATAATATATAATATACAAACCCTAATTCGGGCCGGGTTGCCTAGACCCTAATTCGGGCCGGGTTGCCTAGACCCGCGACCCACCCCAGACCCGGCCGGGTAGAAGAATTCAAATCCGTTACCCGCTCAATACCCAATTATTTTAAAATACCCGGCCCATTAGGGGCGGGTTCGGACCCGCCCCATTGCCATCCCTATTTGTAATGGTATGACTATGAGATATAAAAAATTCCTCTAACTTTTATAATTTATGTCACGTTATTGGGTTTTAGAGCTTATTGGGCCATCGGGCCAAATATGGGTAATACACCAATGAACAAGAGTTGCAAAAGTTAATTAAATCGGGAAGTTATTGGTTGTCGAAACTAAAACCCGTTGAAAGATTACTGATCTACGTTTCGAGGAGAATCTAACGAATATTAATACGCTCAAAAATCGAGTTCGGCTGAAGTTAAATTTTGAAGTTAACCCAATTAAAGTGCAGTGTTTTAAGTGTGGGGAATTTGTCCCACGTTGGTTAGATATTAAGAAAATCTTCACTATAAATATAGAAAACTTGTGAGTTTATTCAAAAAGGTTTGCCTAGTGAATGGGATTAAGAAAGTTAGGTGGGTTTTGGCCCAAACGATAGCCCTGATGCGACGAGTTGCCTCGCACAGACGAGCACCGAGCATCGAGCACGTGCCAAAGCACAATGGGCATTTTGAGGTGCACACTTCGGACGATGCATCAGAGCGAGGAGTATTGAGGAGCTTAAATATATGCTCCGGTGGAGCGGCGACGGCGACGGTGATGTCACTGGTGACGTGGCGGTCTCGATGACGTGGCAAGTATAGCCGACGTGTCAGATGACACGTGTGAAGGTAAAGACACATGGCGCTAACACAACACTGACTGAACTCTCGGTGGGACGAGTCATCGGTGGGTCGAATCGGCGCACTAGGATGTCGGTGGGTCAAGAATCTTTAATTTGATGGAGCAATTACACGCCTCGACTAGCCATTTCTAGACGAAGTTCCGACGTTCCATCTGCCGCCGACCAAACCGCAACCGAGAACCAACACATCACGTTTTAGATCACTTGAAGCAGTAATTTACACTACATATGATGATGATATTAATAATATGAGACAAATAGCCATCTACATATTCTTGTAAACCATAAACTACTTAACTTATCGACATTAATTTGTTGGCGTGGAAGAGGATCCAGTTGAGTAGTAAACCGCAGCTAATATTTGAGCAAATGACACCGAGATTTTTTACGTGGAAAACCCCCAAACAAATCGGGGTAAAAACCACGGGCAAGGAAGAAGAATCCACTATAGAGGAAAAATATAGGAGTTACAACCTCTCAATCTATAAAGGAGAAAACCCTCAATATCTCTCTTTATAGTCGAAGAAAATACCCGACAAACTCTCTATATTATTTCTCTCTACGTTTTCTCTCTTTCTGTGTGTTTTACTTCTGATGCTTCGTAGCCTATTTATAGGGAAAACCCTCAAGCAATAATAATGTGAACGAAAAGAAAAGTTGCACCTTTGACTAATATTGACCACGTGAGAAACCAATTAATTTGTTCTTCTTTTGACTACGGCTCCCAAGAAGCAAAATCCATTTTTTTATTTCTTCAGCCATTAATTCTAACAATATTCCACTTGAAGATTTGATCGAGCATCAATCAGATATTCACACCATTCTTTCTCCCTTGCCTTTCATGTTGCTTACGTTTCCGCTAGGCCACTCGAGGAAAGATACCAAATGAACTTGTCAGTGTTGACCGCCTTCGTCAGGAAATCTGCTAGGTTATCTTTCGTATGAATTTTCTGCATATCAACCGTGCCCTCTTCCACTTTCTCTCGAACGAAGTGATACTGGATTCGTATGTGCTTTGACCTAGAATGAAATGGATTCCTTGCGGGATGCAATGCACTCGGACTGTCACAGAACACAAGCATATTCTCCTGTCCGTGCCCGAGTTCCTCCATGATCATTTTCAACCATACCGCCTCTTTACTTGCCTGCGTAACTGCAACATATTCAGCTTCAGTTGTTGATGTTGCAACAATGGACTGAAGTTTCAATACCCAGCTTACGGCTCCGCCAGTAAGAGTAAACACATACCCCGTGGTATATTTACTTTTATCAAGATCACCTGCATAATCAGAGTCAACATACCCTCTGACAGTAAAGTCTGCTCCCCCGTAACATCATGCAACATCTGAGGTTCCTCTGATATATTGTAGGATCCTCTCCACCACGCTCCAATGCTCTTTGCCCGGATTCGCCATGTACCGACTCATTACTCCCACAGCATGTGCAATGTCAGGCCGTGTACAAATCATCGCGAACATAAGACTTCCCACCGCTAATGTAAACGGTACTCGAGACATCTCCATCCTTCCCTCTTCGCTGCTAGGACTCATACTCGAGGATAATTAGAAATTAACAAGAAGTGGACTCATATTCAAGCGTCGCAAGACCTTCCTCAGATAATTCTTCTCCGAAAGCCAAATCTTCCTACTGTCTCGGTAAATTTGCATCCATAGAATCTTGTTTTCCGATTCCATGTCCTTCATTTCAAATTCCCTAGCCAACTGTGTCTTGAGTTCTTCAACACGATCTTTGTTGGGGCCTGCTACCAACATGTCATCAACATACAACAGTAATATGATAAAATCATTTTCACCAAACATCTTGAAATATGCACAAGGGTCTGCGTTCAATCTGTTGTATCCAAGGCTCATGATGAAGGAATCAAATCTCTTATACCAATATCTCGCGCCTGTCTGAGACCATATAGAGATTTGTTCAACCTGCAAACCAAGTTCCGTTTTTCTTTGTCTTCAAAACCTTTCGGTTGGAGCATATAAATCTCTTCTTCAAGATGTCCATGAAGAAAAGCCGTCTTAACATCTAGTTGCTTTAGATGTAGATCAAATGTAGCACACGTCACTATGAGTACCCGAACAGTCGTCAGTCGAACCACTGGTGAGAATATCTCATTGAAGTCAATACCTTCTTTCTAAGCATAGCCTTTAACCACCAGTCGTACACGAAACCGCTCTACTTGATCATTGCGGTTCCGCTTAATTTTAAATACCCATTTATTGCCGATTGCCTTTCTTTCCTGAGGTAGTGGCACCACCTCCCAAGTCTTATTTTTCCGTAGAGCTTCCATTTCTTCTTTCAATTGCCGCCAACCACTGATCTGCTCTGAATTGTTCAGTGCTTCTTGAAGAGTTGATGGCTCCCCATCATCAGTTAGAAGACAGTACGCAACGTACTGTCCATATCCTAATCTTTATGCCAGGATGGTGCGGCTCTTTTGCATGTGCCTCTTCTAAGTTCTGGCTCTGAAGATTCGATTGGCTCTTCCTCGTGTTCTGATACTGCTTCAGAAGAATCTTGTTCCATGGACTTCCTTTTCACCTGAATTGTCGTAGTTTCTGGGCTTTTCCTTTGTAGTGCTATCATTTCCTCCGATTATTTTATCTTCTAGGAAGACAACTTCCCTGCTGATGACAACCTTGTGGGCAGTGGGATCCCACATGCGATACCCCTTCACACCATCGGCATACCCCAAGAACAAACACTTCATGGACTTCGGATCCAGCTTCGTAGTTTCTTGGGCATTATACATCACGTACACAGGACTTCCAAGCTGGCTTTTCGGCCCACATCTCCATCGGCGTCTTCTGATCTACTGCTATTGAAGGCGATCAATTGATCACGTACCAGGCTGTGTTGACTACTTCTGCCTAGTGTGATTTATCTAGACCTGCGGCTCCCAACATGACTCTTGTCCTCTCCAACAGAGTCCTATTTATCCGCTCCATCATTCCATTTTGTTGTGGAGTATACGCCGTAGTGAAGTGCCATTTGATGCCTTCCCTTTTGCAACATTTATCAAATTTTGCTGGTATATTCTCCTCCATTATCTGTCCTTAAACACTTGATCTTCTTTTCTGTATCAAGTTCGACCCGAGCCTTGAAATTTTTGAAGGTAACTAACACATCTCCCTTACTCTTGATGATATACACCCAATACTCTTGGAGTAATCGTCGATGAATGACACGAAATACTTTCCTCCTCCTTGGGATGAAACAGGTGACTGCCATACATCATAGTGAACCAATTCTAGAATATCGTTGCTTCTAGAATTTGATGTGTTGAATTGTAGCCGATGCTGCTTGTTTGCTATGCAATGCTCACAGAACGGTAGTGACACCTTCGTGAGACCCGGAAGTAGATTTTGGCCCGCAAGAATTTTATTTTTTGCTCCGATATATGCCCGAGCTTCTGATGCCACAGCATAGTAGATCTTTCATTTGAACCTCCTGAAGCCACATCTTCCCCTTCTTGCACCTTCTCTCCCAACAACATATACAAATTTGCAGCAACTTTTTCACCTTTCATGACTACAAGTGCTCCCCGAAATATTTTCATTATTCCTCCCCGAACTTTGATTTCACAGCCAAGATCGAGTGTCCCACATACAATAAATTCTACTTCAGACCTTCCATGTGCCGCACTCCTTGAATAGTGCAAACTGCACCGTCGTGCAACTTCAACCTCACGGTTCCAAGCCTATGATCTTTAAGGCATTATCTTCGCAAGTACACAGATACTCCTAAGATAGGTTCGTAGTGGTTAAACCAGTCTCTTCGAGAGGTCATATGATAAGTTGCGCCCGAGTCAAGAAGCCATATCTTATCGTACGCCTTCCTGCTCTTTGTTAGATAGCTGCTTCGCTACACAATATGTCTCTACCGACGCGTTTGCCAGATTTCCTTGAGGATTGGAATTCTTCAGGTTCCAACAATCCTTCTTCAAGTGACCCTTCTTTCCACAGTGGTAGCATTTCATATTCTTCTTCTTACTTCTTGATTTTCCCTTACCTTGAGTGCAAATCCCACTTGAACCACGTTCCGTTGATTTCCCTCACATCCGTCAAAGTTTCGACCTGTTGAGAGCCTGCTTGCTGGTCCTCCTTGTTTTTCCCCGATTTTCTTCTTCGAGGATAGCAGCTACGATGTTATTGAATATCAGATCTTTCGCGTTGTTCGTCAAGTTGATGATGAGTTGATCATACGATCAGGCAGACTTTGAAGTAGAATTTCCGCACGTTCTTTATCCTCTGTTTTATATCCCAACGATGTTAGCTTGGAAAATAGAGTATTCAAGACGTTGAGATGCTCCGTCACCAAAGTAGATTCAGACATTCTCAAGGTGCTCTCTTCAAGAATATTTTGTTGTGTAATGACGTCGGCTTGTACAGATTGGTTAGGTGGTCCCATATCTCCTCCGATTTCTTTTCTTCGACGCTGGACAATATCTCATCTGCTAGTGCCAGATGGAGATTTGTGACAGCGCTTCCGTCCACCTCGTTCCATTTCTTTTGTCTGTCAGTATAGCTAATTTTCCATCGATAGCCTCCAAACAGCCGTCCTTTCGCAAGATCGCCTCTATCTTTAATTTCCACAGTGAGAAGTTTCTCCCGTTGAACTTTTTGATATCGAATTTAGCCGCCATAATTTCTTCTCGGTCGTGAACGATACCTCCGATGGGGTTGCAACAGATAATTATTGAACTCGTACCTGCTTATCTTCACCGTTACAAGGGCAATATAATATCTATTATTTTCTGATGTGGAGGGTCCACGTTAGTGGCAACCACATAGCATACGATAAATAAATATATAAACCCAAACTAGGCTCTGATACTGTTGGTGTGGCAGCGGACCCGGTCGAGTAATACTGCGACTAATATGTGAGCAATTAAAGATACAATCTGGACACCGAATTTTTTTACGTGGAAAACCCCCCAAAACAAATCGGAGTAAAAACCACGGGTAAGAAAGAAGTATCCACTATAGAGGAAAAATATAGGAGTTGGAACCTCTCAATCTATAAAGGAGAAAACCCTCAATATCTCTCTTTATAATCGGAGAAAATTCTTGACAAACTAACTCTCTATATTATTTCTCTCTCTGTTTTTCTCTTCTGTATTTTACTTCTGATGCTTCGTAGCCTATTTATAGGCAAAATCCTCAAAGCAATAATAATGTAAACAAAAAGAGAAGTTGCACCTTTGACTAATATTGCCCACCCGATAAGCCAATTAATTTGTTCTTTCTTTTGACTATGGGCCTATGGCTCCCAAGAACCAAAATTCATTTTTTTTTTCTTCGGCCGATAATTCTGACATAATTTACTTCCTAGTTTGAGTTTGATGATATGTATAATTATGAGTATAGTTGCATGTCACGGATCGGATCGGGTCGGGCGGCATTTTATTTTCAAAACGTTGGAGATATTTATTATTTATTATAATATTTAATTTTTCAGTCGTCTCTGTCGCCAAGCCCACACTTGTCGCTACAATCGAGCTAGGGCACAAACGAAAACGCCCAAAGTCCACAATGAATTGCTCAAGTAAGTAGCTCTAATTTTCTTTCAGTACTATAGTTAGCTGCGCAAGTTCCGTTTCCTCGAACCAATGTCGGCTAATATGCTAGCGAAGTGTTGTATTTTTTGGCACCTGACGATATTCGGATCTGAACCGTACAGTCTCTGGGGAGGTGCCGGAGGAACCCGTCGTCTCGAAGAACTCAGGCCTTTTATTTGAGAAACGGCTAATCGAGCGGCACGTTTTGGTTTGTATTTTTCCTGACTGTGTATATGCATTTAGTTTTGTAGCTCGTATGAGTCTGGTTACTTGTGCAAGTTTTGGATTGCTATTTTATTTTTGAAGTTAAGGGTCTTGGTGGGATAGAGGTTTTTCTTAGTCAGTGGTAGATGTGCTCTATTGAGGATGAAACATTTAGTTCGGATAGTGGACAATTGCCAGTTGTTTATCCAGGGTGTTAAAAGATTGGAGTTGCAGTTAATCAAGTTGCTTTCTTGGCAATTAATGATTATGTGTTTATCAGTGTTTCAGGCATCCAATGTTGATCTTGCATATGCTACATTCGTGGAGTAAGAAAAATTATGCTTATTTACTTATTTTTAAATTTAGGATTATGGAAAATGTCCAGTTACTGGAGAGCCTCTAACGATGGATATGATATTATTCTGATCAAGACAGGAAAGGTATGCATGCTATGTCTTTCAAGATGACATATATCCCTATTCTATATTCAACGAAGACCTGCGGTATACTGATAGTAAGTTTATAAAGCGAATCAACCCTTGTTTACCTGCAGATAGTGAAGCCCCGACCGGTCCAGGCTGCTAGTATACCGGGGATGCTGGGAATGTTTCAGATAGTATGTTTTTTGTGTTGGCTTCATTTAATTAATTCTCTTATGGGTATTCTCGTTTTTCATTTTTCGAATTGAAATGATGGAGTATGAAGAGATATATATTTTTTTTTTAACGCTGATTGGATGCTTGATGCCAGCGGGGTATATATTTATAGTTTATATATGGCTAATCTTGTGTCACAAGCTATAAAACATGGATGAAGTATTGGAGTTTGTGTTACTATGCCACTGGTGTGATTTCGCAGTCTTCACTATTCGCTAAAGCTCAAGAAATTATATGCTCTGCTTCGGTTTCTATTCATTCTTATCGTATTGGCTGCCAATTTATGACTTATTTCCTCAGTCCATTTTTTCAATCTTAAATTTTATCTTTATCCTTCATCGATTGACTGCTTGTACTTGGGTTTCTCGTAACAAATTTATGTTTACTATAACTGGGAAGATGTCCAATTGCCAAAAATGTAGTTAAGCATTCCATTTTGCCCGTGTTGTAATTCTTTCCCTTTCTTCTTGAGCCAGGAGTGGGATGGTTTGATGCTATCAAATTATGCTTTGGAGCAACAGTTACATAATGCTAGGCAAGAGCTCAGTCATGCCTTGTATCAGGTATGCACGGGTATTCAGATTTCTAATGCCTCTTTGTTTTTGTTTCTTAATTTTGACATATTATTTCAAATCATTTCGTGCAGCATGACGCTGCATGTCGTGTGTTTGCAAGACTGAAGAAGGAAAGAGACGAGGCGAGGGCATTGCTGGCGCAGGCTGAAAGACAGATACCCATGTCGACGGTGACGTCAGATGATGCCCATGCTGGTGCTATCAACAATGGGAAAAGAGGTTAATTCTGTGCTTTCCGTTCTATCCAATTCCCGTAGAGATAGTTGGCTAATGGTCTCATTATCAATCATTTATTATCAATCAGTTTGGTGGATCTATACAATATTTTACACATACACAGTTATGGCCATGCTCTGAATCTACTATTAATTGGTTTCATCCTTTGAACATAACTAATGTGTCGGATATAAATACTTGCACCTATGAGGTGATATTCTTAATGGAATGCTTGCGTTTTGATGTTTATTGCATGTGTTTGGATTTTGGCGAAAAGTTTTCTGCGCAGAAATTGTTAAACATCGATGCTATTCTTGACCGTCCTCTACGTTGATCAGTTGAAAATTCTTAATGTTACCGTTGTAGTTTTCCATTTTTTGTGCTGTATAGTAATCATAAAGGGCTTGCATTCAGTCCTTACACATACAAATTTTTTGTTGTCATGAATTGCTGTATTTTAAGGATCTGATCGCCACTGCTGGGGCGGATGCAAATGTAGTAGTCTTTGATAAACCTTCAGGCCAAGCAGTATCTACTCTCAGTGGTCATACAAAGAAGGTAGACTAACTGTCATAATATCTATGTCTCTATACTTATTTTCCCGTATTATTTTACTTCACATCTATATATACATTGAACATGGTCGGCATTTGTTCATGCACAGGTTACAAGTGTCAAATTTGCACGGATGGTGATGGTCAATTTTGGTTACTGGATCTGCTGATAAGGTCTATTAGTCTTCTTGAGTCTTGATAGGAACATAATTTATTACTTCTTTCCCTATGTTTTTCTCATACAACGATTGATTTTGTGACGCCCATTTGTGGGGTTTTATTGCGTCACAATTGTGCGGCACAATTAGCCATATCAATATGTTACAAACTTCTGATATTCTAGTCTGGTTCCTTCATTTGTTTATGTTTATATGTTATAATGGCTGGTAAAATTGTTTTTTTCTAGAATAATGTGATTATAATACCATATTTGATCAGTTGTTTGCTTCCCAATAGTATGCTATCCTTTTGTTTGCAGACTGTGCGTGTATGGCAAGTATCTGAAGGAGACTATAGTTGTAAGCACATTTTGAAGGACCACACAGCAGAGGTAGTTATCCGTTCACAAACTTCAAACTTTAGTTAGCCCCTTCACCCGTGCTAAACGGTGATCGCCGGACAAACACTACTGTACCTGGGAAAAATACTATGTTTCCATGATTAAATGATAATATTAAGTTCAAAGTTGAGCGTACGTATAATGGCGTCCTGTTGACCTTTATCTTTGTTAATAACCTTCTGAAATTTTCTATTTATTTGTTCGTTTTGTATTTATTTCAACTGGACTCTACTGCGACATTTTTTTTTTCCATTAAATGAAAACATTATGTCTTAGTCTCTCTATGGTTTGAACTTTCGCTAACACCTAATAACCTTAATTTTGGACAGGTCCGAGCAGTTACGATTCATGCTACGAACAGGTATTTTGTCAGTGCTTCTCTTGACCACACTTGGTGTTTCTGCGATCTTGCTTCTGGTGTATGCCTATCTCAGGTACTGATGCCGTTGAATTTCTGCATTTGACGACCTACATCTAGCTTAGCATTTTTATTTCTTATGTCTTTTGTAAGGCACCTAATTTATTAGGTTTCTGTAGGTCGAAGATACTTCAGGGTCTTCTGAAGGCTACACATAACATCTGCAGCTTTCCATCCCGATGGGCTTATCCTCGGAACTGGTACCTCTGGGGCTGCAGTAAGGATTTGGGATGTAAAATCTCAGGTGCATATTGTACCATTAGCCCTTCAAATGTATTCTCTTTATTTTGATAGTTCAATCTTGTAATAATATCTGAATTTTGTGGTAATGCACAGGCAAATGTTGCAACATACGGGGTCATACCGGGCCAGTCACTGCCATCTCATTTTCAGAGAATGGTTACTTCCTAGCGGTGGGCCTTCATTTCATTGCTGAAGCGAACGATTAATTTGTTGACACTTCTAAGGTTTCGATCTCATGATTTTCATGTTTCGACATTCAGACTTCAGCGCAAGATGGGGTTAAGCTTTGGGATCTGCGTAAAGTGAGGAACTTCAGGACTATTTCACCTTATGATGAAAATACTTCAACACAGACAGGTGCTTGATCTGTCACCTTACTTTATTCTACAGCATTATAGAATTATATAATTTGCAAAAAATCGCACTGGGTTTGTATTCTCATTTACCCACCGTTCCATGAGAAGTTTCTGCAACAAACATCTGAGGGTTCAACCAATTTTTACACAGTTTTTCATTTGCTCAACTGCTGATATACATGCATATTGCATACTGACATATTACCTCGTGACCGTCCTCTATTATTATGCAGCTGATTTCGACCACAGTGGAAGCTACCTTGCATTAGGAGGCTCAGATATTAGGTATCTGAACTTACTAAATAAATAAACTTCTGTCATCATCAATAGTTGGTTCCAAAAAGTCATTCAAGTTACTGTATATCGCAGAGTCCATGACGTCGCCAATGTCAAGTCTGAGTGGATTTGTATCAAAACATTCCCTGATTTGTCTGGCACAGGTGATATCACTCTCTCTTTTATTTGTTTTTGAGTATAATATATATTACATCAAGAACTTCTTTGTATGGCGGCTAGCGCGGCATACTTCTGTAGCAGAATCCATGAATATGCTGGCCCATCTCTAAATCTTTGCTCAAAGTTTGTTTAATTCCTTCGTTTGCAGGTAAAATAAACTGTCTGAAATTTGGGCCCGATGCGAAATACATAGCCATCGGATCCTCGGATCGAAACCTTAGAATATTCGGAAAGCCCAAGCCTGAGGATATTGCGTCCGATTCTTGAAGCATCTACGAAAAGTGATTTAAGTGTACGGCGGCCTAGCTTTGTTTCTTTCGCAGAGTTAAAAATGCATTTTGTATTGGTATTTTCTCTTCACAAGGTTACTCTTACACAGTTCGTACCTTTTAAGGAAATTTTGTTATGGTTCATATGAGATTGTTATTGCTATTACATTACGAGGACTCTTCGAAGTAAAAATCTGATTTTTTTTTTTTAATATTTTAGTTAAGTAAGTCGAGTTTGTAGGATCGGTTACGTGTTTAGGGGGTGAATAAACACTTGTCTCTTTTTCGGTTCTCAACCAGTTAAGGTTAGATATCGGTGCTTGATATTTGTTTATGTGACTTGTGCGGAAGCAAACCGGTCAGTTTTGAACCAAGACCGGATGAAAGATGCGATCTGTGCGTGTTTGTTTGCGAAACACACGAATTTGTTTCTGGAAGTTCGGAGCAAAAAATCTCTTACGTTTTCCCTTCTTCCCCGCAAGGCACCACTAGATTAGGTTTTACAACTCCCGTTGCACAACCTCGTTAGCTAGATCTAACACAGTACAACACACGACTATACTCAGCTAACTAAACTTCTAGACACCACTTAGACAGCTCTTTACAGTCCGTTTACTTTCAAGATCTTTGTGCCCTTGAGAACAACTCACTCACTAACCGAAATCGGCCTAATGCACTGAGGATAACACCTAATTCTTCTTCTTACCTTCGTAAGCTTTTTAGGCTTGATGTGCTTATTCTTTGAATTTCTTAGTAAGGCGCGTCAAGAACTTCAGCTTGTCTTCCCTCTTATTTATAGTTGAGGTTTGAAGTTGTAGCCGTTGTGAGATACGACTGTGCACCGGACAGTACATTAATTGACTTTACCCAAAAATGGGTCTGTCCGGTCTTCACAGCAGTCGCCTGTGTACTTTACTTTATTAATTATTTGGCTTGACTAGACTTCAACTTGACTCTGACCGTCAGCATTGCATTAATTTCTTGTCAGAAGTCTTCAATTTGTCTAGCCTTAACTTCATTTGAGTTTCTGTCCAGCGTGGCACATTCAGTATCAGTGATCCGGTCTTCAGTCTTGTTTCAACATCCAGTCTTGATCCGGTTTTTGTTTACGTGGTTATATTGCTACGTGGTCCCGGTTTCTTCTATGTTTAATCAGTAATTTAAGTTTCGTTCAATCACCAAAACTATTAATCTGAATTGATTTAATTCAAGATTTCTAGCTGAGTTTCTCATGTGGAGGTTAAGGGTTCAAGTTTACTTACACAATTTGACGATATTGATATTCTGTGGACTGAGGATTAGGGGTGTTCACCAGTCGGCTCGGTTCAGCTTTTTCAAATTTCGGTTCGGTATTTTGGTTTTCAGTTTTACGTATGCTTAATCCGATATCCAAACCGTTTTAATTTGGTTCGGTTAGATTTTTTTTATAATTCGGTTCGGTCTTTTTAATTCGGTTCGGTTTTTCAGTTAGGATAATATCAACAGAAAAAATATTATGAGCTGAAAAAACAATTTATGGTTATTGAAAAACAAAGAAGATTTATGGAACGTGACATGTAGCAAAATAATTCAAAGGTCCGAAAAAAACATGAAAACGGAACAAAATCTAACCAAAATATAAAAACATTCATCTGAAGATACTATAAATTATTTGGGAGAAAAATAGTATTTGATTGGTGAAGAAAATATTCACCAAAAATGGAAAAAAAATATTACTGTGTTGATTTACGTTATGGGAGAAAAACAAATGATTTTGTTTGATATTTTCTATTTTTAATGTACTATGATAATTCAGTTCGGTTTTTAGATTTTTTTAGTTTTACGTATGCTTAATCCGATATCCGAACCATTTTACTTCGGTTCGGTTCGATTTTTTACAATTCGGTTCGATTTTTTCGTTTCCGGTCTTTTCGGTTCGGTTCTTTACGGTTCCAATCGATTTTTCGGTTAATTTGAACACCCCTACTGAGGATAGTATTAGTCTCACTGCAATGATGTGTTGTTAATTTTACAGATTGATAAGTTGTTTCGAAACAGAAACTCGAAGCCCAAAGTAAATGCAGATGAAGATCTTTATAATAAGGGACAATTACGTTTCAGACCCCAAAATAGTTTAAAGTTAGTGATCAGGCCCTGTCAGTAATTTCTTTAGTTTTAAGGACCTGTGTTTTGAAAAACTCAAAGGTAAAGACCCAAACTATGTTTTGACTAAAATACCCTTCATAAAGTGTTCTCTGAAAGGGTATTCGACGCCATATTTTTGTTACAAAGATGCGACGACTTGGTACTTTGATAACCATAAACGGTACTTTAAAATGATAATATGTTACTTCACGATAGTAAAATGTTTTTAACAGATTTATATTTATTCGGCTAATCGAAACCCAATTTTCACAATGAATCGAGCACAATCGACTGCCCCATCCACCAATTAATTTCGACGTGTGACGTAGGATTTATTCTGATATTGATGAAGTACGATGTAAGAATTTTAATGAATTTTTATATGGTTTCAAATTCGAGAAGAAATTGGCCAATAGATTTTCGTAGCAATTGCAGCTAATCTTTGTGTATTCGAGGTACCCATCGTTTGAGCGTTTCATAGACTCTGTGAATTTTGAAACAATCGTCACCTCATCAGTTTTAAAACGTATGTTGTGTGAAGCTGTTCGTATGGAAGGCATCGATTCATCTGGAATAAATGTTACTAGTTTATGCATTCTTGTTATTGATTTACGTCTTCTAGTTATAAATGTACCAAGAAACGTTACTTTTATACTCATAAATTATATTTTTGTCCGATCAAGTGTTATATTTTGACTTCGTATTGTTTATAATAATTATAGATGTGGTATTTATTGTCCACCATATGATACCAGAAACAAAGTGGATCATGGTACAAATGGTAACTCATAATCTAATTGGTCGTCGATTAATTGGTATATTATGACCTAATTTGTTTTTTTAAAGTATTGATATGGTTTTTTTTAACGGACCTGTTTTGATATTTTTTTGCATCAAACTGTTACTACATGAAATAGAAGCTTTACTTGGATTGTCTAAAATGGTATATTATGACGTTTTTTTGTTTTAAGTATTGATGTGGTATTTTATTTTTCTTAGCAGAACTGTTACGATAATTTGGTACATTTAATTGTTACTACCTGAAACTTGGATATCCGAAGTGGTATATCCTGATCTTCTTTTGTTTTTCATAAGTATTTATATGGTACTTTTAGCAGGCTGTTTCGATAATTTGGCATGGAGCTGTTACTACGTGGAATCGAACCGTTAATTTTATTATCTGAAGTGTTATATTACGGCCTACTTTTGTTTTTCATAAGTATTGATGTGGTATGTTTTTTAGCAGACCTGTTTCGATTTATTTGACGTGAAACTGTTACTAAACAAAATAGAAGCGTTACTTGTTTTATCGAAAGTGTTACTAAAAGTATCGATGTAGTATTTTTAACAGACCTGTTTCGTTAATTTTTGGCACTGAATTGTTACTACCTGAAATTGAAGTGTTACTTGGTATATCTGAAGTGGTATATTATGTCCTGCTACTGTTTTTCATAAGTAATGATATGGTACTTTTTTAGCAGAACTGTTTCGATTTGGGCGGGATATTGGTTTTGGATGGGTTTAGATGGATACTATACTTGCTAAATTTTGGGCGGGATTTGTGGATTGTATTAATTGGGCGGGATATTGGTTTTGGATGGGTTTGGATGGATTTACTATACTTGCTAAATTTTGGGCGAGATTTGTGGATTAATTGGGTTATTGGGCGGGAGGTATGCCACGTTGGGATTTTGGGCGGGATTGCTAAATTAGTGCAAAAGTGTTACTAATAACTATTTAACTGTTACGCATTAGTTAAATATATTACTAAAAGTTCTTTATGTGTTACAAATTGTTGTAGTTGTCGCACCAAGATTTAGCTTATGCGTTTATGGAGATTAAGGTTTAAGGTTTTAGGGTTGCCCTTAAGGTTTCGGGATTTACGACATATAAACTGATATTTGTGGTTTAATTTTGAATTTTGATGGTATTCATGCTGAAATTCATATGTGATGTTTCAATGAACGAAGTAATAGTCTATGTTTTGAATAACTATTGACCTCGAACATTCACTATCCACCTCAATCGAACAATGTAGCTTTTAAAGGAATTTGGTGTGATAAATGCATCAGATCATACATTTACAAGATATTAATCTTGCAAATCTCGAAAAATGTGCATTTATGAACGAAATTAATCGAGTTAGTAATGTGGTACTGGAGACCTATTATGTGGTATCATTATAAGTAGAAGTGTTATTCAGTAGGGCTGTATTGTTATTTTCTAGCGAACATATAGTATTACATGCGGGCAATCTGTTACTCTTAACGTTAACGAACCATCCTGTTAATATTCCTTAACAAATAACTTCCGGAAAGTATCAAATACAGATTTACGACATATAAAATGATATTTGTGGTTTAATTTTGAACTTTGAACACGTTTGTGTTGGAACTCATAACGATTATGTCTCATTAAAAGAGATACTAGTTGTTGTGAAGGAAGAGCTATATGTTTGTATGATTTTTGATCTCAACTTTTCACATATTGATACCAACCTTCGTAAAACGTGTCTTTTAATGACATTTTATGATTTAGCTTCATCATATCATCTATTTTCATGAATGTCAATCTTATACATACGAACGAAATGAATTTATGAACGAAATTAATCGAAATAGTAATGTGACATTGATTAGCTATTTTGTGGTACTTGTAGCTACAAATGTGTTATAAGGTTTATCTATATTGTTATTTTTTTTTATCAGGCATGTGGTATTATTTGCAGGCAATGTGTTATTGTACTGTTAATATATCTGACAATCTAGAAACTCCTAGAATGTTCTTAACGATGTGTTACCCAAAATGCATGAATTGTTACTCAGAATAAAGAAAGTGTTACCAACCAACTTTTTATTGACAAACGTTCCAATATTATGTCTCATCAAAATTCTTCGTTATCACATTATCAACATTAATAATCTCATTCAATTAAAATGACTCGTGATCAAACTTAGTCCAATCTACCTTATTAGTTCATTAAAGTCGAGATTCACCTGTTTTTTTATGATATATTCCTCTTTGCCTTTACTTGGGTATTACACGTGTTATTTACGGGTAACGAGTCGTTATTAATTTCTCATTATATGTTCGTTTTGCGGATATATTTGTTATGAATATCTAGACATATGGTATTATTGTTCCACGAATTGTTACCCAGAAAGCATGAAGTGTTATTCAGTGACCATTTTAATTAGCAAACGTTTACCACTTAGATCTCATCAAAATTCTTCATTATTCCATGACTAACATCAATAATTGTCGTTGATAACTAAGGCCCATGATGAAATTATGTCGAATTTACATTATTCAGTCATTAAAGTCGAGATTTCACCGTATTAAACGTATGTTTGGAGCATTTGTGCTTTATGATTCTCGAAAATTCTCTTTGATTATGAAGACCCATGAAAAATCGAAGCCAATACAATGTTTGCTGTTAGTAACGTCGAGATTGGGTCGAATTTGAAACATGAATTTTTCAGCTTATTAAACGTATGTTTTTTTCAGCTTAAAACCATTATTTTGGGGGCACTAAATTGTTATTTTTCATTGCTTTGGCTAGGGTTAAATGTCTTATCGGAACTGGAAAATTTGTCATTCGTTGTGTTGGTACTGCTATTATAGATGACACACATGTACTAAATATACAAATTTTAGAACTAAGTACAAGACTTTTGTTATTAAACTGAAAGAAATGTTTCCTATTAGCTTAAAAATGTTATTTTGGTTTCGAAACTTGTTATCGCGTCATTCAGCTAGGTTCGCATTGTTATCACGTTATGATCTATTCATCTTTGCATTTACTTGGGTATTACATGTGTTATTTACGGGTGACGGGTCGTTATTATTTTCTCATTATATGTTCGTTATGTGGAAATATTTGTTATAAACATCAAGACATATGGTATATTGTTCCTAGAATTGTTACCCAAAAAGCATGGAGTGTTATTCAGTAACCATTTTAATTAGCAAACGTCCGCTTAGATCTCATCAAAAAATTCTTCGTTATTCCATTATTAACATCAATAATTATTGTCGATAACTAAACCCCATGATGAAATTGTGTCGAATTTACATTATCCGGTCAGTAAAGTCGAGATTTCACCGTATTAAATGAAATTTCCGAATTGTGTTTGAAGCTTTCGTGCTTTATGAACTTCGAAAATTCTCTTTGAGTATGAAGACCCATTAAAAATTGAAGCCGATACAACTTTGTGCTGTTAGTAACGTCGAGATTGGATCGAATTTGGAACGTGAATTTCTTCTTTCGACCGATTGAGTGTAAGGAATGTGTTATTGCAGGAAGCGGTATTGTTTTTTAATGATGTGTTACTTTTGCAACATAATTTGTTATTTACTAAAAGAAACGTGGTATTTTCTGCTATACGGGATACATTTATTTTCTCACAATTAACATCACTAATATATGAAACTTATCAACACTTCTGATCAAATTAACTATAATTTCATCTTATATCATCACAATCGTGGAGATCTCTGCGGGTCTGATGAACGTGAAATCTCGTTTAGCTCGTGTCGCTTATTGGGAGAGATCGATGCGAAACTGTTATTATTTTTTCGAAACTTGTTATCGCATCATTCAAGTATTTTTCGTCGATTTAGCATATGTAGGGTTAAATATGCATCACTTAGGTATTTTCCTCTGATTTATTCGTTTTATTAGTATTGGTATTATAATTGATAAAGTTGTTACAAAATATATGCGATATTCTACTCAATACAGACACTTTGTTATCCAAATGAATGGAAGTGTTTTTTCAGCCCAAAACTGTTATAATTATCTCGACAACTGTAACGGATCATTTAGGTATCCTGTGGTAAATTTCGCATATGTCAGGGATATTTATGTCTTTTTGCAGCCTTAAGGTAGTTTGCACTGAACTTTTCGAAAATTAGGTCCTTTAGCCTAAATCAAATTCAAGTGGGGCCTGAACCCAAACTTAAATATGCTATTAGGGCCTGATCTTTAATTAACCCTTATAATAACATTATTAATTTGCTTTATAGGCACGTTTTCCAAATATTAAACCTAAAATTGCTTTCTTATATTGTTTATTAAAATACAAATTTTTATGGCTTATCTAGGAGCACCACATAGTATCGCCATTTGATGTGGAAATTTCATTTTACTACAATTTTGTCGTTAATGAATATCATTTAAATTACTAATTTAGACACTATTATAGTAAACATTACACCACAGAAAATCATCTTAATTACAATTTGATTTTAACATACTATAGAAACTTAAAATTATATTATCAAATCATATATTCAAAGATTTTGTTAATGTCGAAGATTTCGAAAAGATTTTGTCTTCCTTCCCCAAAATAAGTGGTGCACCTACATACCAAAATTAGGAGATTGCAACTACCAAATATAGAAGATATGAGATCTACCAATAAGGAGACAAGATTCGAATCAAATATTTACTATATTTGAGGAAATCTTGAAGGAGATATTTTGGGAGATATTCAAGGGATCTTTTACCAATTCAAGAGGGAGTCAAGGCCTATAAATATAGGCAATTTTCGAGCTGCAACCACTTTTCGAGAGAGCTTTTTACGAAGTAACTATGGAGCGAAAAGTGCGAAAATCACGAGTCATGGAGCGAAGCATACTTTGAGTTTGAGCGAAAAACGATTGGTATTCTTTTAGCCTAGTATTTCAATTTGCAAAAGTCTTAGGACTTTATAGGTTTGCAGAATCGTAATATTCGTACTTTTTCTAGGCTTGATTTTACTATCTTTCGATAGTTGTTTTGTAATCCATCTTCGTAGTGGATTTTTCGCCATGAGGCACGCAACAAGTTTCTGACTTGGTGCACAATTTTAAAGCTCGTGTCTATCATCTCTCTTTACTAAGTTCGTTAAATATTCCGCTGTGCGTTCTGTGTTGGCTTCAGTGTTGACCTAACATTTGTTCCAACATTTAGTCACCAATTTTAGAACTTAGTATTTTACATCCATATCGTACCGGGACCACTTCAAAGTGGTATCAGAGCCTCTGCTTGACGTGACTAAGTGTCTTTTATCCTTTTCTATGGATATTACAAGCTCAAACCATCTCGGCAAAGTCCTATGTTAGACGGTTCCAATTATGCCTATTGGAAGGGTGCGCCAATGCATCAAATCAATTGACACACGTGCGTGGGAGGCTGTTCTCAACGGTTATACGACACCCAAGTCTGCCCCCGACACTGATGGTGAAGTCTTTGAGAAACAGATCGACGACTGGACGGTTCCTGAGCGAAACGCCGCCGAGTTCAATGACAAAGCCTTGAACGCCATCTTCGCTTCAGTGGACATCTTCATGTTCAAGATCATTCAGAACTGTACTACGGCAAAGAATGCGTGGGATCTACTTCAGAGGTATTGCGAAGGCGATGCGAGTGTGAGGGAAACCCGACTAAGGCTTCTCCTCAACCAGTTCGAAAACCTCAAAATGAAGGAAGACGAGGACATTACCACGTACTTCGGCAAGATTCTGACGATCTCGAGAGAGTGTGCTAGTCTCGGAGATCCGATCTCAAATAAGGTATTAATTTCTAAAGAAATTCGTACACTAACTGAGAAGTTTAATGTGAAGGTAGCTGCGGTCGAGGAAGCCCACAATCTGGCCACTTTGGACTTCAACATGTTGATGAACATTATGAAGAACTATGAGACCAACCTCGAAGTCCAAAAGAGAGCGTCACACAGCAAAAGCATTGCTCTAGTCAGTCAGTCATCCAAGGTGCAAACTGAAGTTGACCCTGAAAATGATGAGGATATGGCTATGTTCGTGAAAAAATTTACAAAGTTCCTTCAGAAGAAGAATGTCGAGCAGAATGTTGGCCCAACATTCAAGAAAGGCCAGAATGCCAAAGCAGAACCTTCGTCCGCTCCTCCACTTCAAACGCAATACTGACGGAAAGAAGAAGATTGACTGGGATTCAGTGAGATGTCATGCATGCACGGGCTGGGGTCATTATGCCAACGAATGCGCGAACACCCTTCGCAAGCGTGGGAAATCACTTTGGGTCGATCTCTCTTATAATGAAGAGGAAGAACAGTGTGCAAAGGTGACTAAGCAATCATCAGTGACCATTCAATCCTTCTCAGACGACAAAGATCATCAAATCGGCTTCACTGCGGTAACTGATGTTGAGCCAACATCTTAAAAACATATCATTTTTTATTATGATGATTCAAACTGTTTTGATGGGTATTCTAGTTCTGATGATGCAGAGTTAGAAACTCACGTTTGTGCAGAAGTTCAAATCAATGAAGCCGTCAAGAGAATGTCCGCACAATATGAGAAGGAAAAAGGCGAGGAATGCGGAACTCAAGGCCGAACTGAAGACATTGTCCGAGGAGAATCCTAAGAAGGAAAAGATGATTGAAAGCTTACTGGATGGTATGAACAAGATGGAAGTCGTACTGACACGTAAGGATAAAGAGATTGACTTACTTCAAAAGCAAGTCAACGAGGCGAACGAAACTTTCACGAAGTTGAACAAGGGTAAATCAACCATTGATGAGGTATTATCTTTAGGTATTTTTGATAAGCAAGGTTTAGGATTAAATTCTCTGCCTAATAATGCTTCAGATTCTGTTGTGCATGATAGACCTAAGATAGTTTTCGTTAAGGAGAAAACCGAGCATGTTGCGAATGAAAGTAGTGATAATTTGGTTGTCAAAAAGGGTACTAAGCATGCTGCCAGTAAGGATAGACAATTGAAATGTAATAACTGCATGCAACCTGGTCATATTAAATCATACTGTTGGAAATTGAAAGGGGAGATTTCTGCCAAGAAATCGATGTCGGCTGGAATGTCATCCAACATCTCACTCAACATTGAGAAATCAGTGTTGAAAGATGTCTGGGGAAAATTCAGCTGGCTCCCTTCAAATTCTGTGACTCCAAATGCTGTTTTGTCGTCTAAAAAAGTTTGGGTAGCGAAATCCGTGTATAAATGCGATGTAGTGTATACCTCTTTGCGGGCTAACGTGACAGGATCTTGGTACTTCGATAGCGGGTGTTCCCGACACATGACGGGTACCAAAGAGTATCTAAGTGATTACATGTCTTTAAGAAGTGGATCTGTGACGTCGGAGGGGTGCTAAAGGGCGGATTCTCGGTCGAGGCAGATTGAACGTGCCCGATTTCCCGAAGCTGAGCAACATTCTACACGTCGACGGACTTGTGGCTAATCTGATTAGCATAAGTCAGCTATGCGACGACGACCTTGAGGTAAGAGTTGTGAGGTTTTTGAACAGCAATGGTGTTCGAGTTATGGCAGGAAAAAGATCGAGTGACAACTGCTATCTAGTCGGTGAAAAATTTGGTGTGAAGGACGTGTGCCAACTCTCTAAGGTCAAGGACTTCTTTTGGCATACAAACTGGGCCATGTCAACTATCGAACGCTGGAGCAACTTATCAAACACGACGCGATCAGAGGCATCCCAAAGCTTAAGGAGTTTGGTAAGGTTGTGTGTGAGTCATGTTTGAAGGGTAAGCAAGTGCATTCTAGTCATAATGTTGACCAACATGCTGCCCAACATTTTAAAACTGCTCACTGTTTTCAGTTAATTCACATGGATTTGATGGGTCCTATGGAAGTAGATAGCACAGGCGGTAGGAAATATGCTTATGTGTGGATGATTACTCTAGATATGCATGGATATTTTTTCTTCGCGAAAAATCAGAGTCGTTTGATTTCTTTAAAAACATTGGTGCTATGGTGAAAAATAATTTCAGTGCATCTATCTTTCGTATTAGGTCTGATCATGGTAGGAAATTTGAGAATCAATTGTTTGATGAATTATGTGATAGGAAAGGTATTATTCATGAGTATTCATCTCCTAAGACGCCCCAACAAAATGGGGTGGCCGAAAGGAAGAATAGGACATGGCAAGTAATGACACTTGTTATGCTGCATTCTAAAAGTATTTCTAAGCATTTTTGGGCTGAAGCTTTGCATACCGCATGTCATATATCTAATCGTGTTTTCTTTCGTCATGGTACTAAAATGACTTCGTATGAATCGTTGAATGGGAAAAAGTCGATTGTCAAGTATTTTCATGTTTTTGGGTGTTATTACTACATGTTGAATGATCGTGAATACTTGACTAAGTTCGATTCTAAAAGTGATAAATGCATCTTTCTAGGTTACTCTTCGAATAGTCATGCTTATCGAGTATACAACTTGCGATTGAAATCTGTTCAGGAATCTATTAATATAGTTTTTGATGATGCTACTGACCTAAGCAGATATGCTCCACAAGTTGATATTTCAGATGTTATTCAAGCTGCCAGTGAGACAGAGGTTAATGTGGAGGAAAATGTTATGCCAACATCTGACTCAACATCTGCACCTGAACAGACTGATGAGGCTGGACCTAGTGAAGTTCGAAGAGATCCCCCACCTAAGATACAGAAGGACCATCCCATTGACCTAATCATCGAATATCTGAACGAAGGAAGGAAAACTAGAGACAAGCCGCGCAAGGATTATAAGTCTATGGTAAGAAACGTATGCATGAACACTGTATACGCTGAGGTATGTTTTAATTGTTTTGTTTATGAGATAGAACCTAAGAATGTACTTGAAGCTCTCAAGGATAATTTCTGAACAAATGCGATGCAAGAGGTACTCGTATGCATGAACACAGTATACGCTGAGGTATGTTTTAATTGTTTTGTTTCTGAGATAGAACCTAAGATGTCCTTGAAGCTCTCAAGGATAATTTCTGAATAAATGCGATGCAAGAGGAACTCTTGCAGTTTGAGAAAAACCAAGTAAGGACCTTAGTCCCACAGCCGAAGGACATTAATGTCATAGGCACGAAGTGGATCTTTAAGAATAAATGTGATGAACTTGGTAGAGTTGTTAGGAACAAAGCACGTTTAGTAGCTCAGGGTTATACGCAAGTTAAGGGCATATATTTTGATGAGACGTTAGCTCCTGCGGCTAGGTTAGAATCTATTAGGTTGTTGTTAGCAATTGCATATTGGCTTAACATTACTTTACATCAAATGGATGTTAAAGGTGCGTTCTTGAATGGTTATATAGATAAAGAAATTTATGTTGAGCAGCCTAAAGGATTTGAAGATCCACATTTTCCTAATCATGTTTCTAAGTTGCAGAAAGCGCTTTATGGCTTGAAGCAAGCGCCTCGAGCTTGGTATGGTAGGTTGACGACGTTCCTACTTGAATTTGGGTTCGTGCGAGGTGAAGCTGATCGCACGCTCTTTGTAAAAAGAGTTGGTGCAGATATTTTGATTGCCCAGATTTATGTAGATGATATTATTTTTGGCTCTAGTTCTTAATCCATGTTAGACCAATTCGTACATGCTATGAATTCTACTTTCGAAATGAGTATGATTGGTGAGCTAACATTTTTCTTAGGCCTGCAGATTAAGCAAAGCAACGATGGTATTTTCATGTCCCAGGAGAAGTATGCGAAGAACACAGTAAATAAATTCGGGCTAGATACTGCCAAGGTAATGAAAACGCCGATGCGATCAACACAGAAGGTAAGTAAATATAATGTTGGACAGAATGTTGACCCCACATTGTATCGTTCCATAATAGGCAGTCTTTTATATCTTTCAGCGAGTAGACCTGATATTATGTTTAGTGTTTGTGTTTGTGCTAGATATCAGGCTGAGCCAAAAATTTCCCATCTAAATGCTGTGGAACGAGTATTAAGATATGTGAGTGGTTCGTGTAGTTTAGGGCTATGGTTCTCGAAAGATACCAACACGAATCTTGTAGGATATAGCGTTGCTGATTGGGCAGGTGACGAAGATGACCGCAAGAGACAAGTTGCGGCTGTATCTTCTTAGGTAATAATATCGTGTCTTGGTATAGTAAGAAACAAAATTGCGTGTCATTGTCTATAACTGAGTCTGAATATCTAGCTGCGGGTAGCTGTTGTACTCAGCTTATGTGGTTAAACAGCATGTTGTGTGACTATGGTTTAGAGAGTGAGTCCGTTCTTATGTATTGCGATAACCTTAGTGCCATCAACATCTCTAAGAACCCTATTCAGCATTCATGTACCAAGCATATAGATATTAGGCATCATTGTATGAAAGATATGGTAGAGAAAGAATTAGTGCGCATTGAGCATATAGACACGAAACATCAGTTAGCTGACACTTTCATGAAAGCATTGGATTTTGAAAGGTTTTCGGACCTTAAAAAATCCATAGGTTTGCATCATTTTGTCTGAATGTTGGTCCAACATTTGGATCAACATAGCATATGTCGAACTTGATGGTTACTGTTTTGATGTTTGATTTTAGTGTTCTCTCTGTTTATTCTGTGAAATGATTTCTCATCTAGACCTTTCCCTGAAATGACCCTCTCCTTAAAAAAACATCCAAAAAAAAAACAACAAAAGAAAGACAAAATATATATATATATATATATATATATATATATTGCTCATGATTCTTTTTCAAGATACAGGTTCAGGTAATAAGCTTCCCTAGGTACACGGCATTCGCGGTGACGATGTACTCTTTGCGACAAAAATCCTAACCTTGATGATAAGGATCTTATAAGGGTTGTGCATAATACTTCTTGTCTATAACTGAGGTAAGTAATGCAGAAAATGAAAGAGAATTGAGTTTAGGGCGTTGAACAGAAAAGTCTGGAATTTCATAGTAGAATGTTGAGTCTTATGTTGGTGCCACATATGTGACTGTCAGTTTGATCATGCTATATTTTTGTGCTTTCGTTTATTTGCATTAGCTTTTAGGTCAACATTTTATTAGTTTCATTTGTCTATTTTAGATACTCGCAGAATTGCATTAGAACTCCTCGAAGAACAGCTCGTTACGCTTGTCTCACGTGCTCATCAACGTTGCTAAATCGGTTAGTATCACTCGCTTCTATTTTGATTTTTTACTTGGTTTGTTTCGCTGAATCATGACTTACTCCTGATTGTTTCGGATGCGTGAATTCTCTTGGAATGTTAGAATTGTTTTGGCTTGGCTCGATATCTTCCACTTTCACAAATCCTATTTCATAATTTAGGCAATCTCTGCAAATTGGGAACATTTTTGCAGACCTTTATAGACTTCAAGATTTATACTGCTCTGATTTGATACTTTTAATCTTGAATGTCTATTGCGAACTCACCCAATATCGCGTCTGGGAATGTTGAACCAGATGTTGGATCCACACTTCCTCAACGTTTCACCTGGAGAAATTCTCCGAGGTTTACCTCCAATCAAGGGGGAGAAGATGGTGCGGATAGTGCTAATCAAGGTAGTGCAACTTTTGCTGGTGGTAAGGTAACTTCGACAGGGGGAGCTAAGAAAGAAGTTGAACAGGAGAATGCGTTTGAATTTCTGATCCTTATTAATTTTTGCATGCCTGATAGAGTTCTCTACTTTTGTGCATGCTGATTCTCTGGTATGATTGCGTGTTTAAATACCTGCCAAATGTTTCTCTTTTGCTGAGACCTCGGATGGCTATGTACTAACATTTAGTACTTTGAATAGTTTGATGACTATTCTGTTTTATTTGCTCTAACCATAATTTTGGATTTTTTGGTTGAGTATATTTTTGCTTTCAGGGGGAGTTTTGGATATCTTGTACTGATTTTTTTAACAGCGAGTCATTTACCAAGGAATGTCAGACGTTGCACCAAATGTTGGGACAACATCTGTTCCAACATCAATCCGGGAACGTCAAACTAAGGGGGAGGTTTCTTCCTTCCCAAAAAGAGGGAGATGTTGCAGAAGAAGCCAGCATGGACTAAGCTAAGTGGATGTGCATGGATTTTGGGAAGAAAGACAAAAAGGGGGAGATTGTTAATGTCGAAGATTTCAAAAAGACTTTGTCTTTCTTCCCCAAAATAAGTGGTGCATCTACATACCAAAATTAGGAGATTGCAACTACCAAATATGGAAGATATGACATCAACCAATAAGGAGAGAAGATTCGAATCAAATATTTACTATATTTGGGGAGATCTTCAAGGAGATATTATGGGAGATATTCAAGGATATTTTACCAATTCAAGAGGGAGCCAATGCCTATAAATAAAGGCAATTTTCGAGCTGCAAAGGACCACTTTTCAAGAGAGCTTTTTACAAAGTAACTATGGAGCGAAAAGTGCAAAAATCACGAGTCATGGAGCGAAGCATACTTTGAGTTTGAGCGAAACACGATTGCTTTTCTTTTAGCCTAGTATTTCAGTTTGCAAAAGTATTAGGGCCTTGTAGGTTTGCAGAATCGTAAGATTCGTAGTTTTTCTAGGCTTGATTACTATCTTCCGATAGTTGTTTTGTAATCCATCTTCGTAGTGGATTTTTCGCCATGAGGCACGCAGCAAGTTTCTGACTTGCTGCACAATTTTAAAGCTCGTGTCTATCATCTCTCTTTACTAAGTTCGTTAAATATTACGCTGTGCGTTCTGTGTTGGCTTCAGTGTTGACCTAACATTTGTTTCAACATTTAGTCACCAGTTTTAGAACTTAGTATTTTACATCCATATCGTACCGGGACCACTTCAGATTTTATTTAATATTTTTAGATGGTGGTACATGCATTGAAAACACTAGTTCACTACTAGGCCAAGCCTTTTTTTATTCTAGCTTCTTGAATTACAAATGAGTTCATCACATGAAATTTATTAATTACATCAATATTTCATGCTTTTCCGCCTTTCAATCTTAAAGAGATTATTATATGAAGGAATTAAATTACGAGGAAAAAATCAGGAGTTTTAATTGAAAGGTAAAGCTGACCAATGTGATTAAACAACTGTACTTGGATAAGGTCTACATTACAACAATATTTATGTTCTATCCATACATTTTATATCTTAAAGTGATTACATGAATCAAATTATAGAAAAAAAGAAGTCAGAGATTTTTTTTAATTGAAATAACATAGCTGACACTATACTTCTACATAATAAGTAATAAATATACGAGGACTCGTCCTAATCGTCATTCCTACAATTTAGAAATTGCCAGCATAGAAAATCTGAAATTATTTGGTAGAAGCAGTGGTGCCATGATATTCTCTTAAAGTGATTACATGCATCTATTAAGGAGTGCTATTTAAAGCAGCAGTGGTGCCATCATATTCTCTTACCAGCTCGTCTCGTCTGCCATATACAGATGGGTTTATTATCAGTCAGGCCCCGTTAAGATGTTTAAGTAGTGTTCAGGCCCCAATAAATTTCCAGTAAGTGTTAAGAACATACTTTTCAAACCTCTTAGAGAAACATACCCAAACTATGCGATATATTTACCCCCTAATAGATGCAAAATTTACAAACTTTTGCCATCGTCTTCTCCAACGAGCGAGCTAATCTTCAAGCTCGATTTTCGATTTCCATCTATAATCTCGACCTTCGTGAGCAGACGAGGAGGCCCGATCCTGACCCGTCGTCGTAGTAGAGCTCGAGGACGCCGTCCGATGAGTCTTATAAACCCAGACATCTATGGTGCTAAATACAGAAAAAACTGATAAACATCAATCACGAAAATCGTTGAGATTGTAGCCGAAAATATCAAAGTTCATGACCGAATATGTTGAAATTATTTTTAATTTGATCGTGTGTATGATTTTTATTGCTAATTTGTAGCTTTACTAGTCAGGAATAACGAATATAGCAAAAAATAACAAATGTCTTATGGATAATAACAAATGTTGACACACAAGTGACATAACACTAAAGGTAATAACGCATTGTTTGTCGGTAATAACACATTTTGTATACAAGTAATTGATCAAAAGGAATAAAACGAAAATCACAAACGACACCAAAAAAACAGATGAAAACTGCATAATCTCTGCGTAATTGACTCAATAAGGTAAAATAGGCCTCAATTTCTCATGATTAACTCGAATTTATACCGATTAGTTGCAAGAAACGGATATTATATTTTCCCTAAATCGTGTAAAAAAGAAATACTTATAACATCGCCAAAAATAACCAATGTTGACTTAGAAGTAACACGTCGCTGAAAGGTAATAACGCCTTGTTTGTCGTAAATAAGACATTGTGTATACAACCAATGGATCAGGAGAAAAAGAACGAAAATCACAAAAAACATTAAAAAACAGATGAAAACTGCATAAATCACGTCGTTATTGACTCAATAAGGTAAAGTAGACCTCAATTTCTCGTGGGTACCGATTAGTTGCAAGAAACGGATATTATATTTTCTCTAAATCGTGTAAACATGAAATACTTATAAAATAGCAAAAAATAATAAATGTCCTATGGTTAATAACAAATGTTGACATAGAAGTAACATGTCGCTGAAAGGTAATAACGTTTTGTTTGTCGTAAATAACACATTGTGTATACAAGTAATGGATCGAAAGGAATAAAATGAAAATCACAAACAACACTAAAAAACAGAAAACTGCATAAATCACAGCGTTTGTGACTGAATCAAGTTTCCCCGTCCTCAATTTCAGATGGGTCTTACTAATAAAGACGTTTATTTATCAAATGAATTCGTGCTTCCAACCCCAAATCAAAAATTTCGTTCAGAAACCGATTCAATATCGATTTCAACGGCCGAGCAAGGTAAAAGTGACTGAATAAGATAAAATCGAATCAAACGAGTCTTAATATTAAAAAACGTAAGTCGGTAACCATGAAATTGAGAAAATTTAGCCTTCTCTAAGACTAAACCTTTTTTTAAGTTAGTAACAGTTTACCCAACAAATATAACACATATATATGTAAAAAAAAACACACTTCATTGAGAACATTCTGGAAGGTTCTGGACCGTCAGGGAATTTAACAGAATTGTCAGAGAATATTTACATGACTTTCTCAAAATTGTACTACGTTAATAGGAAATAATAACACATGTTAGGTAAAAAAAACAATATAAACTCAATTAATAACACATTGATCAATACTGATACCTCATAAATGTTGTTCAATACCACGTCAATAGTTCGATTAATTCGTACAAAAAAGTACACTTTTATTTTGGTTGTTTAATATGGATGTTCATGTAAATACATAATTTGATGAAGTTTAATCACCACATTCCTTTAAAAGACACATTAGGCAATATTTGATGTCAATAACGAATGTTGATCTCAATAGATATATAAACATATAGTCCTCCATTGCAAAACATAAACTATCATCTCTTTCAATGGAATATAACATTATGAATTTGCACCACGAACATGTTCAAATGTCAACATTAAAGTACTAATAACATTTATAGATCACAAACACAAAATACTAAGCTCAAAACCCTAATACGAGGCCCGAAACCCTAAACCCTAAACCTTAAACCCCGAACCACAAAATATTTTTAAGGTTGTATCTTTTACTGCACAAGTCGTGGATCGTTCTCCCAAAATTTCATGTCGTAAACCCTTAATCTTAACATCGAACCCGTAAGTCCTAAACCCCAAAAACTACCCAAAAACAAATGTCTTATGGTTAATAACAAATATCTTATGGTTAATAACAACCGTTGACCTAGAAGTAACACGTCGCTTAAAGGTAATAACGCCTTGTTTGTCGTAAAATAACACATTGTGTGTACAACCAATGGAATATAACATTATGAATTGCACCACGAACATGTTCAAACGTCAACATTAAAGTACTAATAATATTTATTGACCACAAACACAAATTACTAAGCTCAAAACCCTAAATCTGAGGCCCGAAACCCTAAACCCTAAACCCTGAACCTCAAATTTTTTTTAAGGTTGTATCTAATACTGCACAATTCGTGGATCGTTCTCCCAAAATTTCATGTCGTAAACCCTTAATCTTAACCTCGGACCCGTAAGTCCTAAACCCCAAATACTACCCAAAAACAAATGTTTTATGGTTAATAACAAATGTGTTATGGTTAATAACAAATGTTGACTTAAAAGTAACACGTCGCTGAAAGGTAATAACGCCTTGTTTGTCATAAATAACACATTGTGCATACAACCAATGGATCGGGAGAAAAAGAACGAAAATCACAAACGACACTAAAAAACAGATGAAAACTGCATAAATCACGTTGTTATTGACTCAATAAGGTAAAGTAGACCTCAGGTTCTCCTGGGTACCTCGAATTTATACCGATTAGTTGCAAGAAACGGATTATATTTTCCCTAAATTGTGTAAAAAAGAAATACTTATAACATAGCAAAAATAACAAATGTCCTATGGTTAATAATAAATGTTGACATAGAAGTAACATGTCGCTGAAAGGTAATAACGTTTTGTTTGTCGTAAATAACACATTGTGTATACAACCAATGGATCGGGAGAAAAGAACGAATTACAAACGACACTAAAAACGGATGAAACTGCATAAATCTCGACGTTATTGACTCAATAAGGTAAAATAGACCTCGATTTCTCATGGGTACTTCGAATTTATACCGATTACTTGAAAGAAGCGGATATTATGTTTTTCCTAAATTGTGTAAAAAAGAAATACTTATAACATAGAATAAAATAACAAATGTCTTATGTTTAATAACTTACGATGACTCAGAAGTAACAGGTCGCTGAAAGTTAATAACGCTTTGTTTGTCGTAAATAACATATTCTGCATTCAAGCAATAAACCTCGAGGAATATAACGAAAATCACAAACGACAGTAAAAAGCAGATGAAAACTGCATAAATCTTGGCGTTATTGACTCAATAAGGTAAAATAGAACTCGATTTCTCATGGGTACCTCGAATTTATACCGATTACTTGCAATTTATGTAGAAATCTAGATTTGATTTACCATTATATTCTCGAACTTGAACCCTAATTAGACAACATATTCAACCTCGTGCGTCGTCAATATCATAATGAATCCAACATGACACGTCGAATCGGTTGGATGGGACAGTCGATTTTTTTTTGCTCGATTCAGTGTAAGAAAAATGAGTTCGATCGTTAAATGAAAAAAATTCTGTTGATAACGTTTTGCAGTAGCAAAGTTATACAATATTGTTGAAAAATAACGTATCTGTTTTATAAAGTAACAATAATCTGTAACTGTGTAACATTAACGAAGTAAAAGTAACGCTTCATATAAGACCAAAAGAACATGTGAGTTCCGCTGGAAAAAAGAGCAAAGGGTATTTTCGTCAAAGTCAATTTTTGGGTCCTTTACTCGATTTTTACAAAAAGTAGGTCCCTTAAACTTATTGGTTTTCTGACAGGGTCTGACGGATAAATAGAAACTTAGGGGGGCCTGAACAGAAATCTTCCCTATAAAGATCACATAATAATTTTATACAGAAAAAGTTGTTCTGAAATAATGGCACTTTGTCCTATTGTATTTTCTAGAACTTTCCAGCTTGAGACCAACGCTTTATACACGGTATACTCCTTTTACTTATTTTTTTAATTATTCAAATAAATCGAATGCGCTTCTATTTGAAACGTTATTAACGCTTTTTTTTCTCGAATTTTTGGTTCGTTCAACAGCTTCCCCCTATCGGGTTTAGCCTTCCCGATCGTATAACAGTGAGGGACAAGCATGCAAAATTGTTGGCCGATTAGGGTTCTAAGGAGAGGCCAATCGTATTATTTTACGGAAGGATGGGACAAATTCTTAACCGATTATTCAATACGATGCGGCAATATAATTATGTTTGTGTACGCCCAAAACAATGGGGTTTTTAGGGTCTTGGTGATCGGTCACAATGGAAGTGAGAAACACTCAAATATTAATGGAAATTAGGCGCGTTGAAAAAGAAACCCTAATTCATCTCTTAGTGCTTTGTAGTACCTTGTTTTTTGACCTTTGCAGTCCAGTTTATATCTTGAAAACCACTTTGCAACCGTTTATGTTTATAACGCGTTTTAACTTCGAATGTGCGCTGAAACGGCATCTTTGGGCGGCGTGTTATAATTGAAAGATCGTAAAAACGAGCATAAATTAATTTATACTATCATCATGCATGTCATCTAGATATATTTGCGCAAAATCGACCTTGTTCTCACGCCACACGCATTTTAAGCATACGAGCGAGGATAAAATATTTGCGCACATCCTCACAATACGTATGGGTTTAGACCAATCGATGTTGCGCTATTTCTATGGATTTATTCTCCATTTTATCGCGAATTTGGGGATAGTCGTAATATTTTGTAGAACGGGGGGCTCGTTTAACGACCTGATTATCCATTACAATGTGTGTCAATTCTTTGCAAGTTTTGAGTCTATTTTCGTGGTCCCGACGCCCCTGCGAGGAAGACGTTGGGCATTATGATGTTTATTACCGTATCAGAGCTTATGTTAAACTCCATGTCATGCATATTATATTCTTTTTCGACAGTGATGATAGCTAAAATTATTGCTTATCATATTTGCTATGTACTAGTATGTTTAGCATCCACATGTGTGTTCACATATGTCCAAAAAAAAAAAATTAATTTGAGCATAAAGTTGTAGTAGAAAAAAGATAAGGGTAAAATTATAATTAAACATACCAATTGGCGGACCAATTTGTCAGTCTTAAGTCACCTTAGGCTCTTTAATGAGTATTGAACGGTGAACAACTAAGTTAATTATCCTTCAATTAGTTGACAAGTATACGTTATGTATAAATACAGTTTTGTCCCACAATTTTAGATTATATCCGAACCAATTAAAATTGAATCCGATTTTCTATGGAATTTTTAAATGAAAACAAATCGTGAGGAGCTTGTTCTCGCGTTATGTTTTCTTTCATACGCTGCATTTAAAAGAAATTCCAAGAAGAATGAGATCGAACGAAAATTCTGAAGGGTCTAATGAATTACTTAGATCACATACTCACAGTGACGCGATCATTATTTTGCAGTAACATAACATATTCCATCCATCCACATTACCTACATTTTTTTATTTGCAGATAAATCACACTTTCTATCTTGTTAATGTGGAGTTGATATATCTATTTTTATTCACGTTCCATGGCCACTTAAGCAAGCAATTACAATCAAAATATCAGTCAAAATTAACCTAACGTTAAAAAAGCAAGGTCGGTCGAACTAATAACAAATGTTTGATTAAGTTCGTACGTACCTAATATAAACATGAACAATCGTCACACCACCATAGAACTCATTATTTATGCATTATCTCTGTGCAATCGCCTAATAATACAACTTCTATTGTGATAATGTCATATTAAATTAAAAAGCGATACTAAGATCATCAATCGAGTACGATGTAATATTGTAATTCAATTCAAATCAAGAGACGTGGGATAATAATATATGTCTACTATATATAAACATATATCTTCGTTGCAAATTATAAAATTAAATATATAAAGGGAACGTACACGGGATATATATCATCATCAAATCCATTTGAGGAGACAGCGATGCAAAAAAGATCAGATACTCTTTTCCCTAAAAGATCACGATACAATACATAGAGACAGATGTGATTTACGTAAGATAGCAAGACATGGATATTGTCGATAAACTATAAGAAAAAAATTTCATTTTCTGACTTGACAATCAACCAAGTTATAATACTGAAGCCTGTAATAAACCGTACAGCTGTATAAATTGATTCATTTAAATATTTTCTTAATTGCTACTCATCATCCAAATTCAGATATACCATCATCACCCAAAAGTATACTTAATTTAATTGCAAGACGGGACATCAGTTGAGCTTCCATTGGCCATCGAGTGACCATCAATCATAAAGAATTACCAATCCCACTTATAGAACTATTCAAATGAGAAAAAGATTAAAATACAAGATAGTGCGCATTTAGCCCTTTGTTTTTCTGCCTATTCATGTCTCTGATATACTTTAAGAATGATATCATGGTAAAAATTGCAGCTGATCTTTTATGAAAGATCACAATGACAACGATGCACACATTGTAGGAAAGCACATCAAAGCCCAGTTATAAATATACATCACAAGCAACTCAATCTGAAATAACTAAGTCCAAATATACATAACTTTGCAATCATTAACAGAGCTTCAAAGCCAATAATAATAATAAAAATGGCACAATCATGGGGTTTAGCTGAAAATGGTTGGAGGAAAGGTCCTTGGACTGCAGCAGAAGATCAACTGCTCATGGAGTACGTAAAGTTGCATGGCGAAGGAAGGTGGAACAACGTTTATCGACTCCTAGGTTTGTAATGATGTAATGAAATCTTTGAATATATTCAAACATTCAATGATTCTTAACTACGGTAATAACAGGGTTGAAGAGAAATGGTAAGAGCTGTAGGCTGAGATGGGTTAACTACTTGAGGCCAGACGTTAAGAGGGGGCATATTACCCCTCAAGAAGAAGGTCTGATTCTCGAGCTTCATGCTCGATGGGGTAATAGGTATGTATATATATATATATATATATATATATATATGTGTGTGTGTGTGTGTGTGTGTGTGTGTGTGTGTGTGTGCGTCTATATGTGTATGTGTGTAGAGGATAGAGATATAAATGTATTATAAGGAAGGTTTTGAACGATTCTTTCATGGAATAAGGTGGTCAACAATAGCTAGAAGCTTACCAGGGAGAACGGATAACGATATCAAGAACTACTGGAGAACTCGTTTCAAGAACAGGGGAGGAAAGGATTACTTGAAAGATCCCGAGAAATCGCGGGCCCGCTTGTTAAGGAGGCAGCAATTTCAACTGCAACAGAAAAAACAACAAGAGAGCAACCATCAGCAAATGGACTTGAAAGAGATGGATGGCGATGACAGACATTTGCTGCCATGTCTCACTCGATCCATGCAAGAAAACTCGTATCCAAACTATTTGCACGGATTTGATTACTCTATGATCAATGGCTTTGCAGATTCACCAGAGGCCATGTTGAACGAGTATATGATCATGTGGGATAATGGGACATGGAATTTGGATGATTACGGTGGAGATGTCACAAGCAGAGCAGCTTATTACAGCCATACTCAACTGACTACAAACTTCTGTGGCAGTTCTTGAGATCGCTTTTCTGCCTAACTTGTAATATATATGAGTGTAAAAATGCTGAAAACTGAAGAAAGTTTTCAGCTTTATCGCTAAGAAGTGTAACTTTCTAACGAGCAAGTAACTTAAATTCTCCAAATAAATAGTTTTGGAAGAATATTCATCACTCTTTACCTACTGAAAGTACACTCGTACAAATATACGGAAGAATAACAGACGAACTACACAGTCACGAAAGCAAGCCATATACCCGTTTCTCAGACAAGGGTACTTACGCGCTACACGACAATCCTATCAGACAGGCATTTCGTCGAACACTTTCATGCAAACACACTTCCCAAGCCTTTCCGTGCATCTCACAGAACATCTCCTAAATAACTTTGATCGTCGCGGCATTACTACCCAACTTCATCTGCCACTACTGAAACCCTCCTCACTCATCTCTTTTGAAGCTCTCCATCGAAATCTGGTTCTTCTAAGTCCTCGTATATACATAAAACCACTTTGAAGATTGATGAAATAGCCATAATGATTCCGCTCGATCCAGCCGAAAAAGAAGAACTTGGCGGGGATTCAATTGGATATTGATTTTTGTGAAGTGAAAGACTTTCTGAACCAACATAGAAAACGCCGCAGCGTTTCTTACTTGATTTAACCCGGCCCATTAATCACGTCGGTCCAATTAGTTAATTGTTTAGTTAATTGAATCACGTGCTCGCCGCCAGCAATGTTCACGGACGTCTCGAATTTATTAAAAAATACTTCCTCCCAGCTAATTCTTCCCGAGAATTACTTGCACGTAAATTAAGAAGTTATTTTTTTTAATATTATAGTACAACTTTTGAGGTATGTAGAGAGAAAGTTATTAGTGGACACGTAAATCAAGAAGTCTTTTTTTAATATTAATGGTGTAATTAATTTAATTAGTGGGATAATTTTTTACCAAAAATTGAAATGGGAAGAATTGCGGGATACCCCAAATAGAAAGATGTGAAGAAATAAGTGGGACGAATGTAGTATCGAATAACAAATATATAATTTAAATATTTATACTTACGACAAATTATTTCAGTAAGGTCTCACCTGCCCATCATCCTAAACTTAAAAGTCGTCCGCATCAAGGTTATGAAATCGGGTTTTCGAATCGGATCGGAAATTTTAGTGGTTTAAGATCTAGTGGTCTAACCTGTATAAAACTGGAATCAAACCGAAGTAAAATCAGTGTGGCGACCCTGACTTTCTAATCATATTTAGTGGCGGATTTTCGCAACGTAAGTCGCGGGAGACCCGTCTAACAAAAACTTTTTCCTAAAATATGATATATTACGACATAACATAACCTATACTGTTTTAATTATACAACGACCGAAGCCCCAAAATATATATCATATCAAAACCTATCCTAACATCGCTCCACAGGTCGTCATCCATGTACAGCCTTGCCCTCAAAAGACCCTGGAGTACCGCCGTCATCCTGCCTTAGTCGTGACGTTTCTCAACGTCCGACTCTATCGTACCTACAACACATAAAACGTGGAATGAGCTTATAAAGCTCAGTAAGTTGAAACCATGCAATGCACGTGTCCTAAAACGCAAAGGCATCCGCGCCAATGCATTTCTAATCGTGTCATGTAATTCGTGTCTTGAAATCCATGTCTTGTATTCATGTCATGAAATTCGTGTCTTGTCTTATCTTGTAGTTCGTGTCTTGTCTTGTCTTATAGGGCCCATGGCTGATCTTGCTATGCACCATCATGGAGCTCAAACCCATTAAGGGTAAATAAATATATAAGTGGCAATACCCACTCATGGGAGGCTAACCCTAGGGCGCCTTTTCTGTCCCAAGGTGGTTTCATACGCCACACGGATGATACTTCCATTGAGAGGCTAACCCTAAGGCGCCTTTCCAATCCCAATGTAGTTTATCGATCCCACGGACGCTCACACTGGTAGACTCACTCTGAGGTTGCTGACACCAATCATACCCTTGGAGCCGTTTGTTTCCTCAGAGTGCATCTGCCAGGTCGCAACTTTCCGCCACATGCATGCCCTTGCCTTGAGACATGTCATGTCATGAAATCGGTGACATAAAATCACCATGGTAGCATAGAAGAGCCATTAAATTCAACCGTTTATCGTGTTTAAGAAATCATACGTGTCTTCTGCTCGTGTCTTGTAACTTCGTGTATGCACGTGATAATGCGTACGTGAATAAAGCCGAAGTGCTTGTCATGCCACTTCATATAATAATTAATTCACGTAAATAAATAAATCACATAAGAATTCACGTAAATTCATAAAAGCATATAATCATGTCATTCAAGCACGTAACCATGAAATTCATGCACATATAATTTATGTGTTGTAGTTGAGATCTCCACTTACCTGGTATCCTTAGCTATTTAATTAATCGTACGGTAAGTCGCTAACCTTCGAACCCTAAGTATACAAACATATAAAATTAGGGTTTGTTAGTCTAATTATAATTTCACGAAATTGGCTTAATTTAGAAAACCCTAATTTTGGACTTTCATAAATTTGGAAACCCTAAGATTTAGAACTTTAACCTAGACTAAGAAATATTATTTTCAGAAATAGATCCCATGAGATATGTCTCGACATTTTATATGGATCCTATACAAAGATCTCGACACATACCATATAATGGGTCTCGACATTTATTTTTAATCTTGATATATGATGTAAGATAGATTTCGATATTATATATAAGGTTTGATATCTATACTCTACAAACATCTCGATACATGTATTATTATTAAAATGTCGACATGTACCTACAAATGGGATATATTTATCATCTCGACATAAGCAATAGCTCTCGACATAATATAACATCTCGGTAGAAATCATCAATTAAATGTCGAGACATATAATCTCGATCAAGTCTTCACAGATGGACTTCGACATTTTAAGAAAAATGTCGAGACATATAGCTTAAAGATTTTAATATGTTTTCCAGACTTGGTCAACTAGATTTTGACAGATATCGAAATGTTATAGAATGCCACATGTCGATATTATGGGCCAAAATGTCGAAAGGTTATAAACTATCAAATGTCGAGACAATGCTAAAATGTCGAAATATCATACATAAGAATTTGATATAAGAATTTAACATTAAAGTGGATTTGCACTAAAGTTGTCGAGATGTTACACATAAAGTCATTATCGAACTAGTCATTATCCAATAGGAAATCTCGAGATGTAAATCTTAATATAGAATGATAGAATGTCGATATGAGAGATAGCATAGAGTTTCGAGCTCTTATGCTTAAATGTCGATATGTTAAATAATACCATATGTCGACATTTAAAAATGTCGAGATGTTATAAAGCACCAAATGTCGACATTATAAGTCAAAATGTCGAGATGTTAAAAATTTCGATATAACCTTGAAGACAAATTTCGACATTTTTAATACTTCAAGACCCAAATTCATTCTCTTGCAGCTAACAAGATTTGAAATCTTCCTACAAGGTTTAACACGGTTTGAAATCTATTAACTGGGAATCATTTTACTCAATAGCTAAACTTTCGATCAAACTATTATTTCTTCCAAGAACAGTATAAATGCCATCTGAACTTTAAATGATTTCTAACCCTCAAACTTACGTAAACCCTAATTACATAATAAACTTTTCCAGCTTAATAATTTCTGAAAGCAGTTAATCATAAAAGTAAAAACGTGCTATTACCGTAAGAGATTATACCTGCTCCAAACTTAGTGCGAGATTTCGATACTGCTTTTGATTCCTCCTTGTTCAAAGTTCTCGATAGTTTTGTGTTTACAAAGTCGGTTTCTCTTTTCTTATTTTATCCTCAAGTTGGCGTGTAGTAATAAACAATGATGGTCCCTCATCTCCCTCTTATCCTTAGTTAACGTGTATTATAAAACAAATGACATCAATCTTTTTCTTTTGGTTCTTATCCTAACTTCATGAGATAATAATTATAATAATATTGTTTCTAAGTTACCCTCATGCTAAGTAAACCCTTAATTCGACATCCTTTAGTCTCGACATTTACCTATTTCGAAATTGTTGGTCTCACAACTTCTATACTCGACATTATTGTTACCTAATTATCGGAATCGAGCTTCTTTCTAAGAATATATATCCCGAAGCTTAATAATATCGAGATCCATAGATCTCGAGATTCATGATTTTGAATTTCCTAATGTATCGAAATCTCTTCTATCCCTTTTGAAATCTATCCTTACTAATTCATATTCAATACTTAATACATTAAATCAAATTTTCTAGGTTAACATGTCATGTACCAAAAACCCTAAAATCAATAACTAACCTAAATTAAATTAATTCCTCTACTTGGTTAGTAATCCTAATAGCACCTAATTTGAAATCATGTTGGCACATAAAATCGTAAAACATGTTCCATGCAGTCACGTAAGTCATAAAATATGTATGCATATTTATTGGTGAGAGTTTAATTTCACACAGCTTAATTGAATTTAACTCTGGTACCCGAAATAGAGAACAATTTATATATATATTTTCTTGTAGTCCTGAACTCTTTATTTAATTTGTCTGGAAACACTGCAAATTAGGACGTCATGCCATTAATTATATTAGGAATCCCGTAATTAGATTTTACGGGTATTACATCCTTCCCCCCTTAAAAAGAATTTCGCCCCCAAATTCCATCAGTTGGAATAATTCAGGGTAACGATCGATGGGGAGTTTGAAATAACCTTCGAATAACAGTAGAAAATAGGACAGAGATTTCTGAATCAAACGCGAAGATTTGGGATCTCTAATCTCGCGAAACTTGTTTGGGTAAGGAATATCTTAGAGATTATTCCGAAACAAGTAAGATCCTTATATTGATCTTTTCTTGTCTAGGAACTTATCGTAGCAAAATAATCCTAATTCTTGACTTCGTATTACTTGCATTCAAAAATTTCGATTGTCCTAGAATCACAATCGACTAACAAGTACGGAAGGTCACAAACAACAAGATTATCATAAATCAAGTAATTCAGTGACACTGTATTCCCTGTCTTGATTTATCTTACCCTTGTCGTTTTTCCGTCATGCAAGGTTTCATCGAAGATTTCTATAACTTTCTAATGTGTTTATTGCAGGATACATCCTTGTCCTGAATCTTAACAGCACAGGGAGGAAATTCTCACAATTACTTCATAATCTACTCTTCCTCCCTTAAAAAAAATCTGCTAATCCTTATTCTTAGAAGTCTGGAAATAAATGTTTCATGTGGTGACGGGAGTTCAAGAAAGAGAAGCATTCCATTGAAGTGCAATAAAGGGAAGTAGAAATAAAAGTTAATGTAAGGTCTCTCTTGTCGTCTTAGACGCTGACAACTAATTCCTGATAGAATGCGTATAACGCTCATTTAAGTTGATCAGACCTATATCGCCTTAAGGTGGGGCCAACGAGAACGGTTATAATTCTGATTCAGACCAGAATTTAGAAATTATGAGCATCCACCATGCTTCCGCTGCGCAACTCTGATATGGAGCATGTATAATTTGCAGAAGGGGTTAAAAAAAAAAAAAAAAAAAAAAAATTGGGAGATCAGGTATATTCTGGTACACTAGGATTTAGGTTTATTGGGCTGAAAGAAATGAAATTGTAGCTTCACCATCATATTCCATAAATAAGAATATTCAAAGGAAAGAAATATAACTTTGATCATGAATCGATCAGAAAATATCGATCAGAAAATATTTTCGAAATATTATCGAAACATACATTGGTATCCTTGGGAGCTATTGGCATCATTTTGGCTAAAACTAAGGAAATTGTTCCTGCTTAACCATTTATGCGAAAAGATTCGCAACTTGTCTGAAGAAGTTAGTGGGGCATTTATTTAGATGTTTAGGAATTCTACTTTAGCTTATCTTACCCGCAAGACGGTTATTTCTCTTCTCAAGAATTGAAGCATACGATCTTTCCTAGAGAAATCAGATACGACCTCATATTTTGAAAGCCTATCTGTCAAGATCATAGTTCAGATCAATATTTAATCTGCTATCTCAACCAATAATGGAGTATTTTCCAACACTTAATTACTCCGTATTGGATCTCCATATAGCAGACTAATATATCAGTGCATTCTAAAGGTCAGACGGCACTTTCCACCTTCGGTACATAATATTGACGACACATTTAAATGTGTGGTTCAATTTCCTAAAATTAACCGTTGGAGCATAGGTTATTATAAACTATTAGCGTACCCGTTATTTCCGTAGGAGGAATTTCTGTTTCCTCAAGATTTAGGTTGAACATCCGTGGGGGAACTGGGGAGGGTTGTGTCGATGTTTGGTCTGGTTCCAATGGTATCTGCATCTGACAGATTTTTGCGAAATGTCCCCGCCTTCCACATTTAAAACAGTTGGCATCTTGTGAGTAACAAATGCCTCTGTGTTGTCGTCCACACTGTTGACATCGAGGTATGGGGTTCGGAATATGAGCATGAAAAATAGCATCCATCGGGTTTGGCCTTGAAAGTTGGGGCCCTTGATGAGTTATCTGAACATTGTGAGGATTCTTAAAATATAAAGGCTTTTTAATAGTTTTCGGTTCTGGCCTATTCTCCATCTTTCGCTTTCCTTTATGATTTTGGAACATCCGGGTTTCTTCCCTAATAGGGTTAGCAATATTTGCAGGTAAGAATCTACGGGGTTCGGATGATCTTTGTTCATTGATAAGCTTAGAGACCAAGTTCTTGAGTTCACCAACTTGATCTTTAAGTTCACTGATCTGACCCGATTGCCATTGGATCAGTTCAGTAAGATGTGAGAGTGCTGAGTCTCGTTCGTTCATAGGGGACTTAGGTGTAACCCCACGACTTGACTCACCAGTAAATTCTCTATATCCGCTAGTCATTCTACAATTAGTCAAACAAATAGGCATGTCATCGTAAGCACATAATCATATCGAACATATAACTTACAGGCAGGGCTGATCCTCCAGACTTTTGAGCGGCCGTACATGGACAGTCTACAGAACCTATATCCTAGGCTCTGATACCACCTGTGGCGACCCTGACTTTCTAATCATATTTAGTGGCGGATTTTCGCAACGTAAGTCGCGGGAGACCCGTCTAACAAAAACTTTTTCCTAAAATATGATATATTACGACATAACATAACCTATACTGTTTTAATTATACAACGACCGAAGCCCCAAAATATATATCATATCAAAACCTATCCTAACATCGCTCCACAGGTCGTCATCCATGTACAGCCTTGCCCTCAAAAGACCCTGGAGTACCGCCGTCATCCTGCCTTAGTCGTGACGTTTCTCAACGTCCGACTCTATCGTACCTACAACACATAAAACGTGGAATGAGCTTAAAAAGCTCAGTAAGTTGAAACCATGCAATGCACGTGTCCTAAAACGCAAAGGCATCCGCGCCAATGCATTTCTAATCGTGTCATGTAATTCGTGTCTTGAAATCCATGTCTTGTATTCATGTCATGAAATTCGTGTCTTGTCTTATCTTGTAGTTCGTGTCTTGTCTTGTCTTATAGGGCCCATGGCTGATCTTGCTATGCACCATCATGGAGCTCAAACCCATTAAGGGTAAATAAATATATAAGTGGCAATACCCACTCATGGGAGGCTAACCCTAGGGCGCCTTTTCTGTCCCAAGGTGGTTTCATACGCCACACGGATGATACTTCCATTGAGAGGCTAACCCTAAGGCGCCTTTCCAATCCCAATGTAGTTTATCGATCCCACGGACGCTCACACTGGTAGACTCACTCTGAGGTTGCTGACACCAATCATACCCTTGGAGCCGTTTGTTTCCTCAGAGTGCATCTGCCAGGTCGCAACTTTCCGCCACATGCATGCCCTTGCCTTGAGACATGTCATGTCATGAAATCGGTGACATAAAATCACCATGGTAGCATAGAAGAGCCATTAAATTCAACCGTTTATCGTGTTTAAGAAATCATACGTGTCTTCTGCTCGTGTCTTGTAACTTCGTGTATGCACGTGATAATGCGTACGTGAATAAAGCCGAAGTGCTTGTCATGCCACTTCATATAATAATTAATTCACGTAAATAAATAAATCACATAAGAATTCACGTAAATTCATAAAAGCATATAATCATGTCATTCAAGCACGTAACCATGAAATTCATGCACATATAATTTATGTGTTGTAGTTGAGATCTCCACTTACCTGGTATCCTTAGCTATTTAATTAATCGTACGGTAAGTCGCTAACCTTCGAACCCTAAGTATACAAACATATAAAATTAGGGTTTGTTAGTCTAATTATAATTTCACGAAATTGGCTTAATTTAGAAAACCCTAATTTTGGACTTTCATAAATTTGGAAACCCTAAGATTTAGAACTTTAACCTAGACTAAGAAATATTATTTTCAGAAATAGATCCCATGAGATATGTCTCGACATTTTATATGGATCCTATACAAAGATCTCGACACATACCATATAATGGGTCTCGACATTTATTTTTAATCTTGATATATGATGTAAGATAGATTTCGATATTATATATAAGGTTTGATATCTATACTCTACAAACATCTCGATACATGTATTATTATTAAAATGTCGACATGTACCTACAAATGGGATATATTTATCATCTCGACATAAGCAATAGCTCTCGACATAATATAACATCTCGGTAGAAATCATCAATTAAATGTCGAGACATATAATCTCGATCAAGTCTTCACAGATGGACTTCGACATTTTAAGAAAAATGTCGAGACATATAGCTTAAAGATTTTAATATGTTTTCCAGACTTGGTCAACTAGATTTTGACAGATATCGAAATGTTATAGAATGCCACATGTCGATATTATGGGCCAAAATGTCGAAAGGTTATAAACTATCAAATGTCGAGACAATGCTAAAATGTCGAAATATCATACATAAGAATTTGATATAAGAATTTAACATTAAAGTGGATTTGCACTAAAGTTGTCGAGATGTTACACATAAAGTCATTATCGAACTAGTCATTATCCAATAGGAAATCTCGAGATGTAAATCTTAATATAGAATGATAGAATGTCGATATGAGAGATAGCATAGAGTTTCGAGCTCTTATGCTTAAATGTCGATATGTTAAATAATACCATATGTCGACATTTAAAAATGTCGAGATGTTATAAAGCACCAAATGTCGACATTATAAGTCAAAATGTCGAGATGTTAAAAATTTCGATATAACCTTGAAGACAAATTTCGACATTTTTAATACTTCAAGACCCAAATTCATTCTCTTGCAGCTAACAAGATTTGAAATCTTCCTACAAGGTTTAACACGGTTTGAAATCTATTAACTGGGAATCATTTTACTCAATAGCTAAACTTTCGATCAAACTATTATTTCTTCCAAGAACAGTATAAATGCCATCTGAACTTTAAATGATTTCTAACCCTCAAACTTACGTAAACCCTAATTACATAATAAACTTTTCCAGCTTAATAATTTCTGAAAGCAGTTAATCATAAAAGTAAAAACGTGCTATTACCGTAAGAGATTATACCTGCTCCAAACTTAGTGCGAGATTTCGATACTGCTTTTGATTCCTCCTTGTTCAAAGTTCTCGATAGTTTTGTGTTTACAAAGTCGGTTTCTCTTTTCTTATTTTATCCTCAAGTTGGCGTGTAGTAATAAACAATGATGGTCCCTCATCTCCCTCTTATCCTTAGTTAACGTGTATTATAAAACAAATGACATCAATCTTTTTCTTTTGGTTCTTATCCTAACTTCATGAGATAATAATTATAATAATATTGTTTCTAAGTTACCCCTCATGCTAAGTAAACCCTTAATTCGACATCCTTTAGTCTCGACATTTACCTATTTCGAAATTGTTGGTCTCACAACTTCTATACTCGACATTATTGTTACCTAATTATCGGAATCGAGCTTCTTTCTAAGAATATATATCCCGAAGCTTAATAATATCGAGATCCATAGATCTCGAGATTCATGATTTTGAATTTCCTAATGTATCGAAATCTCTTCTATCCCTTTTGAAATCTATCCTTACTAATTCATATTCAATACTTAATACATTAAATCAAATTTTCTAGGTTAACATGTCATGTACCAAAAACCCTAAAATCAATAACTAACCTAAATTAAATTAATTCCTCTACTTGGTTAGTAATCCTAATAGCACCTAATTTGAAATCATGTTGGCACATAAAATCGTAAAACATGTTCCATGCAGTCACGTAAGTCATAAAATATGTATGCATATTTATTGGTGAGAGTTTAATTTCACACAGCTTAATTGAATTTAACTCTGGTACCCGAAATAGAGAACAATTTATATATATATTTTCTTGTAGTCCTGAACTCTTTATTTAATTTGTCTGGAAACACTGCAAATTAGGACGTCATGCCATTAATTATATTAGGAATCCCGTAATTAGATTTTACGGGTATTACAATCAGTGTTCCTTAATATAATAAATTATATTTTATGAATAATCAATCAAATAAAATGTGTTTGATATCTAATAAGTAATTGTAAATGATATATCAAAATTAAATTTATAAATTAGGAGTATATTTGAGATAACCATAATGAAACGCAATTTTTGTTTTTCTTCTAGGCGAAGTCAAATTTAGCGTCACAAAAATATATCGGGAAGAAATTAAAATTAACTATAAATGAGGTACTAAAAGATAATTAAAATGTAACTACTTTATTTGAGGTAGAAAAGAATTGAACCCAAGACCTTGAGAATAAAAGGCCCATGTGGTAGTCATTGGGCCACAACTAGTTATTTGATATATATGTATTTACTATTTTATCCATTATTCACTTTTTTTATTTTTTAAAAGTTAGATCCCGCTTGAACCGGCCGGTCCGGTACGGTTTTAAAAAACCCTGGTCCCCATATAGCTTATGAAACATTATTTTTAATTACTTGAATAAGCAGAGAGAGTCATGCATGGCGTAATCAAGAAAAAATATTATCTACTCATTGAAATTGAATTACTTACTTTTCGGAATGATGAAGATTTAATGACATCACTCCAATAATCTCACTTGGTAGATGCTTATAGAAGTCCTAATTATGTGAATATAAGGAGAATTTAATTGGCACAGACAAATTTGGAAGAAAATCAACAACTACAGTCACTCCAATAATTACCTTTTATTATTAAATTTCCAACTTATTTTCCACCACAAGTCTAATACCACAAAGACCTAGAAAGAGTCAACACACTTATTGATCTTCCCATCTATATAAGTACATAAAATAAACATATAATTTCCCAAACACGCAAAACGAAGCACACGCCTCGGCTCTCCCCAATTCCGACACTCCTGCATCTCCGCTCCGATGGCCGGCACCTGTTCCGCCGACAACCTCGCCGCCCTTCTCGGTCCAAACTCCACCGCCGCCGCCGAATACCTATGCGGCCAGCTCACCTCCGTCTCCTTCGCCGTCGATTCGACTTACCTCCTCTTCTCCGCCTACCTCGTCTTCTCCATGCAGCTAGGCTTCGCAATGCTCTGCGCCGGCTCCGTACGGGCCAAGAACACCATGAACATCATGCTCACGAACGTCCTCGACGCCGCCGCCGGCGGACTCTTCTACTACCTTTTCGGCTTCGCCTTCGCCTACGGCTCGCCTTCGAATGGGTTCATCGGAAAGCACTTCTTCGGCTTGAAAGACCTTCCTTCTTCTTCCTTCGACTACTCCAACTTCCTTTATCAGTGGGCCTTTGCGATCGCCGCCGCCGGCATAACGAGCGGCTCCATCGCCGAGAGGACGCAGTTCGTCGCTTACTTGATCTACTCTTCCTTTCTCACAGGTATTTGATTTGATTTGTCCTATCAAAGCGCGTGCAGCAGAAGCGTTTTTTTAGTTCTTGGGAGTTAATTGCAACTGTTTCTACTAGGGTTTGTTTACCCAGTGGTTTCCCACTGGTTCTGGTCCGTCGACGGCTGGGCGAGCGCGAGCAAGAAGGAAGACCTGCTATTCGGGTCGGGCGTGATAGACTTCGCCGGGTCGGGCGTGGTCCACTTGGTGGGCGGCGTGGCGGGTCTGTACGGCGCGCTGATTGAGGGTCCGAGGATCGGTCGGTTCGACCACAGCGGTCGAGCGGTGGCTCTGAGGGGTCACAGCGCTTCGCTGGTGGTTTTGGGAACTTTCTTGCTGTGGTTCGGGTGGTACGGGTTCAACCCGGGTTCGTTTAACAAGATATTGGTTGCCTATGACATCGCCGGGGAACAGTATTACGGTCAGTGGTCGGCGGTGGGCCGGACGGCCGTGACCACCACCTTGGCCGGATGCACGGCGGCGCTCACGACGTTGTTTGGGAAGCGAATCTTGTCAGGTACTTATTGGCCGGAATGTCCAATTAGATTAAGTTCATGAGCTAATCATTTTTTGTCATTTAATTTATCCAATGATTATAGAGCATAATTTAGGGTGAGATTATCCGTGTAGATTATTTTAAAATTAAGCAATTTGGAGACATCATACTGAACCCTCTCAAAATTACCTCTTTTTGAAAGGTATTGTCCGAATATTGTCGATCCCTATATTGCTGAAACCCTAGATTATACGATGAAATCCTAGAAATCGCTACAAAGTCTGTAAGATGAAATCCAAATTACAATATCTCTAAATTGCTTAATTCTAAAATGTATTATCTGCACAATGTTACCCGTTAAATAATCTTTCACTCGTATAGTTTAGCGGGTGACATTATAGAAACATAATTGAGGGGATGGAATTGTACAAATAATTACTTGCAAAATGAGCAGTTTAGGGACATTATACACTAGAACTCCATATCTTGTCAAAAATTGCTTAAATTTGGAAGTTATTTTCCGTATAGTGCCATTCCAATGAATTCGTTGAAATTCGTTAGAATTGGAACAAAATCCAGGATCCGAGCGTACATTTTCCCAAATTTGCTTGATTTCAAATGACATTGTCCGCTTACTATCGCCCCCCTAAATTTGTTGTCCTTATAATTCCGCTCCTTAGATTGCAGGACTGAAAGAATAACTAATCCCACATTTATCGTTGAATATGTCCTTCAGGTCATTGGAATGTGATGGACGTGTGCAACGGCCTCCTGGGCGGGTTCGCCGCGATAACCGCGGGTTGCTCCGTGGTCGAACCGTGGGCCGCGATCGTGTGCGGGTTCGTGGCCTCGTGGGTCCTGATCGGCTGCAACAAGCTAGCCGAGATGCTCAAGTTCGACGACCCTCTCGAGGCTGCCCAGCTGCACGGAGGGTGCGGCGCGTGGGGGATCATATTCACCGCACTGTTCGCCACGGAGAAGTATGTTGGCCAGGTTTACGGGGGCAAACCGGGTCGACCCTACGGGCTCTTCATGGGCGGGGGCGGGAGGCTCCTGGCGGCCCACGCGGTTCAGATACTGGTGATCGTCGGGTGGGTCAGTGCAACCATGGGTCCTTTGTTCTACGCACTGCATAAGCTAAAGCTACTGAGGATTTCCGAGGACGACGAGATGGCGGGCATGGACGTGACTCGCCACGGAGGGTTTGCGTATGTTCAAGACGATTATGGAGATGATTTTAGTAAGTATAACGGGGTTCAAATGAAGAGGATTGAGCCGAGCCCCGCGAATAATATTTGATCTGATTGGCCAGTTCTGTTATTGTTACTATTATTATTGTTGCTGCTTTGTGGAGTTTGGTAGTGATGAAGATATGGTTTGTGAGGTGTGGGAAGGATTCGAGGTGACAAAAGGAGATAATGTGAATATTTATGGGATGGGATGTGTTTTGTGGCCTAATCTATCCTTTTTGACTATTGTGTGCTAAAGCCAAGAAAAAAAGAAGCTTTTAGTTTTATGTATATGAATTGATGGAAGTAGTGTTAACCGCATTTATGAGTTCTTGTGTTTTTGGGTGGGGTCTTGATATTCTTTATTTTCATTTTTATTTTACTTTTGGTATGGAGGTATCTAACACAATACCGTTAAACGGTATGTGATCCTCTATTCCACTGGGTGTTTCACTAGATATTCTAACTTACGACAAATCGTTACACCTCCTACCAAGTGTTTAAAAACAAATAAATATCATTACACTTGTACATAGTGTTTAAACACAAAAATAAATATATTCTCCCTAGTACTGTCAATATGGCCCGTGGCCCGCGGGGTGGGCTTCGATTTTTAGGTCAGCCCTTGCGAGCGCAGGCTTTGTCTGGGCGAGGCCACCATTATTTTAATTATATATATTATATAATTTTATAGAAAAAAGATATTAAATTAATTAGATATGTAATTAATGATTCATTAATTATGTCTTTTAATGCCCTATTTATTATCAAACACATAATTAATTAGCATATTTATCCCTAATTTTTTAATTAAAAATTTTACTAAATTAAAATTTTAAACTAAATAGAAGTAGCAAAAATTATTTTCTAGGTGCGCGAGCCTAGCACGCCAGGCCCCGGGGCTGCAGGGCGGGCGAGCCCCATTTTTTCTGGCGGGCGGCGGGTTGTCCCAGCCCGCCCCGCCAAATTGATAGTTCTAAATTCTAATTCTACCTAGTGGAATAGATGATCCAAGCCCCGTTTAAACAAGGGGAAATTTTGTGTCAAGCCCCAGAAAAGTTTAAAATTAGGGATCAGACCCTGTCAGATTTATTTTTAGTTTAAAGGACCCTCTTTTTGAAAAATTAAGTGAAAAGGACCCAAAACTATGATTTGACGAAAATACCCTTAGTAAAACGATTTCTGAATGGGTATTTGACGTCAGTTTTATGTTACACAATTATACTGATTTGTTACCGTAAAAATGTAAGTGTTACTTTAACATCATAAGACGTTACTTATCGACATTAAAATGTTATATTAACAGACATATTTATTATATCGGACTATCGAACCCCATTCTACATACTGATCTAGCACAGTCGATTGGTAACACCTTGTTTTGTTTTCCATCATGGGGTATTACACCATAAACCCTAAATTGTAAAACCTAAACTCGGCGCGACGATCATTAGTGTTCTCCTATAAAAGATCGAATCATTAGCGTTTCGATCTTATTACACATTCGAGATTGAAAATTGGTAACCTATTATAGGAGCATTGCTCCCTTTAATGATGAATTTTCTATCTGGGGAAACAGGGGGATGGTCGGGTGGACGGTTCAAGAACAATTATAAATATTACACAATTATACTGATTTGTTACCGTAAAAACCGTAATAGTTATTTTAACCTCATAAGACGTTACTTATCGACCGTAAAATGTTATTAACAGACATATTTATTATACCGGACTATCGAACCCCATTTTTCCCACTGATCGAGCATTGCTCCCTATAATGATGAATTTTTTTCTAGGAATACAGGGGGATGGTCGGGTGGAGGGTTCAAGAACATTTATAACAGTTTTGTGCTGAAAAAAACATTTCCTTTCATTTGAATAACAAACAGTCTTGTATTGAGTACCATATGACGCTATTTAGTAACAAATGATATTGCAAAAGTAACACGTCATTCAAAAATATTGCAGTAACACATGAACAAATGATGTTGCAGGAAGTGGTATTATTTTTTAATGTTGTGTTACTTCTGCGACATCATTTGTTACTAAATAGACGTCATATGGCACTCAATACAAGACTGTTGTTATCCAAAGGAAAAGAAGAGTTTTTTTTCAGCTTAGAACTGTTATAATTATCTGGAATCGGATTATTTAGGTATACAGCGTAATTTTGGCATATTTCAGGGTTAAATATGTCTTTTTGCGTCATTTTATGGCCTGATCACTGAGTTTTCCGAAAAGTGGGTCCTTAATACTAAAACCCACTGCAATGGGGCCTGAACAATAATCCAAACATCTTAATAGGGCCTGAAATTGAATTAACCCTTTAAACAACTAATCCAGTGCCTATTACGCGACTTTTTGACTCTCAGTGAGACTTCTCGTTGCCTATATTACCTGTTAAACAGATTATGACAATCAAGATAGAATAGTTAGAAGACTTGACTCTACTCTTTAAGATGTCGTAAAAGACTTTTGGATATTTGTTGCGTAAGACTTGATTGTGATGTGATGTTTCCAAACAGTCGAAGACTTGACTCTACTGTAATGTACTGGACCACTTTTTGTTCTTATGTTATGTGATTAAACAAGAACAAAGTGAGTGCCATGTACATGGTGTGTAATGACGCAACTTCCCACTACTTCGCGATACTTTTGCAAGTCTGTACGGACGATGACGTTTTCCTACGAAATTATGTTTAGGTAAGAAAGTACATCTCCATCATCGTTATAATGTTAATTCTTGATCTCCTCTTTCCACACGTCTTGCATTAATAATGCAAGGCTAGCTAGGCATCTTCAACCACTTGTGAATAATGAATTATACTTTCCACCAATATTATTTAACAAAATCTCCATTCTCTTTCTCAACCCACCAATAGTACAGGTTATATGTGTTACATAACAATTTCCATGTGCCAAGCACTAAGAATGGCACTCATTATTGACGCTCTATATAACGGTGAACTACATGAACAAAGTAACAAAAACCACATGCGAACTTGAACACAACAAGATTTACGTGGTTCAGATTGTTCTTCAATCCTACATCCACGGTGGTGAATCGTTTTATTGATACGATCAACACTGTTTTTACAGAGAAGAAAAGTGAAAGTGGAGAAGACGAATTTACAGAAATGAAACAGTGCACTTGGTATATTTAAAGCTTGGCTCATCAAAGACGCGCGAAAATCTTCTTTAAACGCTTCCTTCCATATAAGAGAAAACGTTGTTGGCTGCAACATCTTTATAAGTGATTAGCGCCTCTTTGTAACTCTTTTGAGAACACATTTTTCTTTTTCCTTGAACTTCACACGTTTTCTTCTCTGCCTCAGTTCTTCTTTTCTTCTTTTCCAGCATAGCTTCACGATGCATGGCTTCATGATTATGAGCTTGCTTCAATACCCTCCCGCAAGATGGAAGGTAGTAATTTACTAGTGACATCTTGACCAATAATCTCTGCAACATACGACCTGTGAGTGGTTTGGTGAGAACATCAGCTAACTGATCTTCAGTCCTCACAGGAAGCAGCTGAACTGACCCAATTGAGATATGATGCCTGATAAAATGGCAATATATCTCGATATGTTTAGATTTTCATGAAATTTGGGGTTGGATGCTAGCTTTAATGCAGACTGGTTATCACAGTATCTGGAACTTGCTGAACTGTTGCGTGTAACTCTTGAAGCAACTGTTTGATCCATAACATCTCGGCTACAACTGAACGTAAGGCCCTATAATCTATATTCTGCCTCTGTTGAAGACCGGGATACTGTTGCTTGTTTCTTAGCTTTCCAAGTAATGATGGAGTCTCCAAGGAAGGTACAATATCCAGTCACAGATTTTCTTGTATCTTGACAGGTTCCCCAATCTGAATCAGAGAAGCCCCTGAGGTGCAGACCTGGAGTTGAAGTCATGAAATGTCCAAGGATTGCTTTAATGTACCGAAGCAAGTGATGAGCTGCCCTGAGATGGTCTGTTCTGGGAGCTGCCATATACTGGTTGAGTTTATGCACAGTGAAGGAAATATCTGGCCTCGTAAAAGTTAGATAAAGCAGTCTCCCGATTAATCTTCTGTACTTGAAAGGGCCTGTTAGCAGGTCTCCCCCTTCTTTGGATAACTTATCACTGGGATTCATGGGTGTTGTCAGTGGCTTTGCCTCTAGATATCCTGAAATTGTAAGAAGCTGTAATGCACCCCTCTGTCTTCCTTTCAACCTCGGAAGAAAGAATTCAGTTTCCCAAGGTCTTTGATCTTATAACATGTTCCCAAGAAGTTCTTTACTTGGTTTATTGCTTCAACTGAGGGTCCTGCTAGAATTATATCATCTGCATACACTAGTAGAATAACTAGATGACCACCTCTTCCTTTGATGAAAAGGTGTGATCTGAGTGAGTTTGAGTGAAACCAAAGCTTCTCACTGCCTCGGTAACTTTCTTATTCTTGCCTTGATGCCAGTTTCAGCCCATACATAGATTTATGTAGCCTGCACACCATCCTTTTGCCCTTGTTCTGCTAAAGCTCTTATAGAATCCTTCTGGTAAATCCATGAACACTTCCTCTGTTAAGTCTCCATTTAGGAATGCATTGCTTACCTCCAACTGTGCTAGAATCCATTTGAGCTTGGCTACCAAAGCTAGAAAGATCTTGGTCGGCTTAGCTACTGGGGCAAATGTATCATTGTAGTACTCCTTCCCTCTGATCATATCCCTTAGCTACCAAGCGTGCCTTCTATTTTTCTATCTCGCCATTGGATTTAAATTTATAGACCCAACGGCAGCCAATGGATTTGGATCCTTCAGCCAGTGGGACAATTGTCCAGGTTTCATTCTCTGTCAGTGCCTGGAACTCTTCTTCCATGGCTTGCAACCATTGCTGTGATGGAGATGCCTGGATAAAGTTCTTAGTCTCACTGGCCTGAGCAACATTTGAGACAAAGTTATGATATTTTGGTGGAAATCTCTGGTATGATAGTGTCTCAGATAAAGCGTGAACAACTTGTGACCAGAAACCTTGTTGCAATGATAGTCTTCAAGATATGTTGGTCTCTTACTTTCCCTGGCTGATCTTCTTTGCTGTAGCTGAGTCTGTGATTGACCCTCAATGATGGAGGTGTTCTGCTCTGGCTTAACTATTTGTTCTTCCTGATGAACATTGGGTGCTAGTTGCTCTTCATACCTTATCTCAGAATCCACTGCTTGTGATCTAGGCAGAACGACAGTTGAGAAGGGATTCCCATCAGTTGAAGCATGTTCCTCTGTTCCGGATGGAAATTCATCTTCTTTGAACTTCACATCTTGAGAAACAAAAATTTCATCAGTCTTTATGTACATGACTTTATAACCCTTCATTCCATTTGGGTATCCAATAAACACACAATCTCTTGCCCTTAGATCCAATTTCCCTCTAGCAGCTGCAAGAGTAGCACAAAAACACAAACAACCAAAGACCCGTAGTTGATCATAATTTACGGGTCTTTGGAATAATAATTCAAAAGGACTTCTATTTCCTAGTTTAATAGATGGTGTCCTATTTATAAGGAACGTTGATGTCAACACACATTCAGACCAGTGTTTTACTGCTAAACCAGATTGGAATAATAAGGCCCTAGCTACATTTAGTAGGTGTTGATGCTTTCTCTCCACAACAGAATGTTGTTTTGGAGTTTGAACACAAGACCTGTGATGGATAATTCCTCTACTTCTAAAGAGTTCTACGAGGTTGAATTCTTTTGCATAACTTATGGTCTTGACTTTACCTAACTGTGTCTCCGCTACTGCCAAAAATAGGGAGAATGGAACTAACCTCAGACTTATGCTTAATCATAAATACCCAATTAAATCTCGAATAATCATCACTATGGTAATGAAATATTGATGACCAAGATGAGATGGAACATGAAAGGGGCCCCAGATGTCATAATGAATCAAGTCAAATGCAGCACAGACAGTTTTACTATCATCAGGAAATGAATACTTTTTTCTTTTTTGCAAGTGGACAGATCCTACAATATGTTTTTTTTAACATGCCTTAATGAACTACCAAGCAATCCTAATACTTTGTTTGATGGATGGCCCATCCTATTATGCCATAAAACAGTTGACAGCTTATTCAAGAAACTAAAGCTATTCTTATTTGGTAACTTGCTGACAGGTTCACTGTATAATCTTGCCACCAGCTCACCCCCGCCAATCATTTGCTGCAAATGATCCTGTGCGACAAATCCGTTAGGTCCAAAAGAAAATTGAAACCCCTTTTCATTTGCTAGGCAACTCACTGATATGAGGTTAAAGTTGAATTGAGGTACTAGGAATACATCTGTCAGGGTCATAAATCTGTTTATTACTATTGTGCCTGCTCTGGTCACTTTTACAATTGTTGTATCTGGTAAAATGATACTTGAAGTGTCTATGTCATGTATATCTGATAAAAGGGACTGATTTCCACAGATATGCCGAGTGGCACCTCAATCTACTAACCAAGTTCTAGTACCTGTGAGTTTAGGCAAGTTAACAGATAAATAGATACCAGCAATTTTCTCAACCAATTGACATAGTTCTATGAAGAAGATGGCATAGTCCATACTGATTGGTTGATCAAAGCCTCAGGCTTTGCAGCTGGAATGGTGTCATCTGCACCTGCACCAAAGAATCTCCTCCTGGTGCATCATTAGCCTGGTTACTATACTATTGTGGCCTGGCAGTCGTGTCCACCATTGTTTGATAAACCCTGGTCCCTTGCCGTCGTGTTCATTATTCGTTACCCATATCATGTACCGACTCTCATTCATACTCCTTTAAGTTTAGTTGTGGAAATTGTTGGCACATTTAAAGAGAGGAAAATACTACCAATGTTAAACTGCCTGCTACAGAGAAACTTCCCAACTACATCATAACTTCATAAAGTTCAAACACAAAACCTACACCTAACAAACACCACTATTTCCTACGGATTCATCATCCGCATCCGCTGTCTGATAAGCACACTTGAGCCCATTTTTCTCAAATACCTTGACCAAAAGAGTCTTGCTTCCTTCTATGTGTTTGAAATCCAACAAACATCCCTCTTCAAGGCCGTGGGCATTATAGAGATGCGGACCAGCCGATCGTAAAGACCAGATAGGCTTTGACGCGAGACAACATCATCGACCATTGACCGGCGCTGGGGTCCTTGAGTTGGAGTGATGGCGTGCCTTGTTGTGTAGAATGGGGTCGAAACAAGGAGGCAGTTCCTGGAAGAAGATGAAGACAGTTTATTAGTTCAAGATGTAAATGAAAATTGCTCCACTCAAATACACTTCAAACTCGCATGTACCATACCATGATCTTGCCGTGGTCCTTTCCAAACATAACTTTGACGAATCGAGTGATTTTCGGAGGTGAATTTGCACTTGCTTGACCAGCACAATCGACTTGAGCCATGGAAACAGGAGAGAGAGAGAGAGAGAGAGAGAGAGAGAGAGAGAGAGAGAGAGAGAGAGAGAGAGAGAGAGAGAGAGAGTTGGAAGTAATAGGTGAAACTTTCGAAAGATAATCAGAGATACTATTGATGTGCTATGCTAGACTATTTATTCGAGCAAGCCTGAGGCTTAAGAATCTTCTTTTTTAGAAAAAGAAAACTGAAAGCGTGGCTTTATGTTTATCTCTCTGAAATTACTTGCGTTTCTTTTTCGCTTTCCAACTTTTAAGTTTTCAGGCATTTGTATTGGGGGTTCTTGTCCTTATTGCGATGTCTCCCTTTCTTTTTACGTATTTCAACAAATAAATAATAAAAATAAAGCAGAACAATTATCAGATTCTATTTTTCTCTCATGACTTGCTGTTAATAACAACCATGGATGTAGAAAGTTCGGCATAAATGCGAGGGCTCCCAAATAATAAAATCTGAAAATGTGGTCGCTATATATAGGCATTTGATTTTTCTCTTTCTTTCTTTACTTCTTTCTTTTTAATAATAAATGTAGTATGTTGTCTATCTTCTATCTCATCTCATCTTGGTTTAGTCTTTTCTTTTTACTATTGTTGGTCAAGTAAATTTGAATCCTTTTTCGTATTCTAGCAAGCGTTACCATCTTTCATCAATTTTCACCGTGGTTGAAAGGAACTTTTTTTTATTATTATTTCTATAAAAAATAAAAGTTGGATTTCGTGGGGATGAAGGATTTTTCTTACAAAAGATACTTCATTACCGACATATAATTTTGTAGCTTTTGCAATAATAATCTACATATAATCTTGTCCGTAGATAACATGTCATAAAGACCTAAAAATGGACATGTGAGTGGAAAAAATTGAAATAAAAGGCTACACACGACAGGGACAGAACAATGCGTGAATGATTAAGCAAAGAAAAAAAACTCTGTAGTCCCGACAAGTACTGTGGGGGACATTTTGACCAAATGGAGTATGGTAATGGCGGATTTATATTTAATCTCTAATAGAATTTTTAATTTCACTTTTTCTTACCTCACACACTACATTTCAATATAGGCATTTGATTTTTCTCTTTCTTTCTTTACTTGTTTCTTTCTTTTTAATAATAAATGTAGTATGTTGTGTACCTTCTATCTCATCTCATCTTGGTTTATTCTCTTCCTTTTTACTATTGTTGGTCAAGTAAATATAAATCCTTTTTCATATTCTAGCAAGCGTTATCATCTTTCATCAATTTTTCACCGTGGTTGAAAGGAACTTTTTATTATTATTTCTATAAAAAATAAAAGTTGGATTTCGTGGGGAGGAAGGTTTTTTATTATAAAAGATACTTTATTACCTACTTGTAGCTTTTGCAATAATTATCTACATATAATCTTGTCCGTAGATAACATGTCATATAGACCTAAAAATGGATATGTGAAAGGAAAAAAAATGAAAAAAGGCTACACATGACAGAGACAGAACAATGCGTGAATGATTAATCGAAGGAAAATAACTCTTGGTCCCGACATGTACTGTGGGGGACGTTTTGACACATTGTAATATGGTAACGGCGGATTTATAATTAGTCTCCAATTGAATTTTTAATTTCATTTTTTTTTTACCTCACACACTACATTTCAATCTGGTGGAATAAATTCTCTCATTTTTTACCGTCGTGTTCATTATTCGTTACCCATATCGTGTACCGACTCTCATTCCATTCTCATATATGTTTAGTTGTGGAAATTGTTCGGACATTTAAAGAGAGGAAAGGACTACCGATGTTTAAACTGCCTGCTACAGAGGAACTTCCCAAACACATCATAACTTCATAAAGCTCAGACACAGAACCTACACCTAATAAACACCACTACTTCCTACGTATTCATAATCTGCATCCGCTGCCGGATAAGCACACCCGAGCCCATTTTTCTCAAATACCTTGACCAAAAGAGTCTTATTCCTTCTATGTGTTTGAAATGCAACAAACATCCCTCTTCAAGGCCGTACTGTAACACCCGGGGCCGATGAGGGCGGGGAGTGATCGTCGGTGCCAGAGAGGTGCATTGACAAGGAGCGGCTCCTGGTAGGCTTCTAGGCGAAGGGGTACATGAACGAACCAATCCAACACCCGAATGAGAGGGGATCCCGAGACTGACAATGTGTGGGCGTGTCAGGCTAAGAATCGTATAAAAGAATGAATAGTACTACTCATATCACCAAGGTCGACCTACATTTTCGAGAGTCCATTTATAGAAGACAAAACACGCTGAAAGATTAAGTGGTAATACAGTGGGGCCAGACTATCAGTCGGAGTGTGGTGGGCCCAACCCCACAGGTCCCGGTAGGGACGGATGCTACAAGTAACACCCGGTAGGGGATGGGTCGTTACACGTACGCATTATAGAATGCGGACCAGCCAGTCATAAAGGCCAGAAAGCCTTTGACGCGAGACATCATCACCGACCATTGACCGCCGTTGGGGTCCTTGCGGTGGAAGTGATGCCGTGCCTTGTTGTCTAGGATGGGGTCGAAACAAGGAGGCAGTTCTTGGAAGAAGATGAAGACAGTTTATTAGTTCAAGATGTAAATGAAAATCGCTCCACTCAAATACACTTAAACTCGCATGTACCGTACCATGATCTTGTCGTGGTCCTTCCAAACATAACTTTGACGAATCGAGTGATTTTCGGAGGTGGATTTGGGTTTGGTTGACCAGCACAATCAACTTGAGCCAAAGAGAGAGTGAGGGAAAGAGAGAGAGAGAGAGAGAGAGAGAGAGAGAGAGAGAGAGAGAGAGAGATGAAACTTTCGAAGACAATCAGAGATACTATTGATGTGCTGTGCTAGACTATTTATTCGAGCATGGCATGAGGCTTAAGAATCTTCTTTTTTTTTTAGAAAAAGAAAATTGAAAGCGTGGCTTTATGTTTTTCTCCCTGAAATTACTTGCGTTTCTTTTTGCCTTCCAACTTTCAAGTTTTCACGCATTTGTGTTGGGGGGTTCCAGTCCTTATTGCAACGTCTCCCTTTCTTTTTACGTCTTTCAACAAATAAACAATAAAAATAAAGCAGAACAATTATCAGTTTTTATTTTTCTCTCATGACTGCTGTTAACAACAACCATGGATGTGGAAAGTTCGGCATAAATGTGAGGGCTCCCAAATAATAAAATCTAAAAATGTGGTGGCTATGTATATGCATTTGATTTTTCACTTTCTTTCTTTATTTCTTTCTTTCTTTGTATTAATAAATGTAGTATGTTGTGTACCTTCTATCTCATCTCATTTTGGTTTAGTGTCTTCCTTTTCACTGTTGTTGGTCAAGTAAATTTAAATCCTTTTTCGTATTCTAGCAAGCGTTGTCATCTTTCATCAATTTTCACCGTGGTTGAAAGGAACTTTTTTCATTATTATTTCTATAAAAAGTAAAAATTGGATTTCGTGGGGATGGAGGATTTTTCTTATAAAAGATACTTTATTACCTACATATAATTTTGTAGATTTTGCAATAATTATCTACATATAATCTTGTCCGTAGATAACATGTCATATAGACCTAAAAATGGACATGTGAATGGAAAAAAATTGAAAAAAAGGCTACACACGACAGAGACAGAACAATGCGTGAATGATTAAGAAAAGAAAAATAACTTTGTAGTCCCGACAAGTACTGTGGGGGACATTTTGACCAAATGGAGAATGGTCATGGCGATTTATAATTAATCTCCAATTGAACTTTTATTTCACTGTTTTTACCTCACACACTACATTTCAATCTTGTGGAATAAATTCTCTCATTTATGACATCGTGTTCATTATTCGTTACCCATATCATTTACCGACTCTCATTTTATTCTCATTTAAGTTTAGTTGTTGAAATTGGTGGGACATTTAAGGGCAGGGAAAAACTACCTATGTTTAACTGCCTGCTACATCGAAACTTCCCAAATACATCGTAACTTCATAAAGTTCAAACACAGAACCTACACCTAATAAACACCACTACTTCCTATGGATTCACAATCCGCATCCGCTGCCTGATAAGCACACCCCGAGCCCATTTTTCTCAAATACCTTGACCAAAAGAGTCTTGTTTCCTTCTATGTTTTTGAATGCAACAAACACCCCTCTTCAAGGCCGTGGGCATTATAGAATGCGGACTAGCATGTCGTAAAGGCCAGAAAGCATTTGACGCGACACACCATCACCGACCATTGACCGCGCGCTGGGGTCCTTTAGGTGGAAGTGATGGCGTGCCTTGTTTTCAAGATTGGGATCGAAACAAGGAGTCAGTTCCTGGAAGAAGATGAAGACAGTTTATTAGTTCAAGATGTAAATGAAAATTGCTCCACTCAAATATACTTCAAACTCGCATGTACCATACCATGATCTTGTTGTGGTCCTTTCCAAACATAACTTTGACGAATTGAGTGATTTTCGGAGGTGGATTTGTGTTTTCTTGACCAGCACAATCGACTTGAGCCATGGAAATAGGAGAGAGAGAGAGAGAGAGAGAGAGAGAGAGAGAGAGTTGGAAGTAATAGATGGAACTTTCCAAAGATAATCAGAGATAGTATTGATGTGCTGTGCTAGACTATTTATTCGAGCATGGCATGATGCTTAAGAATCTTCTTTTTCAGAAAAAGAAAATTGAAAGTGTGGCTTCATGTTTTTCTCTCTGAAATTACTTGCGTTTCTTTTCTGCTCTCAACTTTCATGTTTTCACGCATTTGTGTTGGGCGGTTCTTGTCCTTATTGCAATATCTCCCTTTCTTTTTACGTCTTTCAACAAACAAATAATAAAAATAAAGCAGAACAATTATCAGATTTTATTTTTCTCTCATGATTTGCTGTTAACAACAACCATGGATGTAGGAAGTTCGGAATAAATGCGAGGGCTCCTGTTAGGTCCTCGTTAGTCAACACAATCAATCCTAGACAAGAATTCTAAAGAAATCTATTAGAATTATTGAAATATGAATTTTGATCGAAAACCTTCACTTGAAGAACACGAGAGAGAATTCCTTTAGTGTGAGAAAGTTTTGCTGTTTCTCTCTCTAGAATTGAATTCGGCAGCCTTTCGAATTGCTTCTCTAATTTTCTGTTTTTCTCAACGTGTGTACAACTATTTATACCAAACAAACTTGGTATAAATATCAAACTAGTCCTAATCTAAAGACTGTTATACGTAAAGCCCCTAATTACAAGGACAAGTAATGACATCAAACACAATTAAAATTGATACTCTACAATCTCCCCCTTTGTGCTTGATTGCCCTTCCACTCCATTTGTCCTCGTCGGGCATACTACGACCTGTGCAAGCCCAGCGCATGCTCATAATTCCTGAGCGTTTCCCTCAGCTTAAGGCGCTCCTCGATGTCATCTAGCAATTCCATCAGGAGCGGCTGTTTTCTCATGAACCGATGTATTCTCAGCATCGTCTCTCAGTTGATTTCTTCCAACCTTTGCTCTGTATTCCTCCTGATGACCTTGAGCGTTCCGTCGCAAAACTTATGAATCTCAGTCTTCAGCATCAACCTAGTCTTCTTGATGATTGGATTGTGGTAGGTGATGCCTAGGACTGAGCTGATGTGCACATGATTGTTTGGAAGCCCTTCGATCTCAGGTCCTTTGTTGAGCGGTGCGGTCATGTTGACCTTCTCAATGTTGCTCTCCAGAGCCATCTGAAGGTCATGTGCAGCGAAGTACTTGACTTGGCGCATCATGAACCGGTAGAGCCCCTCGAGACCTTCTTTCTTGACGAAGCCTTGAGGACCTTTGTACTTCTCCACGTATAGCTGATAGGGGTTGTATACCTCGTCGGCAGGGAGGTATGGTAGATCGCTCTCGCTTAATTCCTCTCGGGTTCTGTCCACTCGCTCGATAACGTAGGTTGGGGTTGGAAGACCTCCTCTGGCACAATAGACGCTGAGAAGCTGGCAAATAGAAGATAGACTTTGATAATGATTCCTTGCTTGCGCTTTAATCATCTTCATCCTTACATCAGGTTCAAGTTGAGTCAGCATCCAGATGTAGGTCATCCTCTTCTGCTGATCCCAGTGAGAGATCCCTCTTAGCTCAAATTCGTTCGGCTTCTTGACCCTGTCTGGCGACCTCTAAATGTGTTCACGAACTTCTTCAAGGAAGGGGATTTCGATTTTGATGTTCTCCCATGTCGTGTCGATCCGAACGGTCCCTGGCATTTATCTTGTGGGGGAAATCGCTCGTTGCGCGATCAACTCTGGTAGCCTTGGGATATCTTGCTGGTAATCATCACCTTCCTGAAGTTCTTCATCTTCTATAAGCACAAGGTCTACCGAGGCTTTGTAATACCCGTAAATCTAAATACGAGATTTTTTATGTGATTAATGGTACATGTTTGTGAATTGGATTGCTCTAAAGGGAATATATATATATATATATATATATATATATATATATAATATATATATAAGATAACAGCTTTGAATTGATTTCGAAATTTAAATAAGGAGCTAATTACAAATAATAGAATTAGAATACATTAGATAGGGCTATATATACATGGCTTAGTCAATTCACGAATGAAGCCCAACTATTCAAAGATCCATAACATTACTTAGGCTTGGGGGAAAATTAAGTCACCTTCTTGTCTAATCAAACACTATAATCGAGATGCTCATACTTATCTAGTGTCATAAGGAACGTTAAGAGAGAAAGAAATCCATTAGCTAGGAAAAACTTTGAGCTGAAATACCCAAAACAAAAGCAACAACCAGTGGGAGCTCTATCAAACTCAAGCAACGCATCTTCCAAATAAGGTATACAAACGATTCTTGAGCACAATATATTTAAGAGTATTTTAATATTTATAACTAACTACATGACTAGAAGATGAGTATGAAAGGGTTTCAAAATAATTAATATGTGCAGGAAACCCTAAATCGTTGAAAAGGTTTAGGCGCATGAATGCTTATGTACCAGGAGTTTTTTTTTTATGAATTCGGAATCTATGGGGTGCTGTTTTAGAATTTATTAGTTTCTTTAGAAACTTGATAATTTAAGGTGTAAAATTTTTGGGTTTGAAATGATTTTTGAAGCCGTCGATGGTAATGATATAGGAATCTCATTTTTAGGGTTTTGAAGGAATCGAGCGATTCCAGTTCATGTGAAGTGCCGAGCGATATTACTGGTTTCGAGTTTAGAATATTTTAATATCACATTCGGGCGATTTGAAATTGTAAAGGTTTCGATCGATTGAGGAAATTGCCGTGCCATATAAGGTTTAATTTATTTAAGTTGTCGGGCGATTTAGTCGACTTAACTTATTCCAGCTTAACAAATTTCATATAATAAGTTTCGGTCGATTATGAGAATTACCATGTTATATAAATATATAGGATTTAATTTTCGATAAATCGGGCTATTTCACTAGACTTCAAGAATCGGGCGATTTAATGTTATATTAGTATCGGACGATTAAGTAGTCGATTTTATGGAATTTTGGGCGATCTAATACCACGATCAACACTCGCCGATTTGACTTAGAGGCTCCTCAAATCGGACAATTCAAGACTCGACGAAATTCATGTGGACTAACAATAATCGGGCGATTGTGAGAAGCATTGAGGCTCGGCGAAATTATTATCGGGCGATTTAAGTGATTCAATCGGGCGATTCCATGAGAACTAACCCTCGGCGAAACTAGGTTCTTAGTGCCATAAATCGGGCGAGACAAGAGTATGACAAATCGGGCGAAACAAGTTGATGTACATAAATGAAATCGGGCGATTTATTAATTTCAGTATAATTAGTTTAAATCTTTCTATGATTCGAGCGAACTAATAAGAGTTTCGGGAGTTGAACTAATAAGAGTTTCGGGAGTTTAAATCACGTTTATATGCATGGCATATGCATATCATATCATAGGGGTGAGAAATTTACACCGTACTGAGACGGTTGACTGGAGATATTGTCGAGCGGGGTAGAATGAGATGTTTGTGAGTTTTGTTGTTGACTCGTTGAGGAGTCGAGGTTAGTACTCGTATGACACCTGACGGCAGACAGGCGTGATCGATCTGTCTACTCGGGCGTGAACATCCCGAGGTGCAAAACCGTCGTGATTATATTTCAGCGGAGGGAGCGACCTGACAGGGCAGTTGTGTGATCGTCAAAACGCTGTCGGCGTAGGCTACCGCTTACGGAAGAGCGGCCTAGCAGGGCAGTTGCGTGATCGTCAAAATACTGCTAGTGTAAGCTTCCGTATGTTATTATTATGGGCACGCGAGGTGTCGAGTCTGACCTAGGGCCCTGTGTTGTGTGATTTGAGATAGGAAAGTGGAAAAGAAAGAGTGAACAATGCATGCAAGATATTGGGATAAGGAATGAGCGTTCACGTGCATACATGCATTTTTATTCACCTACTGGGCAAATCGCTCAGTGTTTATGTGTTGTGGGTACTGATTCTGACGACGCGCGTCAAGACTGAGGCGGCTGGTGGCGGTGCTCCACGGACTTTTGAGGGCGAGGCGGTACATGGATGAAGACCTGTGGAGCGACAACAGGGTTTTGTTCTTTTGACATTTTGGGGCTACGGCCTTTGTATAGACTTGACTCTGTAGATAATATTTTGTTGTAATATATTCTATTTTAGGAAAAAGTTTTTGTTAGACGGGCCTTCCGCGGCTTACATTGCGAAAATTCCGCCACTAACCTTAATTAGAAAACGAGGGTCGCTACAGGTGGTATCAGAGCATAGGCTTTGGATTCTGAAGACTGTCCATGTACTGCCGCTCAGAAGCCTGAAGAACCAACCTGGCCTATAAGTTTAATATTTGACTTTGTGGGTATGTGATTATTTGATATGTGCTTTATATGAATTATTGTAGACAATAGTTGAAAATGCCAAGGACACGTAGTGAGCATGTGGGCGAATCCAGCCGTAGGGCTGAACCTGAATCCCCTCCTAATGAAAGGGACTCTACCCTTTTACGACTGACTGAATTACTTCAACGTCAGTCAGATCATATCAATCGCCAAGCAGATCAAATTGACGAGCTACTTCATCACCATAGTTCGTCTGAACATCATCCCTCCCCTCAGCCCGCGCGTGTAGAAATTATAGGGGAGCGTTTTCATAAGATGGATCCCCCCACTTTCGCAGACGCCACTGATCCCGCGATGGCTGAAGGTTGGCACGATTGAAGATATGTTTGTCTACAGCCGCGTACCTGAGAACGAGAAGGTCCTTTGTGCCATTTCCATGCTGAGAGGAAACGCTCGCTTCTGGTGGGAGACAGTGAAGGTCTTGGAAGATCCATTGACAATGACTTGGGAACGATTCCGGGAGCTCTTTCATAGCAAGTACTTTACGGCCCCTGAACAGGAACGACGAATGCAGGAGTTTATGAATTTGAAACAGGGGGCAATGCCGGTAGCCCAGTATATTCGTCGATTCGAAGAGCTATCGCGATTTGCTCCTCATATGGTGGCAACTAATCTATTGAAGGTGACGATGTTCATTACTGGCCTCAAACCTGAACTTTATCGTGACCTAAGTATTTTGGGGGCCCGACAGATGGAATTCATCCAAGTAACAGAGCGAGCCATGATAGCTGAACAGGCAGAGGCTCAGGTTACTGAAGATCAAGAGGCGAGGAAGAGAAGGGAGAGTCAGCAAGGACCAGGAAATGACCGTAAGCGTCAGTTTTTCAACAAAGGCCAAGGAAATCGCCAGGGTCAACCGAACTGGCGACCGACGCTGAACCAGGGACCCGTAAATATTCAAAACAGACCTCCAAACCCAGCACCTCAATGCTGATAGTGTGGCCGTTATCACTTCGGCGCCTGTTATCAACCCAGACCCAACCCAAATCCACAGTGTTTCAGATGCGGAAGAATGTGGCACTATGCCAGGAATTGTAACACGAACATGCCCCAGAACCTGACCAAACACCAGTTCGACCACCACCGGTTCCTGCACGGGTTTTCACACTTAATGAGGAGTCCGAGGCAAATCCTTCTGTTGTAACGGGTACGTTAACTATCTATAACATGCCCACTTCTGTTCTAATTGATTCTGGAGCCACACATTCATTTCTGTCGGCTAAGTACGTGGCGAAGGTAGGAATGTCTCCTACCTCATCTGGATGCAACTATGTAGTTACCCTTCCACATGGGAATCCAACGCATACCAACCAAGTACTGCGAGGATGCATTGTAAGTATTGAGGGTAGGAACTTGAGTGCCGACCTGATTGTAATCCCGATGAACGACTACGATGTTATCTTCAGAATGGATTGGCTTTCAAGATATGGAGCCATCGTTGATTGCAACAAGAAGGTCGTTAAATTCCAACTGCCGAGGAAGAAGCATTCACTTTTTCGGGTAAAACAGATAAAAATAATATTCCACGAATATCAGCTCTAAAGGCTAAACGACTTTTGAGATCAGGTTGTGAGTCTTACCTCGTATACACGGTGAAGGCAGAGGACTTACCTCAACCGGAAATAAAAGACGTACCTGTAGTCAACGAATACGTCGACGTATTTCCCGATGATCTCCCGGGGTTACCCCCTGATCGAGAAATACAATTCAAGATAGATCTGATGCCAGGGTCAGCCCCAATCTCTAAAGCCCCTTACCATTTAGCACCGAATGAGTTAAAAGAATTGACCAATCTGACGAGGAAGAACGTCCCGTTCAAGTGGACCGAAGCATGCGAACAGAGTTTTCAAGAACTGAAGAAACACCTTACCTCCGCTCCAATATTGACAATACCATCAGGAATCGGAGGATTTGCAATATATAGCGATGCTTCAAAGAATGGCTTGGGTTGCGTGCTGATGCAGAATGGAAAGGTGATTGCCTATGCTTCACGGCAATCAAAGGAATACGAGAAGAACTACCCGACCCATGACCACGAACTGGCAGCAGTGGTTTTCGCTTTGAAGATTTGGAGACATTATCTCTACAGAGAGAAGTGTGAGATCTTCACAGACCATAAGAGCTTGAAGTATTTCTTCACTCAGAAGGAATTGAATATGCGACAACGAAGATGGCTGGAGCTCGTCAAAGACTACGGTTGTATCATTAGCTATCACCCGGGCAAAGCAAATGTAGTCGCAGATGCACTAAGCCGAAAAGCAGTGAATATAGAGTTACATCATGTCGGGATAGAGGTAGTTAATTTGCACGAAGTTGAGGCAAGACTAGCGGCATTAACTCTTCAACCCACGTTGCTAGAACGGATCAGGAAGACACAAGAAGAAGACGAACTCTACCTAAAAATGAAGGAGGCACTACCCGAGGATTTTAAAATCTGAGGAGATGGAGCTTTATTATATAAAAATCGTCTTTATGTACCTAACAGCGAGGAGTTACAACAAACGATAATGAAGGAAGCACACGCGACCACATATTCGATACACCCAGGAGCCACGAAGATGTATCAAGACTTGTGAGTAACACATACTGGTGGCCAGGAATGAAGAAAGAAATCGCCGCATTTGTGAACCGGTGTATGGCGTGTTAATTGATAAAAGCAGAACACCAACGACCCGGTGGAACCCTACAGCCTCTACCCATTCCAGAATGGAAGTGGGATCATATCACGATGGATTTCGTCGTTGGTTTACCCAAGACGACGAAAGGCCACGATGCTATTTGGGTGATTGTCGATCGCCTAACTAAATCAGCACACTTTCTTCCAATCAGTTCTACTTCTTCCATGGAACGCTACGCTGAATTGTATATTCAGGAAATTATTCGACTCCATGGAATTCCAACAACTATCGTCTCGGACCGAGATTCGAGATTTCTATCGAACGTTTGGCAGAGCTTACAAAAAGCGATGGGAACTAAGCTCTTACTGCTTACCATCCCAGACAGACGGGCAGTCTGAACGAACGATTCAGACTCTCGAGGATATGCTACGGGCATGTGTGCTCGATTTCGAAGGAAACTGGAGTAAGTATCTGCCGCTCATAGAGTTCTCATACAACAACATTTTCCACGCTACAATCGAAATGGCACCATACGAGGCGTTATACGGGAGCCAGTGCCGATCCCCAGTCCATTGGGATGAAATCGGCGAATGAGCTCTATTAGGGCCAGATATGATTCGAGAAATGACCGAAGCTGTGACGAAAATTCGGGAAAGAATGCAAACTGCTCAAAGTCGGAAGAAAAGTTACGCAGAGCATCGACGGCGACCTTTGGAACTTGCAGAAGATGATCAAGTGTTCCTAAAGATTTCTCCGATGAAAGGAGTAAAACGCTTTGGACGAAAGGGCAAACTGAGTCCCAGATACATAGGCCCATTCAGAATTATCAGACGAGTTGGAGAGGTCGCGTACCAACTAGAGTTACCGACCTCATTATCGCAAGTTCACGACGTATTCCACGTATCGACACTACGAAAATACGTCGCTGACCCGAGCCATGTGATCCAGAATGAGCTTCTTTATCAACAACTCAAGCCCGACTTGAGTTACGAAGAGAAGCCTGTAGAAATTTTGATGTATGAGTTGAAACAACTCTGGAATAAGACTATTCCGTTAGTTAAGATTTTGTGGCGAAATCAATCAATTGAGGAAGCCACGTGGGAACGTGAAGACGATATGAGAGCTCGTTATCCCGAGTTATTCCAGTCGGCGTAATTTCGGGGACGAAATATCTTTAAGGGGGGAGGATGTAATACCTATAAATCTAAATACGGGATTTTGTATGTGATTAATGGTACACGTTGGGAAATTTGGTGGAGAAATTTCATTGCTCTAAAGGGAATATATATATATATATATATGGTATCAGAGCCATGGTGGGAGTGTTAAGAAGTTAAGGTGTAGTTTAACGATCTTTATCAAATGATAAATTTGATGAGACGAAAAGATGCTGTTAAAAACAGTATTGAAGAGGAGTATGATATTCCTCAAGATTTAGAAAAATTAAATCGTTGGACTATTCCTAAAATAGATTATAAAATAATCTATGAATTAGGAACTTTTGAAAAATTAAGTTTAAAACAAGTAGTAAAAACTACTGAAGAAACAACTTCTTTGAATAACGACGAAATGGTTATTAGACTTCTAAGCAATAGAGACATAGAAAAATATAGAATAAATCATAAATTCATCCATATCGGGTTAGTTCAGGTAGCCTTTAAGCCATTAACTTTAGAAGGTTTACCAGAGAGCTTTATAGCAACTCTTAGAGATGGTAGAAATCTAGATTGGAAACAATCTCTTATGGGAACAATCCAATCAAGTCTGGCGCACGGACCAGTTTATTTTAATGTTTATCCAAATCTCCAATTATCTTTGACTGATGTCAATATATTGGATGCTCTGACATTAAATATCAAAACTCATGGATATAATTACGCTCCGGGATCGGAAGTGATATGTATCTGTTATAGAATTTATTATAAGCCTTTATATACGCTTAATCCACAGTGTAAAATCGTTGATAAACCAATCAACGAAACTGTTCTTATAGAAACCAATTTCAGTAGATCGAATATTACAACTCGCAGATCTATAAAATGGGAAGAAATACAATTTCCAGAAAATTGGACAATTGAAAGAGCTATGCCTCTTCAGCCCAAATACAAAATAATTTCACTCAAATAATACAATCTACTGATGGAACTGTTCAAATACAGTTTGATCAAAGTCGTAGATCTATTGATTTTAGAACTCCTAGATCTAGAATGACTAGATCATCCTCTTCTCATTATCATATATCTCCATGTGATTATATGATAAAATCTCCCTCTAGAGCTTCGACTTCTCAAGTAACCTCTAACGATTATCTACAAAATAGGGTAGAAGAATTACGAATTAATTCTGATAATAGTTCATGGAATTTCTAAAAATAAAGATGAGGAAATAATCGAGTCAGAAATGGATTTTTGTGTTTGATGGATTTAAAACCTAAAATTGATTTTAGTCCGGGTTCTCCGGCAAGAAAAGAAATCAAAAGGAATTTAATTTACCCAAATGGGAACTCTTTCGAAAATGGTTTTTTGAAAGTTTTAATAACGAAGATAAAATTATTATCCAAAACAAATTTTATACTGATTTGTCAAAAAGAAATGAAAAATTACCTTTTATTCCTTGGTTTTTGACAAATTATTTAAAAATATGATTTCAGTTCTTGAAAGAAGTTATAAGCTTTCAACGGGGAAGAATATGAAGTCAATCTATCCTCCTCAAAGCAGTTTTCAAATTGAAAAAGATAATGAAATTCGCTATTATAATGCTTTTCAAAAATTATTTGAAAACGAAACCCTTACAGTTACTATAAATCATATAAATGGTCTTTTAAAACAACAAAATTATACAAATATGTATGTTATTGTTTTAGGAGAACAAATTTCTTTATTAAAAAAAATATAGAAGAAATATCTTTTTCTATTAAAGATATAAAAAATTATCTTTTAATATATAAAGATAAAAATATAAGTGAAATTAAAATAGCTAATATAGCTTCTACCAGTATTCAACCTCCTCCTGAGATTGTTGATTTTAAATTAAAATCGATTACTCAAATTGAAGATTTGATTGAAAATAAGCCTAAAAATTTAAAGCTTAACACTTTAAGTGAAGATTTTGAAAATCAGATTGAAAATTCTGATAATTTTCATAATACTTTTATTGAAGAAATCAATAAATTAAGAAATTCTTCAAAATTTGCTAGTAAACCAATTCAAACCAAATATTATTACCCAAGACCAACTCCTCAAGATGTTCTAATTGAAGAACATGTTCTTACTATTAACAATTCATATAATGGTCATTGTATTTACGAATGGAATTTAGATGGCTATACAGAAAGACAAACTTTCGGTATGGTTCATAGGATGATGATGTATAATACAGTCTGTAAAACTCAAGGTAATACAGACAAAACTATAGCTCAAATTCTTGTTGCTGGCTTTACTGGTCAGTTGAAAGGTTGGTGGGATAATTATTTATCTCAGCAAGACCGTGAAAGTATTTTCCTTACTGTAAAGGAGGAAAATAATACAATTATTGAAAATGCTGTTTATACTTTATGTATAAACATTGTTGAACATTTTACAGGCCGATGGTCTGATAATTCTGAAAATGTTAGGACTCTGCTCCAAAACCTTAGGTGCAAAATCCTTACATCATTTAGATGGTATAAGGATACTTTCCTTAGCAGAGTTATGGAACTTCCTGAGTCAAATAGCACTCATTGGAAATCCAAATTCATTGATGGTCTTCCTTTCCTATTTGCCGAAAGAGTTAAGAAAACTCTTAGAAATGGAGAATCCAGTATAGATTATAATTCATATACTTACGGTAGATTAATAGGAACTTGTATACAAGAAGGTTTAGCTTTATGCAATGAAATAAAGCTTAACAAACAACTTAAGAGACATTCTCTTGATGAGAAAAAACAATTAGGAGAATTCTGTAGTCAATTTGGTTTAGAAAACCCTTCTACGAGCAAACCTCGTAAAGAGTATAAACCTAAAAAATACTCTCCTAAACAATATGAAAAAAGAAAATATAGAAAATCTGAAAGAAGAGAACAAAAAATCTCAAAAGTTAATAAAAACTATCAATATAGAACTAAATTTCCTCCAATAGTCCGCAGAAAATCCGGAAAAATTGGTCATAAAGCAAAAACTTGCTGGACCAAAAAGAAAATTAATAATTTAGAAATTGATAATGAATTAAAAGAAACATTATCAAAAATTCTATTAGAATCCAATAGTGAGTCAGAAACCTCTTCAGAAGACGAAAATAATTTCATTGAAGATATTTCTTCAGAAGAATCCGAAGAATGTCAAAACTGTCAAATAGGTCAATCTTGTTCTAAAAATGTTAAAGATTCAGAATCTGAACCAGAAGATAATTTGTATCAAATGATATCTCAATTTCAAGAATTAAATGTCCTTGATAATAATCTTCTCGAAATATTAAAAGAAACAGAAGATCCAGATTTAAAAAAACTAATAATTAAAAAAATAACCCAAAAGGAAGAAGAAACTTCAAAAGAAGTTATTCCTAAAATTATTAAATCTGAACCTTATAGTATGTCCGAAGTTATGAAATTACTTCGTAATAAAAACCAATTAAATAAAAATCAATCAACTGCTAATATTAAAGATTTGACAATAGATATTCAAATTTAAAAGATGAAATAAAAAATTTAAAGCTAAGTCATATAGATTTAGAAAGAAGATTTTCTAAATTAGAAAAAGGAAAAGAAATTGTTAACGAATTTAAAGTTAATGAAGACTTTGATAGTACTTCTAAAAATTTTCATGAAGACAATTTTCTATCAACTTTAGAAGTTATTACTTCTCAAAAATGGTTAGTGAAAATCTCACTACTCATTGACGGAAACTTTCAAAGAAATCTTATCGCTTTAATAGATAGTGGTGCAGATTTAAATTGTATTCAGGAAGGAATAATTCCTACCCAATATTTTCATAAAACAACTCATTCTCTTAGCTATGCAAGCGGAGAAAAACTTCAAATTAATTATAAAATCCCTAAGGCCTTTATTTGTAAAAATAAGGTCTGTATTCCTACTTCGTTCTTGCTGGTTAAGAATATTACAAACCAAGTAATCCTTGGTACTCCGTTCCTTAGGAAAATATTTCCCATCCAAAATATAAATGAACATGGATTTAAAGGTAATTTTGAAAATAAAGAAGTTTATTTTGAATTCATTACTGAACCTTTTTCAAGAATTCTTAATGAAATTAAGGATTCTATTCTTATTAAAGCAAAAGAAAAACAGGTAAATTACCTTAAGCAGGAAATTAATATACTTACAATTGAGGATAAAATCCAAAATCCTAAATTACAAGAAAAAAACAAATTACTATATAATGAATTTACGTTGCAAATATGTAACGACTTCCAAATGCTTTTTGGAATAGAAAAAAACATATAGCTTCTTTACCTTATGAAGATGATCTTAGTGAGAAAAATATTCCCACTAAAGCTCGTCCTGTCAAATGAATTCTGAATTATTGGAATTATGTAAAAAAGAAATAGCTTCTCTTTTACAGAAAGGGTTAATAAAACCTTCGAAATCACCTTGGTCATGCACAGTCTATGTCAATAATGCGGCAGAAAAGGAAAGGGGAGCACCTAGGTTAGTTATTAATTATAAACCCTTAATAAAGTTTTGAAATGGATTAGGTATCCTATTCCTAATAAAAAGGATCTTTTAGATCGTCTATTTAATGCTATTATATTTTCAAAATTTGATTTAAAATCAGGTTTTTGGCAAATTCAAATTGCCGAACAAGATAGATATAAAACTGCCTTTACAGTCCCAATAGGACAATTTGAATGGAACGTTATGCCTTTTGGTTTGAAAAACGCTCCTTCTGAATTTCAAAATATTATGAATGATATTTATATTCCTTATAGTAATTTTATTATTGTTTATATTGACGATATTTTAATCTTTTCAAAAGACATTGAAACACATTTTAAACATCTCGATATATTCAAGAAAATTGTTATTCAAAATGGATTGGTTATATCTAGTCCAAATATGGTTTTATTTCAAACTAGAATTAGATTTCTAGGTCATAATATTGAAAAAGAAAATATTAATCCAATTAATAGAAGTATTGAGTTTGCATCGAAATTTCCAGATCAAAAGATAAAACTCACTTTCAAAGATTTTTAGGAAGTTTAAATTATATTTCTCCTTATTACAAAAATCTTGCTATTGATACATCTATTTTATACGATAGACTTAAGAAAATTCATTGTCAGTGGACAAATAGTCACACTGAAGCAGCTAAAAAAATTAAAAATAAGGTTACTCATTTACCTTGTCTTATGCTTGCTAATTCTAATTGGCAAAAGGTTATTGAAACCGATGCCTCTGATTTAGGATATGGAGGAATTTTAAAACAAATCTCTCCAGAAGATAAGAAAGAATATTTAGTTAGATTCCATTCGGGGAAATGGAATAATGCTCAGAAAAATTATGCTACTATAGCTAGAGAAGAACTTGCTATAGTCAAATGTGTTCTTAAATTTCAGGATGATTTATATAATCAAAAGTTTTTAATAAAAACTGATTGCCAAGCTGTAAAATTTATGTTTCAAAAAGATTTTAAACATGATGTTTCCAAGAAAATGTTTGCGAGATGGCAAGCTCATTTAGCTCCATTTGATTTTGAAATAATTTATAAAAAAGGAAGTGATAATAGCCTTCCCGATTTTCTTACCAGAGAATTTATTCAATGAATTCTTTTGCAGGAATGTCCCAATATGGGAAAAACTATCCCTCTAATAGAGGTGGTGGAGGTGGCAAGCCTATTGCTCAACATGGCAATAGAAAATTATTCAAAGAGAATCTCTCTTCGTCTTCGAGCAACATGAGTGCTCAAGATCAGCAAATGTACAAAGAATTCCTTAAATATAAGGAGCAAAAAACTCAAGAAGGTACGACCTCTTATGGTAAAATTGTAGCAGATGATAAAATTGAAGATCAAGAATTTATTTATGAGCAAAATTCTCATAAAGAAGTTATACTTCTCTTAAGTGAAAATGATTTAAAATGGAAAGATCAGCCATGGACCTTAATGGAAAGGTATCTTGATACAGCATCATATGCTGGATGATATATAAAAACAGAATGAACTACAAAAATATTCTTAAGTTCACAGAATCTTGTGAATTTGATCACTTTGTCACTGGAAATCAGAAGGTTTATAACTTCAGTAAGATTATTATTAAAATGATCATATCTTCTGAATCATGGGCTATTCACCCTATGAAGGATAAGGAATATTTCCATCCGGAATTAAAGGTTCCAGTCAAATTCAATTATTGGGATTATATCCAAGCATTTCATAGAGTTTTCTTATATGAAAACATCAAAAGAAAACATTCTTGGTGGATCAAGATATGTGCTGATGTGTACAAACAGGAAATTCCTACTTGGTTTTATAATTGGTGGCTATCCTATGGAGCCACAATTAATATTCTCAAAGAACCGTTCTCAGGATTATATACTGAATGGGTTAAAGTTTCGCCAGCTCTAATAGAGGCCCAACATAATAATAAATGGATTGAAGGAATGGCCTCAATGCATTTTTATACTGAGTACAGTATTCCTTGGATTTGGAAATGGGCTCCTGAAGTTGGTCATAACCAACAAAATATACCTTGTTTATGGAGAACTTTTTATACAAAGAAAAGAAAGACAACAACCATTGATAAAATCAAAGAAAAGATTGCTTATTAGGAACAAATTGAAAAGAGACAGCAAAGGGAATCTCCTAGTCCATTCGAAGTCCTTTCTAGAAGATTAAATATTCAGAAAGGAAAAATGTCTAAAGAACAAATTTCGATTGAATACATGGAAGAAATAAAGAAGGATATCGGAAAGAATTTTGGTATTGATATTTCCGATGTGTCTATGGGGACTTCATCAAAGGATGAAGACTTCTGTCAAGCAGGAGAAGCTCAAGACCCCTTTGAGGATGATGACTTATTGGATTTTTTAAGTAAGTAGCCCTTGAGCTGGTCATCTTTTAAAAAATAGCACCCAAAATCGGACTTTACCTTTGTACCCTTACTAACTCTGCTCTAAAGACTATTTTACCCTTATTTAATGTCAATCAACAACCTCAAGAACACTTAACGATAAAATTAATTAAAGGGTTTACATGTTACACTGTAGCAAATATGAAACATCAGACCCGTTATAGAAGAGTGGGGTAAAAGTAAAAAAAGCAACCACTTTCACTTCCAGTAAAAAAAGCAAGCGTGTCTCCCGCCCCTGCACTGCAAATCGTCTCCACTTTCACTTCCAGTAAAAGAACAAGCGTGTGCTCTCCCGCCCCTGCACTGCAAATCGTCGTCTTTTCTGCAAATCGACTCATTCGACAATGGCATTCAACGCGAACGTGGAGGTATGTGTTCTACTCTTCGTCTTCTTCAATTTAACGCGAGAGGGGATCTAGGAACGACTCATCGAACCCTAATTTGGTGCGGACCCGTGCTTGCACGCATAGGACAGAGCTTGGTAGCATAGGACTCGCGCTTGCAAGCATAGGACCTGTGCTTGCAAGCATAGGACCCGTGCTTGCAAGCATAGGACCCGTGCTTGCAAGCATAGGACATGGGTCACGCGCGCGCAAGTTCGGGGGACCCGCGCGTTATAAGAAGGGGACCCGCGCTATTCCCAGGGGACCCGCGCTTATACGCAGGGGACCCGCGCTTATACGCACGGTTCCCCTGCTTAAACGCTCGGGTCCTCTTACCTTAACGGGCGGGTCCTGTGCCACTGCGCGTGCGCAAGCGGGGGACCCGCACGTTATAAGCAGGGGACCCGCGCGCTATGCCCAGGAGACCCGCGCTTATACGCAGGGGACCCGCGCTTATACGCACGGTTCCCCTGCTTAAACGCTCGGGTCCTCTTACCTTAACGGGCGGGTTATAAGCAGGGGACCCGCGCGCTATGACCAGGGGACCCGCGCTTATACGCAGGGGACCACCGCGCCGATGCGCAGGGGTCTCATGCGCGTCCGTGCTTGAATCTCAGCATATGCGACGCGGTCCCCTGCGCATCTATGAATAAGGATTTTCTGTTTTAATTATTTCATACCATGTAATTTAGCTAAAATGTGTTTTACGCATACATTAGGTTGTGATGCAGAAGCAGTTCGACACAGTGGACGAAGTTCCCCGTTTGAGTGTAAAAATGAGCTCGTTATACGCGGATGCCAGCGAGCTGATAAGACAATGTCTGAACCACCACGAGTGGGATATTTTTAGGAACGAGAGTCCGTTCGGCCGCCTTGTTATGGCTGAGCCTGATTTTAACCTCTCGGGCCAGTTGCTGTGGTACCTCATCCAGAACCAGACGATGCTGCACAACCGGGAAGAGCTGTGGATGATTTTTGGCGGAAAACCACTCCGATTTTCAAAGTCGGATTATTGCCTAATCACCGGGCTGAAGTTCGCAGCCGAGCTACCGCCGGTAAACGGCGGCTCACAATTCACCGGAAGACATTTTGGCAACAGCTCAAAAGTCCGCATGTCGCACGTCAAGCGTGTGTTGGAGCGGTTGTCTGGCGACGAGGACGATGTGGACTTCGAGAAGCTGAAGTTGGCGGACATGTACTTCGCCACCGCCGTGTTGATGCCTCGACCGTCGAAGAAGGACACCGTCGTCAGTACGATGGTCCTTAGTCTCGTCGAAGATCGATTTGCATTCTCCCAGTACCCTTGGGGCACCGTGGCTTTCCGTGAGGTGATAAGAAGTGTTAAGGTAAATCTACGGGAGAGGCCACGGGACTGGCTGATCAGTGGGTTCGTACAACCACTTCAGGTGAATAATAACTAAGCTTCTTGCATACCATGTTTTGAGGGACGTTAGTAAGATTTTTTGCGTTATTTGTATTCAGATACTAGCATACGAGTGCATGCCGGGGGTTGCATACCAGTTTGCGGTTCGCAAGGAAGAAGATTTCACGCCACGCATGCTCAGGTGGGCGACGAAGAATTGGGGTCGCAAAGCATGCCCGACTCTTAGGACGGTCGCAGATGCCGTCAACGGCGGTTTTGTACGAGGGTTGTTAGTGCCGTCAGCGGAAGAGTTGGAGGCGGCGTACTTTAGGGACAACGTTTTCGACGTTGGGGCGGCACACGACATATTCGACCGTGTGACGGGCCTACTCACGCGGGGAGTGGAGGTTAGGTGTTCCCCTGTCCCCCGTGATCGTGGCGACACGATCATTTAGCGATCGTACCTGTTGAAGATTTTCCCACACCTGTGGAGGTGGTTGAGGCGGGAGACGTTGGTGCTTCGTCGAGTGCCCGAGGAGTTCGAAGAAGAGGCAAAGCGCCTGTAGAATTTGTTGATCTAAGTGATGAGGATACTGGCTCAGATGGAAATGAGAAGTGGAGCAAGAAGTACCTCGGGCGAGTGGACTTCTCCGGGCGTGAGCTGATTCATGAACACGATCGCGTGCTCATTGACATGTACCTTCAAGCGGCAAGATTTAGGTAAATGTTTTCTTTCGAGAACAACCTCGGTATAAGTACATAAACACGTAATAATTTTTCTTTTTTTGCAGTGATAAGGTTTGGGAAGGTGACATGTGCGACGTGGATGCCCAAGGCTTCTACATGTTGCTCTTCCATGATATGCTCAAGTCCAATTGTCTTGACGCATATCTAGATTGCTTGAGGCGAATCTATGCGGACAATGACAATTATCCTCGCGTCTTCGTCTTTCCAAGTTACGTGCAAGACGAGCACTTTAGGAAGGCGCAGAAGTTGAATAGGAAGGCGAAAGTACGGGTGGATGATATGGAGAGCTTCGTGAATGGATTGTCGAGAAGCAGTCGGAGCTGGTTGGAGCGTCTCACGGAGGATGAATTGCTACGATGCAAGTACATCATCTCTCCTGTTTGCGCACGGGCCCACTGGGCAGTGCTTATTTTTGACGCGTCAACGCAAACCTTCGTCCTTCACGATTCATTTGGCGCGCATTGTGTGCAATTTGCCGGGAGAGTGTTCGTAAGTAGCTGAAATCCGTTTGTCTATCATTTTTATTTATTTAGTGACATGTTCGGTGTTTGCTATATTTTGCAGGCGGAGTTTCTTTCCGCATATTGGCGTTTCAAGTTCGACATCGTGACGAAGCGAAGTTGAATAATAAAATGAATCGCCAGCAGAAGGCTGGGAGCTTGGATTGCGGGGTTCATGCGGCGTTGACGATGGAGACGGTTATGGTTGACACGCCCGAGTTTGATGAATATCAACGGCAGATTGATATTTCATCGTATCGAGCCACTATGGCTGCACGGATATTGCGTGACCCGCATAGCTGTATGAATTGATTTGTTTGGCTGAGTTGGAAGTGTTAATTGTAAGTGGCTTTGTAGGTTTAATGGACTTGGTGTAGTTTGTAGGTTTATGGAACTAGAATTTTTTGATATTATTGAATGAATTGATTCTCTGTATGAAACGAAAGTACGTGATGGGTGATTTGACTTGTTACTGAGGAAATTATTTTGACCAAATACTCAGCAATATGCGCGGGTCCCCTGATTTTACGTGCGGGTCCCCTGATTTTACGTGCAGGTCCCATGATTTCAAGTTATGGTCCCTTTAGCACGTATCCCACCATATGACTTGATAAAACTTTTTCCATTGTTGAATAATTGATTCTCTGTATGAAACGAAACGTGATGGGTGATTTGACTTGTTACTGAGGAAAATATTTTGACCAAATACTCAGTAATTGTTCAATTATTGGTACGACTAAAGAGAAACCGTAAATTGGACAGCGACCGGTTCATATACATACCTATACGGGACACGTCCCATCAGCGCCAACGCAATAAGCACGGGTCCCCTGAGAATGTTTTGGTCCCTGATTTTACGTGCAGTTCCCATGATTTCAAGTTATGGTCCCTTTAGCACGTTACCCACCATATGACTTGATAAACCTTTAAAATAATGCACGACCATTTTTTGGTACAGAAAGCATACATTCCACCATCGTACGATCACTTTTGGTGATAATCATGACGATCACCAGCATTGTTTTTCAAGTCGATGGTAAGTGGGTAATTCGCGAGGACAATACGTCGAACTGGGTTCCGGATCCAACTTGCCGTTGGCAATCAATCTTGGTCGACGAGGAGTCATGGACGTTAGTGGATCTCACTAACGAGATATTGAATGCATTGTCGTTACGCAACGACAATACCAAACTACGGATAAGCTACGTGCCTTGCATAGACTACAATTATGTGCGCCCCATCTACATCGAGAACGATTACGGCGTACGTGCGTACGTTGGAGGTGGTTGCCCACGATCAAGACCACCTCTTCACGTGGAACTTGAATTAGCCGTCATTGCGTCACCGCCACATCAACCTCATGATAATGATTTCTCTGGTTTCGACGTCGGCCTTATAGCGCATTGCAATACAAACGCCGAAATCCAACCATTTGAGGGTTTTCCCAGCACATCTTACAACCCTCCTTACCAAAGTAATGAAAGCAGTGGCTATGTAGGCGATTACTCCGGAATGTGCGGCCAAGGATATGATAATGAGAACGAGCAAGTCGGACGGGACGACGAAAATGAGAACGAGGAAGGTACCTTAATGCATGATGATGATGATGATGATGATGATGACGACGCACATGATGACGATTTTGACGTCGATGAGCACGACGACGCAACTGATGTGGCCGACGATGGTACCTATTCGTTTACGGATGGTTCGACCCTATATGTTGGACAAGAATTCCGTAGCAAGAAAGAATTGAAGGACGAAATCACTAAAATCACTGTCGCTGCATGCTTCGAACTCCAAGTGGATAGGCCAAACAAAACCCTGTACGTAGTGAAATGTGCGAAGGAGAACTGCGAATGGCGCATACGAGGTGCACAATCCCCCTTTTTCTCAATCCGAAAGTACGTCAACACGCACACGTGCGGCGTGTCTCATCGACGCTGTGGACATCGTCAGGGAAGTTCGGCGCTCGTATCGAGCACGTTGTTGGAAAATTTCAGAGCTCCTAAAGACATCCCCGCTCCCAGTTCCATACAGTCGATGATGCAGAGCAGGGGAGTAGAAGTTTCATACTACAAGGCTTGGAGAGGAAAACAAATTGCGACCGACGAACTAGTTGGTAACAGGGACGCTTGCTACGGTTTACTGCCGTCTTACTTAGATGCGGTGAGGCAAGCCAACGAGGGCAGTATCACTGATTGGGAGATGGACGAAGACAATCGGTTCAAGTACATGTTCTTGGCATACGGAGCATGCGCCAGCGGCTTTACGTTCATGAGGAAAGTCGTTTCTATCGACGCCACTTTTTTGAAGGGGAAGTATAAGGGACTCATGATGATTGCCACTGCGCAAGACGACGATTTCCATCAATATCCTTTAGCATGGGGTATTGCCGACGGGTCGGAGGGAACCGACCCATGGACGTGGTTTCTCTCGAGATTAAGACGTTTTGTTGCGGATGGCGACGATCTCGTAATAATTTCCGATCGGAACCCTGGAATCAAGAATGCAGTTCCGGCCGTTTTCCCAAACGCGTTTCATGGTTTCTGTGCGTGGCACCTTCAACAAAACGTGAAGACGAGAATGAAGAAGAAAGGTGCTTGTCCAATCTTTTGGCGTGCCGCTACTGCCTACACGAAGAGCGAGTCCGACCGTCATTTTAGGCAGCTTGACGGAAAATATGCGGACGTGCAGAGGTATCTTAACGAAGTCCCAAAGGAAACGTGGACGCGAGCATATTGCCCTAGATCAAGATACAACATAATGACGACCAACGGATCGGAGTCTATAAATGCAGCTCTACGTAAGGACAGAGAGCTTCCAATTATTGGACTGTTGGGCTCGATTCAGCGACTAACATCATCATGGTTCAGTAAGCATCGGCACTCTGCGGAAGCTTCAATCGCCTCGAACATGACTAGGTTTACGCCGAAGGTAGAGTCGATCATACGAGAGAATTTCACCGAGTCGCAAAAATTTCATGTGTCGGAAGTCGGGCATCTAACATATAACGTATACGGGCAGCATGTGAACGAGGTGGTCGATTTGGGGCTGCGCACATGCACGTGCATGATGTTTGACATCGATCGTATCCCATGTCCACATCCGGTTGCAGCTTGTGGTTCTGCCCAAGTGCCGGTATATTCATTAGTGCACGATTATTATACCTTGGAGTTCTGGAAACTGGCATACGAAGGTACTATACGCCCGGTAACGGACCGCATTGAAAGTAGTATGGACATGTTGCCGCCTCGTGTTGGTTCACAACGTGGACGATCCCAGAAAAATAGGTTTCCTTCGACGGGTGAATTTGGTAGGAGATAACGTTGTAATATGTAGTTTTCGTATTCAGAGTGGCTTATACGTCGCCATTTGTGTTATGTTATGTAAGGTTGTGTTACGCGAGCTTTTGCGTGAATATGGAAGTAGAAAACCCTTATGCACAAATGCGCAGGGGACCGCATCGCATATGCAGAGAATCCCGCACGGACGCGCATGAGACCCCTGCGCATGAATGTGGTTTCCGCCGGGTCCCCTGTCTTCAACGTTTGGGTCCCGTGAAAAAATCGCGCTGGTCCCATGTTCCTTGCGCGCAGGGAGGGGCGCGTTACTCCCATCGGACCCAAACGTTAAAGGGAGGGGACCTGCCGATTAGCACATGGTACCCCAAATCATTAGGGTTGGTCACGTTCGCTTACTAAGTGGGTCCAATAATTATTCAATTATTGATGAAAAGTGACATGTAGCAGTGCTTCATTTACTGGTGAAAAGTGACATGCCAGAGCAGTGTCATTATACAGTTCATCAGAGACAGATGACTTGACATTTGATTCCCGATTCCACTTTTTTGTCCCATGCGAAAATCTAATATTATTAAATTCGTTAATAAGATAATATTGTCCACTGCAAAAATCTAATATTATTAAATTCGTTAATAAGATAGTCATTAATAAAAAATTAAAAAATTCGTTAGTATGGGTTATATTTTTTATATGAATTATATTTATTCATACTATAATATTAAAACATTATATTATTTATCTATAAGATTAAAATCGTATTTTTTATCCAAGAGGGGGTGTGAATAGTAGCCCCCTTTAGAAAATTACGGTACGAATATGGAAATAGAAAACCCTTATGCACAGATGCGCAGGGGTCCGCATCGCATATGCAGCGAAGCCCGCACGGATGCGCATGAGACCCCGGCGCATCTTTTCGGTTCCCGCCGGGTTCCCTTCCCATAACGTGAAGGTCCCATGATATTAAGGTTTGGGTCCCGTGATAGTAATGCGGGGTCCCATGAGTCTTGCGCGCAGGGAGGGCGCGTTACGAGCATGAGACCCAAACCTTAAAGGCAGGGGACCTTCCGATTACCACACGGTACCCGCACATTAGGGTTAGTGATGTTCGCTTATTGAGTGGGACCAATAATTGCTCAATTATAGGTCAAAACTGACATGTCAGAGCAGTGTCCCTATTTATTCGTCAAAAGTGACATGTCAGAGCAGTGTTACTATACAGTATGTACAGGACATATGACTTGACATTTTATTCCCGATTTGCTTGTAATGTTGTGAAAATCTAATATACTATTAAATTCGTTAATAAGATAAAAATTAATAAAAAATTAAGTGTGCGTAAAAAAAATAAATTTAAATAACCACTCGATTAACAATATCTAACTCCAAGTTTAGAAAAAAGAAAATATATTTTACAACATGTATTTCGAGTCGTACGATCATTGACGTGAATCTAGTAAGAGAGCACACCGAGAAAACATACTCATGTTTGTGATTTATGTAGGCTGTAACAATCTTATAAACTGAACGTAATTCTTTTGATTACCTCCAATTTTTTTGTTCTGTGCTATTTTATGATGACTTTATATTGTAGTCTACGATAAACAAAGTATAAATACGCTCAATTAATCGCTTACTTCCATGAATTGACATTGCAAAAATCGCACATGAACATAGGGGACCCACATTTTTTGAACAGCGGACCCACTCTTCAAAACAGGGGACCCGCGATGATTGCATAGTCCCCACACTGAGATGTCCGGGTCAGTCGTGGTCCCGTCAAAATTGTCCGCATGTCATTGCCGGGTCCCGACTGGTCCCTTCGAAATGTCGCTTGATTTAAGCAGAAGACCCGCTCGTAAAGGTCACGGGACCTGTGCATTATAAGCATGCGCTTGTATTCAGGGGACCCACTAAGGGAGCGTTCATAGATAACACGGAAAACTTAATATGAAAAAAGTTAAGTTATGTCAAATCACTGCCATTCGCGTTATTTTTATGTCAACTCACACATCACTCTCACTGACAAAAAGTTCGAAAACACTGACAAAATCACCTCTCACAATTTCTAAACCCTAAATTGATATCAAACACACGTAAAGCAGATGACTTCTATCAAACAACTAAAATTAAAATTAAACAGAGATCACAAACAACACATAGAACATTTATTCAACAACAGAAGAAAACTAGAAAGATTTCAAATCACTTAAAATTCAGTTCTTTTTATTTTTACGTCAAATCACACATCAGTCTCACTGACAAAAAGTTGGAAAACACAGAGAAACTCAATCTTTCACAATTCTAAACCCTAAATTCATGTCCACCAAACGATAAGTTAATATCAAGCAAGTAAAATTAAAATTCAAGGGAGAAATTCAACAACAGATGAAATAGTTCGTGAACATCGCAAATTTTAATAAAAAAAAGGGTATACTAAAAAGTGTCCCAATCATTATTGAAAATAGAAGATGCGAGGTATTTTCTAAACTCCTTCATATGAGTTTGATTGAGGCGGGAGACGTCGTCCTTCTTCATCATAAGCGACATTGCCGCCCGCAACATCGCCACGCCATCTTCTCCCCAGAAAATCATATCGAAAAAGACATTTATTTTTAAACACGACGACAAAGTAATAAAACGCATCATTCATGAAAACTTACTGATTTTGTTTCCCGAAGTCGCGACACCACCTAGCCGACCAGCTCGTGCCCTTGTTAGGCATGCGTTTTATCAGTTTCAGTTCCTTGAAAATAGCCGGGATTACGATCCGAAGTTTGTTGATGTCGTCGGCGATAAAGCGCAGCTCGAAGCCAGGAGGCGCATCGGAGTCGTAAATCGTATACTCCTTTTCCCGCACATCAACAACGAACAACACCCATCGGCTTGACGTACGCATGGGGGTGGCAACTTTGGTCGCTAGATCCCACGACCTGCATTTCCAATCTTCGTCCTCCCCCCTCGCGAACGGGAGCAATTTCTTGAAGCCTTTCCCACACGGCTTCCCGAGTAGGTTTAGCACCCCTCGCTCGTCGACGAGCGTCTTAAACGTATGGGGCAAGTACGCGACTTTGCTCGCAACCGATTTGCTAAATTTCTGCATGCGTTCGATCCCAGCGAGACATTCATCGACATGCTGCAATAAAAGCAAACCGGTTTTCAACACATTCAAGTAAGGTGACGAAAGGTATTTGGTAAATTTATATACGTACCGTCTCATCGAGTTTAATACCCTCAGTCGCAAGGTTCAGGAGCCATCTAGGGTCGTGTCCTCCTAGGATCCCTTGGACTTTCATGCCGGTAATCTGCAAAGCCGTTTTTAGCTGACTTTCGACTTTTGGCCACAAGTTTTGGGCCTTGAACTGGATATGCCGCTCGAACGCCGAAAGCTTTGGAGGTTTGACTGTATTCGTCGAGGGGAAATCGGTGAACGGCGTCGTGGTGTACCAAGATGGCTTCTTCGTCCGCTCAGGGGTCTGTTCTGTGATGACGCATTTTCCTTTGTCGGTCGCTTGGACAGAAACCGAAGCCTCGGCGTGCGTCTCCAACTGAGGGACGTCCTGTAGCAGCTCGGCGTGCGTCTCGAACTGAGTGTGGTCCTCTGGATGCTCGTCCATGGTCTCGAACTGATCAGCGTGGTCCTCTTGAGCCTCTATGTCCGTCGCTGCCTCGTGAACCCCGAGACCATAAGCGCCCCTCCACGACGATGTGTCGACCACCTCTTCTCTTCTCTCTTCGTCTTCATCGGACCGAGCCGGTGGACATATCCAGCGTAACGATTTTGCGCCCATTCAGACGGACTGTGACCGTCCCATGCCTCCTGGCTCGGAATATAGCCATCCGGTCCCATGTACGATGTGTTCCTCCATCTCTCATCGTAATCTATACAAGAAATTCGAAAATAACTATAAATTATTTTTCACGTCCTTAAGTATAAAAACTGACCAAGCTCGGGCGGTGTAGCGTGCAATCCACCACAAAACTCGGGCTGTGAAGCGTGCGATCCACTAGCAAACTCGTTTGGATCGACATCTACATCGTAAATAGTAACTGTTGAGTAATCTGCGCAACTAATTAAAAAATTAAGTATAAAAACTGAACAAACTCGGGCGGTGTAGCGTGCAATCCACCACCAAACTCGGGCTGTGAAGCGTGCGATCCACTAGCAAACTCGTTTGGATCGACATCTACATCGTAAATAATAACTGTTGAGTAATCTGCGCAACTAATTAAAAAATTAAGTATAAAACTGACCAAACTCGGGCGGTGTAGCGTGCAATCCACCACCAAACTCGGGCTGTGAAGCGTGCGGTCCACCAGCAAACTCGTTTGCATCGACATCTACATCGTAAATAGTAACTGTTGAGTAATCTGCGCAACTAATTAAAAAATTAAGTATAAATAAATAACTTACTATAACGAGCTTCGGTAGGCGGAGTGCGAGACCCGTGATAAAATCTGCTCGCCTAACCCTGAACCGAGTTCCCCAACTCCCTGAGGCTGTCGGCCCACGATCGCATTTCCGTCCAATGTTCCTCGTACGCATCCCACCTTCTCTCGTTCGTCGACCACCGTCGACCCTCTTCTTCTTGAAACTGATGCAATTGCGTGCCAAGTTGGTCGAATCGCCCAAACAAGTTGGTGAAGTTTTGGTCCATACGACTTTGCCATTCATCGAAGCATGGACCCGAGGCGAAACCCTGATCACTTGATCGTGGGGTCTCCGGTGTTGCATGAAAGGCGTGCTCGTGCGGAGGTTCGGGGTTGTCGTGCGGATGTTCGGGGATTTGGCCGTGATGCAACATTATATCGGTGTCGCATCGCTCATTGCTCTCGATCTGGGCGATGGTCTCAGGCACCAAATTCTGCCGGCTAGAACCCTCACCGCGATGGCGGTGGCCGCGGGAGCACCTAACCTCCACTCCATGCAGGAGTAGAAAGGTCACACGATCGAATAGGCCGTGTGCCGGCCCAACGTCGAAGACGCTGTCCCTATAGTACGCCGCCTCCAGCTCGTCCGCTGACGGCACTATTAACCCTGCTAGTACATGTAACTTGCCAGCGGCCTCTGTGATGCTCTTCAATTTCGGACAATTCTTGCGACCCCAATCCTTCGTCCGCCACCTGCACATGCGTGGCGTGAAATCTTCTTCTTTGCGCAACGCATAGGTGTCTCCTATGCCCGAGATGCACTCATAAGCTAGTATCTGAATACAAATAACACAATAAATATTAGCAATTACTTATATGTAAAAACAAGGTATGCAAAGAAGCTTAATAATAAATCACCTGAAGTGGCTGAACGAACCCACTTATCAGCCACTCCCGTGGGTTCTCCCGTAGATTTTTCCTCACAGCGCGCATGACCTCCTTGAAAGCCTCGCTGCCCCAAGGATACTCTGAGAAAGCAAACCGGTCTTCAGCGAGGTGAAGGACCCAGGAACACACGACGGTGTCCTTCTTGGACCTTCGAGGCAGCAACACCGCGGTGGCGAAGTAGACATCCGCCAACTTGAGCTTCTCTTCGTCCACACGTTCCTCGTCGCCAGACATCGCCTCCAACGCCTGCTTGACGTTCGACAGGCGAATTGTTGAACTAGCGCCAAAATGCCTCCTCGTGAATAGGCCGGTGATTAGGCAATACTCCGATTTTGAAAATCGAAGTGGTTTTTTGCCAACAACCATCCACAGCTCTTCGCGGGTGTGCAGCGCCGTCTGCCTTTGGATAAGGTACCACAGCAACTGAATCGAGAGGTTAAAGTCCGGCTCGGCCATGACAAGGCGGCCGAACGGACTGTGGGCATAATAAATGGCCAACTCCTCATCGTTAAGGCACTGTCTTATCAGATGGCTGGCCTCGCCGTATAGCGAGGTCACTGTAGGACGACAATCAGGAACTTCTGTGCCTAACTGCGTCTTCATCACAACCTAATTTATACGTAAAACACAGTTTAGCCAATTACTTGGTATATGAATATTGAAAATCGAAAACCCTTATGCACATATGGCCAGGGGACCGCATCGCATATGCTGACAGTCAAGCACAGATGCGACTGAGACCCCTGCGCATGAGCAGGGGACCTGTGCGTATCTTCACGGGATCTGTGTCTACTTTCACGGGACCTTTGCGTATATTCACGGGACCCGCCCATAAGATGATGGACTAGGCAAGGGTCCCCTGGCTATAAGCGCGGGTCCCTTGATTATACGTGCGGGTCCCCTGATCGTAGCGCGCGGGTCCCGTGTTGTTCTTCACAGGCGCAAGGTCACGAGACCCACGCACTGCGACCAGGGAATCCGCTCGTTATAACCAGGGTACCACGCTTATACGCAGTGGACCCGTGCTGGGGCCATCATTTTATGGGCGGGTCCCGTGAAAACGGGCCTGTTCAGTTCAATTCTAAGCACGGTCCTATGCTTATCAGCACGGGTCCGCACCGAATTAGGTTTGCTGCGTTAAATTGAAGAAGACGCAGAGTAGAGAAAATACCTTCTCGGTGTTCGCGTTGATTGCCATTGTCGATTTACGCTCTAGGACTGGGTTTTACTTGCAGAGAATAGTTGGACTTGCAGAGAAACGATTTGCAGGGCGTTTTGTGTGCAGGAGAAAACGATTGAAGTGAATTGAAAGTTAAAGTGGTGGTTCTGAAATGCTTTTTAACTTTTACTGTTCCATCACGGGTCAGTTACTTGCAGTTAAACCTGAAAACCCTTTAATGTAATACCCCTTTATGTTGATTACATAACTAACCTAATTAAATTAAATTAAATACCATAGCACTATCTATATTTTTTAACGGAACTAAATATTACATTATAAAACATAGTTAATTTAAAATACAGTACTAATTATATTGTCAAGGTCACGTACATCAATAATAATAGCATATCTTGATTGATAAAATTATTAAATAATTTATTCTACCCTTCTTGCCCTTCTCCACCAACCGGAGCTTGGTCGACATCCTTCTGCACGGCGTTGTTTCGGACAACCTCGATCCAACATGGGCCTTGGATCACTTCGCTCTCAGCCTCGTCGTCGTCATTTCGGACAGCCTCGGGTGCTTGTCCTTCGATAACTTCGCTCATAGCATCGTCGTCGTCGACCACGAGAGCATCGTCGTCGCCGTTTAGGAATCTGTCGATCTCGGCCACGATCAACGCCCTCCTTTGGGAGAGGTCGACACCGAGGTCGGCCTCCAGACGGAGGCGGACGGCGGCGGCCGTGGTAGTCCAGGGGTCCGAGTGACGGACGATTTCGTGGAGGCGGGCGACGATTTGGGCGTCCGTCAGCATTCTTCCTGTTTTGTTTCTGGGATTATTTTTTAAAAATGTTAGATGCTGTGTGTTTGATAAATCCAAGCCTTATATAGCTTGCAAAACGCCGTAAGAGCTTCCCAAAACCATAACATATAGCGCGGGACCAAGCTCTAGTACACGGGACCCAAGCTCTAGTGCGCGGGACCCAAGCTCTTGTGCACGGGACCCAAGCTCTACTGCATGAAGCATGCGCGGGTCCCCTGTGTTTACCCGCAGGTACCCTGCATTTACGCGCGGGTTCCATGATCTAATGGGCCTGCACTAATGCGCGGGGACAATGCACTGATGCGCGGGGCTCGTGAATTTATGGGCGGGTCCCGTGAATTTATGTGCGGGTCCCGTGATTTACTCGCCGTACTAATGTGCGGGACTCCTGCTTTAATGTGGGGTCCCACGTTGTAACGCGCGGAACGCGCGGGTGGCCTGCTCTGCTTTCAAGCAGGGTCCCCGGATCAACTGGAAGTAAAAACAATGAACATGTTCGGCCTTCCAAACCGGAATTTCCGAAGCTTTGAGAACCCATTGGAAGGGTTTAGGACTGAGAGTTACAGATTTAGATGGTTATATTCAAAATACGACCCGGAAAAATACTTACACTGAAGCGTGAGGTTCGAATCTTTCGTTCGCCGAGGACTTTCCAGTTTCCTTCGACTGTGAAGAAGCGCGATATGAGGTCGGGGAATTTCTCTTTGAGGACGAAAAAGAAGAATAATTCGGTGAGGTGGAATGAATGCTTTCTGCTGCAAAATGGACGTGCAGCTTTTAATTCATTTCAGGCGTTGTATTTTATTTTTGTTTTTCTTTTTTTTATTAATAATAAGGGATTACGAAAAGATGATTAAGTGTTAATTAAAAAGAGTGCTATTGACAAAAAAAAAGTCAAGAGTGCTATTTTTTAAACTTGACCGCGTCAAAGGCCATTTTTTAAAAAGGCCCATGACTTATTATAATTTGAAGACGCTATCAATAATATCACTGAAGAATCCTTCAAAAGGATGAAAGGAAAAGATAAGGAATGACGAGGGAATGACGAGGCATCCACTAGGCGGCTAAAAATTTAGCATGGCGACAACATAATTTACTTTTATAAAGTATTGGCCGACAAGAGGAATCAAGAACAAGAACAAGATGATAGCCAGCTGGAATCATAATTCCACTGTTCTTTTGTCTTTTTACTTTTTGTGTGTCTTTAAATATGGCCTTTCGCCATAAGTTGTTTACGCAGTTTTCACTTTGCACTCTTGTACTCTTTCCCTCTCTGTAAAATACGTTGAAGAAATAAAAGCTCTGGTTTGCATCTACTTCTTCTCTTTCAAGTAAGTTTCTATTTTATCTCTATTATAATTTTGTTTGATCAAGCCTTAATGGAAGGCTAAACCTTAACGTTAAACTCCACCAAAATGCCTTAATACTTGAATCATGGTTTTATATAATATATATATATATATATATATATATTAATAAGATGTAATATTTTCCTTTTTCTAATTTAGAAAATCTTCTTTCTAAATCTATATGACTTAGCTTTAAATTTTTTATTTCATCTTTTAAATTTGAAATCTCTATTGTCAAATCTTTAATATTAGCAGTTGATTGATTTTTATTTAATTGGTTTTTATTACGAAGTAATTTCATAACTTCGGACATACTATAAGGTTCAGATTTACTAATTTTAGGAATAACTTCTTTTGAAGTTTCTTCTTCCTTTTGGATTATTTTTTTAATTATTAGTTTTTTTAAATCTGATCTTCTGTTTCTTTTAATATTTCGAGAAGATTATTACCAAGGACATTTAATTCTTGAAATTGAGATATCATTTGATACAAATTATCTTCTGGTTCAGATTCTGAATCTTTAACATTTTTAGAACAAGATTAACCTATTTGACAGTTTTGACATTCTTGGGATTCTTCTGAAGAAATTTCTTCAATGAAATTATTTTCGTCTTCTGAAGAGGTTTCTGACTCACTATTGGATTCTAATAGAATTTTTGATAATGTTTCTTTTAATTCATTATCAATTTCTAAATTATTAATTTTCTTTTTGGTCCAGCAAGTTTTTGCTTTATGACCATTTTTTCCGCATTTTCTGCAGACTATTGGAGGAAATTTAGTTCTATATTGATAGTTGCTATTATCTTTTGAGAATTTTTGTTCTCTTCTTTTAGATTTTCTATATTTTCTTTTTTCATATTGTTTAGGAGAGTATTTTTTAGGTTTATACTCTTTACGAGGTTTGCTCGTAGAAGGGTTTTCTAAACCAAATTGACTACAGAATTCTCCTAATTGTTTTTTCTCATCAAGAGAATGTCTCTTAAGTTGTTTGTTAAGCTTTATTTCATTGCATAAAGCTAAACCTTCTTGTATACAAGTTCCTATTAATCTACCGTAAGTATATGAATAATAATCTATACTGGATTCCCCATTTCTAAGAGTTTTCTTAACTCTTTCGGCAAATAGGAAAGGAAGACCATCAATGAATTTGGATTTTCGATGAGTGCTATTTGACTCAGGAAGTTCCATAACTTTGCTAAGGAAAGTATCCTTATATCATCTAAATGATGTAAGGGTTTTGCACCTAAGGTTTTGGAGCAGAGACCTAACATTTTCGGAATTATCAGACCATCGGCCTGTAAAATGTTCAACAATGTTTATACATAAAGTATAAACAGCATTTTCAATAATTGTATTATTTTCCTCCTTTACAGTAAGGAAAATACTTTCACGGTCTTGCTGAGATAAATAATTATCCCACCAACCTTTCAACTGACCCGTAAAGCCAGCAACAAGCATTTGAGCTATAGTTTTGTCTGTATTACCTTGAGTTTTACAGACTGTACTATACATCATCATCCTATGAACCATACCGAAAGTTTGTCTTTCCGTATAGCCATCTAAATTCCATTCGTAATACAATGACCATTATATGAATTGTTAATAATAAGATCATGTTCTTCAATTAGAACATCTTGAGGAGCTGGTCTTGGGTAATAATATGTGAATTGGTTTACTAGCAAATTTTGAAGAATTTCTTAATTTATTAATTTCTTCAATAAAAGTATTATGAAAATTATCAGAATTTTCAATCTGATTTTCAAAATCTTCACTTAAAGTGTTAAGCTTTAAAATTTTAAGCTTATTTTCAATCAAATCTTCAATTTGAGTAATCGATTTTAATTTAAAATCAACAATCTCAGGAGGAGGTTGAATACTGATAGAAGCTATATTAGCTATTTTAATTTCACTTATATTTTTATCTTTATAGATTAAAAGATAATTTTTTATATCTTTAATAGAAAAAGATATTTCTTCTATATTTTTTTTAATAAAGAAATTTGTTCTCCTAAAACAATAACATACATATTTGTATAATTTTGTTATTTTAAAAGACCATTTATATGATTTATAGTAACTGTAAGGGTTTCGTTTTCAAATAATTTTTGAAAAGCATTATAATAGCGAATTTCATTATCTTTTTCAATTTGAAAACTGCTTTGAGGAGGATAGATTGACTTCATATTTTTCCCCGTTGAAAGCTTATAACTTCTTTCAAGAACTGAAATCATATTTTTAAAATAATTTGTCAACCAAGGAATAAAAGGTAATTTTTCATTTCTTTTTGACAAATCAGTATAAAATTTGTTTTGGATAATAATTTTATCTTCCTTATTAAAACTTTCAAAAAACCATTTTCGAAAGAGTTCCCATTTGGGTAAATTAAATTCCTTTTGAATTTCTTTTCTTGCCGAAGAATCCGGACTAAAATCAATTTTAGGTTTTAAATCCATCAAACACAAAAATCCATTTCTGACCTGGTTATTTCCTCGTCTTTATTTTTAGAAATTCCATGAACTATATTATCAGAATTAATTCGTAATTCTTCTACCCTAGTTTGTAGATAATCGTTAGAGGTTACTTGAGAAGTCGAAGCTCTAGAGGGAGATTTTATCATATAATCACATGGAGATATATGATAATGAGAAGAGGCTGATCTAGTCATTCTAGATCTAGGAGTTCTAAAATCAATAGATCTACGACTTTGATCAAACTGTATTTGAACAGTTCCATCAGTAGATTGTATTATTTGAGTGGGATTATTTTGTATTTTGGGCTGAAGAGGCATAGCTCTTTCAATTGTCCAGTTTTCTGGAAATTGTTTTTCTTCCCATTTTATAGATCTGCGAGTTGTAATATTCGATCTACTGAAATTGGTTTCTATAAGAACAGTTTCGTTGATTGGTTTATCAACGATTTTACACTGTGCATTAAGCGTATATAAAGGCTTATAATAAATTCTATAACAGATACATATTATTACTATCCCGGAGCGTAATTATATCCATGAGTTTTGACATTTAATGTCAGAGCATCCAATATATTGACATCAGTCAAAGATAATTGGAGATTTGGATAAACATTAAAATAAACTGGTACATGCGCCAGACTTGATTGGATTATTCCCATAAGAGATTGTTTCCAATCTAGATATTGTTTCCAATCTAGATTTCTACCATATCTAAGAGCTGCTATAAAGCTCTCTGGTAAACCTTCTAAAGTTAATGGCTTAAAGGCTACCTGAACTAACCCGATATGGATGAATTTATGATTTATTCTATATTTTTCTAAGTCTCTATTGCTTAGAAGTCTAATAACCATTTCGTCGTTATTCAAAGAAATTGTTTCTTCAGTAGTTTTTACTACTTGTTTTAAACCTAATTTTTCAAAAGTTCCTAATTCATAGATTATTTTATAATCTATTTTAGGAATAGTCCAACGATTTAACTTTTCTAAATCTTGAGGAATATCATACTCCTCTTCAATACTGTTTTTAACAGCATCTTTTCGTCTCATCAAATTTATCATTTGATAAAGATCGTTAAACTACACCTTAACTTCTTAACACTCCCACCATGTCTCTGATACCATATTTAGGATCTTATTACAAAAATAAAAAAACTTTACAAAAAGATGATGATGGTACGTGGCAATATCCACCTAACAAACCATGATAACGGTACTTAGTCAAACAAAACCTATCGGATCTGGTGATTAAACTGAGAAACAGTTTAACTAACTTTGAACCAAAGGTAGTCACACTTTCATACCATGATCGATGTCTCGCTTGAAGGCAGTTCAACCGATATACCAAACATCAAAATAAAAGGAAAATAGAATGAATAATGGTACGTGGCGTTGTTAAACCTATTAGTCCAGTTATTAGACTGTAAACAACCTAATCCCGTTCGGACCCAAGGTATTCCAGCCTATATACCATTCTTCAAAAGGTAAAAAGAAAAATAGTTTTGTGATTTGTTAGAATTAAATCCTCGAATACAAGGAGTTTTACATGATAAAATCTTTATTCAATTAATTCAATCGGTAACAGCCTTACCCTTCAAACGCCTTTTCTGCGGCAACACGGGCTTGCCAAGAGCCGACACAGAATTAATCGAAATCAAATTTTATTATAACCTTTATTCAAAATTTAATTCCTTCAATCGATTTTTAAAAGATTTTTAAAAAGGAAAATATTACATCATATATATATATATATGTTAACAACTTTGAATTAATTACAAATAATAGAATTAGAATACATTAGATAGGGCTATATATACATGGCTTAGTCAATTCACGTATGAAGCCCAACTATTCAAAGATCCATAACATTACTTAGGCTTGGGGGAAAATTAAGTCACCTTCTTGTCTAATCAAACACTATAATCGAGATGCTCATACTTATCTAGTGTCGTAAGGAACGTTAAGAGAGGAAGAAATCCATTAGCTAGGAAAAACTTTGAGCTGAAATACCCAAAACAAAAGCAACAACCAGTGGGAGCTCTATCAAACTCAAGCAACACATCTTCCAAATAAGGTATACAAACGATTCTTGAGCACAATATATTTAAGAGTATTTTAATATTTATAACTAACTACATGACTAGAAGATGAGTATGAAAGGGTTTCAAAATAATTAATATGTGCAGGAAACCCTAAATCGTTGAAAAGGTTTAGGCGCATGAATGCTTATGTACCAGGAGTTTTTTTTTATGAATTCGGAATCTATGGGGTGCTGTTTTAGAATTTATTAGGTTCTTTAGAAACTTGATAATTTAAGGTGTAAGATTTTCTGGGTTTGAAATGATTTTTGAAGCCGTCGATGGTAATGATATAGGAATCTCATTTTTAGGGTTTTGAAGGAATCGAGCAATTCCAGTTCATGTGAAGTGACGAGCGATTTTACTGGTTTCGAGTCTTAGAATATTTTAATATCACATTCGGGCGATTTGAAATTGTATAGGTTTCGATCGATTGAGGAAATCGCCGTGCCATATAAGGTTTAATTTATTTAAGTTGTCGGGCGATTTAGTCTATTTAACTTATTCCAGCTTAATAAACTTCATATAATAAGTTTCAGTCGATTATGAGAATTACCATGCTATATAAATATATAGGATTTAATTTTTGATAAATCGGGCTATTTCACTAGACTTCAAGAATCGGGCGATTTAATGTTATATTGGTATCAGACGATTTAAGTAGTCAATTTTATGGAATTTCGGGCGATCTAATACCATGATCAACACTCGCCGATTTGACTTAGAGGCTCCTCAAATCGGACAATTCAAGACTCGACGAAATTCATGTGTACTAACAATAATCGGGCGATTGTGAGAAGCATTGAGGCTCGGCGAAATTATAATCGGGCGATTTTAAGTGCTTCAATCGGGCGATTCCATGAGAACTAACCCTCGGCGAAACTAGGTTCTTAGTGCCATAAATCGGGCGATACAAGAGTATGACAAATCGGGCGAAACAAGTTTGTTGGTCCCGATTGCACCAAACAAGGAATCAAAGAGGCTTTGATGAAATGAGAAAGGGAGAGGTTCTCACCTTCAAGTGTGTGTATTATGTGAAAAATGGGTTTAGCCTTTTGATCTTTGATTATCTTACAAATTGTGTTGGTAAAACCTTATATACCACATTAACCCTAGGTATATTAAGGCCCAAACACTAAATATTAAATAATTACATTCTAGTTCAAAGCCCAAGCTAAAAGGATAATTACAATATTAATCCTAAGACTTAAACTATTGACACAATCTATAAATATCCTAACAATCTCCCCCTTTGTGTCAATTGTTGGGAGTCTTGGATCTTGGGCGTCGTGATGGTGGATTAGCGTGTTAGTGTTTCGCGAAGTCCTAGTTTGAACTCGAAGGCGCGGAGATTCCTTCGAAGGACCATTCGATCAGCTATAGCGTCAATGAACTTCGCGAACTTGGATCGGCAGAGTGAATCTTCTTCCGAAAGGATGCGGCAAATCCTCATGAGTTTGTCTTGGATGATGGTGAGCGTGCCATCCGAGAACTTTGCCACTTCGGAGCAGCGCAGCAGCCTCATCTTTCCCTTGTAGTTCGAGTAGGCGACCACCGGATCATCTCCGTCGATCACATCGCCTTCTCGGTAGTCGTCCGCGTTCTTGAAAGATGGGCGAGTTAGGTTCACCTTCTTCAGGTTGTGCTCCACCGCCATCTGCAGATCGTGGGTGTCGAAGAATCTGACCTGTCGGAGCATGTGGCGCTTGAGAGCAGCATATCCCATGGTGACCGGTTCAGCTCGTACGAGATGTCCAGAACTTCTGAGGACGAGTCTGAACTGTTTCATGGATTCCAGCATGCTGTACAGGTCACACAGGCGCAGAAACTTGAAGTCCGCCACACTGACTTCACTGTAGCTCTCATCCTGCCTCATTACTGTGAACACTGGATAGTGAACACGTCCTTTCGACTCTTGGCGGAGGTCAGTGACTTTGCAGATGGGGCCCGATTCATTTCCAGAGCGATGTTTTCCTCATCGGACAGCGTCGTCTTTGTGCACTTGTGGCAAAGGAGGCTCCATCGATAGAGCTGCTTCTTTTCCTCGCTCCATTTTTGGATGTTCATCAGCTCATATTCGTCGAAGGTCGTGATGATCTGCTCCTTGCGCCGCCAGATCCTCTTCCTGATTTCTTCTTGGAATGGTGCAGTGATCTTTTTGTTTTCCCACAGTGCTTCCGGTATATCCGCCGTGGGCACATCCGGTTGAGCAGCAGAAGCCTCAGCGTGCTGCGCTTGAAATTGAAGGATGTTCACGAGTTCGGCGGGTTCAACGTCGTATTCCTCTCCGTTCTCGTTGTCTGCAGTGTTGATCAGCGTAAGTGAAGCTTCTTTTAGCAGACGTCGAGCATTTTCCACCAACTTCCTGGCTGCTACTGCATCGGCGGGTGTGTACAGCCATTCATCATTAAAGATGTAGGCCTCGATCTCGTTCTGTGCGCAGTAGACGTCCTCGGAAGCCACGTTGGATTCGGTATTGAGAGGGGTATGGCTGTGTGGTGGCGAGGGTGTTGCATCGGAGGAGTTTTTGGATTGTGGGGATGGTTGTGGTGGAGATTCTGGTGGCTCGGTTGTGGTGATGGTTTTGGCGAGTATGATTTGGGTGTCGGGTGGTGGAGATGTGGTGGTGGCCTCTAACGTCGATGTGACAGTTAGAGGTTCTGAGATGGTGGGTGGAGAACGTGTGGTGGTGGTCTCTAACGCCGATGTGACAGTTAGAGGTTCGGAGACGGTAGTAGGTGGTGGTGAGGATGATTTGGCTAGTGACTCGGGGTTAATAGGGTGGGTTTTTTGGCTAGTGGGGTGTGAGGTTTCTGTTGCGGGTGTCGTTTCAGGTACAGAGGAGGCAGGCGGCATCGATTGTATGGGTCCTTGAGTTTGTGAGGCTTGCTGCCTATTCTCCCCCTCGCGGCGATCTTGATCATCATCTTGATCATCGCACCTGATCCCGCTAGACTCGCCTTGAGTGCGGCAAGTCAAGGGTTGAGTCATTATTTTCTTCATCTGCTGTTCCTCCTCGTCGAGTTCTGTCATTGACTCGAATCTTGCTCGTAGGAGGTAGAAGAGCTCCTTCGCGGAAATGGAGGAGAGAACAGCTTCAGCGTCCACATTTTGAGTTGGTGGTGGCGTCTCCGGTGCCACACCTTTGCCTTTGTCGATTGTGGACGCATCGAGACGCGCATAGACTTGATCTAGGATGGACGCCTCAAGAGTCTTTGCAAACTCTTGAAGACGAGTCTCTAGTGCAGTCTCGGTGACGAAGTGGGGTAAGTTTAACAAGTTGGAATCACGAAGAAATCCATCTGTCACCGAATCGGAAAAGATAGCCGATCGGCCGCCCGTTTGCAGAGGACGGGAAAAGACGGGGTCACTAAGAGTTCCCGTTGGCATCATCGATGAGACAGACTCAAACGAATGATGGCCTAGGCTCACGGTTGTTGCGATGTTGGCCGTGCTAGGTCTTCCGCTCTCAATCACAGAGACATCATCGAGCGTTCTGATAGAATCATGAAGACTCTGTAGTGCAGTAAAAAGTGTATGTGTCCTAAGAAACGTGTGAAATTATGGGGAGTGAGGGCACTAGACTCAATGTGATTGAAGAGGATGCAGTCTGAGGCGAGTGACTGCTTGTTTCAACATCGACTATCTCCAAGTGGGATGTCGATGGTATACGTGGCTCCTCGTGGAATGAAATATCTTCCTGTAGAGAGGAAGATAAGTGGATTGGTGGGGTCGTTTGCGTGGTTGAGCCAAATGTCACGTCTTCTACTCGGGAGGTGAACACATCACCTCCTGTACCTACGGGTTGGGCTCGGCTTGTATGTGACTGAGGAGGTCGATCGTGTTTTTGTTTCGATCGACGCTCCGTGGGGCGGCTTATGTCATCCTCACGCGATCGTCTTTTCGGTACGCGGGTGGAAGAAGATGCGGCGCGACTCGACGACGTTTTAGTAGCGGGGGTGGGGTTTTGGCTAGTCCCGGGGTTAGGAGCAGTGGGGTTAATCTGCTCCGTAGGGACAATGGATAGTGGATGGGGGCTTTCGCGGAATGAGGCGGTGGAGGCACGATATTCTCGGACGTGCGGATTGGTCGGGTCTGCATAGGCGAGAACGTCGTCCGGGATTATCATTGCGTGTCGATCTTTTGCCGGAGTGTTTTTCTTGGCAAACTTCTCGACAGTAAAGATTATGAAGTGTTCTGATGCTGGGCGGGTGCGGATGTTAGTGGAGAACAGGCGGAAGTGTTTGATGAGCATTGGGAGCCACCGCATGTAGGGTACGAAGCGGTTCGTGACTCCCTTGGCGACTTCCCGATCGCGTCGTTGAATCATGGAGGCGAGATCCATCCATATGATGTCGGCGTAGTTGTACTTGCGGTTGTGGGCGATGTCGGTCAGGATGGTTAGGATTTGGTGGTTCCCACGGTCCTGGTCGGCATGCTTCCCTGACATGCACTTGTTTATTAGGAGATATAACGTACGCCAGGGTTGTAGTAGGTTGCGAGTGGTGATTTCACTGAGAACAAGTGGGCCCTTCTTCTTCTTGTTTTCAGGTTGATAGCCTAATCTGTCGATGTCCTCGATGAGTTGTTCATGAGATGGTAGAGGGTCGTATGGTGAATAGACAGGTAGTTGAAGCACTTCTTGGACAATCTTGCGAGTGAGGACCACTGTTTCTTGATCGATTTTGGCGGACAGTGTTTTAGCAAGGTGGATCAGTCCAGCTATCTGCAAAGTGTGCCAGAACTGTTGGAGATAGACTTGAGCTTCTGGCTGGTCATGAGAGAGGGCGTGTCGGAGGGGATGTCCTTTGAGGATCTCTATGATAATGGGGGCATCGCACCGAAAGCTATCCAAGTCCACCATGTAATTGTTGGGAATCAAGGCAGCCCATTGACTGGAAGACCTGCTCGATCGGTGGGACATAGGTAAGCGTGTTGAGCTCGATGCGAGCGATGTCTCTTTGGATTGCAGCCGCCTCAAGTGCTTCAATTGTATCTTGATTTTTGTTGGTCATATCTGTGCTTGACAGTAATTATAACATGATTAGTATGGATTAAATTGCGAGAACATGGATATAAGTGAGTCGTGGGTGAAACAATAAAAGGAGACATAAAAGTGCCCAAAATAGTAACGATAAAAATAAAATTAAGATTAAAGCTAACTTAGAGTCCTTTTTCCAACACTTAGAAAATATTTGGATTGAAAGTATTCATGTGATGTGAGACAATTTTTGTACATGAGAAAATTTCGCGTTTGGTGTAAAATTTCGCATAGGGAAAAAGAATTTTCGCACGTTAAGAAATCTCGCAAGTTGTTCACAATTGTCGCATGCAATGGGAAAATTCACTGATTATCACACGTAGACCGTTGACGAGTTTATTATGACGCAGTTTGTTGATGGTCTTGAAGTTGAGATGTGAAAGACGCCGGTGCCATAGATCGTTCAACGTGGGTGCGGCTCGAGAGAGAAGGCATATTGGTCGAGAGGTCGTAAGATTGAGTACGTAAAGGTGAGACGTGCGCGTTCCAGAAAGAAGAGGCTGTCCCGAGGCATCTATAATGCTGCAGATGTCAGATTCGAAGAGAACCTTGTATCCTTTGTCGCAGAAACGACCAATGCTGAAGAGATTGTAGCTCAAACCCTCGACTAAGAGATGCCCTTAATCGTCAGTTTGTCATGGACGAGATCACCAGTTCCGAGAATTGGCGCCATTTGACTGTTTCCGAAGGAGACCCTTCCGAGATAGCGCTCGGAGAAGTTGCTCAACGGCTCCTTGTTCCCCGTCATGTGTGTGGAGCAACCTGAGTCTAGATACCACACATGACAGACCTGCAATCATCAGCAAACGTTGGGTCCCCATTTACGGACGGGACCTTCTTGTGATACAAGTAAAATTTTCATGCGCTTAACGGGAAATGTGGGGTCTAAATCAGGTTGTGATGGATCTAATTTAGCTTTCCCTTTGTGATTTGTTTGATGAGGCGGGATGATGGTTTTTTTAACCCATATTTGCCTAACTTGCGCTTGCATATACGTTTCCTTATTCATGAATTGGCGTGGGGATTTTGGTTGTTGTTGTCGTCCTTCGGTTTTAGTCGTCTTTTGCTTGCGAGCAGTAGGTGACTTTGTATTCAGCATCGGAAGGCGTTTTCGCTTAACCGTAGGCTTAGACGTACTGGGAGAATGCAAAGGCGTCGTAGAGGAGGTTTGCTTGTTTGGTCGGAGTGTTGCGTGTTCGTGTGCTTCATATTCATGAAAACGTGGAAGAATGAAGTCATTGCAGCAACACATAGACATAAGTTTGGCAAAGGAAAGATAAGATTTGGTAACATAATTGTCTACGTCCTTAAGATGTTGGAATTCAGTACATAGAGAGGTAAGACGAATATAGGATGGTCTTTTCTTCTTGTCATCGAAGAGCGGGTTCTCCTTTATTTCATACGAACTCCCTTCCAGAGATGTCGAACTCACATTCCCTGTATCCATAAGAATACGAGAGTTAGTGTTAGAACATGTGTCAGCTTCAGGAGTCATCTTTGCCGTCCTCTTACATTTACATATTTGAGAATCGGGTACTTGACTTGACGTAGAAGGTTTGTTCGTATTGTGAGATTGCTCTAGGGTAAAGATTTTGCTAAGTAGATCTTCTCGCTCTTTTGCAAAGGCTTTCCGCTCTAATTCTAGGGTTCGTTCTAGTTCTGCAATAACCAGAAGTTTCTCCGGGATACAGATGCGAGAAAGTGCTTCTCGAAAAGTAATTTCCTGTTTTCGGTTGGGAACTGAGACTTGATGTCCTCAGTGAGTGAAGGTTTTTTAGTCTTGTAGCTAGTGTTTAATTCTGTGTAGTCGTATGCGATTTCTGCCCAGAGAATGTTCTGTTCCCTCTTTTCTTCTGAAAGGACAACGGAGGAGGATCTTACAAACGGCATGAGTTGTGAGGGAATACCCTTCCTCGTTTGTAGGAATGATGTACTGTACATGTTATACCTTTTAACAATTAGCGGTGTTGGATCGCAGTTGCTGGCCAGGCCGATTCCCATCCTGCGTCGTAGAATTCTGTTTCAACTGGTTGGTTCAACAGGCATAAGATGTGCGTGGCTCTTTTTCTAAGGTGAAGTTGTTCTTCAAGTTCTTTCACCTTTTGGTATACCCTAACTCTTTCCTTTGTAAGCAGTTCATATTGGGAGGCCGTCAGGAGACGAGATGTTTCACATGAACTAATGGCCAGTGTGGTTTCCTTAACCTTAGTCTCACTTTGTTTATTCTTGCTTTGCAGATGTTTGACTAATGCTTCAGAGGCCATTAGACGTTCGTTTGCGCGAGCGAGCTCTTCTACTTTTAGACTAAGTAAGGCATAGTTGTTTTCAAATTTTAGCTTAAGTTCATTATAATCCTTAGCGTCTACGGTGGGTTTGTTAATGGTGTGTCGGTGATTAAACACATCATCGAGTTGTGAAATTCGTACCTCAGACTCAGCGTTGGTAGGAGTCTTAGCTGTGTTCTCATCGGTGTTATCCATCTCCTCGTCCTCGTCATGTTCGACCAGCCTTGCCATGCAGCAATCTTCATCCTTAGGCTCCTCGTCTTCTGAAGTGTCGTTCACCCATTCGGCTCCTTCGGTGAGTAGAACTTTCCCACTTTCCATTTTGCGGGTCATTCTGGCCTCACGGTCGTAGTAGCCAGAGTCCTTCACGCGTGGGGCATCGCATTCCTTGGCAAAGTGGCCTGACTTTCCACACCGAAAACACTTCACAGACTTTTGAGGTGCTGATTCCTCCTCTTTCTTTGTCGGCTTAGCTTCCTCCGTGGGAGTGGTCTTTTTGGTGAGCATTGCCAGTTGTTTGCGTAGATCACGAACATCTTCATCAGATTCTGTATCAGCTTCGGATCCTGAAGAGGAGTCAGATATAACAGTCGGTAGCTTCCCTTTGTTCTATTTGGTCTTAGAGGCGGAAGATCGTTCGGTAGTCTTGTTCGAGAGGAGAGCTAGTGGGCCGACTCGAGTGTTGGTTGAATGGGGTTGCACGTAAGGAGCATAGGCAGACAGACTGTTAGAGAGCATGGATGGAGGTGTTAGAGAGGTCCTTACTATGAATCATCATCACGATTGCATTGCCCCAATGTGGTTTGAGGCTACCAAGGAAGCGGTTGTTGATGTCGAATTTGTCCCTCGAGATCCTGGATTTCTTGAGTTCATTGATGACCTTCAAGTATCGGAGGTATGTGTCACGGAGTTCCTCTCCTTCATAGGCCTGGAAGTGTTCATACTGCGAGAGACATGCTGATTTCCTCCCCTGAGCACTTTCAGTTGTGCCTGCCATGATTTCCACGAGTTCATCCCATATTTCCTTGGCAGTTGTGCAGCACTCGATGTGAGCGTAGACTTCGTTGCCCATAGCTTGGAAGAGATATCCTTTGGCAGTCTCATCGGCCTGTAGGCGAGCCTCTTCATTCTCATTGATGGGACCTCTTGGAGTGCGGCGTTCATCCATGGGAGGGTTTGCGTTTGGTTGAGCAGGGATGATTGTCCAGAACTGTGCTGGACCGTTGAAGATGGAGTCCAGTAGGTACTGAGAGAGTGATTCGCCTTTGTTCCTGATGAACGTGAGGAACCTGTTTGTCCATATGCTGTAATCGCCTTGTCCCAGCATTGGAGGCCTGGTGTCGGAGCCCACTGTTGAGATGTCATTTGTGGCAGACATGGTTGGTGCAGTCGAATCGTCCGTGGTTTTGATCTTGTATAGATAAAAGGGTTAGTAACGAACGAGATGAGAAATATGAGTTTAACGTGTAGAGTTTAGAGTTTTGAGAAAAATCGTTTAAAGAATTTCTTAGAACTAAGTGAACGTGTGTGATGGTCGAAAACGTATGAAGGGAAAATATATCTTGAGGTTCGAAAAGTTCTAGAAATTTTTAAAAACGAGATTTGAGGAGTAAATTTTGTCAAAAGTGGTCTAGGGGGATAGGATTAAAGTGTAAGGATCAAGACTTCGAAAAATTCGAGGAAAAATTTCAACACGAGAAAGAATTTAACCCGAAAGAAAAAATTTAATGCGAAAAAAGTTTAAAACTTTAGGAAAAATTCGCAGATTGAAGAGACGTGATTGTATGAAGAATTACCCAAGAGATTTGGTTGAGAAATTTTCGTGTTTGAGTGAGTTTAATGAAAAATTCTCGGATAGAAGAAGGAAAACAAATTCTTTGTTGAAAATGATTTTCTCGGATTTTAAAGCTTGTTATGTGAGAAGGTTTCTCAGTTGAGAATTTTAAAACTTCGCAAGAAATTTCGCATCGAGAGTTGAAGTGTGGTCTTAGGAAGTTTTCTCGGATTTGAAAGAATCTTGGTTTTGAAAAACTTTCTCGGATGAAATAAACTTTCTCGGTTGAAAATTTCTTGGATTTAAAAAATCGTGGTTTTGATCAAAGAATTCTCGGAAGAAAGAAACTTTCTCGGCTGAGGAATTTTGGTTTGACAAACTTTCTCGACTTAGTAATGTTCTCAGTTTTTGTGAATTTTCGCGGATAGATTTTTTTTTTAAAAAAAATGAGACATAGAGATTTTTCGCGATTTAGTAAATTCTCGGAATCAAATTTCGCAGATTTAGAGTTTCTCGGATTTTAAGAGTAAGCAGTTGAGAAAAATGAAGTAACAGTGAAGTGAAACAGAGATATTTTCGCAATTTTAGAAAGATTCTTGGAATAAAATTTCTCGGATATAAAAGTTTCTCGGATTTTGACAAGCTAGGCAGTTGAGAAAAATGGAGTGAACGTGAAATTTTCGCGGTTTTGAAAGGATTCTCAGAATAAAATTTCTCGGATCAGAAAATTTCGCGGACTTGAATAGCTCAGCATGAAATTTCGCGGCCAAGAACACACGATTACTGTTCCATTGCTTGTCGCGAGCTTTACCAGAAAATCGTCCGTTTTCACTCAAATCTCACCCAAAATCACTCAAACTTGAACCACAACAACAAAAAGCGAATCAAATCGACCAAAAATAGAGAGAGGCCGAGATGACTTTTTCTGAGAAATTTTTGCTTAGAACTTGCTCAAAACTCGTTAAAACTGATCCAAAAGTGTTCTAAAAACATTTTAGGCATAAAGTCAATATGGGGAAAGGTTTTAAACACAAAAACAAAGTATTATAACCCCAAAACGAGCTCAAAATGCCGAAAGTGATCTTTTGCCCAAAACACCTTTGATCTTTCTCGGAATCGAACGAAACTGGATTCAGATCAATGCAGATCGATCCACGTTTGCTCTGATACCACTTGTTGGTCCCGATTGCACCAAACAAGGAATCAAAGAGGCTTTGATGGAATGAGAAAGGGAGAGGTTCTCACCTTCAAGTGTGTGTATTGTGTGAAAAATGGGTTTAGCCTTTTGATCTTTGATTACCTTTCAAATTGTGTTGGTAAAACCTTATATACCACATTAACCCTAGGTATATTAAGGCCCAAACACTAAATATTAAATAATTACATTCTAGTTCAAAGCCCAAGCTAAAAGGATAATTACAATATTAATCCTAAGACTTAAACTATTGACACAATCTATAAATATCCTAACAATCTCCCCCTTTGTGTCAATTGTTGGGAGTCTTGGATCTTGGGCGTCGTGATGGTGGATTAGCGTGTTAGTGTTTCGCGAAGTCCTAGTTTGAACTCGAAGGCGCGGAGATTCCTTCGAAGGACCATTCGATCAGCTATAGCGTCAATGAACTTCGCGAACTTGTATATTCAGGGAATAGTACAAATACTAATAATATTTGTATATTCAGAGGTCCGAGATTTAGGAAGTCCACCATATACCGTACCCGATTTTATCAGGAGGACAGGTAGGTGAATATTCATCTACAATGCGTAAACACATATCTGATCTTATGTGCTTCTATGTGATTAAATGACTTACGTGACGTACGTTTCATGTGGATCATGTTTTTATACGTTATCACGTTTATATGCATGGCATATGCATATCATATCATAGGGGTGAGAAATTTACACCGTATTGAGACGGTTAACTGGAGATATTGTCGAGCGGGGTAGAATGAGATGTTTGTGGGTTTTGTTGTTGACTCGTTGAGGAGTCGAGGTTGGTACTCGTATGACACCTGACGGCGGACATGCGTGATTGACCTGTCTACTCGGGCATGAATGTCCCGAGGTGCAAAACCGTCGTGATTATATTTTCAGTGGAGGGAGCGACCTGACAGGGCAGTTGCGTGATAGTCAGCTGTCGGCGTAGGCTACCGCTTACGGAAGAGCGGCCTAGCAGGGCAATTGCGTGATCGTCAAAACCCTGCTAGTGTAAGCTTCCGTATGTTATTATTATGGGCGCGCGAGGTGTCGAGTCTGACCTAGGGCCCTGTGTTGTGTGATTTGAGATAGGAAAGTGGAAAAGAAAGAGTCAACAATGCATGCGAGATAATGGGATCCGGAATGAGCGTTCACGTGCATACATGCATTTTTATTCACCTACTGGGCAAATTGCTCAGTGTTTACGTGTTGTAGGTACCGATTCTGACGACGCGCGTCAAGACTGAGGCGGCTGGTGGCGGTGCTCCACGGAATTTTGAGGGCGTGGCGGTACATGGATGAAGACCTGTGGAGCGACAATAGGATTTTGTTCTTTTGACATTTTGGGGCTACGGTCTTTGTATAGACTTGACTATGTAGATAATATTTTGTTGTAATATATTCTATTTTAGGAAAAAGTTTTTGTTAGACGGGCCTTCCGCGGCTTACGTGCGGAAAATTCGCCACTAACCTTAATTAGAAAACGAGGGTCGCTACAGGCTTTTTGTAGGAAGTGTCGAACGTTCTGAAGCGGTTGTCTTTGATGTACATCGAGCATGGAATGTGTCATCCACTGTCCTTCGAATATGTATTTGCCTAGGACCTCGTGTGGGTTGACACCATATCCTGATGGTCCCGGTTGGTCTGGAGCAGTTGAGGGAGTCGCCTGAGTCTGCGCTAGGGCGACAAGCATGACAACACGTGCTTCTTCTTCCGAAAGTAAGGGGCTTGAGAAGGTTGGTGGTGTGGGCGGAGGCGTCCTTATTTGAAAGGTTGGTGGGTCGATGTGGGTTTGGGTTTGGATTTGGGTTTGAGTGGTGCAGCGCGTGGTGGTGGTTGTTTGGGTAGTGGGTTGTGAGCTTCCAGCGACTCCTATACTTGTCTGAATCGCGTCAGAGTTCTGTCTCTGACCCCTTGTGATAATCCTTAGCCTCTTCTCCCCCTAAGGACGGCCCTGATCATCTGGGTCATCATGTCGGTGTTTGGAGTGGGAGCCTTGGCCGTGGCACGTTTGGGATGGGTCAGGACGATCAACGAGACGGTGGTGGGATTTATTAGGTTGTGGGTGAGGATGAGTGTTGGGATTTGTGAGGGTAGTATGGGTTGAGTGGGTGTGAGATTGGTTGTGATCAAGACGGCTCCGAGACGGGTGCTTTCCCACGATCTTGATGGACGTCTCGATGGCATTGCGCACGCTCTCCATAATTTTGTCTTCAAAATTCTTCAGCTCGTTAGCGAGAGCGGCCTGAAGTCTGTCTTCAGTCACGTACGGAGTGGACGCCTCTGTGGATGGTCCAGGACGACTGATGTCGCCTGTTATCAACCCTTGAGCTAACATCGGCTCCTCAGGTTGGCTCACAGTCACTTGAGGTTGTGACTGTTGGAGACTTCCACCCAATCCTTGAGTCGAATCTGGAATATTCTCCTCTATGGGTGTTTAGACAAGTTCTGATTGAACCTGTGAACCAGACACCGGTATGTTGTGCAGCGGCTCAAGATTGAGCGAAGGAGTGTCCGCAGCACTTGACGGCACGATTGGCGTGATGTCTGGTGCGGTGGTGACGGCGGTGAAGATGGACTCAAGTGATATACTTAGTCGTCTCGGAGTCCTTCTTATCAACTGAATCTCCTCATCTGACTCCGTGTCTGATGAGGTAGCCGTGTGAGGTGAGAGTCCTCGTGCTGCATCCTCACTGGCTTTCCGTCACCGGAGGCTCGATAGGTTGTATTGTTGAAATGAGAGCCCCGTTTCTGCCTCAGGCTGTGCTGCTAGAATACCTTCCTCAATAGGTTCTTCGAGCACGCCGACAAAGATGGGCACTTCAGTACCAAGTGGTACTTGTGGAGCTTTGAGTTCCAACTCTTGAGCCACGGCATCTATTAGCATGGACTCAATGTCTGGCACTATTTCCTCATGAGTTGGGGGCTCCATCTCTAGTTCCTGAGCCACTTCATCAATCATCGTGTCTTCAGGACTAGATGGGGGCTGTTGTTGGGGAGGGCTCACTTGAAACTCTGTCGGGGGCCCTCGAATCATTTGCTCGGTTAAGTGATGTTCCTGACAGTATCTCTGATATTCATCTCCCGCGGGGCCACCGAGACGTAGCAGCTCCAGCGGACGAACTTTAGCCTAGGTGGCTAATAGTTTCCTTCCGGAGGCAGGCGAGGAATACTCTGCTCGTACATCTCCATTTGTTGTCGGATGATGACAGAGAACCATCTCGCATACGACACATTTTTGGATCGTTTGTTGTCTTTGTGTCTGATATGCTCTGTGAGGTCGTTTCAGATCAGTTGAGCGAAATCGTAATTCCGCGAGAACATTACTCTCTGAAATATCCGGAGGATGTGGCCGTTGCCTTTGTCGAAGCCTGCATGCTTCGGGGACAAATACTTATTGATTATGCCAAAAAGTGTCTTCCACGGATGGGGAATCCTGTTGCTCTGCATCTGAGCTAGCTTGGTGAGCGGCGGACGGTACCCTATCTAGAGGAAATCATGCACCATTTCTTCATCTGATGGGAGGGGGTCGTAATTTCGGCTATGAGGGAGGTCGAGCAGAAGTCTGAGTTCATTCTTGCTCATACAGATGTGCCTCGTCCCTACAACTGTAGTGAAGTGATACGCCTCGTGGCGACCCTACTTTTCAAATTAGGATTAGTGGCGGATTTCCGCAACGTAAGCCGTGGAAGGCCCGTCTAATTTAAAACATTTTCCTAAAATAATACACATAATTATAAATATCTGTCTACTCGTCATCTCTGTACACAGACCGAAGCCCCAAAATGACAAAAGAATAAAAAGCCCTAACGCCGCTCCACAGGTTTTCATCCATGTACCGCACCGCCCTCAAGAGCCTGTGGAGCACCGTCACCAGCCGCCTCAGTCTTGACGCGTATCGGCGTCAGACTCAGTACCTACAACACGTAAACACTGAGCGCTTTGATAGGTTCTGATTGAACCTGTGAACCAGACACCGGTATGTTGTGCAGCGGCTCAAGATTGAGCGAAGAAGTGTCCGCAACACTTGACGGTACGATCTGCGTGACGTCTGGTGACGGCGGTGAAGATGGACTGAAGTGATATACTTAGTCGTCTCGGAGTCCTTATCAACTGAATCTCCTCATTTGACTCCGCGTCTGATGGGGTAGCCGTGTGAGGGAGAGTCCTCGTGCTGCATCCTCACTGACTGGTTCCGTCACCGGAGGCTCGATAGGTTGTATTGTGGAAATGAGAGCCTCTGTTTCTGCCGTAGTAGCCAGCGGTGGTGAGATGTGCCCCGTTTCTGCCTCAGGCTGTGCTGCTAGAATACCTTCCTCAATACGCCCCGTGGCGAACCTACTTTTCTAATTAGGATTAGTGGCGGATTTTCGCAACGTAAGCCGCGGAAGGCCCGTCTAATTTAAAACTTTTTCCTAAAATAATATACATAATTATAAATATCCTTCTACATCGCCATCTCTGTACACGGACCGAAGCCCCAAAATGACAAAAGAATAAAAAGCCCTAACGCCGCTCCACAGGTCTTCATCCATGTACCGCACCGCCCTCAAAAGTCCGTGGAGCACCGTCACCAGCCGCCTCAGTCATGACGCGTATCGGCGTCAGAGCTCAGTACCTACAACACGTAAACACTGAGCGATTTAGTAGGTGAATACAATGCATGAATCCAAGTGTGTACTCAATCCCGACCCCAATATCTCACAACATGATATAATGCACACTCTTTCTTTTCCCACATTCCTATTTCACATCACACGACACAGGGCCCTAGTTAGGCTCACGCGCGCAATAAATATCATGGGTGGTCACGTGATCACACCCGAATCCAATGTCATGGGTGGTTAAACCCGTATCCGTAAATCATGGACGATAACGCCCGTATCCATATATACACATATATTTATATGTATATATATATATATATCATGGGTGATAACACCCGTATCCATTCTGGTGGTGTGCACCTCGAACCGACCACGTCCGAGTAGACAGATCGATCACGTTTGTCTCCGGTAGGAATCTGTGAGCCTAACCGGTCACAAAATATTCTCAATCTACCCCCACTTAACAATATGTCGAATCATCACCGTCTCAGTACGGTGGGAACCATATCTCTCCCCGACATGATATGCACGTGCCATGCATATATATGAAATTTCATATAAACATGATTTATATAAAATGTATGTAAAACAGGTAAAGCACATAAGGCACGTAAGTCACGTAAATTCTCGATCATACGAAAACATATAAACATATGTGTTTACGTATTGTAGATGGATGATCCACCTACCTGTCCTCCTGCTAGAGTCAAATAAAAGGTCTGATGGAGTCCCTATATGTAGGTCCTCTGAATATAATAAATATTATTTGTATCTTTATTAACCCTTGAACTGAATAGTCTCAAATAATTATATCATAAATTATTAAAATATTCTAAGCTTGAGATGACCTAATTCGCCCGATTTTGCACTTGGCTTTGAAATCGTCCGATTGACTAGGTTTAATACCTAGTTTTGCCCGATTTGTTAAGCACTAAAGCTCACATTCATTGAATTGTCTCAAAGTCGCCCGATTAGTTGCCTTGCAATTCACCCGATTTATCACGCTTGGTTTTACTTTTGTAGGGTATTTATTTCATCAGAAATCGCCAGATTGCATGATGCACTAAATTGGCCGATTTGCAGTCTTAAAAGACCTAGTTTCGCCGAGCTTTTAATCATCACCAAATCGCCCGATTTGAGGATTCCAAATCGTCCGATTTCACGTATGGACTTCCAAGAATTCGGCCGATTCCTTGCATGCTCAACCTCATTTCACCCGATTTCATCTAGCTCTCAAATGCCCGATTTGAGGTACTCATAAATCGCCGAGTTTCACTAACTTTTCAAATCGGCCGATTCTTTGATCACATTCGCCTAGTGTGTGTTTAATATCATTTCGCCCGTTTTCTTAATGTTATAAATCGCCCGATCTTAATATAAAATAGAATCGCCCGACTTCTACAAAAACACTAAAACGAAATTCATATATTGTTAAGATCAGCTTCAAAAATTATATCTAACCCAGAATGTGGTACGGTCTAAAACAACTTCTACTGAATACTATGAATTCTAAAAGACACTGTGTACTTCGAGATCATTAAAATTCATATAACCTTAATTCTCATTAATCTAAGCCGATTCCCAAAATTTTAGGGTTTTCTAAAAATGACAATACTGAACCTCTTTTGATTAGCATATAATCATATATAAACATATCTATTTTGGAAATATGCTATGCATACTAATATTTACTAAGAATGAAAGAAACCCAAGAATTTATGCTCTTCACTATCCCTAGTATAATCGACACTTCTTACAACCCACCATGATTATGCAAGGTAAGAGCGTATAAACATATATATTGACTATGAGAAAGTCACGTAAAAATAGTAATTCTCACCTCCTTTGTTTTCGACTTCTTTAAGAGTTAGTTTAAGGGTTTGAGCTTGCTAACAACTTCCTTCTTCTCTCCCTTGGTTTCTTTCTGCTTAATTTCGTATTAGGTGTTTCAGCTTTTCGTTTGAGGAGTATTTGAATTGGATAAGATATACATAAGTTCTTTTCGAGGAATACTCACATTCGACGTGACAGGGTGGTGAGTATTACTTTCCCTCAAGCTTAAGTAATGGAATTATTAAAGTTTCTCTAAAAGAATTTGGGGCCATAATCACGTGTATAGCCCAACTTCATAAGTTCCTATATTATTATCCTATCAAATATGACCCAATATTATAAACCTTTATATTGTTATTTTCACATATTCTTTAAATAGGTTTTGCTATTAATTTGAAACTATAAAATTTTATATTTTCATTTCAAGACTTTATATTAATTTACTCTATTCTTAATCCACAATATTACATTTTTAATTACATCCCCAAATCCCGTATCAAATTTACGGGTATTACATCCCCCCTTAAAGGAATTTCGTCCTCGAAATTACGCCGATTGGAATAATTCGGGATAACGAACTCTCATTCCATCCTCACGTTCCCAAGTGGCTTCCTCAACTAATTGATTCCGCCACAATACCTTAACTAACGGAATAATCTTATTCCGTAGTCGTTTCGACTCGTACATCAAAATCTTAACAGGCTTCTCTTCGTAATTCAAGTCAGGCGTGAGCTATTGGTAAAGAAGCTCGTTCTGAATAACGTGGCTCGGGTCCGCGACGTACTTTCGTAATGTCGATACGTGAAATTGTAGAATACTATTTCTAATTGTGCTTGATTTTATTAGTCGTTCTTGTAACTTGGGGCGTTTTGTATAGTAGTCCTTAGATTAGGACTAGTTTGATATTTATACCAAGCTTAGGGGTGTTCGTTCGGTAAAAACCGAACCGAACCGAACCGAACCGAAAATTCGGTTACCGAAAAATTCGGTTTTTTATTTTAAGAACCGAAAACCGAACCGAATTTAATTGGTTCGGTATCGTTAGAACCGAATTTTTCCGGTTCGGTTTCGGTTAAAACCGAAAAACCGAAATAAAAAAGAAAATTTAAATTTTGGAGAAAAATAATATTTTAATCCCAAAACCGAAATTAATTTATATATTATTATACTAATTAATTTATTAAATATATATAGAAAAAATAATATTTAATACAAAAATGAATTAATTTACATATATATTAATTAATATATTTAATATATATATTTTAATTAATTTATTAAAATTCGTTTTTTTCGGTTTTTATACCGAACCGAAAAAACCGAAAATTTCGGTTTTCAATTTCAAAGAACCGAAAACCGAACCGAACATTCGGTTCGGTAATTCGGTTAAACCGACTTTTGAACACCCTAACCAAGCTTGTTTGGTATAAATACATGTAAAGAATTTGAGCTGAATAGAGAAAGTTTGAAAATTAATCCAAGGCTAGCAATTCAATTTATAGAGAGGGAAACAACAGTAACTTTCTCACTCTACTCGAATTCTCTCTCACGTTCTACATTTGAGTTTTTCGATCGAATTTCATTGATCATAATTGTCGAATTACTTTGAATTCCTGCCTAGGATCTTAGAGTTGTTAATCATAGGACCTTTGGTATCAGAGCAGATTCCTTCTGTTTTGAATCAAAAAATTGTTAAGATTTGGATCGAAATTCATTCTGGTGTTCATCGTAGAACAGTTTGGCGCGAAACTTGTTTTCGATCCAATAGAATAATTCTGCTTAATTGACTTGAATTTAATGTTTCTGTGCTCAGTTAAGTGCTAAATGTTGATTACGATCAAATCTGTAGCTGTTGGAACTTCGAATTGAGGATTGAATTGATTCTGCGTGTTACTGTTTGCGAAGAACATGAAGAACACGTTCTGATTTTGCTCAAATTCGACATATTTTGGTTCATAACGTGTTTAATTGCTTGTTAGTGCGTAGTTAGCTATTGATTGCGAGCGATTACCTGAAATTTCACTGTCTAATTCCTTGTTTTTGCTCGAATCTGTGTTAATCGTATTCTGTTAATTTTTCTCGATTGTTCTAATTTTTCTCGCTAGGATTACGATCGGATTAGTTTCTCGATCGAAAAACTTGGCGCGAGAATTTTTCTCGGTCAGAATACGAAGTCAACGCTAGAATCGTCATCACCAGAAACGATTTCAGTTAGAATTATTTCTCGAGCATTATTCAGCGAAAAACATTTTCGAGAGAGACTAATTTTGACTTTGCATGCGTAAAAACTTTCTCTCGAATAACTTTTTCGGTCAACATTTAATGTTTGACCAGGCGAAAATCATTTACACGCGAGAAACTTTTCTAGTCAACAGATTTATTTTGACTTGTCGAGAAACTTACTAACGTACTGTTTCTTTACGATCGAAATAGATTCACGATCAAGAAATTTTTCTCGACCGAATGATTTTGAGCAATTTATCTCGCTCGTAAAATATTTCGCTGACAAAATTTCTCGCACGAGAACAGTACTCAGTACATTCTATTTCGACGAAATTAATTTCGATCAAACTTTAAAGATTGAATCGAAAATAATTCTCGTTCTAATTTTTCGAATCAAACGCTACTAACGAAGTCACTTGTGAAGCACATTACATCATCTTCGAACCTTCAAAACAATTAACGAAGATCCTTCAACAACTCGACTACAATATAAAAATGGATGCATACCCGCTCGGAAATGACAACCGTCCGCCGATTTTGCAAAGAGGCGAATACACCGTGTGGAGAAGCCGCTTCCTAAATTTCATCGCTCTAAAGGATCAAGTCGAAAATCTGCTGCAGTCTCTTGAAGAGGGACCGGCACAATTCTGAGTCCATGTACCCGGGGACGAAACAGCTACTCCTCAAATCCCACCTTCTAGGCGACTAAAGGAGCCTAGGGAATACTCTCTGGAGGAAAGAGCTCGGGCAAAGGCTGATCTAGTAGCCATGAATACCCTCATGCAGGGCATCCCCAACGACATATACAGACAAATTGATAGCCTTTCATCGGCTAAAGGGATGTGGGATAAGCTGCATAGGATGATGCAGAGGACGGAAGTCGGCATAAAGGCCAAAAAGGCGAACATTCTCACTGCTTACGACTCCTTCAAAGCAAAGTCGGAGGAGAGTCTATATGAAATCTACCAAAGATTCCTCACTCTTCTCAACGAGATGATGAAGATAGAAATAACGAAGACCAACATGGAGACGAACATCAGATTTCTATCTTCTCTGCCCGCGGAATGGAAGAAAATATCCACTCAGATTCGACAAAATAAAGATCTAGAGGAGTTGGATGTCCATGCCGTGTTCGACAATCTCGCTCAGCATGAGGATGATATCAGCGAGATTCTCAAAGAGCAGAAAGGCAAACAGACCGAAGACACTGTTGCCTTAGTCTCTGAGAAGAGGAGCTCAAGATCAAGAAAGGAAAAGATCGTTAGGCCTCCTTCACCTTCAGAGTCGGAAGAAGAGTCAGACTCAGACGTTGAGCCGAATTTGAAAGCTCTAGGAAAGCAGTTAGCTCTCATAGGACAAATGATGAGCAAGAAGTACTTCAAGAAGAAGTCTTCAACCTCAGCAATAGACTTCGGACTACAAGCTCCAAAAACAAAGAACGTGCACCAGAGAGCTCCGAGGTCAAGAATCCTAAGGAAGCTAACAAATGCTTCAATTGTGGCAAGCCAGGTCACTTCGCTAGAGAGTGCACTCTTCCAAAGAAAAGAGATGCAAACTACTACTCCAGGAAGCTCCAATTGACGAAACAGAAGGAAGCTGGAGTAGCTCTCATGGCCGAACAGGACCAATGGCTCGAGGACACGTCGAGTTCTAAAGAAGAGAATCTAGCTCTCATGGCCTGTCTCGACAATGAATCAGACGTCGAAACATCCACTCAGACGGACGACGACAACACATCCATTTCGTCAAAGGAGGTAGTCTCTTATTCCACATTACTGACCATGTTAGAATCATATCAAACACAATATGCTAACATGAAACGTGAACAGAAAAGTATAAAGTAAGTAGAGAATAAACTTGAGAGATCTCAGGAGAAGATAAATAGTCTCGAATCAGAACTTAGGAGCTCTAGTGCAAAAATAGAAGAACTTATTAAGAGCTTACATACTAGAGAGACTAGTCAACCTCAATTAGGACAGCATAGTGAAAAGATTAAAGAATTAGAAGATAGGCTAGCAAATAACTACAATTGTTTGGTTATGAATCTCAACGAGAAAGCCACCTTAAATTGTAGGATAACTGAAGCTACCACTAAGATCACTAACTTAGAGACTGAATTAGAAACATCAAATGCTAAGGTTAGTGAGCTTAGCAAGGAACTAGATGCCTGTCAAGCCGCTAAACTAACGGTAGAAAATAATTATGCTCTCTTAACCGAGGAACGCAGGAAGTTATATGCTAAAATTAAAAAATTAGATGATCTTCTTACGCTAGGGGACATTCCGAACAGACGATATTCTTGAACAAGCCCAAGGATATAGACTTCTATAATCCAATAGAAGGCATAGGTTACACTAACCCCACATTTTACGGAAGAAGGAAATGTATGATATTAAGAACACGGGTTTAGCTGCAACATCTCTTAGAAACATTACGGAATCGACGTATGAAAATGCGTTCGATTCATCCATTAAACAAGCCTCTCATGGGCCTGAGATCCCCTTTGACTATAATGAAATAAATAAAAAAGGACAAAAAATAGGAAACCATCCTTTAACACCCGTCAGTGATTTAGTTCGAGTTTTACCTCTGACTCTGAAGAACACCACGGGGAAGTCAAAAAGGTTAATTATCAAAATTCTCTCTACAAACCCCCTATCATAAAACAGATAGAGGAGTCATAGGCAAAACTAGATAAAGAAAGAGAGAATTTCGAAGCTGAAAAGAAAAAATTCTATAAGGAGATGGAAAATCTCAAGGCTTCCTCATCCTCCCAAACTACCTCTCACGCTATTATAAAAAGCGGGAAAATTGAAAAATCGCCTTCGAAAGATCAAAAGAGCATTAATAATTCTATTAAAAGTGCTAATACTAATTCTATTTCACCTACGTCCACAGGGAGCGTAGGGCCGGCACTGAAAATGAAGGCGAGAGTGTCTAGTTCTAAAATAAAGAAGGAGCCAGTGGATTTGCATGTTTCTAAAAATGTTACTCCTTCTGTTAAAATAAAAGACACTCGTAGTAATAAAAGATTCATTTCTACGTTCAAAATAATTGCTTCTACTTGTTCACTTCAGCCGATCACGTTTAGAAGCGAAAATTTCGAAATAGGCTCTACCTCGAAAATTACTCTTAATCATTCTGAAACAAATGCCACAAGGAAGACCCGTAGAAAACAAGATCCAGCCAAAGAAAGCTTATGGCGCTGTACACGCCAGTAATCACCTAAGGTATCCCGTAAAGATTGAGTCCCCCAAGCACCTTAGGAGATTATCAAAAGAAAAGATCTTTTCCTCGGTCAAAACTTCCAAAGCATTTGTACGTGCTGAAATTAACCTTCCCTGCAAGGTTCAACCAAAATGGGTTCCTAAATCTCCGCCTAGAACGACAAAAGCCAAAAAGGCCAAGTCTCCTATAGAGGCAAAACCCAAACCCACTTCTCCAAAAGTGGAATGAGTTATTAAAACTCCTCCGAATACGAATTTAGGAATCATATCTGAACCAAAAATTAAATCTGCCAATCTGAGAGGACCCATGCTTAAGTGGGTACCTAAAGCTCTTTGTTTTTGCAGATCCATCATGTGTGGTACCTCGACTCTGGTTGCTCCACACACATGACTGGTAAACAAGAGTTGCGGAGCAACTACAAAGACCGACCGAACGGCAAAGTCATATTTGGAAACAATGACTCAGCTCCAATTCTTGGATTTGGAGATATCATGCTGGAGAATCTGACAATAAAAGATGTCTCGTACGTCGAAGCCTCCGCCATAACTTGTTCAGCATAGTCCAGTTCTGTGACAAAGGATTCCAGGTGGTCTTTCATGCTGACCGGTGCAGAATTTTGGATAGTCAGGACATAGAACTCCTTCAAGGATTTCGGAAATCCAATCTTTACACGATTAACCTGACGTCCTTGCGGCCCTCGACAGCTGTATGCCTCATCTGTCAGATTGATTTACAGAGGAACAGCCTATGGCATCAACGACTGTCTCATCTGAATATGAACGCTCTCCAACGTCTTTCCACGAAAAAGTTGGTTCACGGTCTTCCAACTATACTACTACATAGGGAGCATCAATGTTCGGCATGTCAATTAGGAAAAATGAAGCGAGCGTCCCATCACGTCAAGGAAATTACTTCTACCTCTCGCCCATTGGAATTAATCCACATGGACCTCTGTGGACCAATGCAGACACATAGTATCAATGGACGCAAGTATGTGCTAGTTATCGTCGATGACTACTCTCGTTACACGTGGACTAAGTTCCTCCAAACCAAAGATGAGACCGGTGACTTAATTATCAATATTGTGAACACAACTCAAAATCTGCTGCAACAGACTATTCAAGTTATTCAAACAGATAACGGCGCACTGAGTTCAAAAACAGCCACCTCAGTGAGTTTTATCAGAAACTTGGAATAAGTCAACAATTTTCAGCCGCCAAAACACCTCAACAAAATGGGGTCGTTGAAAGGAAAAATCGAACACTAGTTGAAGCAGCTCGTACAATGCTGATCCATTCAGGACTTCCACACTTTCTATGGGCTGAAGCAGTCAATAACGCTTGTTTTACTAAAACAGGACGGTGGTTCACAAACGGTTCAACAAGACTCCGTACGAGATTGTGAATAATAGAGTGCCCAACATCTCATTCCTTAAAGTCTTCGGATGCAAGTGCTTTGTGGCGAACGACAGAGAGCATCGTGCCAAGTTCGACCCTAAAGCATTCGAAGCAACTTTCGTCGGGTATTCTTCAACATCAAAAGCGTACCGAGTATACATCAAGTCCAACCGAACAATTAAGGAAATCTATAATGTCACATTCCACAAAGTGTCAGATATGGCTTTCGGTCACTTTAGTCCAGGACCCGTACCTAACCCGATGGTTCCTGCTCAACCCAGTTCAGGACCCGTGCTCAACCCGTTGGTTTCTGAAGACTACATCTCAGAACCCATAATCACTGGTGTGTTGGCATAAAACCAACAGAAGATGGCAATAACTTCGAAGTCAATGTCAGAAGAAGCAACGAGACTTGTATTAGACGATTTGAATTCTCTCTTCGAACCAGTATATCGGTCATGCACTATTACACCTACAGTGGATTCTCCACCCAATGAGACCGACGTACCAAGTTCATCTCACGTCTATACCCCACCCCATTCAGAATTGCCACAGAACAACGTAACCTACAGTGGTCCTCGAGGAAGTATCATCAGAGACGATCGATCCAAGTGCAGAATTGGAACTTTCTCAGACAATTGATCAATCAGAGACTATAGGAAATCTAGGTCCACAAATGGCTGACGCATCGACTTCAGCCTTGCCTCATGAGCGCAAGTGGACTAGAGGTCACCCGATTGATCAGATAATTGGCGATCCTTCGGATGGTGTGAGGACACGTCGTCAACACAGTCTTTTCAGTTGCTTCCTGAGCCAAAACGAGCCTACTAAGGTAGCAAACGCACTTCGAGACCCGGAATGGACAATTGCGATGCAAGAGGAAATCAATCAATTCGAACGTCTTCAAGTGTGGACCTTGGTACCCCGTCCACATGGGAAAACAATTGGCGGAACTAAATGGGTATTCAAGAACAAGAAAAATGAAGATGGTGAAGTGATCCGGAACAAAGCAAGGCTAGTCGCAAAGGGATACAATCAACAGGAAGGCATCGACTACGACGAGACATATGCTCCTGTTCCCCGAATCGAAGCTATCCGCCTTCACCTGGCTTATGCGGCTCACAAAGACTTCAAAGTCTATCAGATGGATGTTAAGACCGCCTTTCTCAACGGCGTGTTAAAAGAAGAAGTCTACGTCGCTCAGCCAGAAGGCTTCGTTGATCAAGAACATCCCGATCACGTCTATCGCTTGGATAAAGCTCTATATGGACTAAAACAAGCCCCACGTGCTTGGTACGATGTCCTGAGTGAATTCCTCGTGAAATCCGGATTCATACGAGGAACGATAGACACAACCCTCTTTATCAAATGGCAAGACAAAGATCTGATGGTCTTTCAAGTATACGTCGATGACATCATCTTCGGATCAACTAATCCGCGGCTTTGTACAAAGTTCGGAGATCTAATGAAAAGCAAGTTCAAGATGAGTCACATGGGATAGATGCAGTTCTTCTTAGGACTACAAATCAGGCAACTCGAAGATGGGAACTTCACCAGTCAGACAAAAGACATCAAGGATATTCTGAAGAAGTTCCATCAAGATCAGAGCAAGCCTCTCAGCACTCCTATGTCACCAAGCTGCAAGTTGGATGCCGATCCCTCTGGCAAGTCGGTCGACATCACACTATATCGAAGCATCATTGGATCTCTTCTCTACCTCACTTCGAGCCGGCCGGATATCATGTTTGCCACCTGCCTATGTGCCCGTTTTCAAGCCGATCCCAAAGACTCCCATATGCTCGCGGTTAAAAGAATTCTACGTTACCTTAAGGGCACTTCTACCCTTGGACTATGGTATCCAAAGGGTAAGAATTTAAAACTTATTGGCTACACCGACGCTGATTATGCAGGTTGCCGAATGGACAGGATAAGCATGTTCGGTGGCGCTCAATTTCTAGGCAAAAAGCTGATCTGCTGGTCATCCAAAAAGCATAACTATGTGTCAACTTCGACGGACACAGCTTTGCGACTATGGATACAATTTAAATAATATACCCATATATAGTGATAGTCAAAGTGCCATCGCTATTACTTGCAATCCTGTTCATCACTCACGCACAAAACACATAGACATTAGATATCATTTTATCAAAGATCACATAGAAAAAGGCACGATAGATATGTATTTTGTGAACACGGAGTTTCAACTAGCCGACATTTTCACCAAGGCTTTGGATGAGAAACGATTCCAATTCCTTGTCGGAAAATTAGGCATGTTGAATCTTCCGTAATATGTGCATTACCTGATCTTCTGTGCTATCACATGCTCTATTCTATGTGTTTCAAGGCTTATTTGTCTTTATCCTGCGTGACAACAAATAAAATAATAATAAAAATAATATAAAAGGGGTATGACGAAATCCTTTAGGATGCTTTGATCTAAAGTCACTTAGAATTTTACCCAGACATGCGATCGATTTAATTGCTTAATATTATCAGTCTAAGTCGCATTCTTGTGTCTAAAAGGTCATTAGATTGTTCCAGTAGACAGAAAGCCACTTTAGATAAGTGAGGATTCAAGCCTTGTTCCATTTTCTTCCTTTGGATCTATTTCTCGAGCGAGTCACACATCAATTACTTGTCTTACCTAGTGATTCTTGATTTCATACTCACCTTGCTTTAGATCGTTAGGAAAATGATAAGCGCACCTAGATTATTCCTCACTCGGCCTTATATAATTTTCCCTCACATTAGCCCTTAGTCATCCACTTTGAGCCTTCTTCGATGTCTTTTTCTTCCTTTGAAACCCATTCCAAGCCTTCAACCGAATTCTATACTCTTCGAATGGTTGTTCAAACGAGAAAAGGAGGGGGAGAAAACAAAAGAAATAAAGGGATGATAACAATAGAAGGCATTGCTCAACGCACAAAAATCAGACCAAAGGAACCTGCTTTCCGACTATCTCTTAGAAGGTGGCATGGATCCTGCTGTGAACTTCTCCAACGATAATGTCGTGCGCTCGTCAGAACGGCTGGAAGAGGAGCACCACGAAGTGAACTTCTCCAACATCTGGTCTTATATCGGGAAACGAGAAGAGGAGCGCAGCCTCGGGTACGAATTCCATAACCGTGAACTTTTCCAAAAAGATAATCTCTGAAACCTCTCTAGGGATTAAGAGAAGAGGAGCGCGGTATCGGCCCGAGAACCAACAAGAAGAACTTCGCCTATGATAATCTCCTATAGCCTCGTGGAGAACCGGAGCTTCAGCTTGGGCATAACATAAAAAGGGATAGTTCTTAAAAGAAAAAGAGGGAGAAAAGATTGAAAAGAAGAAAGATGCCGAAAAAAAAAGGAGACGGACGTAGAAATGGAAGATGACGAAGAGATAAGCTCACTTTCCTCTAAATTCATTCCCTTCTAAGTCCTAGCCAAACTATAACTCTTACAACCCTTTGATTCCAATCGACGATCTCTCGCTTAGGTGAATTGATTAAAAATGCCTCGATCACAGGTAAATTGACTTAAAATTACTTGTGTTGACTTGAGTGATATAAATATAAAAATCCCAAGTTAGAAATTATTGAGTACAAGAGCGAACCTAGTGAGAGTTGTCGAAATGGACCAGTCTATGAACTTAGGACTATAGTTTGACGACATGACTTGACGGCATTTTCCTCTTTCAAATGTCTCGTAAAATTTTAGGTGTGACGATTGATCGAAGCAAAATAATCTGACCCCATACTATAATAATAGTAAAATATGAAAAAAAATTAATAAAAAATATATATAAAAATATGTAGGTAAATAATATAAAACAAAAAAATAATAAAAAATGAAATAAAAATTAATTAAACTCATAAAATTCGCACATTTTGACATGAAATGTCATGTTTCATATGCGTTGAATTTAATAAATGCGAATTTTTTTTATCGCACATTCTAAATGCAATTTTAGATTGCATTGTTACTGAATTGTTTAAATGCGATAAATATTTCATTGCTCTTACCCTCCACAATATTTTAAGTACATGTTTTCGAGGACCATGTATACGTCCTTAGTAAATTTGTGTGTTATATGCTCGTGACTTGAATTGATTTCATATGCTAGCATAATTAGTCAATTATTGCGCATCATTTGAGGGGGGAGCAAATATAAAAATCGTGCATTAGCTCTATGTTCTTGACGTTTTTCTCCAAGTGTTTCAGATTCCTTCAAACAAAATTACAGAGCAAGACGTCGACACTACATGATTGTTGATTAACTCCATTATTTCTAACATCTTCTTTCTAAGTGGTACAGATTTTTAATTTCTGCCAGGGAATCAAGAAGTTACTACACGGAAAATACAGGGAGTTAATTGCATTTATTTTAATTCTAAGGGGGAGCCTTACAATGTGATTATATTTGAAATAGGGGTCAATCTGAAAATTTTAGAAGTACTCACAATCGAGAAACTAGATAGAAGTCTTAATTCACGATCATAAGTTTCTCGATCGTAAACAGTGTTGGAAACGATTTTGATTGGCCGTGATAATTTGCGATCCAAAAATTTGAATTGAGAAGCAATTTTCGAATCAAAAGTTTCCCGAGCGCAAATAGTAATGGGCCTGATCCATTTAATCGCAAAACGTCCAATCGCAAACCCAACATTGATTTACAGCGAGTTATTAACAGTTCACTTTTTATCAGTCGAAAAACTTTTTCTCACGCAACCCTAATCGCAAAAAAATCTCTCTCGCGAAAAACTTTCACAGACAGCCTAAAATTCTCAAAAAATCTTTCGATTTTCAAACATCAAATTGTTTGTCTAAGGTAGAAATGAGATTCTTTTAACATTTGCGTGTGATTTACATTCGTTAGCATCTACATTCTGAAGTTTTTCGCATGATTAAGCTCAGATTTTCGACTGTTCTTCAAAAATGAGAAAAACCGTAACTATTTCATAGTGATTTAGGCTTGATTTTGAGTTTTATCTGAGTTTAATGCCTTCGTTTAAGATAGTTTCGATATTCTCTGTGAATCTGGTAGAATGAATCATCGAAAAATCTGAATCTTTGACTGAAATTTAAAGTTCAGATGAAACTGGGCTTTTGAATGTTTGAAGCCATCGAAGAACTTTTTCGATCGCAAACTGTCTTAATTGAATTCTGATTTAATTGAGATACTGTTTGTATTGAATAGTTTTCGATCGATAAAATTCTGATTTAGTCGATAAGATAGAAGATTTTGACCGATAAATTACTTACCATCGAGAAATCTAATCAGGATTTTGTGAGCGAAAAACTTAAGCACTGATTAGACATTTTAGATGCAAATTTTATCGAGCGAAAAACTTACTATCGCAAAATAGAATTTTCGATTTAATTTCAATTTGGTCGCAAAAATTTAGCAGCGAAAAATTAATTTTTCAACGCTTAATTTTTCGACTTAGGATTTAATTGATCGAAATATTTCTCGACGATTGACTTAGTCTTTCGTTGACTAATTTCTCGATTAAAATATTTCGCAGCGAAAAATTTTACTTACAATCGAAAATCACATACCGCTCGACAAATTTCAAATCGAAAAATTTTATTCAATCGAAAATAATTTTCGACAGTAAATTTACCTGAGAAATAATTTCTCGATCGTAAATTTACACGGAATTTTGCTCGATCGTAAAATTGATCGACTACAGTCTAGATTTCAACTTCAACACTTAGAAAATTTTTCTCTAAGTCTTTTACAGTGTAGCGAACATTAGCAAACAAAATTTCTCGATCGAAAAATTACACGGAAACATTTCAATTGAAATCAATGCATCCGAAATCAATTTGAAATCCAATTTTATCGAGTGAAAATTTTCTCGGCATGAACAGTGACCTTACCCGCGACTAAACACTTAGAAAATTTTCGAACCCTTTCTCACGCGTTAAGTGTTTAATATGAAATTACAATCATGCCATTATATTTTTCAAAATGGAGTATCCTATATGCATATCATATGATTTCAATTCAAAATTCATCAAACATGTCATAAATTGACACAATATTATAGTTTGATGAAATTAATTGCATTTTCGACTATAATAAAAAATTATGAACTAATGAACTTTTATATCTCTTTATTGCATTTCAGATGGATCGCTACCCACGATACAATCATATATACGATCACAATCTATACTTGAAGGTTCAGGATACGAACTTCCAGCTCGATCTGAGCACATTTCGGTGCCCGGACGAGATTATCGTATCTATCCTGAGAGGCCACCCTATTTGGCACGCGCTGACGGTCACTGCCTCAGTGCTGATAGTCTATCTCCAGCAATTCTGGGGATGCATACAAGGAATTGTAGCATATGGGACATTCTCATTCATGACGCGAATCGGGACGCGGCATATTCATATGAGCAAGAGCCAGTTCGGCATGATATTGGACTTGCCCCACAGCGACAACTACGACCTGCTCCCGTCGGACGCAGAGATGGTCCACGACTTCATGCAAATGGGATATCAACGCAACTCACAAAATTAGCTCAGGTCCAGAGGAGCGGTATCCCTCACCCCTTGAAGACATTGTTCGGATAGTGAACAAGTGTCTATCACCCAAGCACGCTGGATTCGACAAGGGCAACGGCAATATACTGCAGATCTTTCACAGTCTCGCGTTCGCCAAAACTACGACTTCGCACAGCTGATCTGGAATGATCTAGCTGAACAGATACGGCTGAAGGAGAACCGAAGGACGAAGAACATGCCCTATGCTCGATGGTTCAACGTGATCATCAGGGAGTTCATGGAGTTACATGCGGAGAACATCCCCCAGCTGCCTCCCGGTGGAAACTATCAGCCGCCAAGGCTAAAGTTCTTCTACAATCCATGGCTCACGGACCTGGACCAACCGTCGATGCCGATTCCGCTCAACCTACTCAGGCTCGCCGACCCCGCGGGAGCTGGGTATTAGAGATTCTGCCGGGAACACAACTTAACGGAGTAAATGATCAGAGGGCCCCCGACAGATTACCATGTGAGCCCTCCCCAATCGGAACACCAGCCAAGCCCTGACGACACGATGATCGATGTTGTCGCTCAGGAGCTTCAACATGAGTCTCCCTTGGTCGAAGAACCAATGCCCGACGTAGATGATACTTTGATAGACGTCGTGGCTATCAAGATGGCGCTCGAGGCTCCTGCACACGAATACCAAGTGGAAGTGCCCATACATGTCGGCGTGCTCGAAGAAATCATTGAGGAGGTTCTTCAAACAGTAGCACAGCCCGAGGTCGAATTGGGGCAAACCTCTCTTCCACTGGTGACGGATCAGGCATTGGAGAACGTCGATCGAGACCTTACTCCTCACACCGCCAGCCCGTCTAACACAGAGCCTGACGAGGAAATTAGCCTGATAAGGAGGACTCCCAGGAGACTTAGCATTCAGCTGGAGTCCCTCTTCCCGGCCGTCACCACCGCACCAGATACTACGCTGACCACATCTACAAGTGTTGCTGGCACTTCTTCGCTCAATCTTGAGCCGCAACCAACTCTCGTGGTGTCTGGTTCGCAGGCGCAACCTGAGCCTGCCATAACACCCATAGAGGCGAATCTTCAAGATTCGACTCGCGGATTGGGTGGAAGTTTCACACAGTCACAACATCAAGTGACTGTGAGCCAACCCGCAGAGTCGGTGTCTACTCAAGGGTTGATAACAGGCGAATCAGTCGTCCTGGTCGGCGTCCGCACCCTCTGTGACGAACGAGCTGTTTCAGGCCGCTCTCTCTGCCGCCGTACATTCAATGGAAGACAAGATCACGGAGAGAGTACTACAAGCCATCAAGACATCCTGAAGAGATACCAAAAAGCACCTGTCTCAGAAGGGCCTTCGTCACGAACCAACCCCGCACCTCCACAACCCACACCCACCGACCCTTTAGCCACTTCCTCCATCCTCATCAACCCATACACAATACCCATCACCGAGCTCCACGACATACTCCTCGCCCGTTTGATAGGCCTTTACATCCGATCGCCTCAAGAAGAATCCCTCTATCAGCGATTGGTGGATCACCCTGAGCCACCGACGAACACTTGCCGAGGCCAAAACTCCCGCCCGCGGCGCAGACATGACGATCCTAATGAGCAGGACCATCATGAGGGGGAGAAGAGGCCGAGGACATCTACATCTGGCCAAAGACAAGGCTCGGGCGCTACGCAGACAAGCGCTGGAGCTGGTGAAACCCAAACCCAAACACAAACCACCCACACCACGCTCCGCACAGCCACTCTACCATATAACGACCCACCTACCTTTACCCTTCGGACGTCTCTGCCCACACCGCCGATCTATTCAAGCCCCTTGCTTCCAGAAGAAGAAGCAAGTGCAGCAATGATCGTGGCCCTAGCTGCTACCCAAGCAACTCCCTCAGTCGCTCCAGACCAACCGGGTCCCTCAGGACATGGCGTCAATCCACTTGAGGTCCTAGATAAATATATCTTCGAAGGACAGTGGATGACCCATTCCATGCCCGAGGAGCATCAGAGACGACGGCTTCAGGACGTCCGCCACTTCTTACAACAACCATCTGTTGACTTCGTTAGAAGACGACGAACTTCTGGAAGGTGAAGATTATCAAAGAGACATCCCAAGGCTACCAGAGTTGATTGCACAATGAACGGTGTCCCCCACCAGAGAGATGCCAGGGACCGTTCGTATCGACACGTCGTGGGAAAACATCAGAATAGAGATACCCTTCCTAGAATAAGTCAGGGAAAATATTTGGAGGTCACTGGATAGAGTCAAGAAGCCGGATGAGTTCGAGCTGAGAGGAAACTCTCACTGGGATCAGCAGAAGAGACGTATCTATGGATGCTGACCCAACTAGGACCGGACTGGGGATCCCAAAGAAACGACTGAAGAGTCATTTCAAGGAACTCTCCCCAATTTGCCAACTCCTCAGTGTCTATTGTGCCAAAGGAGGACATCCAACACCTCACTATGTTACAGAGCGAGTGGACAGAACCCGAGAGGAACTGAGCGAGAGCGACCTGTCGTACCTCCCCGCCGATGAAGTATATCACTTTTATCAGCTGTACGTGGAGAAGTACAAAGTTCCTCAGGGCTTCATCAAGAAAGAAGGCCTCGAAGGGCTCTACCGGTTTATGATGCGACAAGTCAAGTACTTCGCCGCGCATGACCTTCAGATGGCCCTGGAGAGCAATATGAAGAAGGCCAACATGGCCGAACCACTCAACAGAGGACCTGAGATCGAAGGGCTTCCAAGCAATCATGTTCACATCAGCTCGGTCATCGGCATCACCTACAACAATCCAATTGCCAAGAAGACTAGGATGATGCTGAAGACAGAGATTCATAAGTTTTACGACGGAACGCTCAAGGTCGTCAGGAGAAACATCGAGCAGAGGTTGGAAGAGATCAACCGAGACACGATGCTTAGGATCCACCGGTTCGTGAGAGAACAGCCGCTCCTGATGGAATTGCTGGATGACATCGAGGAGCGCCTGAAGCTCAGGGAAACGGTTAGAGACTATGAGCATGCGCTGGGCTTGCGCAGATCATACTACGCCCGACAAGGATGAACAGCGCGGAGACGCAATCAAGCACAAAGGGGGAGAATGTGGAATACTATTTCTAATTATGCTTGATTTTATTAGTCGTTCTTGTAACTTGGGGCGTTTTGTATAGTAGTCCTTAGATTATGACTAGTTTGATATTATACCAAGCTTGTTTGGTATAAATACATGTAAAGAATTTGAGCTGAATAGAGAAAGTTTGAAAATTGATCCGAAAGGCTAGTAATTCAATTTCTAGAGAGAGAAACAACAGTAACTTTCTCACGCTACTCGAATTCTCTCTCACGTTCTACATTTGAGTTTTTCGATCGAATTTCATTGATCATCATAATCGTCGAATTACTTTGAATTCCTGCCTAGGATCTTAGAATTGTTAATCATAGGACCTAACAGAAATACGTTGTGAACTTGCGATAAGGAAGTCGGTAATTCCAACTGATATGCAACTTCACCGACTCGTCTGATAATCTTGAATGGGCCTATGTATCTTGGTCTTAGCTTGCCCTACTTTCCGAAGCGCTTTATGCCTTTCATCGGGGATATCCGTAGAAACACTAAGTCACCTTCTGCGAACTCCAAAGGTCGTCGTCGATGATCAGCGTAATTCTTCTGTCGACTCTGAGCAGTTCGCATCCGTTCCCGAATCTTCGTCACGGTTTCGGTCATTTCCCGGATCATTTCAGGTCCTAACAGTGCTTTTTCCCCTATTTCGTCCCAGTGGACAGGAGATCGGCATTTGCGCCCATATAAAGCCTCGTATGGCGCCATTCTGATTGTAGCGTGAAAGCTATTATTGTAGGAGAATTCGATTAGCGGCAAGTATTTGCTCCAATTTCCTTTGAAGTCTAGCACGTAGGCTCGTAACATATCCTCAAGGGTTTGGATCGTCCGTACAGATTGTCCATCAGTTTGGGGGTGATAAGCAGTACTGAACGAGAGCTTAGTACCCATTGCTTTCTGTAAGCTCTGCCAAAAGTTCGATAGGAATCTCGAATCCCTATCCGAGAAAATAGAGATTGGGATTCCATGGAGTCGAATAATTTCCTGAATGTACAATTCAGCGTAACGCTCCATGGAAAAAGTGGAACTGATAGGAATGAAACAGGCTGATTTGGTTAGGCGATCAACAATCACCCAAATGGCATCGTGGCCTTTCGTCGTCTTAGGCAAACCAACGACGAAGTCCATCGTGATATGGTCCCATTTCCATTTAGGAATCAGTAAGGGTTGTAGGGTTCCGCTGGTCGCTGGTGTTCTGCTTTGATCAGTTGACACGTCATACATTTACTTACGAACGTGGCGATGTCCTTTTTCATTCCCGGCCACCAATATGTGATCCGCAAGTCTTGGTACATCTTCGTCGCGCCTGGGTGTACTGAGTACGTTGTTGCATGTGCTTCTGTCATTATTATCAGCTGTAACTCTTCATCATTGGGTACGTATAGTCGATTCTTGTATAGTAAGATTCCATCTTCTCAGATTTCGAAGTCCTCAGGTAGCGCATCTTTCACCTTTAGATAAAATTCGTCCTCTTCTTGTGCTTTCCTGATTCGTTCTAGCAACATAGGCTGTAGAGTCAACATTGCTAGTCTCGCTTCAACTTTGCCTAAGTCAACCACTTCTACTCCAAGTCTGTGCAACTCTGTGTTTACCGCCTTTCGACTGAGCGCGTGTGCGACTACGTTTGCTTTGCCCGGATGATAATTGATAACGCAGATTCTTTTACAAGCTTCAGCCATCGTCGCTGCCGCATGTTTAACTCCTTCTGGGTGAAGAAGTATTTCAGACTTTTATGGTCAGTGAAAATTTCACACTTTTCTCCGTAGAGGTAGTGTCGCCATATTTTTAAGGCACACACGACTGCTGCAATCTCTAGATCGTGGGTCGGATAGTTCTTCTCGTATTCTTTCAACTGTGTTGAAGCATATGCGATCACCTTTCCATTTTGCATTAGCACGCATCCTAGGCCGGTTTTCGAGTCGTGGACGCTAAGGTACATGGCCTTCTCGTATATATGGTTGTAGGAGGGTAGTGATCCATCTGAAAGACATATTCAAATCATTAGCTAGATTAAAATTTAGTCGAAATTCGAATTTATCAGACCATAATGATGAAGCTATTTATAACATGTTTGATAAAATTGTAGTGGAAATGTCAATGCACATATAGGTCATATAGAGTGAATTTTTGAAGAAATAATTTTATTTTCGACATATGCATGTAAGTTCAACGAAATTGGTCGAAAATTTTGCTAAGTGTTAAAGTACTATTTACTCCGTGCTTTTTATCGCTCGAGAAATGAAATTCTCAATTGAATTGCCTAAATGTGATTTCGAACTAAATATTTGCGATCGAAAATTTTATTGGCTAATGATAGCTAATGTTTAAAAAGGACTTAGAAAATTTCTAAGTGTTTGAACTTGAGTTGTGGTACTGTAGCCGAGAATCGTGTAAATTTACGATCGAGAAATTGGATTTCCATGTAATTTACGATCGAACAAATTTTTGCGCGTGAATAAAATTTTCGCTGTGAAGTTATTGAGCGAGAAAGATTTTCGATTTTAGAAAGGTTTTTCGCTGCGAAATTTTACGATCGAGAAAATTGTCAACGAGATACTAAGTCAACCATCGAGAAAATTTTTGATCGATCAATTAATCGTTGCGTGCTTTAACGATCTCGAAATTTCATCGTCGAAAAATTAATTTTTCGCCGCTAAAATTTTCGACCGAGAACAAAATTGAAATCGAATTTTCGACAGTAAGTTTTGCGCTTGAAAATTAAAAGAAACTGCATGTATTTGATCTATTCAGTTCAGTAATCTTTTCGCTCGCATAAAATCAAAAATTAATTTCTCGATTGTAATTATTTTTCGATCAGCATTATTATGTTAACGACCAAAAAGAAATTTAGCGATCGAAAATCTTTTACGATGCAAACAGTAAATCAATCAAGTTGAAATTTAATTGACACTGCTTGCGATCGAGAAAAGTTCATCGACGCCTTTAAACACTTGAAAACCCAGTTTTAGTCGAACTCAAAATCAACTTTTAAGAACGCACATAATCGAAACGATATGTTCCCAAATGCTTAAAACTATCTTAAATGCAGTTTTAACCCAAATTATACACCTAGAATGCTCGTAAATACTGCAAAATATCATTCGAGTTTTCACATTCTGTACAATCGAGATTTTAATACAGAATCAGGCGAAAGATCACATAATATAGATGCAAATCTAGTTTAAATGCACGATAAACCCTAAAGTCAAATCTACCTTTAAAAGACGATAATTAGGTGAAAAATCAAAAGATTTTGACGTTCGTCTTTTGAGAGTAAAAGTTTTGCGCGAGAGAATTTGACTGTTGAATTTTTCGATTGAGGGTTTTACGTGTATTTGGGAATTTTCGACTGCAAGAATTAAATTCGTTAAATGAGTTGATTAGACGCTTATTCAACGCTTGAAATTCAAGGCCCATTATTGTTTGCGATCGAAGAATTTGCGATCAAGAAACTTGGTTCCTGTTTTGATTTCGCTCGAGAAATTGAAGTGAAAATTGCCATTTGGTCCCAAATTAATTTTTGATCGGAAACTACAAATTTAGCCCAAGTTTTTGATTAAAAAATTTCAATATATTTCAAGCAGACCCTAAGTTTAAGTTTTCAACCCCATAATTGCTCCTCCTAGATATGAAAATAAATGCAATTAACTCCCTGAAATTTCGAATGATGACATCTGGCTCCAAAATCAGATTTCGCGAATCTGCAAAACTTTAGAGCAAAATGTTCGATAATGATTAGAGTTAATTATGGAAGCAATACTTGTTTTAGTGATGCTCCCCCTTCATAAGAACAATTGGTTAAATTCAAAAACCATAGAAAGATGTTAGGGATAAAAAATTTAATTAACCAACAAGTTTTATGCCGAATACTCCAAGTTTTGAAGAATTCTTGACCTCCACATTGTTTCTGCATCACTTAGAGGAAGATCATTAAAATTATCTGGAGCTTTTAAGGCATATGTTTTAAGTGCTCCCCCTCAAACAATGCAACAAACTTTGAGATACGCGAACTCAACACATTTTAGTCTAGATACATGTTTCCCTATACATGTAACTTTCATTTTTGCGCGAGGGTATTGAGTAAAAACAGATAATCGCATTTAGCCAAGTTAATGCATATGAAATATAAAATTTCATTTCAAAATATGCGATATTTTATGCAATTTTTTTAAGTAAATTTATCAAAAAAATATCATATATATATATATATAATTTTTCATATGCATATTAATATTATTAATAGTATGGGGTTAGATTATCTTGCTACGATCATTGTCACGCCTAAAATTTCACAAGACACTTGAAAAGATCACATACCGTCAAGTCATGTCGTCAAACTAAAGAGTCATAAGTTCATAGAATGATCCATTTCGACAACTCTCACTGGGTTCAATCTAGCACTCGATTATTTTTACCTTGGGATGATTATATTTATATCACTCTAGTTAACACAAGCAATCTTAAGTCAATTTACCTATGATCGAGGCATTTTTAATCATTTCACCTTTGCAAAAGATCGACTATGTGGAATCAAAGAGACTGTGAAAGGTTTTAATTTAGTTCTGCCTAAGAAGGGAAGGATAGTTTCGAAATTGTGGACTAAGGATCTTCTTCCTTTTCTTCGTCATTCTCCTCCTTTTTGCCGTTTTTCTCTTATTGTTTATCTTTCTCATCCTTTAACGATTTTTCGTTGACTCAGTCTGTACTTGCTCAAGCTGAAGCTCTGCTTCTCTACGAGGCTGAGAGATTATCTAAGGCAAAGATCTTCTTGTTCGTTCTCGGGCCGATACCGCGCTCCTTTTCTCTTAATCCCTAGTGAGGTATCAGAGATTATCGATTTGAAGAAGTTCGCAGTTGTGGAATTCGAACCCGAGACCGTGCTCATCTTCTCGTTGTCTCGATATAAGATCGGATTATCGTTGGAGAAGTTCACTTCGTGGTGCTCCTCTTTCCAGCCGTTCTGATGAGTGTACGAGATTATCGATGGAGAAGTTCACAGCTAGATTTTGTGCGTTGAGCATTCCTCGTGTGCATTTCCACCTTCTTTTGTCATCTTTTTTTTTCGTTTTCTCCCCCTCCTTTTCTCGATTGAATATCCCATCAAAGATTTAGTTGTTCGGTTGAAGGCTCAAAGGATTTTCAAGTGAAGAAAAGAATATTGGAGAAGGCTCAAAAGGATGACTAAAGGCTATATTAAAGGATGGAAATTTTCTATATGTAAGGCCAAGTGAGGAATTTCCTAAGTGCTCCAATCATTTTCCTAAGGATCTAACGAAAGGTGGCTATGAAGACAAGAATCATTAGTTAAGACAAGCAATTAATGTGTGACGCGCTCAAGAATAAATCAATAGAAAGAAAAAATAACAGGCCAGAATCCTCACTTATGTAAAGTGGCTTTGTGTCTAGTGGAGCAAACTAAATGAGCTTTAGACCCAAGAATGCGACTTAGACTGACAAAATTATGTAAGTAAGCAGTCGCATGCCAGGGAAATCTAATTGTGACATAGATAGAGCATCCTAATGATTTCTTCAGTCCCCTATATTATAGGTATATGTATAGTTTATTATTATTATTATTATTATTATTATTATTATTATTTATTTGTTATTTATTTTAGTAATTTTATTATCACGCAAGATAAGAAAAATGAGCACGGAAAACACATAGAATAGAGCATGTGATAGCACAGAAGATCAGGTAATGCACATATCACGGAAGATTCAACATGCCTAATTTTCCGACAAGGAATTGGAATGGTTTTTCATCCAATGCCTTGGTGAAAATGTCGACTAGTTGATATTCCGTGTTCACAAAGTACATGTCAATGGTGCCTTTTTCTACGTGATCTTTGATAAAGTTATATCTAATGTCTATGTGTTTCGTGCGTGAATGGTGAACAGGATTGCACGTAATTGCGATGGCACTTTGGCTATCACTATATATGGGTATGGTACCCATAATAGCGAAGCTGAGTCCGGATCCATAGCATCTGGGAGCAACAGCTGGCGGCTGCGTATTCAGCTTCAGCCGTCGAAGTTGAGAGCAATTTTGCTTTTTGGATGACCAGCAGACTAGCTTTTCGCCTAGAAATTGAGCGTCACCGAAAGTGCTTTTCCTGTCCATTCGGCAACCTTCATAATCAACCTCAGTGTAGCGAATATGTTTGAAGTTCGTGCCTTTAGGATACCATAGTCCTAAGGTAGTCGTGCCCTTAAGGTAGCGAAGAATACGCTTCACCGCGAGCATGTGGTATTCTTTGGGATCGGCTTGGAAGCGGACACAAAGGCAAGTGGCAAACATGATATCCGGCCGACTAAAAGTGAGGTAGAGAAGAGATCCAATTATGCTGCGATAGAGTGTGATGTCGACCGATTTTCCTGTGGGATCGGCATCCAACTTGCAGCTTGTTGACATGGGAGTGCTGAGAGGCTTGCTCTTATCTTGATGGAACCTTTTTCAGGATGTCCTTGATAGATTTTGTTTGACTCATAAATATCCCATCATCGAGCTGCCTGACTTGAAGTCCTAGAAAAAATTGCATCTCTCCCATGTGGCTCATTTTGAATTTACTCTTCATGAGATCTCCAAACTTCTTGCAAAGCCGTGGGTTTGTTGAACCGAAAATGATGTCGTCGACGTAAACTTGAACGACCATCAGATCCTTGTCTTGCCATTTGATGAAGAGGGTCGTATCGATTGTTCCTCGAATAAATCCTGACATTACGAGGAAGTCACTTAGGACATCATAGCAAGTACGTGGGGCTTTTTTTAGTCCGTAGAGAGCTTTATCCAATCAATAGACGTGATCGGGATGTTCTTGATCAACTAAGCCGTCTGGCTGAGCGACATAGACTTCTTCTTTAAGTACGCCATTGAGAAAGGCGGTTTTAACGTTCATTTGATAGACCTTGAAGGCTTTATGAGCAGCGTAAGCCAATAAGAGACGAATGGCTTCAATTCGGGCAACAGGAGCATACGTTTCGTCGTAGTCAATGCCTTCATGTTGGTTGTATCCCTTAGCAACTAATCGTGCATTGTTCCTGATCACTTCGCCATCTTCATTCTCTTTATTCTTAAATACCCATTTTGTCCCAATGATAGTTTTTCCATGCAGACGGGGTACTAATTTTCACACTTGAAGACGTTCGAATTGGTTGATTTCCTCTTGCATTGCAATAATCTAATTCGGGTCTTGTAGTGCGTCTGCTACCATAGTGGGCTCATTTTGGCTTAAGAAACAGCTGAAAAGACTCTGTTGATGTCGTGTCCTTACTCCGCTCGAAGGATCGCCAATTATCTGATCAACTGAGTGAGCTCTAGCCCACTTGCGCTCATGTGGCAAAGCTGAAGATGATGCATCAGCCAGTTGTGGATCTAGATTTCCAATGATCTCCGATTGTTCATTAGTGTGCGGAAGTTCCAAATCTGCACTGGGAGGGAGCGACTCTGATGATTCTTCGTCAACACTCACGGTAGGTTCTTCATTGTTTTATGGCAAATCTGAATCGGGTGAGGTAGTGATGTTGAAGAACTTGGTACATCAGCCTCGTCGGGGGTATGATTGACAGTGATTGGCGGATGTAGAGGCTCAAAGAGGGTATCCAAGTCTTCTAACACAAGTCTTAGAGCTTCGTCTGGTGGTGATTGTTGAGTTGTTGCCATCTTATGTCGGCTTTGTGCCAACACACCAGTGAATACGGGTTCTGAGATGTTGTTTTCAGAAGCCAACGAGTTGAGCACGGGTCCTGAACTGTTTTGGTCAGAAGCCATTTCGTTCACTTCGTGAAAAGTGACGTTGTAGCTTTCCTTATCGTGCGGGTGGACTTGATGTATAATAAGGACGCTTTTGATGTTGAAGAATAAACGACGAAAGTTGCTTCGAATGCTTTAGGGTCGAACTTTGCACGTTGCTCTATGTTGTTCGCCATAAAGCACTTGCACCCAAAGACTTTAAAGAATGAGATATTGGGTACTCTTTTATTTACAATTTCGTACGGAGTTTTGTTGAAGCGTTTGTGCGCGACCATCCTGTTTTGAGTAAAACAAGCGGTGTTTACTGCTTCAGCCCAAAGAAAGTGTGGAAGGCCAGAATAGATCAGCATTGTACGAGCGGCTTCCACTAGAGTTCTGATTTTTCTTTTCGACGACCCCATTTTGTTGAGGTGTTTTTGCCACTGAGAATTGTTGACTTATTCCAAGCTTCTGATAAAACTCACTGAGATATTGATTCTTGAACTCAGTGACGTTGTCTGTTAGAATAACTTGAATAGTCTGTTGCAGCAGATTCTGAGTAGTGTTCACAAAGTTGATAATCAAGTCCCTGTCTCATCTTTGGTTCGGAGGAACTTTGTCCAAGTGTAGCGAGAGAGATCATCAACGATTACTAGCACGTACTTGCGTCCACTGATACTATGTGTCTGCATTGGCCCACAGAGATCTATGTAGATTAGTTCCAATGGTCGAGAGGTTGACGCAATTTGCTTGACTTGATGAGATGCTCGCTTCATTTTTCCTAATTGACATGCCGAACAGTGATGCTCCTTTTGTAGTAGTATGGTTGGAAGACCGTGAACCAACTTTTTCGTAGAAAGGCATTGGAGAGCTTTCATATTTAGATGAGACATTCGTTGATGCCATAAACTGTTCCTCTGTAAAACAGTCTGAGAGAATGGATTTCCGAGGGCCGCACAGACGTCAGGTTGATCGTGTAAAGATTGGATTTCCGAAGTCCGAAGAGGAGTTCTGTGTCCTGACTGTCCAAAACTTTGCACCGGTCAGCGTGGAAGACCACTTGAAATTCTTTATCACAGAACTGGCCTATGCTGAACAAGTTATGGCGAAGGCCTTCGACATAAGAGACATCTTTTATCGTCAGATTTTCCAAAATAATATCCCCACATCCAAGAATGGGAGCAGAGTCATTGTTTCTGAATCTGACTTTGCCGTTTGGTCGGTCTTTGTAGTTGCTCAATAGCTCTTGATTTCCAGTCATGCGTGTGGAGCAACCAGAGTCGAGGTACCACACATGATTGATCTGCAAAGACAAGTTAGGGAGCTTTAGGTACCCACTTAAGCATGGGTCCTCTCAGATTAGCAGATATAGATTTAGGTTCGGTTACGGTTCCTAAATTATTTCTTGAGGGAGTTTTAATCACCCATTTCACTTTCGGAGAAGTGGGTTTGGGTGTAGCCTCTTTAGGTGACTTGGCCTTTTCGGCTTTTGTCGTCCTAGGCGGAGATTTAGGAACCCATTTGGGTTGAACCTTGCAGGGAAGGTTAATTTTAGCACGTACAAATGCTTTGGTAGGCTTGACCGAGGAAAAGATCTTTTCTTTTGATAATCTCCTAAGGTGCTTGGGGGACTCAATCTTCACGTGATACCTTAGGTGAGTACAGGCATGCACAGCGCGATACGCTTTTTTATGGCTGGATCTTGTTTCATACGGGTCTTCCTAGTGGCATTTGTTTCAGAATGGCTATTTTTAGCTTCAGATGTAGAGCCATTTTCGAAATTAGTGCTTCTAAAACTGGTAGGTTGTAGAGTACATGTAGAAGCATTTATTTGAAGTGAAGAAATGACTCTTTTATTTCTACGAGTGTCATTTATTTGTACAGAAGGAGCAACATTCTTAGATACACCCGAATCTACTAGCTCCTTCTTAATACTAGACACTCTCGCCTTCGGTTCTAGTGCTTGCCCTACGCTCCCTGTAGACGTAGGTAAAATAGATTTAGTCTTATCACTTTTAACAGAATTATCAATGCACTTTTGATCTTTCGAAGGTGATTTTTTTTATTTTCACGCTTTTCATAGTAGCGTGAGAGGTAGTTTGGGAGGACGAGGAAGCTTTGAGATTTTCCATCTCTTTTAAGAACTTTTTCTTTTCAGCTTCGAAATTCTCTCTTTCTTTATCTAATTTGACTTGAGCTTCCTCTATCTGTTTTATTATAGGAGGTTAGAGAGAAATTTTATGATGAACATCTTTGACTTCCTCGTAGTGTGTTTGAGATTCAGGAGGTTGAACTAAATCAGAGACAGATGTTAAAGATGGCTTCATATTTTTGTCTCTTTCATTTAGTTATGTGTAGTCAAAGGGGATTTCAGGCCCATGTGAGGCTCTACTCTTAGACGAATCTAAAGTACTTTGTTTTGTCGCTTCAGTGAAATTTCTAAGAGAGGTTACTCCTAAACCCGTGTTCTTAATATCATATATTTCCTTCTTCCGTAGAACACGTGGGTTAGTGAAAACCTATGCTCTTTATTGGATTATAGAATTCTATATCCTTGGGCTGGTTTAGAATACCGTCTGCTCAGAATGTCCCCTACGCGTAAGAATATCATCTAATTTCTTACTTCTTGCGTCCCTCACCTAGGAGAGCATAATTATTTTCTACCGTCAGTTTAGCGGTTTGACAGGCATCAGGTTCTTTACTAAGCTCACTAACCTTCGCATTAGATATTTCTAATTGAGCCTCTAAGTTAGTAATCTTAGTGGTAGCTTCGGTTATCCTACAATTTAGGGTGGCTTTCTCATTGAGATCCTAACCAAGCAATTGTAGTTATTTGCTAGCCTATCTTCTAATTCTTTAATCTTTTCGCTATGCTGTCCTATTTGAGGTTGACTAGTCTCTCTGGAATATAGGCTCTTAGTAAGTTCTTCTATTTTAGCACTAGAGCTTCTAAGTTATGATTCGAGACTATTTATCTTCTCCTGAGACCTAGAAAGTTTATCCTCTACTTCCTTAATACTTTTCTGCTCACGTTTCATGTTAGCATATTGTTTTTGATATGATTCTAACATGGTCAATAATGTGGAAGAAGAGTCTACCTCTTGTGATGAGGTGGATGCGTTATCTTCGTACTTCTGGTTGGATGTTTCGGTGTCGCTGTCGTCGTCAAGACGTGCCATTAGGATAAGATTCTCGTCTTCAGAGCTAGACGTGTTTTCGAGCCAATGGTCATGCTCTGCCATGAGGGCTACTCCTGCTTCCTTCTGCTTCGTGAGTTGAAGCTTCTTGGAGTAGTAATTAGCATCTCTTTTCTTGCGAAGAGTGCATTCTCTGGCAAAATGACCATGCCACAGTTGAAGCACTTGTTGGGCTCTTTCATATTCTTGACTTCGGAGCTCTCTGGTGCATGTTCCTTGTTCTTAGAGCTTGAGGTCCGAAGTTTGTTGGTCGAGGATGTGGACTTCTTCTTGAAGTATTTCTTGCTTATCATTTTTCCGATTAAGGCCAACTACTTCCCTAGTGCCTTCATGCTTGGCTCGACGTCTGATTCTGATTCTTCTTCTGACTCTGATGAGGAGGGAGGCCTAACGATCTTCTCTTTGCGAGGCTTTGTTCCACGCTTCTCTGAGACTAGAGCAACGGTGTTGTCAACCTGCTTGTCCTTCTGCTCTCTCCGAGTCTCGCAAACATCTTCCTCGTGTTGGGCGAGATTATCAAAGAATGCATGAATATCCAACTCTTCCATATCTTTGTTTTGTCTAAGTTGAGTGGATATCTATTTCCAGTCCAAGGGCAGAGAGGATAGAAATCTGATATTTGTTTCCGTGTTCGTCTTCAAGATTTCTATCTTCCTCATCTCGTTGAGAAGAGTGAGGTATCTCGTATAGGCTCTCTTCCGGCTTTGCTATGAAGGAGTCATAAGCAGTGAGAATATTCATCTTTTTGGTCTTGATGCCTACTTCCGTCTTCTGCATCATCCTATGCAACTCATCCCACATTCCCTTAGCCGTCGGAAGGCTGTCTATCTGTCTATATATGTCATTAGGGATGCCTTGCATGAGTGTGTTCATGGCTATTAAATCAGCCTTCGCGCGGGCCTTATCCTCGATTAGAGTACTCCCTAGGCTCCTTAAGTCGCCTAGTAGCGGGAATTTTGAGGAGTAGCCGTGTCATCACCGGCTATGGTGACCCAAAACTGTGCAGGTCCCTCTTCGAGTGACTGCAATAAATTTTTGGCTTGATCTTTCAGAGCTATGAAGTTTAGGAACCGGCTTCTCCAGACTGTATATTCACCGCGTTGCAAGATTCGGCGGACGATTGCCGTTTCCTAGCGAGTATGCATCCATCTCTGCTTTGCCCCTTTTTTTGACGAAGGATCTTCGTTTGTTGTTTTGATGGATTTAAGCGATGTTATGTGCTTCACAAGTAGCAAATTAGTTAGTAGCGTTTGATATTAAAGCAGTCGAGAACTATTTTTGATTCTATCTTTCGATTTTCGATCGAAAGTAATTCAGTCGTGATTAAAATGTATGTCACTGTTCTCGTGCGAGAAAGTGCGTCAGCGAGAAAATTTTCGAGCGAGAAAAATTTGTGCAAAAAACTTTCGATCGAGAAAATATTTTAATCGTGAATTTATTCGATCGCAAGAAACAGTACTTAAGGTAGGTTTCTCGCTTAGTTAGAATAAATTCGTTGACCAAAAAAGTTTTTCGATCGCAAGTAAGTTTCGCTTGGTCAAACAGTACTAGTTTTGACCGAAAAAAAATTTCGACGGTAAGTTCTGCGAGTGCAAAGGTCAAAATAGGTCTTCGTCGAAAAAGTTTTTCGCTAAGTAACACTCGAGAAATTCTTCTACTAAAATCATTCTTAGTAAAGATGATTTTAGTGCTGACTTAGTGTTCTGATCGATAAAAATTTTCGCGCGGAGTTTTGCGATCGAGAAATTTCTGCGATCGAAAACTTAAGCGAGAAAAATTGAAGTTCCCGAATAAAATCAGAACCCTAATTATCCCTGATTCAACCAAAAACGATGAATTATACTATGAAATCGCAGGTTTCTGCTCGTAATCAGAAGTTTGATACGCAAGAACAGACAATTAAACACATTATAAAGCAAAATATGTCAATTTTAATCGAACTCAAACTGTGTTCAAGTTTGTCTTCGCGCGAATAGTAACGATTCAAATCTGATATATTCTGCTCAATTGATATTCAAACTGCTACGGATCTAATCGCCATCGATTTCTATTGCTAGAATAACCACAGAAACATCAAAATCAAATCAAATACGCACAGAACTTGGCAATTCAGATCGAAAAACTATTTCGTGCCAAAATTGTTCTTCGCGTGAACAGTTCCAGAATATGATTTTCGATCCGAATTCTAACAATTTCGATTCAAAACAGAACGAACACGCTCTGATACCAATTGTTAGGTCCTCGTTAGTCCAACACAATCAATCCGAGACATGAATTCTAAGGAAATCGATTAGAATTATTGAAATATGAATTTCGATCGAAAACCTTCACTTGAAGAACACGAGAGAGAATTCCTTTATTGTGAGAAAGTTTTGTTGTTTCTCTCTCTAGAATTGAATTCGGCAGCCCTTCGGATTGATTCACTAATTTTCTGTTTTTCTCAATGTGTGTACAACTATTTATACCAAACAAACTTGGTATAAAAATCAAACTAGTCATAATCTAAGGACTATTATACATAAAGTCCCTAATTACAAGGACAACTAAATCAAGCACAATTAAAATTGATACTCTACAGCTCCCAAATAACAAAATCTGAAATGTGGTGGCTATATAGAGGCATTTGATTTTTCTCTTTTTTTCTTTACTTCTTTCTTTTTTTTTTTAATAATAAATGTAGTATGTTGTGTACCTTCTATCTCATCTCATCTTGGTTTATTCTCTTCCTTTTTACTATTGTTGGTCAAGTAAATACAAATCCTTTTTCATATTGTAGCAAACGTTATCATCTTTCACCATTTTTTACCGTGGTTGAAAGGAACTTTTTTTATTGTTATTTCTATAAAAAATAAAAGTTGGATTTCGTGGGGATTGTTGTTTTATTTTTTATATGTAGATCGAACGAAGAGAACCAGTGGAGGGAGAAGTGTTTTCTTGAGCGAAGTCTTTTTGTTTTCTTAGCTTATTGCTCACGTACAAGAGAGGGGTGAAGAGAATATATTTTACCAACTCATTTTCTTTTCTTTTTTCTCTTACATGCACACAAACTCACGTACACCTCTTTTCTCTTACACTCTTACCCTCAAACACATACATGCACTTATATATATAGTACATAAGAGATAAGATCTGATAAGATATATCTAGGATTTTCATATCATGCGTGCAATCTTTATTCAACTAATAAATCTTCATATTTGACTTGTAATATGTTTTGTAATGCTTAGTCTTTCATTTGCTTTCTATTTATGCGGCTATTCTTGATTTTATTTTTTTATTTTTTATTTTTTTGTTTTTTTTCTTTTGTTTTTGAGTTTAGTCAACAAGTTCCTCCCTTAAGCTCAAAGCCTTCGATTTTGCATTCCAAGCATCGTCTTCAGATTTTCGAACGTTCTAGCCGGTAATGGTTTCGTGAAAATATCCGCAACTTGATCTGAACTCGCGACGTGTACCATCTTCACCGCTCCATTTTTTACGTGCTCCCGAATAAAATGAAATCGGGCATCAATATGCTTGCTTCTCTCGTGATGAACTGGATTTTTCGCCAACTCAATCGCAGACTTATTGTCGACTCGAATTTCGGTTGGCTCATCTTGTCGTAGATTCAACTCGAGCAGTAAATTCCTCAGCCAGATTGCGTGACAGACACACCAAGATGCTGCCACATATTCTGCTTCGCATGTTGATAGAGTCACGATCGGTTGATTTTTCGATAACCAGGTGAATGCCGTATTCCCAAGATAAAATACGTAGCCGCCAGTGCTTCTTCGATCATCGATATCTCCGCAGCAATCGCTGTCAGAATATCCGATTAATTTGCAGTCGCTCGCCTTTGGATAAAATAGTCCGAGCGATTGTGTTCCTCGGATGTATCGTAGAATTCTCTTAATCGCTTTGAGATGTGACTGCCTCGGATCCTCCATATAGCGGCTAACGACTCCAACGCTATAAGCGATATTGGGTCTCGTGCATGTCAAGTATCGCAGACTGCCCACGAGACTTCGATAATCGGTCGCATTCACTCCTTGTCCTCCCTCTTCCAAGTTCCATCGGTGTCGCTACCGGGTTGCTTTCCTCCATTTTATTTTTCTTCAATATAGCCTTCGCATACGCTTCTTGCGACACAAAAATTCCAGTGCTTCTTTGCTCGACTTCGAGACCGAGAAAATATTTCATCAGTCCCAAGTCCGTCATCTCGAATTCCTTCGTCATCGCTTTCTTGAAGTCGTGGACTATTTTCTCACAGCTTCCCATGAAAATAAGGTCATCGACATAAAGAGCGACGATGATCATTTCCTTTCCTTCTCGTTTGACGTAGAGGGCATGCTCGAACGGACATTGCTCGAACTTGTTCTTTTTTAAATATCCGTCGATCCGGGTGTTCCATGCTCGCGGCGCTTGCTTTAGCCCGTAAAGCGCCTTTTCTAATTTCAACACTTTGCCTTCTTTTCCTGGTTTCGTATATCCCGGGGGCTGCTCCACATAGACTTCTTCCTCGAGTTCCCCGTTTAGAAAAGCAGACTTCACGTCCATATGGTAGATTGGCAAATTGAGTTGTGCAACTTGAGCCAGGAGCAAACGAATTGTCTCCATTCTTGCAACGGGAGCAAAAACTTCGTCGTAGTCTATTCCCGCTTCTTGTCGATAGCCCTTCGCCACCAATCTCGCCTTGTAACGTTCAACTTTTCCTTGGCATTCATCTTCTACTTATAAACCCATTTAACTCCAATGGGTTTATGCCCGTTTGGCAACTCCACAAGTTTCCATGTGTCGTTCTTTTCGATTGCCTTTATTTCCTCGTCCATCGCCATTTTCCATATCTTGTCTCTTATGGCTTCTTCGAAACTAATTTGTTCCGAGTCGGCCAATAAGCAGACTAGGTGAACTTGTTCGGTTGATCTGTACAGGTCTTGCATGCTTCGCATCCTCGGCTGTCTTGGTTCATCCTCCTCGTCATTTTCTTGAGGCGAAAGTGGAACAGGTATTGGTGCAACGATCAGTGGTTCTTCAGGCGTTGTATTTTCTTCAACGTTCCAGCCCCACGAGCTTTCTTCGTCTACCCGAACATCGCGACTTACTATCACCTTTTTATTTTCAGGGTCATAGAGCCGGTACGCCTTTGTCTTCTCATCATACCCAATAAACACGAACTTTTTCCTTTTATCGTCGAGCTTGGTTCTTCTTTGATCGGGCACATGTGCATACGCCACGCTTCCAAATATTTTGAAGTGCGCCACCGTCGGTTTTCGGCCAGTCCATGCTTCCTGTGGTGTTCAATTCTCGAGACTGTGATGTGGACATCGGTTCTGAATATATATAGCACATCGTACCGCTTCGGCCCAGAATTCCTTTGGCATGTCCTTGCTTTTTAACATTGATCGAACCATATCAAGAATGGTTCGGTTCTTCCTTTCAGCTACACCGTTCTGTTGTGGTGAATAAGGTGCGGTGAGGAACCTCCTGACGCCTTGTTCTTCGCAAAAATTAACGAATGCACCTGACATGTATTCGCCACCTCTGTCTGATCGGAGCGCCTTGACGTTTGAGCTTGTCGCCTTTTCGACCATAGCCTTGAATTTTTTAAACGTCTCGAACGCTTCTGATTTTTCCTTTAGAAAATACACCCACGTCTTTCTTGAGTAGTCGTCGATGAAAGTGATAAAGTATCTCTTTCCACCGAATGATTCTGGTGTGATCGGCCCTCATATGTCTGTATGTATGAGCTCGAGTGGTTTGCGCGCTCGATATTCTGCCTGCTTCTGGAATGTCGTCCTCGTATGTTTCCCGATTACGCAGCTTTCGCAAAGCTTCTTTTCGCCTTCTATCACCGGTATTCCGCGGACCATGCCTCTTTTGGAGAGCTCCTTTAGTCCACCGTAGTGCAAATGTCCGAAGCGCATATGCCACAAGTGGTATTTGTCCTCTACGTCAACTTGCAAGCATCGCTCTTGAATCCCCTTCAGGTTGAGTTTGAACATTCTGTTCCTTTCCATCTCGACCCGAGCGATCATTCTTCCGTCTTTGTTTCTTAGTTGCAACGAGCGGTCCTTCATGAACACCGAACATCCTTTTTCAAGCAACTGCCCCATACTTAAGATATTTGTCTTTAAGTCGGGTACGAAGTAGACGTCCTCGACCGATCCTTGTCTGCCGTCGTTTTGAGAGAAGCATATTTTCCCTCGGCCTTTGACTTCAATTTTCGATGCGTCTCCAAAGGACACATGACCATCCTCGATCTTCTTTAGATCCGTAAAGAGATGTTTGTATCCGCTCATATGATTGCTTGCACCGGTGTCAAGATACCACACCATGTCGCTGCCAGGACTCGTATCCTCGAGCGCCATTAGGAGAACGCCTTCGTCTTTTGGATCCTCTTGTGCGACTAGATTCGCATTTTCTTCCACCATTTTGTCGGCCCAGCAGTCTTTTGCGAAGTGCCCGAACTTGCCGCAATTGTAGCACTCAACGCTCGGTCGATTTGAGCGACCGCCTCGTCCTCGTGCTCGGCCTCGTCCTCTCCAATTTTGGTTGCTCGTTTGTCCTTCTTTTTTCTCTTACATGCACACAAACTCACATACACCTCTTTTCTCTTACACTCTTACCCTCAAACACATACATGCACTTATATATATAGTACATAAGAGATAAGATCTGACAAGATATATCTAGGATTTTTTATAAACGCATTTCAATGCGTTTATCGTAGTATTTATTCGGGATACAATAGAGCTTTAGCAATTAAATTATGCATTTATTCGATATATTTACACTTGTTTTATTGTTGAAGAAGCTTAGGACGAGTCTCAGGCGAAAAGGAGCGAAAAATGAGGCAAAACGGCGCGAAAAGGGCAACACTGCCCTCGGTCACGGCCAGACGCATCACGCGTCACGGCCGTGACGAGGGACAGCACAGGGAACTCTTGGACACTGATGACGGTCACGGCCGTGACGTGCGATGCACGTGGCCGTGACCGAGGACAGAGAGCGAGCAAGACAATGGTCACGGCCGTGACGGCCAAGGCACTTGGCCGTGACCTGGGGCAGAGACCATCACTGATGACGGTCACGGCCGTGACCTATTATGCACTTGGCCGTGACCTATTATGCACTTGGCCGTGACCAAGGGCAGAAAATGACGAGACGCGGGCGATGATGGTCACGACCGTGACGGCCCATGTCCCAGGCCGTGACCGACACGGGAATCAGTATAAAAAGCCCAAATTCGACCCAGAAAAGGAGACAACTCACCAGAGATCAAATCCAAACCATCTAGGGACGAATTTAGGGCGAAAGGAACACGGAATCACATCCCGAAGCGTAAGAGACGAAGCGACGACGAAATCACGCCCAATTGATCTGAGAACGAAGATTTATCAAGCAAGCGCCGATAATTCGCCAGTATTCAAGAATCATGAGTCTTCCTTCTCTGTTCTCTAATTCTCTCGTTGTTCTCTCGTCAATTATGCGTAGCTAAATCCCGTTTGTGTTTGGGATTAGATGAACGCTAGGATTAGTCGTACTTAAGACGTATATTATCGTGATTTTGTGTTTTGACTATTTATCGTTCTATGAATATGTTTCGTCGCTTTAATATGTCTATGTGTTAAAGTGATCGTGTGGAAAAACGTTTAGGGCGACAGCTAAACAACGTTTAGGCCGTTCATAGAAGATAGGATTCGAGTATAGGGCGAAAGCAAATACTCGATCCTCGCCGTTAGTAATTATTGAATTTTAGATCCCCGCGAGTGTTTAGGGCGACAGCAAATTCGCGAGCGGGTAGGAAATTACTGCGATTTAGTCAAGATCACGTAGGAACGATTTTATTGTCTGAGTCGATAACACCTAGCGGGATTCGAATCCCGAGCACTTCTTTATTATCTGAAGCTTCGTATCAGTTTTAAGCGTGCTATTTGAATCTCTAGTTGATTTAGGAACGATCTGTTAGGATAAGTCGTCAAACAAATTTCGTATTTTGTAGTCGATAGGTCACTACTAGTAATTGATTTATTCCTTGTGTTCGATACTCGTTTACTCACTTTACTGCACTACAAACGATAGGTCCACTGCCTATCGCACGTCGGTGATAGTAATTATATATTCGTTTTAATTATTACTTGTCGCACTTTTCATTCACACATCACGTGTCGATCAATTTTCATATCATGCGTGCAATCTTTATTCAGCTAATAAATCTTCATATTTGACTTGTAATATGTTTTGTAATGCTTAGTCTTTCATTTGCTTTCTATTTATGCGGCTGTTCTTGATTTTATTTTTTTATTTTTTATTTTTTTGTTTTTTTTTTTCTTTTGTTTTTGAGCTTAGTCAACAGGGATGAAGGATTTTTCTTATAAAAGATACTGTATTACCTACATATAATTTTGTAGCTTTTGCAATAATTATCTACATATAATCTTGTCCGTAGATAACATGTCATATAGACCTAAAAAATGGACATGTGAATGGAAAAAAATTGAAAAAAAAAAGGCTACACACGCAGAGACAAAACAGTGCGTGAATGATTAAGCAAAGAAAAATCGTGAATGATAAAGCAACGAAAAATAACTCTGTAGTCCCGACAAGTACTGTTGGGGGACATTTTGACCAAATGGAGTATGGTAATGGCGGATTTATAATTAATCTCCAATTGAATTTTTAATTTCACTTTTTTTTTACCTCACACACTAGCTTTCAATCTTGTGTAAATTCTCTCATTTATTGACGTCGTCTTCATTATTCGTTACCCATATCGTTTACCGACCCTCATTTCATTCTCATTTAAGTTTAGTTGTGGAAACTGTTGGGACATTTAAAGATTGGAAAAACTATCGATGTTTAAACTGCTTGCTACAGAGAAACTTCCCAAATACATCATAACTTCATAAAAGTTCATACACATAACCTACACCTAATAACCACCACTACTTCCTACAGATTCGTCATCCGCATCCGCTGCCTGATAAGCACACCCGAGCCAATTTTTCTCAAATACCTTGGCCAAAAGAGTCTTATTTCCTTCTGTGTTAGAAATGCAACAAACATCCCACTTCAAGGCCGTGGGCATTATAGAATGCGGAATAGCCGGTCGTAAAGGCCAGAAAGCATTTGACACGACACAGCATCACCGACCATTGACCGTCGCTGGGGTCCTTGAGGTGGAAGTGATGGCGTGCCTTGTCTAGAATGGGTCGAAACAAGGAGGCAGTTCCTGGAAGAAGATGAAGACAATTTATTAGTTCAAGATGTAAATGAAAATCGCTCCACTCAAATACACTTCAAACTCGCATGTACCATACCATTGTCTTTGTCGTGGTCCTTTCCAAACATAACTTTGACGAATCGAGTGATTTTTGGAGGTGGATTTGGGTTTGCTTGACCAGCACAATCGACTTGAGCCATGGAAACAGGAGAGAGAGAGAGAGATAGAGAGAGAGAGAGAGAGAGAGAGGGAGAGGGGGGAGGGAGAGAGAGAGCGGGAGAGTTGAAAATAATAGATGAAACTTTCGAAAGATATTGAGAGACACTATTGATGTGCTGTGCTCGACTATTTATTCCTGCATGGCAGGAGGCTACGAATCTTCTTTTTTTTTTAAAAAAAAAAGGAAAAGAAAATTGAAAGTATGGCTTCCTTTTTTTCTCTCTCTGAAATTACTTGCGTTTCTTTTTTGCTTCTAACTTTCAAGTTTTCACGCATTTGTGTAGGGGGGATCTTGTCCTTATTGCAACGTCTCCCTTTCTTTTTATGTCTTTCAACAAATAAATATAAAAATAAAGCAAAACAATTATCAGATTTTATTTTTCTCTCATGACTTGCTGTAAACAACAACCATGTATGTAGAAAGTTCGGCATAAATGCAAGGGCTCCCTAATAACAAAATCTGAAAATGTGGTGGTTGTATATAAGCCATTTGATTTTTCTCTTTCTTTCTTAACTTCTTTCTTTCTTTTTAATAATAAATGTAGTATGTTGTGTACCTTCTATCTCTCATCTTGGTTTATTCTCTTCCTTTTTACTATTGTTGGTCAAGTCAATATAAATCCTTTTTCGTATTCTAGCAAACTGAAGAGTTTTCTTCAGAATTGTGCTTTGACTTAATTAGCTATCTTTGTAATTAGTGGCGTTTGTCCGTAGTTTAGAACTAACTTGTTATTTTTACCAAGTATGTTTGGTATAACTACATTTGTACACATTCAAAATCTACAGAGAAAGTTCAGAATTTGGTACGAGGTATTCGGTCGTGAGGTTCAATCGAGATATTTTAGGACCTAACAATTGGTATTAGAGCAGATTCGTTTTGTTTTGAATCAAAATTATTAGAGATTGGATCGAAATTATTTCTGAAACTGTTTCGTGCGAAAAACAGTTTTGGCGCCAAAATTGATTTCGATCGGATAGCTTTATATCTGTGCTTATTCGACATGAATTTGATGTTTCTGTGCTCGTCGTTTGCGATTAGATCAGTAGCAATCAGAACTTCGAATTAGCAGATTTGGTGAATTTGAGAAGTTACTGTTTGCGCGATGAACACTTAGCACACGTACTGATTTTGACCAAATTTGATATATTTTGCTTTATGACGTGTTTAATTCCCTGTTCGTGCGTATACAGTAGATAATTGCGAGCAATTCCCTGTAATTTCACTGCCTAATTTGCTGTTGTTAATTGAATCTTTTTTAAAATTGCATTATGTGGCTGTTTGCCTGATTTCAATTTTTCGCTAAGTCTCGATCGAATCAATTTCTCGATCGAAAAACTCCGCGCGAGAATTTTTCTCGGTCAGAATACTAAGTTAGCGCTAAAGTTGCCGTCACTAAGAGTGAGTTTAGTTGGAAAAATTTCTCGAGCATTATTTAGCGAATCGACGAGACCTATTTTGACTTTGCGCGCGTGAAGTTTTCTCTTGGAAAACATTTTCAGTCAGACATTTAAGTTTGACCTAGCGAAAATCATTTGCGCTCGAAAAACTTTTCTGGTCAACAAATTTATTTTGACTCAGCGAGAAACTTACTTAACATAGTGTTTCTTGCGATAGAAATAAATTCACGCATCGAAAATTTTTTTCGACCAAAAGATTTTGAGCAATTTGTTTCGCTCGAAAAATTTTTTGCTGACAGACTTTCTCACACGAGAACAGTAACAGTACACTTTATTTCGATGAAATTATTTTTAATCAAACTTTAAAGATTGAATTAAACATAATTCTCGACTGCTTTCGAATCAAACGCTACTAACAAATTTGTCACTTGTGAAGCACATAACATCATCTCATCATCAAAACAACCAACGGATATCCTCAATCAGCTCAAGAAATACTGGATGGTTACACACTTGGAAATGGCAACCGTCCGCCAATCTTGAAACGCGGCGAATATACCGTATGACGAAGCCGATTCCTCAACTTTCTCGAACTCAAAGATCAAGCTAAGAACCTTCTCGCATCTCTCGAAGAAGGCCCAACTCAGTTTTTTCAAAAAGGAATTGATAAGAAACATTCGATTAACGATCCCCATATTCCCAAGTGAGTAGGATCCAATGCTAATGAAGAAAAAGTGGAAAATTATGACCTTGGGCCCATTATGCGTTTGGGCTTGGCCAATTATGACCTTAGGCCAATTTCTTGCATTTGATGTTTTTCCATTTATAAATGGAGAGGTATTGAACAAATAAAAATATCGGGAATCTACACATAAATACCCAATAGAAAACAAAAAAGCCACTTAGGTACCTTGTCAGACATATTTTATAGCTAGGTACCCATTTGGATAAAAAATTTACACTTAGGTACCTAATCACCTAAGATTACCAAAATACCCTTATTTCTTTTCTCTTTTCAGTTTTTTTTTGTCTGCAAAATTCGCTCCATCCCCGTCGACGAATTTTTGTCTTGCCGGCCACCTCCTTCCGCTCGTTCCGACGCCGGACAACGACCGACGAGCCTCTTGAAAGTTGGGTTCTCGATTTTTGGTCTTGATTTTGTCAGGTAAGCTTTTCTTTTGCAAAGGGTTTGGTTGATCGATTTCACGCATTTTGTTCAAAGTTTATCCCAAATCCGGGAGCTCAATGCGCTCCAAGAGCTCGATATAAGGGTGGAATGTTAGGATTTGGTAGTTGTTGAGGCTAATCCATCGAGATTTCGGTTTTTTTTTAGCTATGTTACGACGTACCATTTGTTATGTATATTACGTACCATTGTTTGTTGTTTTACCGTACCTAAATATATTATGCGATACAGCCCAGTTGGACATTTATGTTATGCAGTATCTATGTGACGTACCAAGTAACATGTCTATATGGTACCAAAATGTCCTGTTATGCAGTACCAATCTAAACTATACAGCGTACCATTTACGAAAGTTGCCATATTATCTGAAAATACGGCATCGACAAATTCGGTTAGTGGTGGGACGTTATTTGCAATGTCTGAGTATAAAAGGGAGTCTTCCTTACTATTAATCATGAAGCAACGACGCTTATCGATATATACGTATCCCTCCAAAGAATGTGCTCGAATATCGATTCCCGGCATGCCAGTTTGGTACTGTAATGTATGCGAACATTGTATCCTAATATATGCCAACATGGTACCCTAATATATGCCAATTTAGTACTGTAATATATGCAAATTTGGTACTGTAACATATGCAAATTTGGTACCGTAATATATGTCAATTTGTTACTGTAATATATGCCAACATGGTACTGTAATATATGCAAATTTGGTACTGTAACATATGCAAAGTTGGTATCGTAACATATGCGAACATGGTACCAAATGTATGCACAGATGGTACTGTAATATATGCCAGTTTGGTACCGTCATATATGCGAACATGGTGCCGTAATATATGCCAATTTGCTACTGTAATATATGCAAATTTCGTAGTATATGCGAACATGACACCCTAATATAAGCCAATTTGGTACTATAATATATGTAAATTTGGTACCGTAATATATGCGAACATGGTACCGTAATGTATGCAAATTTAGTAATGTAATATATGGCAGTTTGGTACCGTAATATATGCGAACATGGGACTGTAATGTAAGCAAATTTACTACTGTAATATATGCTCATTTGGTACTGTAACATATGCTAGTTTGATATCGTAATATATGCCAACATGGTACTGTAACATATGCCCCGTTTGGTACCGTAATATATGCACACATGGTCCGTATATATGCCTACATGGTACTGTAATATATTCAGTTTGGTACCGTAATATATGCACAAATGGTAATGTAATGTAGGCAAACAAGGTACACTAAACATGCAACGGAGGGTACTGTATCGTTCCAGAAATAGGTACCGTATAAATTAAAGTAAGTTCCATTTAAGACTTGGGTAATTTCGTCAGAAATGAAGCATTTCAAAAGATGTTGATGTGCAAAAAGAAAGGGACAATTTCTGACGTTTTCTGTCATGAATGGACAGAATTATGATGTTTTTCTGTAATGAGTGGACAGCTTTTCTGACGTACGAGGTATTACATCAAATAAGACAGCTCATCTGACATGTTGTTGGCTTTAGTATTATGTTTGATGTCTTACGTAATTTTGGGTACTACCACCGTGTCCGAAATGGTACGCCTAAAACAAAAATATAGATACTCCAACAAAACAATGTAAGGTACGACGTCCCTTAAATATGTGGTACGGTATACTAGGGTTAGTATTTTTCGAGTTCGTACGAATTAGTTTTTCATCTGGAACCACCCTAAAACCCTAAAATAGAGTATTAGCTACGATTCAGATCAAATTAGGTGCATTAGACCTTACAAGCATGAATTAAACCTTCCAACTCCAACATTCACTAGAATATAATGATAGAAGCAAGAACATCTTACAACTTAACTTGATCTATTTGATCTTAAATTGGGTGAGTCCTACATGTGCAAATTTTATTTATTTTTTAGTCATTTTATTATTGTTAGGTATTGTCAAAATCACGCAGAACAACGCGACTCGCTTAGGAATCGATTTATTTTCGATTGTGCAACACATGGTACGGTATACATGCATATTAGGGTACTTTATATGTATACATAGTGATACGGCGAAGCTGCAGATTATGATACGGTATATGTTAATGATAAGGTACCTTAAAGTACAAGATAAGGTACATTATTGTACAACAGACAAGGTACTTCATATATTATGTTTATGGTACGATATTTATCCACCCATTGGTACTGTTAACTTGCATATTATGGTATGATTTACAGAACTACACAAAAAACGAACATCACTGAGTCATGAACAAACTCCAAACAGTATCAAAACAGTCTCATCCCAAACTCAAAAGAAGTTAACCTACATAAACAAAGTCTCCAAACAGCCTCGCAGGTATACTTGCAGATTAGGGTACTGTATATGTATAGGTAATGATACGGTAAACCTGCAGATTATGGTACTATATATGTAAAAGAAAATGTACGTTACTATACAAGATATATGTAAAAGATAAGGTACTTCATATATGATGGTTATGGTACGCTATACTTATCCATAACGGTACGGTAAGCTTCCAGATTATGGTATTCTGTATGTAAAAGATAAGGTACGTTAATGTAAAAGATTAGGTACTTCATATATTCTGGTTTGGTACGCCATATATATATAATGATAGGGTTAACCTGCACATTATGTTGCTCTTTATGTAAAAGATAAGGTACACTAATGTAAAAGCAAGGTACTTCATATCTTCTGTTTATATTACGCTGTGTATTTATATAATGGTACGGTAAACCTGCATATTATGGTACTATATATGTAAAAGAAAAGGTACGTTACTATACAAGATATATGTAATAGATAATGTACTTCATATATGATGGTTATGGTACGCTATACTTATACATAACGGTACGGTAAGCTTCAGATTATGGTACTATGTATGTAAAAGATAAGGTACATTAATGTAAAAGATAGGTACTTCATATATTCTGGTTATGGTACGCTATATATATACATAATGGTACGGTTAACCTGCATATTATGTTACTCTGTTTGTAAAAGATAAGGTACCTTAGTATAAAAACATATAGTACTGCATAAAATACGGACAATCTCATAGAACTACACAACAAACGACATCACTGAGTCTCCAAACAGTCACATCCCCAAGTCAAAGAACAACTTAATGAACATAAACAACAAAGTTTCCAAATAGTCTCATCCCCAAGTCAAATAACTTAACAAAACAGATCTTGCATACAACTGTGCTCGTCACGTAAAATGCGAGCAGTTATAGAAGCACGATACACATCCATGTTGACTTCATTAGCCTTAGCCTCTTCCTCTTCCATCGCATCCTCCTTGGACACATCATCCTTCCGCGTCCAAACATTTGACCTTAGATCTCTTATAACCTCGTTCAATCTCAACTCGGCTTCCGACCTCTCCACACGAGCACTCCACTATAAATGAGATCCACAAACTCCTCCATCAAATCAACCTTAACCACACATAATTCATGCAACATTTAGAAACAAACAAATTCTACCAATGATTCGGGGATCTTCTTATAGCTTCTTTTTATCAGGGTCATGCTACCCTGCAAATTGCTAATGGTAGATCGAAAGAGTGCAAGATGGCACATGGAAGACAGCTCAGATCTGTCTCGCGGAGGCATTTCTGCAAAAAATCCACTGGTAACAAGCAGTACCATTTTATTTAGACACGGCGTACCAATTTGCCCAAACAGATGGTACCATATAGAGTGATAATGTAGTACCAAAATAAATTGACCCCACTCGAAAAACCCCAAATCGACCCATTCCAAAAGCCCCAAATCGACAACAATCAACCCACCCAATCCAAAATATACGCACAAAGCTACCTCAATAAATTGAACCATTCCAAAACGACCATAATCGAACAACAAATCGATGTCATTCGAAAAACACGCAGCTATGTTACGAACATGATGCGAAGGACTTACCTATCGATTTCAGAAGGGTGATACCATGAGGAAGCAAGAGCCCACGACGATGAATCTGAAGCAAAACAACCATGGGTCGAATTCGGGAAGAAGGTTGCGCGTTTAGATTTGGGATGGTGTATGAATTTTTTTTTTGAGTGAACCTACGCTGAAATGAAACCCCAGGTAAGGTTGTAATAAACCAATTTTAGCAGGGGTAAATCCGTCAGTTAGGTACCTATCAGTAAAATAAAATTCAAGTGGGTACCTAGATTATAAAAATGTCTGACAAGGGACTGATTCGTTTTTTCTAATTCAATCTAGGTATTTAAGTGTTGAATCCCCAAAAAAGATCAATATAACTATAATCTTCTCTCTAAATATCTCTCGGAGACTATGATTTGATCCCTAGCCCGACATCTTAATTTCGTTGCATCGTTCCTCATTAACGTCAGTTTTGGAATTTTACTAATTGGCTCCCTTTCGGTAGCCATATTGTAATATGCAGAATATACCAATTTAAAAGTAAGGATAACATGCACTAAGGCATGAGTTCCCAAAGACAAATTAAAAAACAAATAATGGTATGTACTGAGCGATAAAGCGCTTCAATGCTATCAGCGTTTTTACAGTTGGCGGCGCGATTTATGTGATACGCTTAAACCCTTCTTAAACCCTAGACTACAAAACTTGTTCTTCTAGACTTCTCTGCGGCACTCTTTTAAAGCACGACGAACTAGCACGTTCTTGTGGTTCCCCTGATCCGCGACTGACGAGAGCTACTTCTCATTTTTAATTTCCTTTATCTATACGAGTTCCCTCATCGCAAGGATTAAGTAGCAATGTACCGATTCGCGAGGTAATCAGAGTAAAAAAAAAGTTAATTTCGATGTATTTTTCGATTGTTTTGTTGCGTAGTTGGATCTGATCGGAAGCCCGATTCCTTTTCTTTACAGTTTGGCAAGGAAGAGCTCCCACCAGGTACGGTTCTTATGAGAGATGATTTTCTAATTTTGATGTTTTTTGTTTTAGTATTTCTGGTTTGGGCTGTTTAGTTGTGTGGTAGTTGGTTGATGTATTTTGGTGGTTGTTTCCACAGATTGGTAGTAGATTGGGCTGGAGCAGAAATTATGCGGTGAAGGATATTAAATTTGGAGTTGAGGCCAGGGCTTTGATGCTTAAGGGTGTTGAGGAGCTTGCTGATGCTGTTAAAGTGACCATGGGTCCTAAGGTGATGCCTTTAAAGATATACTGCTTTCTCCATTTCCTAAATTATCTAAATTCCTATTCCGTAATGTTGTTGTATGCGATTGCGTTGGTTATGCGGATTGCGGAGCTGCGTGGTGTCTTCCTTGTTTAAATTTTACATTTGATGTGCTTAGTTCAATGTGCGTACCAACATATTGGGGATGGACATGTTTGAAGCTATTGTAGCTTAAGCGCATTGGTTTTGCATATTGATTACTGTAGGGCCGTCATGTTGTTATTGAACAAAGCTGGGGTGCCCCCAAAGTGACCAAGGACGGTGTAACAGTTGCAAAGAGCATAGAATTCAAGGACAGGGTCAAGAATGTTGGTGCAAGTCTTGTTAAGCAGGTTGCAAATGCCACTAACGATGTTGCTGGTGATGGTAAGAGTTTGTATCAGTTATAAAATACATTAGTATTCTATTTGATTGCATTCGCTAACGAGCAGGCATCTGATACTCATTTCAGGTACTACTTGTGCCACTGTTCTCACTCGTGCAATATTCACCGAGGGCTGCAAGTCTGTAGCAGCAGGTATGAATGCCATGGATCTGAGACGTGGTATTACAATGGCCGTCGATGCTGTAGTTACAAACTTGAAAAGTAGAACAAGAATGATCAGTACATCGGAAGAGATTGCCCAGGTTTGTTATGCCTCTGCGACTCGCTCTTTATCTGGAAAACAGTTCTATATTGGCTCTCTATATTGTAATATTTTTTGAATCATGGATTCAATTAAAAATTAAGTGGCAAAATTAACTGTAGAGGGAAACGAAATGGTAATTGTATAATAATGTCACGGCTTCATTTCATGGTATCTGCAGTTTTGTATGACTCTGTGTATGTAGGTTGGTACTATTTCTGCTAATGGAGAAAGAGAAATTGGTGAGCTAATCGCTAAGGCTATGGAAAAAGTTGGCAGAGAGGGTGTCATCACAATACAGGTATGCTTCTTCCCTATGTTGTGAGTGGAGTGGTGCGTTTCCTTCCATTGTGAATTTCTATCCCTTTGTGTAGGATGGGAAAACTTTGTTCAATGAACTAGAAGTTGTTGAAGGAATGAAGCTTGACAGAGGATACATTTCCCCGTACTTCATTACGAACCAGAAGAACCAAAAATGTGTACGTATTTACATACATTAATAACATCCTTGCCTCCTTTATCCTGATTTCCTCTAGGGTCCGTTTGGTATGCGGAATCCAACACGGAAAAGAAAAGGAAAATGAAATGATACGCATCGGATAGTTATACATTACGCCTCACGTGTCGTACTATCATACATTTTCTTTTCCTTTCCGCACCGAATTCCGCATACCAAACTCACCCTTAGGAACTGAAATGACTACCTTCTATTGGCTTGGCAGGAATTGGATGATCCCCTGATTTTGATTCACGAGAAGAAAATTTCAAGCATAAATTCAATTGTCAAAGTCCTAGAGTTGGCTCTGAAGGTATAATATCGTGTTCTTTTCTTTTCATGGCAATGATATATCTCGAATTCCAAGTTTACTCTTTTGTTTGCAGAGGCAAAGGCCACTCCTTATTGTTGCTGAAGACGTGGAAAGTGAAGCTCTTGCAACTCTTATCCTCAACAAGCTTCGAGCTGGAATTAAGGTAAACTTCAGACACTTCGCTTGTGAGTTTGTGTGTTTTCTATTCTTTGAAATGTAAAAGTTTTTTCTGATTGAGCTCTGTGTCCTGGGACTTGGTGGCAGGTCTGTGCAGTAAAAGCTCCTGGGTTTGGTGAAAACAGGAAATCAAGTCTGAATGATCTTGCTGTTTTGACCGGTGGCCAGGTAAGTACCCTTTACACATATTCAACTTTCTCCTGTTTATGCACAGAAGGTTGCAAATATTCATCAGTGTGCTATGATTTTAAGGTCATAACTGAGGAGCTTGGGATGAATCTTGATGACGTGGAGTTGGATATGCTGGGTTCATGCAAAAGGGTTAGCCTTCTTTACTATGCTCAACTTTCTCACGTCTGAAAATGGTGGCTTGACCTTGATCATGTTCTGTTTTTGTATTCCCTAGTAATCTCTTCCTTCTTATAGGTTACTGTTTCAAAGGATGATACTGTTATACTTGATGGTGCTGGTGAAAAGAGATCTATTGAAGAAAGATGTGAGCAGGTTAGTTTCGTTTTCCAGCAAGTGGTTATTTTAGTTCTCTGTTATTAATATTTCCTAAAAGTTTGTCTTTGGACTCTTGATGCATTTGGCTTGATGTCGTGCGTACAGATTAGGTCTGCAATTGAATTGAGTACTTCTGATTATGACAAGGAGAAGTTGCAAGAAAGGCTTGCTAAGCTTTCTGGTGGAGTGGCCGTGCTTAAGGTCCCTAATTTTACATACAGTTAAACTGTGTTGCTCATTTCTTTATGTGCGATTTCCAGAAAGTTAATGGTTGAGCTGACCATCTTTGCTTGTAGATTGGAGGAGCTAGTGAATCAGAGGTTGGCGAGAAAAAGGACAGGGTAACTGATGCTTTGAACGCCACAAAAGCAGCCGTCGAAGAAGGAATTGTCCCTGGTTTGTATTTGTAGTTCGATTAATGCTATCTATATATTGGCATGGAAATGGTCGGAATTGCTAATAACATTCATCGCGATAATGCAGGTGGAGGTGTTGCTCTACTTTATGCTTCTAAAGAGCTGGATAAGTTGCCTACAGCAAACTTTGATCAGAAGATTGGTGTCCAAATCATTCAAAACGCCTTGAAGGTTCTGCTACTATATTATTCGAATTTCTTCAACTTACAAACAGCTGTCCTATACATATATGGATGTGCGTGTTTTGAAACCGAAGGGTTCCCTACTATACATGCAGACACCAGTATACACTATTGCGTCGAACGCCGGTGTAGAAGGTGCAGTTGTAGTCGGCAAGTTGTTGGAATCAGACGATCGTGACCTTGGATACGATGCGGCTAAAGGTTACTCCAGTCATTTCCCCGATGATTCATGTTGAAATAAACAATTTATTACCACAAATATTAAGTTATATTATGATGGCTTTGTTGGAATAGGCGAATACGTCGATATGGTGAAAGCTGGAATTATCGACCCGTTGAAAGTTATAAGAACAGCTCTTGTAGATGCCGCGAGGTGAGTAGAAAAAAGATGCAAGACTCTTTCATTACTTTGCCAATGTTTGTCATATCCCATTGTTGTCTCTCTTATCTTTATTATTCTTGGGCAGTGTATCGTCTCTGATGACGACTACAGAGGCAATTGTGGTCGAACAACCTAAAGAAGATAAGTCGTCTGCACCGCCTTCGATGGGCGGTGGAATGGGTGATATGGACTACTGAGAAGAAGGAAACGCCTCCAAAAATAATCCTTTGTAATAGAAATCATCCTTTGTAACCATGTCAATGGTAATTCAAGGAGACTAAGAATTTTGTCCAATCCACATATGCTTATTCCATTGGAGAGATTTTCTCTATTTTCGGCACAACAATAGCGTTATATTTGCATTACCCTTGGATTGATGTATCCATTGGAGAGAGATGATCACAATTCTTCAATACAATGATAGTTTTGTTGAGGGAGGGCATGTGTACTTTTGTGTTTTTACACAATCTGATTATCCATTGGGGAAATTCTTGTGTTTTGTATCTTTATTGTATGAAGTAGTAGAACAATAATCTATTATATTTTATTAAGCCTCAGGCTCATGCCAAATTTTGGTCTGTAAATTAAAATCAATTAAAAAAAATAATATTAAAATTAATATAAAACTACCCACTATATTTTTTATTATATATTCTAATAACACCCCTCTAGTTTTAGTATACATTTATATTGCATAGCCCACGCATTTGAATGTGCATAGCACATGCATTTGAATATGCAAAAAAAAAAAAATTAGGACCCATCCTAACATACTCAAACAAACATTGTCAAGCATGGAGTTTGAACCCCTAACAGAAAACACTCACCTGTATCGAAATGCCTAACGAAATCGAACATCTATCTAAAAAAATGGCAATGGTGATGGATGAAATATGTAGCAAAATGTTGTCATGGTAATTGAAAAACAATACGCTGTCATCAAACAATTATAAACATCCATTGTTTACGCTGCAAAACCGCCTCATAAGCCCCCTCACCAATGACGGGAACAGAACAAACTACTCCGCTAATTCATCCGCACCCATTGCTTCAATATCAGCAGCACGAACGATGGTGGCACGGAGTATGTATAGTCCATCTCTCAGCATAAGCTTAACGATGACTTGATATTTTACATCAACATTATTGTTTTCGACGAAACTATTCCAACCAACCAACATACAACATGAGCCCATGGTTCCACTCTTTTCGATTCATTTCGTACTCGCAGCCACTCTCATCGACCAACTTTGTCTTCTTCGGGATCTCGATGAAGACATGCTTCACCAGATCTGTTTGGATATACCGTAACAATATTATGAACATACCACTTTAATCTCCACAAGCCCCCTGCCTTAGGCTTTGTTTGGATCAAAGAAATTGGTGAGGAAATGAAGGTAGAGAAAAAATTATTTCATTAGCTTTTCTTTCATAACGGTGAGGAAATTAATTAATTCATGGTTTTAGCTTTGACGTAGTTTAAGTTTTTTATTTCTTTTTCTTTTCCTCGTCTATTTCTCTAATCAAACAAACACAAAAATTAATTTTCCTTCCCATTTCTTTTCCGTTCCCACCAAATCCTTTAAGCCGAACACACCATGTTCGCAGTCTTGTAAGTATCACAGTAAAAATGTGAAAAATGAGTACCAAATCGTTATTCCGAGACACCTTCGTGCTCGTCACGAACTATGGTCCTGCGGGTTCATCAACCAATCCAGATTTGAAAATCCAATCACTGTACTTATCGAAAACCCTTTTGGTTCGGCTTTTTTTGGCCGGAGGAGCTGCAACTGAAGATTAGAAAAAATGGAGAACACAAAGAATAGTTTTAGCTTCTTCCGCGCTCCAACTTCATTATCGATTCAAACTTACCATCGGGATCTTCCTCTCGATTGAATGATTTGTTAACCATCGTACGGACCTCTGAGTCGCCATTGATTTCTTTACGGTTCTCGGAACGGGTGATTGCCATTGTACGAGGTAAACTAAAATCGTCGCGGAGAAATAAAATTTGCAAAGGATGATAAAAGTAAGAAACGTAGTAAAACTGTGAAGATATCTATATAGTGACGCATTGAAACCCTAGCCCAATAAGATAAAGCCTAATAATAAAGCGTATATATCACGCGGCACGTGTTTACTTTTTTTTTTTTTCCAATAAAAGTTCCGCTAGTTCCAGTAATTGCCAGACTAAATGACGTCAAAGAGGCGAACTCTGCTTGTTCCTAGGTTCGAGTTTGTGCTCGAAATTATATACTAGACTCTGGCTTGAGCTCGAATTCAACAGGCTATTGTTGCATACCTAACGCCTCGGTTCCTTCTATTGTTCTTTTCAGGACTATTCACGCATCAGGACTCACTTCGAACTGATCGAGCTGATCGAGTAATAAAATAAAACGAATATCGACGAACTAACTACGCTCAACAGGCAAGTGTACCTATCGAAAATAGTATGGAAATGACAAATATTCGAGTATCGAACCCAAGGGAACTATATATTTTAGAAAATCGTCGTTTAAATATTCTAGTAAATATATTTTTCTGGTTTGATAAAAATATAAATAACGATACACTAATTAAGCGATAAACACAAGAATAAAATATGATAAAATAACTGAGTTGGGACGACTTTATGAAAGCAAACGTATTTGAGACTTGAATCCCCCTAGCTCGATCGAAACACTAACAATTTGTAATGAAAGTTTAGCTAACTATTAGACCGTGAGGATTCCTACAACATGCGTACGAATTTATATGACTGACGAAATTGCGCCTTATCACACTAGAATCGTAAACAACTAATCTACGAATTAAGTAGCTGGGCAAACTTCCCTAACCACTTAAACGAATATCGCTTTAAAACACGATGAATCCCGCTATTAGATTTGACTCTAATCCGACGGGATAGCCCACCCTATCTCTAGCGATGGATTTATTCCGCTCGTTTACGAGTGGTTTAATCGGCGCACCTCTCTTGAGCGTAGCGTTCGATTTCCCAATAATTATTTCAACCACGTAGACATAATCAAAACAACAGAATATATCGTAACCGAGTCATAATAAAAAGCATATTAATAATACGTTCAACATACGTACGATCTCGCTAGGTTCATCTAATCTCAAATACTACGGAATTTAGCTACTCATATGAAACATCAACACGACGATAAGCGTAAGTAACAAGGAAATCATAGTTTCTTCCCTGAATTTCACGTCCCTTCGTTAGAAGAATTTCGTCGAACAAGTGGTGAGCGTCTCAGGTTTTCCTTTCCTTACGAGTCCTTTGCACTGCCCGTCCACTGCTCCTCCAACGCCGGCAGCCCGTCACAACCCAAGCAGCCCACAAGTCCGCTCGCTACTCCTGTCCGTCAATCTCAGCTGCAGCCCCGCAAAGACCAGCCGCTGGACACAGCACAACAGCCCCGAGAACAACGGCGTATATGTGTCTCGCTCGAGAGTGAGTTGAGGGCTTCTCCGAATTTTGATTCGGGATTGAGTTCGTCTCTTAAGCCTTATATGATCGTGTATATGGTTTATTTCGTGTCTCCCTCTTCTCTTCGATGATGCTCCTTTTACAGCAATCCAAACCCAATTGACAAACATAGAAATTTATTAGCAGCCTTTGATCGATCTTGCTCTTGACTTTGGGTTCCTTGAGCCACGTGAAAAATCTCTTGAGCTGCTAACTTTCGATTGTGTCTTTGAAGGAAAACCATATGACAGTACGTTGCACAAATTCTATCTTCTTAGGAAGGTCTCACTTCTTTAACTATTGCTTAATGGGCCGGTGTTGGCCTAATATCTTATGGGCTGGACATTATTAAATGGGCCTTAAACATGTTGAGCTTCCCCCCCTTATTTTTTCTTCCTTTAGATTCGTTTCCGTTCGGTCCGTTCCAATTATCGTTTTGAAGTCCTACAAAAGCATAAACACATTTCGAAGTAACAAAATCATACAAAAAGACTCTAATGTGTTCGGAAACGGCTCAGCTATAACAAAGATAAACGCAAAAGAATACGTTTATCAAATATCCCCACACTTAAGCGTTTGCTTGCCCTCAAGCAAATAAATAATAATGGCATATAAAAGGATAAAATCATGCGACATATCAATCAAGAACGAAATCACGTAAGAGAAAATGTAAGTAAAGTCGGAAAGCATATTTGAAATCAACGACTAACTACACGATTTCCTTAGCAACACTTATCAAAATCCGTACCTCACAAGGATTCACTCAAATCACTCAGTGTATAGGTTAAAATGTCTGTGAACTCTCTCGGGCCATGCACTAATCTAATCTGTACCATAAGCTTGCAAATGATTCGTAAATCTACCACTTTCAATGATCAGGCGTGAATCGGAAGGTCTTTATCGGGTTATAATATGGCTGAGATAAGATATGAAAGGAATAACCGTAAAAAGTATGAGCTGTAGTCGTGTTGGAATCATGCCATCATCTCGAACGCGCCAAGATTTGCCCCTTTCTCAACTTCTTTAGTCTCTTTTTTTTTGTCTATTTTTTTTTTTCACTAAGCCCTTCTTCTTTCAACTTCTCGATCTAGGAAATAGATAATACGCTTTCGATTGTGAAAGATTATCGGAGGAAGGGTTCTTAGTCATATGTTTTTCCTTTTTTTTTCTCTTTTTTTTACATCAGCTCGGAAATTTAGTACGGGTTGCGCTTCTTAAGTCCGGCACTCAACCTTCACTTCTACTATCGCTCCAACGGGTTTATGTCTGAAGGCTTAATCAGGGTCGGTAATTTATAATCCGATTTTCACAAATGAAAGGCTTAGGCTCAAAGTGGTTAACTACGGGGGCCAGTCGTGGTTGGATACTTTGGCTATGGACCGAATTCCTAATGCCTTCCTCATTTTCACGCAATCACACGTCAAGTAGTTTCAAAATGCAATACACAAGCAAGTTCTGAAGAGAAATAAACTAAGCATGATTCACACAACAAAGAAATGAGCGTAAAGCTCGTAGGCTCAAAAATCTCACAAAGATAAGGTTATGTGTACGAATTTCTCAAGTATCGCCAAGTTCATCATGTAAGAAAGAAGTAGACTACGCATATGTATCCTAATTACTCACAAAATTCCAAACATAAACTCATCCCTTCATGATAAGAAACACAATTTTCGAAAAAAACATGTTATGCCAAATTTTCAAAAATATTTGTACCGAAAATCAAGACATGCATATATATATAATATGTTCGCCTAAATTTCACAGACATTCCCCTCCCCACACTTAAGATTTACGTTGTCCTCAACGTAACAATCATGTAACACAAGGAAAAGAGAACAGAAAAATAAACGAACTTCCCTGAATAGTCTGATATGCATGCTTTGTACGACTCCTCCCCACACTTGAGATTTTGAATTCCCTGCGATCGTTGAAAATCAAAATCATAAAAACTAAAAATGCGCATAGAAATAAAGTAAAAACATAGGATAGTCTTGGGGTGCCTCCCAAGTAGCGCTTTCTTTAATGTCTTTTAGCTAGACATAGTTTGGTGATTTTTAGCTCCGGGTAGTATCGAGGAGGTGGATGGTTTCTTTCTCGAGCGCCTCGATGGTACCGCCATAGTAATGCTTGAGTCGGTGCCCGTTCACCTTGAAGGTCCCCTTCTCCGGATGTGTGATCTCAACAGTTCCGTACGGGAATACTCGCGTCACCGTGAATGGTCCCGACCATCTCGATTTCAGTTTGCCGGGAAACAACCATAGGCGCGAGTTGTAAAGCAAGACCTGGTCGCCTTCTTGGAATTCCCGTTTCATTATTTTACGATCATGATACAGCTTCGTACGCTCCTTGTAAATGCGAGTATTTTCGTACGCCATCTGCCTCCATTCATCAAGCTCGTTGATCTGTAAGTTTCGCTTTTCACCTGTAGGATTCAAATCAAAATTTAGTTTTTCAGCGCCCAATACGCCTTGTGTTCAAGCTCGACGGGTAAATGACAAGATTTCCAGTAAACAAGTCTATAGGGCGTAGATCCGATAGGCGTCTTATATGATGTTCGGTACGCCCATAAAGCATCGTTTAGCTTGTTCGGCCAATCCCGCCTATGGTGTTCCACGGTCTTCTCTAGTATCCGCTTCAGCTCTCTGTTCACGACCTCCACTTGGCCGCTCGCTTGAGGATGGTATGCAGTAGTAACACTACGTTTAACGCCGTATTTCTCAAGCGTCTTTGCAAATTGGGTGTTACAAAAATGCGTTCCTTTATCACTGATAATGCAACGAGGCGCGCCAAATCGTGAAAATAAAGATTTCAAAAAATTAACGACTACCCTAGCATCATTAGTAGGTAGCGCTTGCGCTTCTACCCATTTTGACACATAATCGACTGCTACTAGGATATATCGATTTTTAAAAGATGTCGGAAACGGACCCATAAAATCAATGCCCCATACATAAAATATTTCACAAACGAGTATAAAATTATGAGGCATTTCATTGCGTTTAGAGATAGTACCTGTTCGTTGGCATCTATCGCACATTTCTACATACCTTTGCGCGTCCTTGAAAATTGTTGGCCAGTAGAATCCACATTCTAGTACCTTTTGGGCGGTTCGGTTGCCTCCATAATGACCTCCGCACGGTCCCGTGTGGCAATGCCCCAAGATATTTATTGTTTCGGGGAAGGTTACGCATCGCCTGATTTTGTTATCCGCACAAATCCTAAATAGATAAGGATCATCCCAAAAGTAATACTTCAAGTCCGAGAAGAATTTCTTCCTCTGGTGACTCGTGTATCCCCTTGGTAAGATCCTAGCTACAAGATAGTTAGCAATATCGGCATACCATGGAAGTTCATCAGGTACCTCATGTATAGCGTAAAGGTGTTCGTCGGGAAAGTAGTCTCGGATAGTCTCCTCGCATGGTGTCTCTTCTAGTCTCGACAAGTGGTCTGCGGCAAGATTCCCCGTTCCCTTTTGGTCGCGGAACTCCACGTCGAACTCTTGGAGTAGTAAAATCCATCGGATCAGTCTCGGCTTTGCATCCGGCTTCGCAAAGAGATGCTTAATGGCCGAATGATCCGTGTAGATGATGACCTTCGATAGGATAAGATACTGACGGAACTTGTCGATTGCAAACACGACTGCAAGCAATTCCTTCTCGGTGGTAGTATAATTTGATTGCGCCTCATTTAGAGTTTTGCTTGCGTAGTGTATCGGTTGGAAATATTTTTCTCGTCGCTGCCCCAAAACTGCACCTACTGCAAAATCACTGGCATCGCACATTAGTTCGAAGGGTAGCCTCCAATCTGGGGCTACCATGACAGGAGCATTAATAAGCTTATCCTTGAGTAGAGTAAAAGCATTCATACAATCGGTCGTAAACTCATAAGGTACATCTTTTTCTAGCAAGCGAGTTAAAGGTCTAGCAATTTTAGAAAAATCTTCAATAAATCTACGATAAAAACCAACATGTCCTAAGAAACGTCTAATGCTTTTACCGACGAGGGTGGAGGTAATCGTTCAATAGTTTCTATTTTTGCTCTATCTACCTCGATTCCTCTAGCCGATATCTTGTGACCTAAAACGATACCTTCTCTAACCATAAAATGGCATTTTTCCCAGTTTAGCACAAGGTTCGTTTCCTCGCATCGTTTAAGTACCGCCTTAAGATTTTAAAGACTTACCTCAAATGAGTTACCAAAAATCGAAAAGTCATCCATGAAAACCTCCATTCCTTTACCGATTAGTTTGTCGAAAATGGCCATCATGCACCGTTGGAAGGTAGCCGGGGCATTACACAGTCCGAAAGGCATCCTCCGATATGCAAAGGTTCCGAATGGGCACGTAAAAGTCATTTTCTCTTAATCTTCTGGTGCGATCGGGATCTGCAAATAACTTGAAAGACCATCAAGAAAACAATAAAATTCATGACCCGATAAACGCTCAAGCATTTGATCAATGAACGGTAAAGGAAAGTGATCTTTTCGTGTCACGTCGTTTAATTTCCGGTAGTCGATGCACACTCGCCACCCTGTAACGGTCCTTGTTGGAATGAGTTCGTTTTTCTCGTTGGTTACCACCGTCATTCCTCCCTTCTTTGGCACCACTTGATCCGGGCTCACCCATGCACTGTCTGAGATCGGGTATATGACTCCCGCATCAAGTAGCTTTATTACCTCGGCTTTTACTACCTCCTTCATGTTCGGGTTTAGACGCCTTTGATGTTGCACCACCGGCTTGAACTCGTCTTCCATTAGGATCCTATGCATGCAGAAGGTCGGGCTGATTCCTCGGATATCTGATATCTTCCATGCAAGCGCCTTCTTATGCTCCCGTAACAGGTCAAGGAGCATGATTTTCTGTTTATTCTCCAAATTTGATGCTATAATTACGGGGAGCTTCGAGTTTTCCTCGAGAAACGCATACTCCAAGTGATCGGGCAGTTGCTTAAGTTCAAGGGTTGGTGGCTCCTCTATCGAACATTTTTCTTTTTCTCTTCTTTGTTCGGGTGCACTTCGATGTTAGGTTCCGCCTCGTCTTCGTCTGCGTCTATTTGGTCAACCTCAAAAGATCGTTCATGCATTGGCTCTTCAGTCTCTGCTAATCCGGACATCGAAGCAAACGTTTGTGGTTGTGATAGTCCCTGCAATGATAAAAGTCGTTCCATGCATCAATGTAAAAACATTTATCGTCTAATTTCTCGGAATTTCTCATTGATTCGGTCATATCGAATGTGACTTTTTCGCCATCTATAGTTAACGTCAATGTTCCGTTACGAACATCGACCATGGTTCCTCCAGTAGCGAGAAATGGCCTACCCAATATTAGAGGAATATTTTCATCCTCCTCCATATCGAGAATAACAAAGTCTGCAGGAATGTTAAATTTATCAACTTTAACCAGGATATCTTCTATGATACCCCTAGGATACTTACAGATCTATCCGCTAATTGTAAACTCATCCTAGTGGGTTTGGGCTCTCCTAAACCAAGTCGTTTAAACATAGAATAAGGCATCAAATTAATGCTAGCTCCTAAATCGGCCAATGCCTTACTTACGACTAAATCGCCTATTAAACATGGTATAGTAAAACTCCCTGGATCCTTAAGCTTTTTCGGTAGCTTGTTCTGTAGAATGGCAGAGCACTCTCCTCGCAACTCAACGGTGGAAACATCTTCAAGCTTGCGCTTGTTCGTGATAAGATCCTTCAAAATTTTGCCCAGCGGGGCATCTGCGCAAGGGCATCAACAAGTGGTAAATTAATATGTAATTGTTTAAAAATAGCGAGAAATTTACCAAACTGATCATCAACGATTTCCCGTTTAAGTCTTGCTGGGTATGGAAGTTTTGGTTGATACGCTTTGACAGGTGGCTTAGACACAGTCTCCTCTTGTTTGTCGGCCTCGCCACTCGGTTGCGTGGGTTCAACGTTCTTCTTCGTTTTCTGCACTTCCTCGAGCTCTCTCCCGTTACGAAGTGTCACCGCCTTTACATGGTGGTCCCTTGGATTGGTCTCGGTGTAACTTGGCAACGATCCGGAAGGACGTTGTTGGATTGATTCGGCAATCTGTCCAACTTGCTTCTCTAAGGCCCGTAGGGAAGACTCGGTGTTGTGCAATCGTGCTTCTTGATTATCCAAGCGAGAGTCGAGCTTTCCCATTAGCTTCTCAAGCATTCCCTCGAGCTTATCAACGCGATTATACGAGGTGGGCTCAGCATTGGCGCCATGGTATCCTTGCGTTCTTTGGTTTTGAAATCCTGGTGGTGCTTGTTGTTGATTACCGTAGGCCGAGTTCGGATGAACTCGGTTCGGGACATAGTTTCGTTGGCCTTGGTAGTTACCCATGTAGTCGACGTGCTCCATCGGAATAGCGGATGGACAACGGGTTGTGTCGTGATTTTCACAGCATGTAGCGCATGGCGGAGTATAATTTGGGTACGCATGAGGAGGTGGAGCAGCTGCGGGAGTCCTTGGGATAGATTGTACCTGCATAGCATTAACAACCGGCTTTGTTGTTAGCGTGGGTAATAGCATATTCATCAACGTTTGCATTTGGAGGTTGTTAGCTGCGGTTTGTTGTTGGAGTGTGTCAAACTTGGCATTTATCGCAGTTGCATTATCAACGTCGTACATCTCCGGTGGTTTGCCTCTATTGCTAGAACTCCCGCGCCTGAAGCTATTTGCGCTATATTCTTCGATTAGATTCCAGCCTTCCGTTGCGCTTAAATTGCATAACCCTCCGTTGCATGCCCCGTCAAGTAGTTGCACGGTAATATCATTCAACGATTCATGGAACCGCTGAATCAATTCGCTCTTCGTCATACCATGTTGTGGGAAGCGATTCAGAAGCGTCCTGAAACGTGTCCATACGTCATATAAATTCTCGCCTTCCTTCTGCTTGAATGCCGTAAGGTCCATTTTGAGTTTCAGCACCTTTGATGGTGGAAAGAAGTGCGTAATGAAGGTGGCGTGCATCTCGTCCCAAGTGGTGATGGACCGTTCGAGTAGTAGATTATACCACTCCTTGGCATTACCTCTTAGGGAGAACGGAAATAAGTAGAGCCGAATCGTTTCAGCGCTTACTCCTTGTACTCGTATTGTGTCGGTGACGGACAGGAAGTCTCGTATGTGTCGGTAAGCGTCTTCCTCGGAAAGTCCATCGTATTGAGCTGTCGTCTGAAGCATTTGAAGCCAATGATGTTTCAGCTCAAAGTTGTACGGGACTTGAGGAAGGACTATCGCTGAGCCGACCGATCCTACGGCGTTGTTTCTCCACATCTCTCTCATTGGAGGCTCTCTAGCTACAAGCGGCATATTTTCATGATCTTGAGTCGCCATTTCTACTCGCCTTGCGTTTTCTCGTAGGTTATGTCGGAACGTTCTTTCGATCTCCGGATCTCCTTCAACGACTGGTAGCGAAGGATTCCTTCGGGTCATGCACGAGCGTTCACGCACCTAGACAGCACAATAAAAACTACAATAGCAATAAGAGATTTATAAATAAAAACTAATAAAACAAAATATATTGCTCAAATAAAAATAAAAATAAATATAAGCGAGCGCTAATAATAATAAGAAAATAATAATAACTATAAAATATATATATTTTAATTATAAGTGATGATAAAAATAAAATAGATAGTTTGAGGAAATAATAATATTTATATTAATAAACGTACCTAGACAAAACGAAATTCGATTAAGCAAATATATATATATATATATATAATATTTGATAAAAAAAAACAACAAATAATACTAATTAAAATAGCGAAACTAACGAAGAAAAAAATATAAATAAAAATAATAAGCGTAGAAATAATAATAATAATAATAATAATAATAATAATATAATAATAATAATAATAATGATAACAATAATAATACCAATAATAATAAAAATAATTATAATAATAATAATAGAGCTAGAATAATAAACTAAAGTTTTCCGAATATCAATAGTTCCCCGGCAACGGCGCCAAAAACTTGATCGAGTAATAAAATAAAACGAATATCGACGAACTAACTACGCTCAACAGGCAAGTGTACCTATCGAAAATAGTATAGAAATGGAAAATATTCGAGTATCGAACCCAAGGGAACTATATATTTTAGAAAATCGTCGTTTAAATATTCTAGTAAATATTTTTTTTGGTTTGATAAAAATATAAATAACGATAAACTAATTAAGCGATAAAGACAAGAATAAAAATATGATAAAATAACTGAGTTGGGACGACTTTATGAAAGCAAACGTATTTGAGACTTGAATCCCTCTAGCTCGATCGAAACACTAACAATTTGTAATGAAAGTTTAGCTAACTATTAGACCGTGAGGATTCCTACAACATGCGTACGAATTTATATGACTGACGAAACTGCGCCTTATCACACAAGAATCATAAACAACTGATCTACGAATTAAGTAGCTGGGCAAACTTCCCTAACCACTTAAACGAAGATCGCTTTAAAACACGATGAATCCCGCTATTAGATTTGACTCTAATCCGACGGGATAGCCCACCCTAGCGATGGATTTATTCCGCTCGTTTACGGGTGGTCTAATCGGCGCACCTCTGTCGAGCGTAGCGTTCTTCATAATAAAAAGCATATTAATAATACGTTCAACATACATACGATCTCGCTAGGGTTCATCTAATCTCAAATACTACGGAATTTAGCTACTCATATGAAACATCAACACGACGATAGGCGTAAGTAACAAGGAAAAAATCATAGTTTCTTCCCTGAATTTCACGTCCCTTCGTTAGAAGAATTTCGTCGAACAAGTGGTGAGCGTCTCAGCTTTTCCTTTCCTTACGAGTCCTTTGCACTGCCCGTCCACTGCTCCTCCTATGCCGGCAGCCCGTCACAACCCAAGCAGTCCACAAGTCCGCTCGCTACTCCTGTCCGTCAATTTCAGCTGCAGCCCCGCAAAGACCAGCCGCTCGACACAGCACAACAGCCCCGAGAACAACGGCGTATATGTGTCTCGCTCGAGAGTGAGTTGAGGGCTTCTCCGGATTTTGATTCGGGATTGAGTTCGTCTCTTAAGCCTTATATGATCGTGTATATGGTTTATTTCGTGTATCCCTCTTCTCTTCGATGATGCTCCTTTTATAGCCATCCAAACCCAATTGACAAACATAGAAGTTTATTAGCAGCCTTTGATCGATCTTGCTCTTGACTTTGGGTTCCTTGAGCCACGTGAAAAATCTCTTGAGCTGCTAACTTTCGATTGTGTCTTTGCAGGAAAACCATATGACAGGAAAACCATATGACAGTACGTTGCACAAATTCTATCTTCTTAGGAAGGTCTCACTTCTTTAACTATTGCTTAATGGGCCGGTGTTGGCCTAATATCTTATGGGCTGGACATTATTAAATGGGCCTTAAACATGTTGAGCTTCCCCCCTTTTTTTTTCTTCCTTTAGATTCGTTTCCGTTCGGTCCGTTCCAATTATCGTTTTGAAGTCCTACAAAAGCATAAACACATTTCGAAGTAACAAAATCATGCAAAAAGACTCTAATGTGTTCGAAAACGGCTCAGCTATAACAAAGATAAACGCAAAAGAATACGTTTATCAGATATCCCCACACTTAAGCGTTTGCTTGCCCTCAAGCAAATAAATAATAATGGCATATAAAAGGATAAAGTCATGCGACATATCAATCAAGAACGAAATCACGTAAGAGAAATTGTAAGTAAAGTCGGAAAGCATATTTGAAATCAACGAATAACTACACGATTTCCTTAGCAACACTTATCAAAATCCGTACCTCACAAGGATTCACTCAAATCACTCAGTGTATAGGTTAAAATGTCTGTGAACTCTCTCGGGCCATGCACTAATCTAATCTGTACCATAAGCTTGCAAATGATTCGTAAATCTACCACTTTCAATGATCAGGCGTGAATCGGAAGGTCTTTATCGGGTTATAATATGGCTGAGATAAGATATGAAAGGAATAACCGTAAAAAGTATGAGCTGTAGTCGTGTTGGAATCATGCCATCATCTTGAACGCGCCAAGATTTTCATTCAGATCAATAGTCCTAACAGGGTCAAATGTTGCATAGTACAACCCGAAGGGATGACTACAATGTTAAGTGGTTTTGTAAAGATGAATTGGAGCAATAAATTTTCGGAGGACGATACAAGCGAGAAAAGTAGTATGCGATTAGAGTGGTATGTATATGTAGTGAAACCCTAACTCAATAAGATAAAAGTTTAATAAGAAGGCGTATACATCATGCGACATGTGGTTATGTTTTTTTTAACCTAATATATCGAAACCCCATAAACTACTCCAATAATAGGCCACTAACGTGTGTTAACATCGGCTTGGCTCGTTTCAAAGTTCGAGTTCGAGCTCAAAATCATGTACCAGGCTCAGACTCACCTCTAACTCTTTCTATACTATATTTCCATTCAACGTCAATCAATCATCTCACAAGCTTTGTCAGCGTAGCCACATACATCATTTTCGTCTCATTATTGACTTGCAACTCGAGGTTCATATAACTGAGAAAGACGTTATTGTTTTTTGTATTTGTCGAAGGGGGTGTTATATAGTAGTACACTGCTTGGGTCAATCAAAAGAGAACAAGACAAGCATGCTATGCTATTTTCTTGTATTTTGTTACAAAGAAAATATGCATTCTTCTCTTTATTTCGAAATGCAAATCAAAGGTTGGGAGAGAATTACTAAAAGTTGAATGAACGACAGATTCGTTATGGAAATGCAATTCTTTCGGATGGTTTCCTATTGTTAAGGTTACGAATTTGATAAACGTATAGAATATTATTCTAGCCCTGAAGTTCTGCCGCTCGGGTGGAAACAAGAACGACGTAGTCATGGGTTCGACCCAAACAAATCAAAGCAAATACCATAATATTCTATTTGTCATTATGAATCATTCAAAAGAATAAGCCGAGTGACGCGGATCCAAAATAATTTGAATCGGTCTTCATTATTTTGAATATATTTGAGATATTTTTGGTCCATATTTAAAGTTCCTAGTATCTAGTTAATATTGTTAGGATTTGATTTGATGATAGTATTAGTATTTATAGGGGTAATCGATGTATGATGAAGGGCATTCTACCATATATATACTTTTTGTTTATCTCAATTTCTGCTGTTTCCCCGCACGTTCGAGCGAAATCGAACAAATTCTTACCTTGTCCCGTATCATTTGGTATCAGAGCTGCGTTCTATTTCCGATGTCAGAAAGGGTGAGAGAACGGAAGAGAGACCATCTGCTCCCGACTCCCGTTTTGATAGAATCGAAGAGAAGATGGATCAACTCAAAACCCGTACGTTGCTCCAGAAAGACAGAACGCAATTGGCAGCGATCCCCGAGTCAATGTCCATCGTCCGCCATACCCCCGCCCTTTGCGGCAGCAATCGCTGCCATTGAAGCTGCAGGCAATGATAGCGCTCGAGGATATCAGCACGATGATTTAAATTATCCTCCACACACCGCCGAGTTTCATGAGCATCCGTATCGCCCACCTTTCAGACCCTCGAACAATCGTGATACTTATCGGATGAAATGCGACCTGCCAAGCTTCGATGGAAACATGAATATGGAGGGATTTCTTGACTATCTTTATGAGGTGGAAAGGTTCTTTTCAATCATGCAAGTCGAAGAAAAAAACAAGGTCAATATGGTTACATATAAGCTCAAGGGAGGAGCTTCAGCCTGGTGGGAAGATTTGATGGATGACTACTTCCTACGTCGCCGTCCTCCGGTCAGTGATTGGGCGTTTATGAAAGAACTTCTTGAACAACGATTCCTACCCCTGGACTACAAACAAGCTTTATACACGACTATTACACTGCCATCAAGGCGACATGACTGTCACATCTTACATAGAGGAATTCCTAAGACTCATGGCTCGTTGTCAAGTTCGCGAGGACGAACATCATCATAGTAGCTCGATATAAAGAGGGGTTGAGACTCGATACTCGTAAAGGCCTAGGAGCACAACCAATTCGTTCCGTAGCATATGTACGAGAGATCGCCCTTCGAGTGGAAGATTTCAATGCGCATGAACATACCATAGGCGGCAGTGGGACGGTAACGCAAACCGTCCACAGCCAAATACCGCACGTGGAGCTGCCCTAATGTTGCTCCTCACACGACATCATCAGATTCCACGGTCAAAGGTGCGACTACCTATACACCCACCACGGGTCGTGGGGGACCACCACGAGGCACATCCCAAGCTCGGACAACCCACTTTCTACCGCGAATCCCTATCCTATACCACAACAGGTAAATGCTTCAAGTGTGCTCAACCAGGTCACCGTTCATATGAGTGTCGAAAAGAGAGACCTATTCACTTGATTGAAGAGGATGAAAGTGGAGCAGAGCGTCAAGTTGACGAATATCATGAGATATGTGGGAAGAAACTGAAGAATTAGTATCAGTTTGTCGACATATCCTTTGCACACCTAAGCAGGAAGATCAGAACCAATGGCGCCACATCTTTCAATCTCAATACAGGGTAGCAGGACAAATATGCTCTGTGATCATTGAAAGTTGCAGTTGTGAGAACCTCATGTCGAGCTACAGTTGCCTACGGAGCCGCACCCACATCTCTACAAATTGGGTGGATACAGAAGAGCCTGAAGATTCAAATCACTAGAGTCTGTAATGTAGCGTTGATAATCTGGAGAACATACACTGACTCAGTCATGTGCGACGTTGTGGAGATGGACGTCAACCAACTATTATTAGGGCAACCATAGCAGTATGATTTAGACGTTATTTTCAGAGTTCGTGAAAAATCTTATAGTTTCACTTGGAAGAGCAAGAAAATCAAGATTTTACCCGCGTCAGGGAGTACGTCACTTTCTAAAGTGGAAAGGCAATTACTCCTTACCCTGTCTACCTCAGCGGATGAATTTCGACTCGACATCCGAGATTACGGAACATTATTTGCATTACTATCGCAACCAAATTTTGATTCTACAGCCATTCCAGACCAGGTTGCGTACATGCTGACTCGGTATCCAAACATTGTTGGTCAGCTTTATCATTTACCACCAATGAGGGATATCAATCATCACATCGATTTGTTCCAGGAGCTAAGTTGCGTACTTTGGCACATTAACGGCTAAATCCGAATGAAGCGCAAATCTTACAGGAAAAGGTTGACGAATTGCTTCATATAGGACATGTTAGGGAGAGTATGAGTCCGTGTTCAGTACCGACATTACTAGTTCCAAAGAAGAACGATGAATGGCGTATGTGCGTTGACTCGCGTGCCATTAATTGTATTAAGTTCAGTACAGCTTGTTGATGTTGAGCTTTCAACATTAGCAATGTTGGGGTAACATTCTAGTCAACATTTGTGGACCGAGAATGTTTCCTATCTCAGTTTTATCTTTCATGCCCAAAACTTATTTTATTGATGACGTGGCATTTCTCTAGTGTTGTGCATGATATGGATAAGTGCTGGAAGGGATCAAACCGTGTGGAAAGAGTGTGGATAAGCTGAAGAAAAAATTGGAAAGGAGCATACTAAAAATAGGATGCTTGGAGCTTAAAGGAAGACCGAGTTTTTGGAGCTGACCAAGTCGAGTCTTAACGGTCATTAACGGACCAAATCTACCTTAGGGACGTTAGTGGTAGTTGCTAAGTCCATTTTGTGGAGTAACGCCCAAGTCGAACAGTATATAAGGGCGACTTCATTTTCCGGACAATGTGATGAATATTTGACGAGCGAAACGATTAAGCAAGCTTTGAGCGAGTGACGAGTTTTCTTTTTAGCCTAGTTTTGAAAAGGTCGAAAGACTTTGTAGTTTGCAGAATCGTTTGTCGTAGGTTTTGCTAGGCTTAGGTTTGACTATCCTTTTGATAGTTTGTAATCCATCTTTATAGTGGAGTTTGCGCCTTGAGGCACGTAGCAAGTTATTTGACTTACTGCACAAAATCACTTCTTGTGTTCGCTTTCATTTCGTCACTAAGTTCGTTCTATTTCCGCTGTGTGATTCAATTATGAGATTGAGTGTTAACCATACATTTCACCCAACATCAGCTAACAAGTTAGTGTTTTTACATCCATATTGAACGGGACCCCCTTCAAAGTGGTATCAGAGCCTACGCTTGACGTTACGAAGCACAAAGATTCATCTACTATGGATGTTACGAGTTCAAATTACATCGGTAAAGTCCCAGTGTTAGACGGCACCAAGTATGCGTATTGGAAAGTGCGAGTTTGGCAATGTATCATGTGATCGATGTGCGTTCTTGGAATCAATTCTCAATGGATACACTCCCCCACGTACAACCCCTGATGCTGATGGAGAAGTCTTCGACAAGCCGGTCGAAGAGTAGACGGTGGCCGAGCAAAATGCAGCTGAGTTCAACGACAAGGCACTCAATGCCATCTTCTCATCGGTGGACATTTTTATGTTTAAGATTATTCAGAATTGTACAACCGCGAAGAACGCATGGGATCTACTCCAAAGGTACTGCGAAGGCGATGCGAGTGTGAAGGAAACCAAATTACGGCTCCTACTCAATCAGTTCGAGAACATAAGGATGAAGGAGGATGAAGACATCACCACATATTCTCAAGCGAAAGTGCCAGCCTTGGAGATCCCATCGCCAATAAGGTATTAAACTCTAAAGCTGTACGTACACTAACAGAAAAGTTTAATGTGAAGGTAACGGCGGTCGACCAAGCCCACAATCTGTCCACGTTGGAATTCAGCACCTTGATGAACATCATGAAAAATTATGAGACCAATCTTAAAGTCCAAAAGAGGGCCTCTCCCGGGAAGAGCCTTGATCTTGTCAGTCAACCATCCATGGTTCAATTCGAGGCCGACGCTGACAATGATGATGATACGGCCATGCTTATGAAGAACTTTGAAAAGTTTCTCAGGAAAAAGAAGAATGTTGCGCGAAATGTTGGCCCAACATTCAGAAAAGGACAGAATGTTAGAGCTGAGCCCTCATCTGCTCCTCTGTTTCCCAAACGCAAACCAGATCCTAAGAAGAAGAATCTCGACTATGACACAGTGAGATGCTATGAATGTCAAGGTTGGGGACACTATAACAACGAATGTGCGAACACTCTTCGCAAACGTGGAAAATTGCTCTGGGTGGACCTATCCGACGATGAAGATGAAGAGCAGTCCCCTACACATACCAAGCAATCATCAGTGACAATCCAGTCATTCTCAGATGGCGAAGACGAAAAAGATCATCAAATCGGCTTTACTGCGGTAACTGATGTTGAGCCAACATCTGACTCAACATCTGAAAAACATATCATTTTTTGTTATGATGATTCAAACTGCTTTGATGGGTTTTTGAGTTCTGATGATGCAGAAGCAGATTGTAGCGAAGAAGTTCAGATGAACGAAGCCTTCAAGCTACTGTCCTCACATTATGAAATTGAGAAGGTGAAAAACGAGCAACTCAAAGCCGCACTAAAAGTACTGTCCGAGGAGAATGAGAAGAATGAAAAGTTGATTGAAAGCTTGGTGAAAGGAATGAACAAGATGGAAGCCGTACTGACACGAAAGGACAAGGAGATCGACAAGCTCCAAAAGCAAGTCGACGAAGCCGATAAGACCTTTACGAAGTTGAACAAGGGTAAATATACCCTTGATGAGGTATTGTCTCTATGTATTTTTGATAAGCAAGGTCTAGGAATTAATTCTCAGCCTGCTACTGATGTCCCAAAACCCGTGACCCATGTTCAACCTAAGATAGTTTTTTCAAGCCTCGAGTGCTGTGAGTGAAACTGTGATTCTTAAGAATAGTCCCGAGCATGCTGCCACCAAGAGTAAAGATAGCTCATATATTTGCCATCATTGGAAGCAAACTGGTCACTTAAAACCATTTTGCTTGGAATTGAAGAGGGAGATTTCTGCAAAGAAATCGATGTCGGCTGAAATGTCATTCAACATCCCTCTCAGCATTGAGAAATCAGTGTTGAAAGGAATGTCAAGAGAAAGCTCAGCTGGCTCATCTTCAAGTTCTAGTAAACATGATGCTGTTTTGTCGTCTAAGAAAGTTTGGGTCGAGAAATCTTTTCATAAATGCCATGTTATGTATACCTCTTTGCGAGCTAACGTGACAGGTTATGGTACTTCAATAGCGGGTGTTCCCGACATATGACAGGTACCAAGGAGTATCAGTAATTATATGCCCTTAAGGAGTGGATCTGTGACGTTCGGAGGAGGTGCTAAAGGGCGGATTCTCGGCCGAGACAGATTGAACGTGCCCGACTTTCCCAAGCTAAGCAACGTGCTTCATGTTGACAGGCTCGTAGCAAATCTGATCAGCATAAGCCAACTCTATGACGACGACCTTGAGGTAAGATTTAAATAAGGAGTGTTGTGAAGTTTTTAACAGCAATTCTGTGCGAGTGATGGCAGGTAAAAGATCGAGCGACAACTGCTACCTAGTCGGCGAAAAATCCAGTGTGAAGGACGTGTGCCGACTTTCTAAAGCCGAAGATGATGTAATCCTATGGCACTACAAGCTGGGCCATGTCAACTACCGGACCTAGGAGCAACTTATCAAGCATGATGCAATCAGAGGCATACCGTAAGGAGTTTGGTAAGGTTGTTTGTGAGCCGTGCTTGAAGGGTAAGCAAGTGCATGTTAGCCATAATGTTGATCAACAAGCTGCCCAACATTTTACAACTCTCACTGTTTTCAGTTAATTCTAGATCTGCATGGATATTCTTTCTTAGGGAGAAATCTGAATCGCTTGATTTCTTTAAGAATTTTTGTGCCATGATTAAGAACAATTTCAGTGCATCTATCTTTTGCATTAGGTCTGATCATGGTAGAGAATTTGAGAATCAATACTTTGATGAATTTTGTGATAAGAAAGGTATTGTGCACGGGCATTTATCTCCTAAGACGCCCCAACAAAATGGGATGGCCGAAAGGAAGCATATGACGCTTCAAGAAATGGCTCATGTAATATTGCAATTTAGGAATATTTCTAAGCATTTTTGGGCTGAAGCTTTGCATACTGCTTGTCACATATCGAATCGTGTGTTCTTTAGGCATGGTACTAAGAAAACGTCTTATGAATTATTGAATGGAAAAAAGGCTACAGTTAAGTACTTTCATGTTTTTGGGTGCTATTGTTACATGTTGAATGATCGTGAGTACTTGACTAAGTTTGATTCGAAAAGTGACAAGTGTATTTTCCTTGGGTACTCGTCCAATAGTCGCGCATATCATGTGTATAACTTGCGTTTGAAGTCTATTCAGGAGTCTATCATTATCGTGTTTGATGATGCTACTGACCTCGGTAGAAATGCCCCTCAAGTTGATATTTCAGATGTTGTCAAAGCTGTTGATGAAATAGAAGCGGCTGAGGAGGAAAATGTTAAGCCAACATCTGACTCAACATCAGTGCCAGAACAGAACGATGATGCAGGACCCAGCGAAGTTCGACGAGATCCCCCTGCGAAGATTCAGAAGGACCATCCCACTGACTTGATTAATGGAGAGGTGCACGAAGGAAGGAGAATCAGAGATAAGCCTCGTAAGGATTACAAGTCTATGGTAAGAAACGTATGCATGAATTCGGTATACGCTGAGGTACGTTTCAATTGCTTTGTGTCTGAGATAGAACCTAAGAATGTCCTTGAAGCTCTCAAGGATAATTTCTGGATAAATGCGACGCAAGAGGAACTCTTGCAGTTTGGAAAGAACCAAGTTTGGACATTAGTACCACGACCGAAAGACATTAATGTCATAGGCACGAAGTGGATTTTTAAGAACTTGGTAGAGTTGTTAGAAACAAAGCACGTTTAGTAGCTCAGGGTTATACTCAAGTTGAGGGCATAGATTTTGACGAGACATTCGCGCCTATGGCTAGGTTAGAATTGATTAGGTTGTTGATGTTGGCATAACATTACATTACATCAAATGGATGTTAAGGGTGCATTTTTAAATGGGTACGTTGATAAGGAAATGTCGAACAACCTAAGGGGTTCGAAGACCCTCATTATCCTAACCATGTCTTTAAGTTGCAGAAAGCGTTATATGGTTTGAAGCAAGCGCCCCGAGCTTGGTACGCAAGGTTAGTTACTTTTTTGCTTGAGTTTGGGTTTACTCGAGGTGAGGCAGACCATACGCTTTTTGTGAAAAGAGTCGGTTCTGATCTTTTGATTGCTCAAGTTTACGTAGATGATATTTTGTTTGGATCAAGCTCACCTTCCATGTTAGATCTGTTTGTGCAGGCGATGAACACCACCTTTAAGATGAGCATGATTGGAGAGTTAACTTATTTTTTAGGTTTGCAGATTAAGCAGAGTAGCGATGGGATCTTTATGTCCCAAGAGAAGCACGTCAAGAACACTGTCAAGAAGTTCGGGCTGGACACGGCAAAGGTAACGAAAACGCCCATGGGGTCTACGCAAAAGGTAAGTAAAGACCCGACATCATGTATAACGTATGTGTATGTGCCAGATATAAATCTGAGCCTAAGGTTTCTCATCTTAATGCTGTTAAGCATATTATTCGTTATGTGAGTGGATCATGTAGCCTAGGATTATGGTTCTCCAGAGATACTAATATGAGTCTTGTAGGCTACAGCGGTGCTGATTGGGCAGGTGACGAGGATGATCGCAAGAGCACAAGTGGCGGCTGCTTCTTCCTAGGTAATAACTTAGTTGCATGGTATAGTAAGAAGCAAAATTGTGCGGCTTTATCTACTGCTGAGTCTGAGTATGTTGCGTCGGGCAGTTGCTATACGCAATTATTGTGGTTAAATAGCATGTTGTGTGACTATGGTTTAGAGTGCGAATCTGTTCTCATGTATTGTGATAACCTTAGTGCCATCAACATATCTAAGAATCCCATCCAACATTCACGTACGAAGCATATATATGTTAGGCATCATTTTCTGAGAGATATGGTAGAAAAAGAGTTAGTGCGCACTGAGCATATAGACACGAAACATCAGCTAGCAGACATAAAGCATTGGATTCTGAAAGGTTTCGGACCTGAAGAAATCCACAGGTTTGCACATGTCAGTCTGAATGTTGGTCCAACATATGGATCAACATAGCATATGTCGAATTCGATGGTTACTGCTTTAATGTTTGATGAAATGTTCCGTTCTGTTTTCCTGTGAAATGACTTGACTCTTCTTGACTGGTCCCTAAATGAACCCGATCCCTTTCTAATAGGCTCTTGGTAATAAGTTCTCTAGGTACACGGCATTCGCGGTGACGATGTACTCTTTGCGACAAAAAGCCAATCCTTTGATGCGTAATAAGCCTGCTCATAAACGCTTTGATAGATATAGGTACTTGGTAATAAATTCCTTAGGTACACGGCATTCGCTGTGATGATGTACACTGTGCGACAAAAAGCCAAACTTGAGGCTGAGGGTATAATGGCAGTGCTAAAATTCGGTTGGAAAAAAGGTGAAAGGGTAGTAAAGGGAACTGGTTTTGAGAACGGTTGAGCAGATAAGTCTAGGATTACGGAATAAGGATGTTGAGTCAAATGTTGGGGCAACATGTGTAACTGTAAGTTTGATATTGCTATATTTTTGTGCTTTCGTTTATTTGCATTAGCTTTTTTGTCTTGCATTTGTCCGTTTCGTATGTCTAGTTTAGATATCTCTCAGAACTGCATTAGAAATTCTCGAAGAATAGCTAGTTACGCTTGTCTCTATGTGCTCATCGACGTTGCTTAAACGGTTAGTCTCGCTCGACCCTACTCTGATTTTTGACTTGGTATTTTTGAATGAATCATGGTCTGATGTGCTCCTAGATTTTTGCATGATCGATTTGTGCCTTTACTATATTTAGGGGTATGCTCAGTCAAGTCATGATCTAGTCCATGTTTGTCATCTCAAACGGCCATATTACTTAATGCTCCTAACGATTATTTTCAGTCCATTAGTCCCACTATGTGCGAAAAACTCTCAGTGATAGTTTTATTTTTTTAAACCGTTGGAACTGCTCTTTATTATAAGCCGTATTACAGACTGATCATTACTGTTCGTAAAACCCCACTTGCCCAAATCGAAACTTCTCTCTAGAAATTCCTCTCAACAAGTAGCGATCGATATCAGTTTAGGGTTACCAAATCTGTTGAGTTCTTGAGTTCTTGCTCCCAGATTCCTTTCTTAACATGTCAAATTCTCCTCCTCATCCGAATGTTGATGCAAAATTCGATGCTAACATCGATTTTCCAGTTCCTTTACAAGTTATTCTAGGACCAAGGGACATCGTCATCTACACCGGTCCCTTCCAGCCACTCCGTCCAGCGAGACCACTGAAGGACAATCAGCGCCACCGCAGACCACTGAAGCTCCACAACCCTCGCCGGCAGACCCCTCTACGGCGAACCCTAGCCAAGAACCCTCAGTGCCTATGAATCGACCAGAAGAAGACGATGAAGATGTGCCACTGGGAACCTGTCTCCAATCGCTCCAGAAAAGGCGAAGAAACCGCACAGATGATGAGCCGCCGACCTCATCAGGCGTAAATCCAGAGTTGGCAGCCCCAATTGCAGGCGAAGAGCACGAAGCGCCGAACCAAGAGACGGAGGAAAGCCCTATTTCAGCCAACCCACCATCATCAGAATCTCTTCCGGCCACCGAAGCCCCCAGAGTGCCGCCGAAATCTCAGCCAGAAACGTCGAAGAAGCGGCCGAAGTCCTCCAAGAAGCATAAAAGCAAACCGCGCCCTGAAGTTCAAGCCCCTGCACCAAAACGGAGACGAAGGGGCCGTATTAGGCGTGCTCTGAACCCCACCTCCAACGCTGATGACCCAATCGACTTGTCCAGCGACTCCCTTGACACGATCGTCGACTCAACCATGTATGATAGCCTCGATTCAATGAGCTCAGACGAGGACTTCATCATTCCAGGGGGAGAGACACCATCCTCTATTTCGGAGTCTCTCAGTGCCTCAGACGGGTCCAAGAATGAAGGCGAGGATGATGCTGACCTGACAGAAACCCTGGAGTCCTTAAGGAGTCGAATGCAGAAGCGCGCTGGGAAGAGGCCTATGGAGAGTGCAGACAGGCCTTCGAAGAGGGCGAGGACTGAAGTACCCCCTCAAGCAGACACCAGCCACCGTGCCATTTCCCTAGTCCCTGGCAATAATGAAGATGTTGAGCCGGATGCCGATCCAACATTGGAGGATTCAGACTGGGAGAGTCCACTACCCAACCGCAAACTCTACCGCACAGCCAACGATGATCTGTGGGATTCCCTGAGTCAGAGACTCTTAAGGGTTGAGTGGGTCGTGGACGTGACGAGCTTCAGCAAGTACGGCGTGATGCGATTCCTGGAGTCTCGACATCTCAGTCATATGGAGACGAGTTTAGGGACGTACTGTGATTCAGTCTTCCGCGAGGTATATGCTAACCTGTTCTTTCGTGTAGCTGAGGTTAATTCTCGCAAGTATGGTAGGGTGTTTCTAAGGGGGAGACTGTATGATATGTCGTCTAGGGCGATTAATAGATTTCTTCATACTCCGGATGTTGATATGGGGTATGAATATGATAATGATGTTGTGGTTAGGTTTATCACTGGGGGTAGAGTAAGTAAGTGGGAAGGGAACTGTGCGGGTAGCTCTTTAACGTCGTTATATTCAGATCTTTTTAAGGTCAGTGTGTGTAGTTGGTTGCCCACGCTAAATGAAACGAGGGTGAAGGGCATGACGCATTTGCTATATGCGCTGGGCCAAAATCTGCCTATGAATTGGGGTTAGTTGATATCAACCATATGTCGAACCAAGCGGAGAAGGTAGGGAAGGGAATTCTCCCTTACCCGTCAATCATCTACGGTGTTCTTTTACAAGGTGGATTCCAGCCGACACGAGAGACTCGGTGACCACTCAGAGGAGCCATACACTGTTCATCCGAATCATTTGGCGGGCTCTGACAGACTTGTGGACCTCCCATGGCGCACACCAGACCAGATCGAGCAGGATGTTGATGGAATGTTGGGTCAACATTGGTTGCTGTCCTGGAGCAGGCAGTCAGGTGTCTCGAAGAGTCCATCGCAGCTTTGGTAGCTCAACGATGCCTTGAAGAGCTTGATTTCTTCCCAAAACTCGTCACATTGTCAGGAAAATGAACTCGCCCTTATATACTCTTCGACTTGGGCGTTACTCAACAAAATGGACTTAGCAACTACCACTAACGTCCACTAACGTCCCTAAGGTAGATTTGGTCCGTTAGTGACCGTTAGGACTCGACTTGGTCAGCTCCAAAAACTCGGTCTTCACTTAAGCTCCAAGCATCCTATTGGACAAGCTGAGGATCAAGACGGACCTAGTGGTCAGGGAGGCACGGAAGAGGCTGAGCACACAGGGGGAGATCGCGAGGAAGAGCAAGGTCAGCAGAATGAAGATCAAAGAGGAAATGCAGCTGGAGTTGGGGAGGAAGAAGCAGAAGACTCGATCGAGGGTCTTAATTTTTAGACTTCGATTTTTTTGTTGTGTGCATGCTCGGTTTGTGTGTGTTTGCATGCTTGTTCTGCTTCTTATTTGTGTGCGTGTTTTATTATGGACCATGTCTATGTTTTTCTTTGGAGATGTTTTATTTCAGGACCTCTAATGGCGTGTACTAATTAGTAGTACTTTGAATGGTTTATTAACTATTCTATTTGCGTTTACTCTAACCATCTTTTCATGTTTTTGTGGTTGAGTAGATCTGGCCTTAAGGGGAGTTTCTCTGCGACAAACTTCTGCATTGGTTTTGGGAAGAAAGATAAAAAGGGGGAGATTGTTGATGTTGAGCTTTCTACATCAGCACATTTGTTGACCGAGAATATTCCCTATCTCAGTTTTATCTTTCATGCCCAAAACTTATTTTACTGATGACGTGGAATTTTCTGGTGTTGTGCAGGATATGGATAAGTGCTGTAATGGATCAAACCGTGTGGAAAGAGTGCGGATAAGCTGGAGCGAAAATTGGAAAGGAGCATACTAAAAATAGGATGCTTGGAGCTTAAGTCAAGACCGAGTTTTTGGAGCTGACGAAGTCGAGTCCTAACGGTCACTAACGGACCAAATCTACCATAGGGACGTTAGTGGTAGTTGCTAAGTCCATTTTGTGGAGTAACGCCCAAGTCGGAGAGTATATAAGGGCGACTTCATTTTTCGAACAATGTGACGAATTTTTTACAAGCGAAAAGATTAAGAGTGAGTGATCACGAGTTTTCTTTTTAGCCTAATTTTTCAAAGGTCGAAAGACTTTGTAGTTTGCAGAATCGTTTGGTTCGTAGGTTTTGCTAGGCTTAATTTTGACTATCCTTTTTGATAATTTGTAATCCATCTTTATAGTGGAGTTTGCGCCTTGAGGCACGCAGCAAGTTATTTGACTTGCTGCACAAAATCACTACTTGTGTTCGCTTTCATTTCATCACTAAGTTCGTTCTATTTCCGCTGTGTGATTCAACTGTGAGATTGAGTGTTAACCCGACATTTCACCCAACATTAGTATTAGACTGCTTTCAAGACGAAGGAGGGTTTATATGAATGGCTTGTGATGCCTTTCGGACTCTCAAATGCACCCAGTACGTTCATGCGATTGATGAATCAAGTACTCAAACCAGTACTCAAACCATTTCTTGGCCGCTTCGTGGTCATTTATTTGACGACATTCTAATATGTAGTCGGAATATGGAACAACATCTAGAGCACTTGGAGGAGTTTTTTACTGTCCTTCAGAAGAATGAGTTATACATTAACATGAAGAAGTGTTCTTTTATGGTGGATTGTGTCTTATTCCTTGGATTTGTAATTAGCCATCAAGGAGTACATGTCGATCAGGCTAAGATTCAAATGATAGTTGAGTGGCCGATACCTGCAACTATGACGGAGGTTCGAAGTTTCCACGGGTTGGATATTTTATATCGGAGGTTTATACGTAACTTCAGCGTCGGCACCTATTACTAATGTCCTAAGGAAGTCTCGCTCATTTGAATGGTCTCATGAAGCAGCCCGATCTTTCGAAAAGATTAAGGAGAAATTAACTACTGGGCCGATGTTATCTTCCTGAGTTGGAGCGCGTATTTGAGGTAGAATGTGATGCCTGCGGGACTGGTATTGGTGGGGTTCTTTTGCAAGAGAAACGTCCTATTGCATTTTCAGTGAAAAACTAAGTGAATCTGGACAAGCTTGGAGCACTTACGAACAAGAGTTGTATGCCGTTTTAAAATGTTTGAAGACTTGGGAGCATTATTTTTTGCCTAAGGAGTTCATTCTGTATTCGGATCATCAGTCTCTTGTTCATTTTAAGTCTCAACGAGACTTGAAAAACAAAGTGCATGTTCGTTGGGCCGCATTTTTTGCTCAATTTAACTATGTCTCGAAGTATAAATCCGGCGCAACGAATCGTGTAGCAAATGCATTAAGTCAATGGGCTGCGTTACTGCGACGATGCGTTAGAAGTTTATTGGTTTTAACTTTTTACCTGAGTCGTACGTTGATGATCTCGATTCTGAGCATTGAGCATGCATTTGCAAGGTACGCCGCCCAATGCTTATGTTGTACATGATGATATCTATTCAAAGGGGATCCTCTTGACCTCGGTCTTTCTTGCACGAAAAGCTTGTTCGTGAGTTACATGCCGGCAGTTTGAATGGACATCTAGGTCGTCACAAGACCATTAACCGCTTAGAAGAGCGTTGCTACTGGCCACAATTGAAGCGAGATGCTGCGAAAATTGTTCAAAAATGTTATATATGTCAAACTCTCATAAGGTCAAGGACAAACTACGGGGTTATCTATGCCACTACCTATACCGGATAAGCCTTGGATTGACTTGTCGATGGATTTTATTTTGGGTTAACCTCGTACTCAACGGGGTTTTGATTCAATCTTCATTGTGGTGGATCGTTTCTCGAACATGGCGCATTTAATTCCTTGTCGACATACTACCGACGCGCCGCATGTTGCCCGAATGTTCTTTCAGGAGGTAGTGCATTTGCATGGCGTTCCACAGACGGTTACATCTAATCATGACAAAAAATTTCTTGGGGTTTTTCGGAGTACGTTGTGGAAGCGGTTTGGCACTCAGTTAAAGTTCAGTAGTTCGGCACACCCACAAATTGATGGCCAAACTGAAGTGGTCAATCGTACTCTTGGAAATTAATTGAGATGCCTTTGTGTCGATAAGCAACGCCAAATGGGACTATGCCTTGGCACTGGCTGGGTTCGCTTATAATAGTGCTCAACATAGTGCTACCGTGAAATCACCATTTTCAGTTGTCTATCGCTGCGAACCAGCAACTTCAGTAGACCTTATCCAACGTTCAAGTATCATTCAGAAATTATTACAGAAGTTAGCCCAGTATCATTCAGAAATTATTACAGAAGTTTGACAACGTCTAGTTGATAAGACTGCTTACTACAAGACGAAGGCCGATTGTCATTGACGTCCAACCGAGTTTCACGTTGATGATTTGGTAATGGTTCACTTGCAGAAGGAAATGCGGAGGCTCCTAACGCAAGCTCGACCCACGCAGAATTGAGTCCTTTTCGCATAGCTTCCAAGATAAGTGCGAAAGCTTATGTTCTCGACTACCGGATTCAATGAGAATTTCAAAGACCTTCAACATTGCTGATCTTACATTATTTCATCCTGATGACAACTTTGAGGCGAGTTGTACGCAAGTGGAAGGGAATCATGCGCATCCTAGGTAATTTGAATGGGTCTTCATTATTTTGAATTTAACATTAGAAAAAAAAAAAATTCTAAAAAGCCTATCAATTATAATGAAATAAACAATAAAGAGAATAAAATATTTAATTTAAACATATAAAATAAACAATAAAAATTATATTTAAAAATATAGAATTATAAAATAAATATTATTTAAGATTAAAATATTAAAAAGTAAAAATTAAACAGGAAATTAATAAAAAAGAAATAAAACTAAATTTAAAAAAAGAATAAGTGTAAAAAGAACTACATGTCATATAACTATTGTAGTGGAAGATATATCGTAAGATGAGACTATGAATATGAAGAGTTGTATTCATTAGAAAAACCTAGATGGAATGGTATATCATGATGTGTATAGTAGTGGGGTATTATGAGACAAAAATAAATCAACTTGGTTTCAGACTTGGTACAACCCAAAATCATCATTCCCTTTAGTTTTCAAAACCAAAAAATTATTCTGAGGGTCTACAGGAAGATAAAAAATATGAGAACTAATAAAAAAAGTGAAAAACGTAAAAACTAAAAAAAAAAGAAATTAGAATTAATGAAAAATTAATTTTTTTTGGTAAGGAAAATTCATTACCACGAGGCTAAAAACATGGCACCATTCCGCATATTACATCTCCTAACTATAACTCAAACAGATCAAAAGTGAAAAGACAACTGTCAATGTAACGAAAAGCCTAAATTGGTTCAAATTTAACACCATCAGGGACTAAATTGGTTCATGAAAAATATCGTGGACTAAATTGGTCAACGGGGTAAATACTGGAGACTATTTTGACATAATATCATTTGTAAAAAAAATATAAATTATGTGGGTCATATTAATTTTTTTTGTGAAAGAGTATATCATCAATACCTTTTTGAATTTGAGAATGAATTTAATGGTTGTAGAAGAATTATCATATTTTAATTTAAAATGTATTTTAGTTTGAGATTGAATTTTTTATCGAGATGGTCTTGCTATTCGAGAGACATACAAGAGCAGATTTGTTTTAGTTGTATTTCTTGGTTAAATGACTTCTCAAACCCATCTCAAACCAGAGGTGCGACTAATCGCCGGGTCAGATGGATACGTCTCAAACCCATCTTAAACCCATTCGACAATGATAGTCATGAGCCTTAGGCACATGGAGACTTCTCAAAGAAATATGTGAGGTGAAATTCGACCCCTTGACCTCCTAGCTACATGCACTTTGATGCCTCCCCCTCAACCTCTAGGCCAAAGGGTCATTGGCAATTGATAATGAAGATTAGAATGCACAAAAATTTCTATATCGGCGAACAAATCCGGCGATATAAAACCACGCGTCCAAAGCTTCGTGCAGATAAGCCATGTCAATAATAGTTCACAATATTATTCTATTTAGAAAACAATATATAATAGGGCAAAAACTTAAAATGGTCCCTAATGCTTGCCCTTTGGACAAATTTAGTCCCCGATATTTAGCGATGACCAATTTAGTCCCCGATAGAACCAAGTTGGTCCCCGCCGTTAAATAACCGTTAATTTGGATGGAAGTTGACACGTGACGACATGCGATTGGTCAAACTTAAAAAATCATAAATTAACATTAAAAATGGAAAATAATTGAAAAAAAAATTAGAGTAAAAAATTCCCAAAAAAAAAAGAAAATTTATAATAAATTAAAAAAATTAAATAAAGAATAAAAACTAAATTTAAAAAGAATTAAATTAAAATCAAATTATAAAAGAAAGAGGGAATGAAAATATATCAAAAATAATAAATTAAACATAAAAAATATAAGAGAAAAATAAAAAATAAATAGGGAGAGCAGATTAAAATAAAAAATGATAACATAAAAATTTAAGATTGAAAAAAATTAAATAAAAAAGAAAAACAAAATTAAGGATGAAAAATGCCTCTAAAAGTTTTACGAAGACTGACCCTGCCAAGTTAATGAGGACATAATCGTCCCAATTTCAAAAACATATTAATTTATTAAAAATTAAATAGAGAAGAAAAACAAAATTAAGGATAAAAATGCCCCTAAAAGTTTTACGAAGACCGTCCCTTCCAGGTTAATGAAGACATGATCGTCCCAATTCTCGAATGTTTTGACAAATATACTGGGACGATTGCATCCCCGTTAACTGGACAGAGACGAGATCGAGTTCTCGTCAACTTTCAGTGATATTTTTCTATCATTTTATGTGAATTTAATTTATTTGTAATTTAATTTAACTCTCTTTATTTGATTTTATTTTAATTTATTAGTTTAACATTTTCTCTCTCTCTTTTTGTTTATTTTTAGTTAAGTTATTTTAATTTTTGTTTTTTCTCCATTTTAATTTATTATTTTAATACATTTCCATTATTATATTATCTTTAATTGAATTTAGTTTATTTGTAATTTAATTTAATTATCGTTTTTATTTTTAATTTAATTTATAGTTTTTTCTTGTCTTTGGATTTTTCCCCTTTTAATGTATAATTATGAATTTTTTAGTCTGGCCTATCGCATGTCGACACGTGCCGACTTCCATCCAAATTAACGGCATTTAATGACGGGGACCAATTTGGTTCAAATTCGGTAACATTGGGGGCTAAAATTGGTCCTTGCAAAACATCGGTGACTAAATTGGTGCAGGGGGTAAACATTTGGGACCATTTTAGGTTCTTGCCCCATATATATAATATTGAAAAACACCAAAGTACACAGAAAAGACAGATAAATACTAGGTTGATTGCGTTCTTGATTCAGTAACAAAAATTTAGACGTAATAAAAAGAAACAAGAAAGTATTTCTGCAAATTATTATCAAACCATTTCAGAATTACAAGAATGGGGTGTACTGTACGACAACAACTCGTTGGGTCTATCGGGATGGGAAGGGCAACGAACTGACTATAGAGGAGAATGATGCAATTCACTGGGAGGTGAGTTAAATGCGTGGATAGGTGCAACAATAGAAGGAACCGAGGCGTTAGGTATGCAACAACAACCTGTTATTGCATACCATAATTGGCTGTTTGCATACCTAACACCTCGTGCCTTCTATTGTTGCACACCTATCAACGCATTACTCACTTCCGAATGAATTGCACCTTTCTCTTCTTTATGAGATCATTTTCCTTCTAGCTTTGATCAATAGACCTGTTAACGCCCGTAGTTAAATTGTTATGCAAGCATAAGAACTCAAACAAAGCTTGTCCGGCAGCCTCCTCAGCAGTAGAACATAACCTTCTTCTACGCTCCCATGAACCTGAGGAAAAGGCCTCACCACCCCATGTAGAATCGAGCACGAAAGAAACAAGACGGGTGTAATAAGCTGGTGGAACTGCGGCAAAGCAAATGAAGCATGTAAATCCACAGTATGATAATAGTAAGATAATTTCCAAATATTTTGTGATCCCGATGGAAACAGACCCTGTGCATCGTGCATATATGTGGAGAGAAACCGAACCAATCAACATAATAGCCGAAGAGAGCAGAGTTTATGATGATGATGCAGAAGATTCTAGAAGCTTACGTATAGCACAGGTCGTAAGACATGGCCTGGAGGTTAGCTGCCGAGAAATTTCATCCCAGATGCAAGACTATGTTCCTTCTATTGTTGCATCTATCCACGCATGTAGACTCACTATTGAACGAATTTCATCGTTCTCCTCTAACTCAGGTTATTGTCCTTCTGATTCTGATCAATATATCCAACATGCACTACTGTTGTATAGTACAACTTGAAGGGGTGACTGCCATGTTAAGAGTTATAGTAAAAATGCAGATGTAATAAATTTTCGGAGGATGATAGAAGCAAGAAAAATATGTAAAATTGCGACTAGAGCGGTATATAAGACGTAGTGACCCAAACTCAATAAGATAAAATCCCAATAAGAAAGCGTATAAACCACACGGCACATGTTTAATTTCTTTAATATCATGTATTGAAAGCCCATGAACTATTCAAGTAATAACCCAACTATGGGTGTTATGGGTGTTAAAAAGTCGCGCTCGTATAGTTTCCTACGCTCGATTTCGAGCTCGAAAATTATATACTAGACTTGGACTCACCTCCAACTCTTATTCTGAGATACTTCCATTCAACTGCGTTCAATCATCTCACAAGCTTCTTCAGTTTAGTTACACACATCCTTTTTCTCGCAATATTGACTCGTAACTAGAGTTTCATATAATTGAGAAAGACGTTATTGTTCTTTGTATTTGTCGAAGGGGGTGTTATATAGTAGTACACTGTTTGGGTCAATCGAAAGAGAATAGGACAAGCATGCCATGCTATTTCTTGAAAAAAGAAAAATTCTTCCCTTCATTTAGAACAAAAAATCGAGGGTTGGGAGAAAATTACTAATAATGGAATGAAGCACCTATTTTATTCATGTACTTACATACAATTATTTCGGATCGACAATAATCACTTTTATTGTTAAGGCTATGACAAACAATGTACGGACCATAATAATACTGAAACCCGTTCAATATTAACATGGATCAATGCATTTGTTTCAGTAGGAAGATCATTACCAAGCGACTTAAAAGGCATATAATAAGGGGGCGTGAGCTTAAATGAACGTATATTGCGTGTGAACAAACAATCACCATTTTTTTCCGAATCAGTAGCACAACCGCTGATGTCAATCGAGTCGCCGTACTTAAGAAAAATGGTGTCCGTACACTTCAAAGATTACGTCAACAATTTGCTCTTTCATGCATGGCTCTCACTAGCAACAAAATTCTTGCAACTTTGTAATAGGCTTTTTGTGACTGATCACTTTGACGTACTTCAACACTGGGAATGTCAGCTTCCAAACTGTTATTTGGGCAATATTGAAAATCTTTAGCACGGACATGCTATGTTCTGTGGCTGCAAACACCAGTGTAGTAAGAGACTATCGACTGAAATCTATTCTCCTGATGTATATCGAATTGAACTTCTCTTTGCTCGATCTTGTACGATTATGATTACGAGTAGAACAAGGACAAAATTGTAATCTTGTGTGTTTGTTGAGCAAAAAATCAATTACGTGGTTCGATTTCTTAGATCTGCGTCCACGGCCAAAGATAAATCGATCTTATTGAGGTATACTCCTTTAACATTAGTGCATATACAGATGAACCCCCTCTCACAGTAACTCAACGAGAGATGATAAAATTAGGTCAAATCTTATCAGCTCGTCATTCCGGCCTTTTTATCCCTTGGCGTGTTTCCTGTTTTCATCCGACGACTCTTAACTGATTATTCCTTCTTCAGTAGAAATCGTCGTTCCCAGCAGTAGCTTTATAAGTGCGCTTTTATTCCAAGAAACACTTTGACAACTTCAGCTCCTCAACGTTCCTCTAGTCTTCACATAAAGCCTTCAGTATATATTTTGCATGCATCGAGACC